>JAJJWW010001306.1:0-748846 GCA_023531295.1 Papaver armeniacum
TATGTAAATATCGTGTAAAAGTAAGTCTTGTTAGGGAGTATGGGTAGCGTTAGAAAATTCCTTTAACTAATGAGAGATTGCAGCATTTTAGAGAAAGTTGGGAAAATTGTACTCATCCCGTTCTCCTATTATATTTCCAACTCTATTACGATTTGCGGCTAAGTCTGTCGCTCCATTAAATTCTCTATTAAGATGTTTGAATCTAAGAGGATGAGTATCTTTTAAAAGAAACAAACAGTCATCTAAAACAGAACAAGAGTTCTAACTAGTTTGGCCTTTCCAATTATTAAGAGAAGCCATCACATTTTTTACATCACTAATTAAGAAAAAATTCTGAAAGTTTTTTTCTTTGATCCATCTTGCAGCTTCTAGTATTGCAACACTTTCAGCAGGTTCAGAACAAAAATCCCTCCTTCAGACTAGTTTGCAGCCTTTGAATTCACCTGCATGTTTCATTGCCACAATTCCCACACCAAATTTGTTAGTATCTTTATCAAAGGATGCATCGCACAATATAAGAAGGCTATCTTGAGGGATAGAATTAAGGTAATTAGACTCAGCAGCATGAACTGTATAATTGATATTAGGGGCAGAGATGCAGAAGCAAGAACTTATCCCGTCATTTTTTCTTGCAAAAGCATATCTGTATATACGAAGGATTGTTTAAACGGAAAATGGGTCATTTGTCCAAAAAAAATTAAAACACGGTTCAAATGAACGAGTAAAAAAATTTTATGGGTGAAATAGCCAAAAAAATAGCAAAGATGAAACCGGGATTCATCCTGGCTTAAACTTAAAAATAAAGCAAGGATGAAACTGGATGCATCCCCGTAAAATAAAAATAAGAAAAAAATATTTGAAAATGGACGGGATGAAACTTGTTTACATCCCGCCTATTTTTTAAATTTTTGTCCATTTAAACAATATCTAAATCAATCGTCCTTTTCACCCGAAATTTTGATTTTGGTCTTTTTTACCAATTTTGTGTTGTTTAAAAAGGGAAATTCCGTCAATATGGTTAAGTCGTTAAGAAATTAGTACTACCATTTTGCATTTCCAACTTTAAACATTTTGAGGCGAAATAAAAACTAATTACATTCAATAATTTGTTTACAATCATCACCCAAAGTTGCTTCAAGAAAAAGAAAGAAAAAATCACCAAAAGTGGGAAGGTAAATATTTTGGACAATAATTTTCGCATTGTGCATCATATTCTCACCAAATTTTTGTGTAGTTTTCTTATCGATTTAAATTTCAAAAGATCGAAGGATCCAAATCATAATAAGAGAATAAAACCAGACGTAGATGACTAAACTGCTCATTGATGACGAACATGAACCCTCAAATGAGCTTGTACAAGTAGCATAATTACAACACCCACCCACTAATCTCATTCCTTAGTCAAATTCTTATAAATAACTTGTGACAATTAAATATGATCCAGAAAAGGACAGTTTCATGTGTACACGATTGCTAAGTATACAATTGGGATTTGTTTAATTACTAGTTCCGGCAAGAGATCAACATAGAAACTACAAACGGTTTACCTAATACTGTGTGCTTTAACTGTTTGTACTTTTGATAACATTAGATTAGTTTATACTATGAAACCAACTATGGTAGAACGTGCATTTCGGTCACATATGGACACTCTAATTATCTCCGAGCAACAAGTTCCCGGGAGATGAATCCAGATCGTCAGAAAAATGAAGGGTCGGAAACATGGCACGAGCAAGGTGGGCGAGTGTTTTTTTGATCAACTTTGAACTGTGTACTCCCTAGATGGGGTGCATAACTTGCAACTTAAGGTGGAGTATATGACTGCTGTTTAAATTGTATTGTGAAGTCGGACAATGCCTTAAATACAGGTATCTTCAGATTCGTTTGGAGTAATGCTTCACAACCACCTATGAAACCGAGTGATTTGTGAGATGCTCGAAACAAAGAGGAAGCTGTGGAACATAAAATGGCCATCAAAAATTGCCAAGGATTTCAATATAGATGTCCCAAATTAATGCATTTTTAATTCTTCCAGAAATAACGTGCCAAATTTCTGCATGATCACTTATATTTCACGAGAACTCTAGTGCTCTACCTAAGCAGCTAACTAACCAAACCGTGGAATGTTTGAACACTTGTCTTCCAAAACAACCATTCAATTTCATGCTTCCAGAATCTAAGTGGACCAACAACGTATACGTTCTTGAGCCAGAGTTCAGCCACATGAACAGCAAACGATGGTGATTGAAGTTTTAGTAAGCATTTAATATTGGTTGAACCAATATATATGTAGTGGTACATAAAGAATTAGACATATCAGATCAATCAAAAACATAATTTAATACTAGTAGTTTGGTTGCAATTAATGATCAAAGTTCAGAGTCCTTGGTTTCTTGGGTGAAGTTTGGATCAAAGTTCATAATTTTTTAAAACAGTATTGTATTGTTTTAAAAACATACCATTTTTCTTGTTTCATTTTCTAAAAGCTATTTGATAGGAACTTTAAAAACTAGTTTGAAAATCAAGGAAATCCAACTAAACCTGATCAAATATTCGTTGAGATAAAGGTAAACACAATTTTCGCACATAAATTCTTTCGGCAAGCTCTTACCAAAGACCAAAGACCAGGATCTGTTTCCAGTAGCAAGTATCGGGTTGGGTAGGAGAACAAGTTAACTCCCGAAAATTGGACATAGTTTTTACGCCGGTCTGACCAATCCTTGCACAACCCGTAGGCAAGAAGTTTGACACATTCCGTGCCGCAAAATGGTTACAGAGCAAGGAGGGGGCACACTACTCTAGTTGGGTTTACGTATTCACGACCGTTAAAGTAGCATACACGTGGTCTCTCCTGCTTAGCCGATGGTGTAACAAGTTCGCATGCTGAGGGTATGGCCATCGAAAGAGTTGACCCTGGCGAATGGCCCGTACACATGAACAAGAATCCATTGATACGGCTGACCACCCAAAAGGGCATATCGCCAGATACTACTAACAACGGCTTTAACGCTCAACATTGTTGAAGGGTCCGGTAGTCTGGTCATTCCAGCCAAGGTCATTGCAATGATCTATCCCCATCACGATGAAATTTTCGAAGATTACCCGGGCCTGTCGGCCAAGGCTATATACTCTTTGAATATATCAAGTGTAGCGCGCAAATTTCGTGAACATCTAAGGGCATCACGGCACATTATTGCCTCAAACTTCCGTGGCCTAAACGGCCATAGTCCCTCTAAGCTCTTACTTTGTGCTGATAAGAAGAAGAAGGAAAAAAAAATCATAGAAAAAGATTATTTATCGTTTTTATTCTCTTGTTTTTAAAAACAAAAAACATTCTGAAAATACCTCTACCAAACGCGTTTTTTCCCGTTTTCTATTTTCTCTGTTTTTAGAATTCATACCAAACACGGCCTTAGTTTTTGTTGTCAAAATGACATTTTAGATAGATACTGAGTTTTCCTTATCCAATTTTCACTTTTTAATCTATTATATTTCTTTTTAACTCTTTTTATTTACTAAAATTCCCTTTTCTTATGTCATATCTTCTTTTCTTTTTCCTCTTAAATATCTTTTAATATTTATTTACATCCGCTGGTTAAAATTTTGAAAAAAAGAAAAATTGGACGGAAACTTGATTTTCGTATTGCAATACTTGCGCCAAACTCATTTTCCGTCTCTATAGGCTAAGCGATGGAAATCTCCTATAGTGAGGTGCATATTCTTTTTCATTTCCATTGGCTACATTTAAAGTTATAGCCAAGAGACACACGTCACACACCCAACCATAATGTTTGACCTCATAATCTAATATACTCACAGATGCAGTATGTCTCAATGACAACTCTCAATCTAATCTCTTGTGGTAGTTTGTATTTCATATTTTTATTGGATTTTAGATGATTCGCAATGAGGATATTGGGCTATCCTTTTTCTTATTCATGTCAGATTTAAAGGTGTAAGTTGTTTGTTTTTTCTGACTTAACTAACTCGTCTAGATCAGGATCAACTAGATCTAATTCATTAAATTTGATTCTGACTCACTACATCTAATTCAAAAATTATTGATCAGTGAATTTATAGAAAATTTTGAAACCATTCACATATGTGCCTTACAAGTCACGTATAATATGATATACATGGTTCAAATGCCCCTGATGAGATGTATGAACCGGATCAACTGAATCCAGCCGGCTGACTCCCAAGCTTAATTATCTTCTATTTAGAATTTGGATTCAAAGCCCATTTTGTTGTCTAACCCTTACAAAAATTTTACTTCCCTTAATCAAGTTTCTGGCTCCGCCGCCCTCTGGGATGAATACGAAATATGAAACCACTCTACTTGAGATTAGTACAAGTAGAATGATTACAATACCCTACCAACTAATCACATTAGTTTACTAATTTCTATTATCTATTTGATTTTTTTTTTGTTTGTTTGTCTGAAGCATTCTATTATCTATTTGATGGACATTTATAAACATAAACCTACCAGGAAAAATTTGTGTACCACTTTACATATAAGACAAAACAATATTTGCATTTGGGTTGGTACGCCCCAAATAAATTGGCACCCCCATTAGCAGCCTTGAAAATTTCATGCGTGCAAGATTTAAGTATATAAAATTGGCATTTGTCAACAAATCAACATAGAGAACAAACGGTCCACCTAATACTGTGTGTTTGCTACGTAACATCAATGATACAAACATATCTACTGCAAATCAGGTACTTACTGATATTGGCTAACAAGCAGGTAATAACTACTAGGGAAAATTGGGAATATGTCCCATTTTCACTATTTCGTTTGGGGATCTATCCCATAACGGAAAAAATTAAGGAATCTATCCTAGTGAGAGAAAAAAACTGTTAAGTGGTTAATATGTCACATGTGTGGTCTTACACATGAGATTGATGGACATTTTTGCCCTCAACGGTAAGATTCATGACACATGCGAAGCGAAGATGCTGTAGGTTCTATCCTGAAAGGAAATTTTAACACTGTAGCAAATGAAATCTGACAAAATTAACTAATACAGAGATAAAGTAAACTCCACCTCCTTAGCCAAAAGAACATAATATAATGAAGACGATGGGAAGCTAAAATTTCAATTAGTTTCTGATGTAGTAGGTAAGTGGCAAACCTTGACGAGAAGGTTCATGAGTTGTTCTTGTTCCAAATTGGCTTTTTCGTGATCATTATTCCATCTTATTATTTCTTATAACTGTACGTACATAAAACTTTTCACCCTTTGATAATGAGTGATGTGCAGAAGATTCATGATCTTGTAGTAAGTTCTGCAGATGTGTTCATAAGCTGTCATTGACAGCACTGTTGCCAATATGATGGAGAATTTCTCCGTACATGATCTTTTTGTGTTTTAGTCAACCATGATTCTGGTATCTACAGGCCTTTACGCCAAAGGCACATCATGGCAAGTTTTTACGGAAGAGTTAGTGTTATGCGGGGAATGCTTTGTATCCCGGGGGGAGAGGGGCTCGCCCGTCGGATCCCAAACACGTGTTATGCCAGGTGATGTGTCACTAAATCTGATGGTTAAGGGCAAAAATGTCCATTAATCGCATGTGTAAGTCCACATGTGTGACATATTAACCACTTAACAGTTTTTTTTCTCTCAATAGGATAGATTTCTTAATTTTTTCCGTTATGGGATAGATCCCCAAACGAATTAGTGAAAATGGGACATATTCCCGATTTTCCCTAACTACTACAACCTGAGGTGGTATGATATCTGTTTGCCTGCTCTTTAAATTCTTTACTTGTATTGTAAATAAATCAGACAATGCCTTAAATACATGTTTCTTTAGATTCGTTGGGACTCGGGAGTAATGCTTCACAACCACAGAATCTAGTGCGTTGTTGTGAGACCTTCTCAGAAACTAGAAGGATGCTGTGGAACAAAAATTGGCCATTAAAATTGAGACGACGATTTCATCAACATTCAAATTCCTTTTTCTTATTTTCAGGATGACGAACACTACTACTCTCCCCAAGTAGCTAACTAAACCCCAGAAGATTCTATGTACACTTGTGTTGTCTTCGAGTGAATGTGCACCATCCAATTTCAGGAGATGAGCCACGTGAACAGTAAGCCATGGCACCAAGACTTTGAAGTTAGGCTACGCTAAGCATTTAATAATGTCTGAATCAAAATGTAATGTGCGATTGTGCGGTCTACAGAGAATCAGAGATAAAGATCAATCAAAACATAATTTAATACCTGTAGTTTAGTTGCAATTAATGATCAGAGTTATAGGTCCGTGCTGATTTTCTAGGTGAAGTTTTGAACTGATGCAACGCATCAAAAGAAAGAGCTACTTATGCTGTGACGGCATGAAATACGTGGTTTTATACAAAATCATCTCATTGTCGACGACTACTCACTCTTTCCCAAGAAAAGTGATACGTGTTTTTTTTTTTTTTTTTTTTATAGGTATAAATGATAAATGAGAGTATCAATTTTTCTGGGACAAAAGTAGTATTATTAAAAAGAACCATATCCCGAAGTAACAATTTGTTTGCATTTTTGAGAATAAGAACAAAATATCTATTTATTTAAAGAGGAGGATCCGTGGACATTAATGTCAGACAAGATTTGCGTCATGTTCTCCGCAAAACCCTAACAACAATGAATTTAAGTGTAATATTTTGATAATATGTTCCTCTTATATAAGACTCTATATTCCTACAAAAAATGAAAACAATTCGAGATTACACTCTACATTCCTCTTATAAGACTCTGCATTCCTACAAAAAATGAACACAATTCGAGATTGCACTCTACATTCCTCTTATAAATATTACACACTTTGATCTTGAAAATTTACAAAATAAATTTCTTGAAAATTTACAAAGTAAATTTCCACAACAATGAAAATCACTATCAACTGAAGACCATGCATTGCTGTATTCACATGCATCATTCTGCTTCACAATCTCTGATTTCATTTGACAATTAAAGTATTGACAAATTATAATTAAGAAAAAAAGGAAAAAAGATCCTAGAGCTCATTGATATTCTTCTACTTAACTTGCACGACTGGAGGGTTAAAATGTTCAATATGGATTGGAGATGGTATTAACATGATATCTGCTCCTAAAGAGATCAGCTCATCTATAGGGCTCGTCCGCTGTATCCATAGTTTATTCCTGGGACTAGCTGATTACTCGGAATATAATACATGTAGGCAAACCCACAACTGGATTCTGGATTGTATGAGACAACGATTCAGTAAACAATTGATACCCCTTAAATATCCGTTG
The DNA here is from genome assembly GCA_023531295.1 of Papaver armeniacum. Lineage (NCBI taxonomy): Eukaryota > Viridiplantae > Streptophyta > Magnoliopsida > Ranunculales > Papaveraceae > Papaver > Papaver armeniacum. The sequence goes on from JAJJWW010001306.1 coordinate 7,283, forward strand.
AGCATAAAGCATTACAAATAAATTAAGAACTAAGGAACCAAAATTACATTGTTCTGATTACATAACCTATAAAACCACTGATCATTTATAGACTTGTCCCAATATCTAAAATTTAAGTTAAGACATGTGTACCTCATTAAAATCTTAGCTAGTTTATCTGCATGCATATTACAAGTTCTTTCGATATAAGAGTAAGAAGAATTAGCAAGAAATTGGTTGAAACTTAAATCTTGTTTCAGAATAGCTTCAGATCTCCACCCAACAACAAAATCATCCCCCTTCCTCATACTATTGATAACATTCTGATTGTCGTTAAATAAAACTATTCGTTCATCATTGTATCCTTGCATCCATCTGACTGCTTCTATGCATGCTCTAGACTCTACTTCCTTGGAGCTTGAACACCAACCTGTTCCTCCTGCAATGTCCATAATATGACCAATGTTATTTATTTTAACAATCTCGTAAGCAAATTTCTTTGTTTTGCTTTGGAAAGCAGCATCAAAAAATATGAAATGTTGTTCCTTTAAATCATTAAAAACTTCATGAAAACAGTTAGGATGAGGAGCATCACATCTACTAGTACAAGAGTTTTTAACATGAGTATAACTCTTGTTATTGATATAGTTTGGCAGATTCTTTCTTATAAACTCAATCAGATCAACATGGTTAGCTTTATCAAAATCAAAAACCACCTTGCATTTGAATTTCCAGATATACCATAAAATATAAGCAATTTGATCCCTATTTATTGAATCTTTTAACCATAACAAAATCCAATCTTTAAAACTCAAGTTAGACGCAACATAGTATGTACTGTTAAGAGAAAGGTCCCTCCACACAGCTTCAGAGAAAACACAATTTGTAAAAAGGTGATCTAAATTTTATCTAGCATTACTATTGCATAAAGGGCAATTAATATCAATGTGAGTGTATCTACCAAGACTCTCTCTAACTGGAAGGCAACCACTGAGAGCTTTCCAGAGGAAAGTCTTAACTCTAGGCATAACATTTAGCTTCCATATACCAACCCATTCAACATTCTGATATTATGATTTTTGTTACAAAGATAGTTGTAAGTTGATTTAATGAGGTGAACCATCTCTGGTACCTATCCACCTCATCTTATCCTTTTTATCCATATTGTTAGTGGCTCAAACATTTTATTTCCTTAACGTCATTTTCCTCAAACAGATTGTTTATCAAGTTATGACTCAATTTCCACTAATATCAAACAAGTCAGAGGCTTTGTTAACTATTTGTAAGCTATTGATGTTTATAGGCTTTGGGAACTTTCCATTGGGTAGCCATCTATCAGTCCAAACTTTGATATTTCTGCCATTTCCTAACTCCCAACAGTGGTTTTCCCTAATTATATCTAGTCCTTTACAGATACTAGTCCAAACCCTGCTGGATTTTATTTTATTTTTTTTATAAAAGAGAGGATCATATTTAGGAAAGTATTTATGTATAAGAATAATACACCACAACTTATCTGGATTTTCTAGAAGACGCCAGGCCAGTCTGGTTAACAAAGCTAAAGTAAAGTTATAAGGATTTTTAATACCCAGACCACCATTAGCTTTACTAATGCACATGGAATTACAAGCCTTTAGGTAAATACCTTTATTGCACTTATTTTTTTGCCACCAAAAATCTCTTTGCAGAGCATCAAGCTTGTCTAAAGTTTTTCTTGGGATAAGGAAGCACATCATTTGATATATAAGCATGGCTGTAGTAACAGAGCTAATGAGGGTAGTTCTACCTGCTTGCGATAAAAATTTAGCCTTCCAACCTTGAATCCTATTGTAAACCTTATCTAACATATTATGATAATTAGAACTCTTTGCTCTGTTAAAAAATAAAGGTGTACCTAAGTAAGAGTCATTCTTTGTTATTCTTCATACTCTAAAGATTCTGGCTCACAATTTCCAATGTTTATTTTCCACTCTTTCTCTAAAATAAACACCTGATTTTTGATAATTTATAACCTGTCCTGACGAATCACTAAATATTTTCAACACATCAAGGAGATTTCTATCTTGCACTATGCTAGCAGAAGTAAATAGAAAAGAATCATCAACAAAGAAAAGATGTGACACAGATGGACAATCTTTAGTAACCTTAATCCCTGTAATCTTACCATTTATTTCATCATGAAAAAGGAGTTTTGAAAGAGCTTCAATGCAAATAATAAATATATAGGGAGGTCTCCCTTCCTTATGAACGCGAAATTGGGGGATATAAAAAGGAATTGAGGGATATTGATTACTTCTCCCAACCCATGGTGTGTGTTAAGGGGTGATTTTTTGGTATGAAAATACTAAATACCCTTTGGTTAATTAAAAAAACATTATGAAAAGACCATTATACCCTTTCTCCTAAAACGTTAAAATCAAAAACCAAATTCATATATCCCCATTCTCAATTCAAGATCGCAAGACAGTTCTGGGTTAGGTTCGAAAAAAAAAAATCATCGTTCTTCATCCGTTCTTCGTCGATTAACCTACCCGAATCATGAACAATGCCTCCACGAAAGAAACCAAATGCCCAATCGAACTCAACATAATCGATTGCTCAACAAAAACAGGAGCAAAGAATTTCTAAGATTGCTCAAGAGCAAGAAGACGAAGAAGCAACGTTCTCGACGATCAACTACTCGTAAATATGGCTTCAGGAGAAGGTAAGTGATTTTAAACTACTTTGTAGGTGTTTAAATCGATCTATAGCAATGGGTTTAGGTTAGAATGCTGAACCCTAACTCAAACAAATGAGTTTCGTGAGAGTACCTAAGATCGAAATTTGTATGAACACGTTGTCGGTTTTATGTTCCTAAGATTCAATCTAGGATGAATACAAGATCGGTTTCCAATCCCAGACAACTGTAAACCGAATTTTCCCTACCGGCATTCAATCTAGGATGAATACAAAGTCGGGTTTTTAGTACCGACAGGTGTTTGATAATAATTCGTGTATGCCGGTAGTGGACTTAAAACATACATGAGATTTTATGAATTTGTCACCAGTACCGGCATAGATTTTGGTTTGCATTGTATGCTGGTTATTGGTACCGTCATTCTTTTTTAATAATTAGAGCATGCCGGTAGTGGACTTAAAACATACATGAAAACTGTCAACAATACCAGCATAGATTTTAGGTTGCATTTGTATGCTGTCAGATTTGGTAATGGAACTGTCGATAGTCAATGTTTACTGCTGGAACATTGTACCGGCGTGGTTTATTTTAAGGTAGTCAATGCCGGTACTAAAACTGAAGGTGAGTCGTCTTATATTCATTGTTTTTCGTGTGCTTACGATATATGTCAAAAGCCAAGGAAGCTAACAAAAGAACAAATAAAGATGCTCTCACTAAGAGAAGAAGGAAGGACAGTCTTGATACTCCTTAGTCTCTGCCTCCTCGAGGGAAAGATGAAGGTCGTAAGATTCGTTTGGGGGCTGGTACAAGAGGGATAATTTGGGAGAGTGGTGGTGACCGTAGTCTACTTGAAAACCGTGAGCATGATGATCAAGATAAGCAAGATGAAGAGGAAATTGAGGATGAAGGCAATGTGGTTCCTCCAAGTCAATTAGCAAGCCAAAGCGAAGTTGGTGGGCCAAGTCAACAACCAACACAAGGCAATGGCAATAAGGGCAACGTCAAAGTGAAAGTTAAGGGTTCTCACCTTCCTCACATTGATGACATGATACCTGACCTTGAACGTGGTAGAATTTGGGGTGAAGCTCCGGATCCGAAAATACTATTTGGATACAAGCACTCTAGGCTCGTACTATCTATCAAACCTATGTAAGCATTTTTTTATCTTGTACATATGTATTGTTGTGTAAATATGTAAAATCTCTTAATTGTATTGTCTTTAATTGTAGGATCATAAGAAGGTTGTGTGTGTTTGCCGAAACCAAGCCGCGGATTGTTGGAAATTTTCCGACGAATGTGAAGAGGTCCAAGAAATAGTAAAGGATACTGGTCTATATGCTTTGGTTGAAAATTATGTGAAGCCTGATTCTGTTACTGTCTATTGCTTCGTCGAAAGGTATCATGGTGAAACCGATACCATGCACTTCCCTTTTGGGGAGATGACCTTCATCCCTGAAGATGCTCAGAACATTCTAGGCTTGAATGTTATCATCAAATCAATTGCGAAGGAGTTGAGTCTCTTGACCTAGAATGGTCGACGTCAGCACTGGTCCGACTAACAAGTTTTTGGTTGGGACTACAAAACTTCTGTGGAGAGCTTTTATGAATCCACGTCTGGTAAGACAAAGACAATCAAGTTGACGCTTCTTAGAAGAAATTTGAAAACACAAAGAAAAGAAGTTTGGAGGATGGATGGGACCCTAAACAAATGCGTTATACTGCCGCTGCATACCTGTTATATATCTTTGGCACTAGGGTATTCACTGACACCAATGGCAACAGGGTTAGTGCGAACTACCTTCAGTACTTAGATCCGTTGGAGATGTCTATGCTTATTCTTGGGGCACCGTGGTAATGGCACATTTGATGAGTGAGATGAGAAGGGCCTCTAAGGCTAAAACCAACCAATTTGTCGGGAATTTCACTCTATTGCAGGTAATTTTGTTTTTAAACTTTTGTTATTATATATATTGTTCACATGTACCCTTATCGTGAACTTAGAAACAAAACTTAGTGCTTCACATTGGAATAGGTGTGGGCTTATGAACACTTCCCGACCTTGTTCAAGGTCTACCCCTCCTTGAAGATCATAGACCTTCCCGAACCCGATACGCCTATAGCTAAGAGATACGATTTCATCAATACTCCGAAGCCCGGTAACATAGGTCGACTGATCAATATGAGATTGGCTTTGGACGCAATGAGTGAACCAACCTTCCTAAGAGGCCATCGGAAGTTCACGAATCCTTATGTTGTACGCCCGGATATCATAGTTGTTCCTCCACCACCAGCACATCCCTCCACAACACCGGAAACTGTACCCGCACTTGCATGCACTGTTACGTTGTTGGTACGTACGTCTTGTTCATTACCATTCTTTTAATCTATGTCTATGAACTTATACAATTGTACATACTAAGTACATGTTTAAAATTTCCTTAACATCGTCAGCGGATTGGAAATTTGTCAAAGTTCTTTAAGAAAAAGAACGAAGAAAGGAGAGGTGCTGACCCAGAAAGAAATGGAGAACGTCGAGCAAAAGATAGACAAAATTGAAGATCCGAAGGCAAAAGACTTGTGGGGAGAAAGGAAGAAGAGAGTACACAAGAAGCCAAGAACCGAGTGATCGTGTGTTTATTCTATAGTATTAGTTTGGTTTGAACAATCTAGTGTTGGTTTATGTTTGTTTTGAGTCTTAAACAATGTGTTTGTTTGTGTGTCTTGCTAAACTCTTTGCTTGACTTGGTTTATGTTTGATTTGTTTTCGGTTTGGAACCACATAACTTTGGAGTTTGTTCTTGTATACAATCTAGTATTTTTATTATATTTATTATATTTTGATAAACTTGTGTCAAATTACCTTTTTTTACAGAGTTTGAATGTGCCCAGATCACTTAAATTTCTAAGTTTTTCTTCATTACCGGCATGCTCGAGAACAATAACAACAATGCCGGTTCTCTAAATGACAAAGTTAGGCATTTAATCGTATTTGGATACTATCTTGGGTTTACGTAATCTCCATGACAAATATGATTTTGACAGAAAACCGGCACAGTAATGATGTTAATTTCAATACCGGAAGGTCATCGATTTCTCCGGAAGTTTTTTCTGCATTTCCGGCATGGGTTTAAACGAAAGTCTACGCCGGTACACAAGTTCCGGAGTTGTATATAAAACACAACTATGCCGGCATGGGCATCAAAATATGATTTAATGTTTACAATTCAGACTTCCAAAAACAAAACGTTGCGTACTCATCAACCACATAAATCCAAATTACTCATCGTCGCCTCCACACGTAATGGGTTGCATCATCTCCTCTTGGAGCGGTTTTTTTGATAAGGCCAACGCATCCCAAAATTGGTGATTCTCCTCATACGATGCCATCCATCCCTTCCAGATATTGGGATCTAGACCCTTGTTTTTAATCATCCCACGAGATAGGTGGCAATGGATAATTTTCTTTGAGTTTTAGAATAACGAAATGATTACCGATTCACGAACGCCAAAACAACTCTTCTCTTCTTAAGGGATCCTTCGCATTTTCGCCACTTTGGGGTAAATGTTACTTCTACTGTGGGGTAAAATAATGAACAACACATCTAAATGTATCCTCCACTAGATGCCCACAAAGCGGCATTCTCATCCAATATTCGAAGGAAGAAAGTTCATCTCGTTGCTCGGGCCCCAATACTTGAGCATGCATATCATCAAACCCCTCTCCTACACCAACCAATTGCTCATAAAAGCTCCTCTTGTTCACAAGTTGTTCGGCCATCCTCATTCTAGCATATTGGCATGGTGTCATACCTCTACTAACCGCCGTATCAAAGATTCCTTATTGTTCAGTCACAACATGATAGCCACAATTTCCATCTCTGTAGACATCATCCGTATATAAAATATACTCGCGAATAACCTCAGGAAGTTGGTCTATGTAAGACTGTATCTTGGTATGATAACTTCTAATTGTCCTACATTTATAGGATCCTTATACATCTTCATATTACCCTTTTGTAACAATAATATATCCAAACCATCCTATGCAATCTCTACACTTGCAATGTCTTCGATATGTGATGGGAGTCCTTACTTCCTTGGCCTACCCCTTCCCCTTCGAACTAAAACTACGTCAACTTTGCTATCACTTTGGTTTGTCACCACCTTAGCCTCGTCACCTTGTTGTTCTTTGTCACTTGATGATGATACCTTTGGCGGCCTACCCCTTTTCCTTGGAACCTCCGCTAGATCGCTATGGGTATGGCTTCAGAATGCTCACCTTATTGTTCTTTGTCACTTAATGATGATACCTTTGGCAGCCTACCCCTTTTACTTGGAACCTCCGCTAGATCGACTATGGGTATGGCTTCGGAATACTCACCTTGTTGTTCTTTGTCACTTGATGATGATACCTTTTGCGGCCTACCCCTTTTCCTTGGAACTGCTAGATCGACTATGGGTATGGCTTCGGAATGCTCACCTTGTTGTTCTTTGTCACTTGATGATGATACCTTTGGCGGCCTACCCCTTTTCTTTGGAACCTCCGCTAGATCGACTATGGGCATGGCTTCGGAATGCTCACATTGTTGTTCTTTGACACTTGATGTTGATACCTTTGGCGGCCTACCCCTCTTCTTTGGAACCTCCGATGAGTTGGCTTTTGGTGTGGATACAGATTCCTTCGTTTGTTGTTGACTTAGTGGTTCCTTCCTTGGCCTACCTCTTTTGTTTGGAACCTATGCTTCCACGAACCTTTGTTCCTAAATCTCACATGCGGTCAGATCTCGTTTCTTACTTGCCGCGAGTTCTTCTTCACGTTGAGTCATTTCTTTCAATTCTACCCTTTGTTTTTTCCTTTTTGTTTTAGTTTGTGGTCTACCTATTGGATCTCCCTTTCTTGGCTTTTCGCTTTGTGCGATCTATGGACGAGTAATTAGCCTTAGTTGGCTCAACAAGACTTGTCGGCTTACCGAGGTGCCACGTGAGTAAGCTTCGAAGAATTCCTTTGCTTCGTTCGTATCCCATGGAGATTGCCCGGATCTCCGGGGGGGAGGGTCGAAAGATAGTTGCTTCCAAAACGGATCAATAACCTCAATAAGTATCACTTCTTCATATTTCACAAGCATATGACGACATGGAAGCCCAATGAAGACATGTCGGGACAAATACACACATCACCCGGTTTTCCGTAATTTTTCTCATATTCCATTTGTCTCATCATATGTTTTATTGCCCAATGAGAGACGTTGAATTCTATTCCTTGGAGAAACTTACCATAACGAAGAAATTGAGTCATCCTTTCCATTGAGCTTTTCTCAAAAGCCTCCTTGATCCTATTGATATCTTGCTTAAAGTATTGCTCCATTGCCTCGGTGACCGTAACCACATTGCCTTGACCAGACTGGATGAGATCTTTAAATCTCCCATGAGCGGCCTCAGCTGCACTAGTTGCTTCAGTATTGAAGTGTCTATACCGGTTTGTCTATGCACGCACAAATTTTCCTTGAACTTATCCAACCATTGAGTCCGACAATACCAGATGGCAGTCGGATAAACTTCGTTCCAATCGGCAATAAACTTCTCCAATCTCTTTTCGTACATAACCTCGGTAAGAGACCAATAAAATTTCTCCCAGTCTCTTAGAAATTCCAACCACTTTTTATGATTTTCCGCATGTTCTTTGTCCACTCGCTCCTTTATCTTGCCTCTCTCATCTTCTTCTTCTTCGGGGGATAGTTTGTTCTTTCGAACATCTTCCTCTAGTTGTACCATCTTTCTCTTCTTAATATCCGCCTTTGCGGGTTCAAACAAGGCATGGCAAGTTTTTATCACATTATTACGTATATGATATGTACATAGGAAATTTTTAAAGGTCCGGGAAGACGTCGGATATTGCTTTCATTAATGCGTCATCGTTATCTGTTACGATGACCCTCGGAAGTTGATTTTCAGGAAGAACAATTTCAATTGTCGTAATGCCCAATGATAATTATAGTCCTCTCGTTTTCCATTAAACACCAAGCCAATGTGAATGTTACCTTGTCCGAGGTTTGCCCCACGATGTTGAACAACGACATATTGTATTTGTTTGTCTTGTAGGTGCAATCCATCAAAAGAACACCACAACATGTATTTGCCAACTGTGAAAGCAAAGGATGCGAAATGAATATTTGAAGGGGCTTCTCGTCCGGTCCTCTTTTAATGATACGCGTGTAGTTGTGATCCCAAACTATTTTCTCAAATTCTTGCATAACGCTCCTCCCTTCCCATTCCACCCTTCTAATAGTTGCTTGTGCGGCATAAATTGTACGTAGAGAAGACACGTTAGTCTCATCCTTTTCCTTGAAGCCTCTGATAATTTGTCTCGATTTGATAAGTGCTTTGGTCAATCTCTTTACATCCTCGAACTCGTCAGGTTTTAGCTTCGCAACTAAGGAGTGACCAACAAAATCTTTCGGATCCCGGTGGTTATGACAGCCACACAAAACCTCACAATCCCAATTGTTCATGTCATTTAAACGGAATACAAGCTTAAATGGGCAATTATTCTTCCTCGTACGAGTCTTGTATACCCTATTAGTCTTCTTTGGATATACATAATACTTTATCTTGTGGCTATTCTTCTCCTTGTATTTCCCACTTCTCTCGCAAGCCATCTCAAAATGCCTCTTCGAACCTTCGGTATTCCTCACCAACACACACATGTTATTAAGAGCTGTCTCTTTAGCCCAAGCGATTGCTTCATTTCGATCTGTTATTCCCTACATAAGAACAATTTCTCATTCATTAGAAGGTTCATTACTAGCAATCCATTAGTAATGTTCAAGATACTAGGTGAAAAGTATTATTTGGTCACATACCGGAGGGATTTTATAGTATTCCGACGTATCCCGATAAAGCGGCTTTGCATTTGTTGGATCAATATATGTCACCACCTAATGATCGAATGAAAATTAGTTCCAAACAACATTAAAACACTATGCCGGAAACCCATACCGGCATGCTCGACCATTGTTCCGGCATAGTCAAAGTTAACCAAAACGGAAGACCAAATTTGAAACCTATTCTGGCGTATGTGTTTCATAAGAAAACAACGCCGGAAGCACGAATGCCGGCATTCTCGTAACCTATTGTTCCAAGCCGGTACACAATTCCGGCATTGAAAATAATTGCTATTAAATGCCGGAATTTAGCTTTGGAAAACATTTATTCCTGCATGTTTTTTTCTAGGTACCGGCATTATAAAGTTGTAACTGAACAACGCTGGTTTTGGCGCCGGCATTATCGATATTTATGGTACTACGCCGGTACTTAGTTCCGGCGTAGATGTTTATTAAGTTTCAATGCCGGTTTTTGGTTTGGGATGGAACTGTTTCCTGTATGTTTTTCATGCAGTACCGGCATGGTAACCGATCAATGAAACCATGCCGGTTGAATATTCCGTAGTATATTCCTTGTTAGGTAAAAAGGTTAACTCAGACTGCAAGATAGTTATTTTGGTAGAATGCTATCTTGGGTTTATTATTCAAAATGGGGATATCAGTTCATCGGCATGGTCGTAGTATGAATACAATGTCTGCAGAGTCGGCGACTACCGACATGGTATTCATACAACTACCATGCCGGCATCGAGGTTTTTCAGTTGAAAAAATGGCGGGTTTAAAGAAAAATCCGATTTTTCGACATCTTAGCAGCTTTACCTGTGTGTTGGGGATGCTAGTATGTTGTGCAAGTTTACTTTCTTGTGTTGGTTCTTCAAGAAACTCTCCATACTCGTCAAAATCATCATTCAAGGGTGTTGGCTCAACAATGAGTTGCAATTGAGAGTTGTTGTCGTTATCTGAAGATTCAAGATATGCTACTTGTTGTAGTTGAGATAAAGATTCAAAGAACAAAGAATCCTCTCTTCACAATCATCCTCCATTTTCCACAAAAAATTCTCTCTCAAAATATTTTTCCTCCTTCTACTCTCACCTCACTAACCCAAATCCAAATAATACACACACTAATCATTTATAAAAATCTTATGATTTTACTAATTATTATTAATCACTAATCCCGATTAGTGAGGGGTAGATTAGGATTTAAAAATACTTAGATAAGGGGTGACCGAATTGATATCTGGATCCAGTTTTTGTCATTTTCTTATATCCCCCAATTCCTTTTTATATCCCCCAATTTCGTTCTTCCTTATTCCTCTAGAGGGGAAAAGTTTCCTCCGGGGAACCATTAACCATAACAGAATATGAAACTGAAGAAATACAATTAAAGACAAGTTCACATAAATCATCCGAAAAACCAAATTGTTTAAAAACTAAAAGAATGAAATCCCATTCATGCCTATCAAAGGCCTTTGAAAAGTCCAATTTTAAAGCCATTGAGCCATTTTTCCTCTTACTAGTTTTCATAGTATGTAGAATTTCGTGAGCCACAACAATATTATCAGTGGTTTGTATCTAAGGAATAAAAGCAGATTGGTTCTGAGATATTAAGTTATCAAGCAATGGTTTCAATCTATTTGCTATAATTTTGGAAATAATTTTATAAAGGGCTTTACTCAAGCTAATAGGCCTAAAATCACTAGGATGATTTGGACTTTTGATTTTAGGAATCATCAAAGATATAAAAATATGGTTTATTTTTTGATTAAAATTTTTTTCCTTAAAAACTTTCTGAACCCAAGAAATAATTTCATCCTTTAAGATATCCCAGTGTTGTTGATAAAAACCTGAGGGAACCCATCAGGCCCTGGAGCTCCCCAAGCATTCATCATGAAAAGGGCTTTTTTTATTTCCATTTCATTTGGTATTTCACATAGTTTTAAATTATCCTCCATACTAATAGTAGGTTGAAGAATTTCCTTAAAAATTGGGTCAATATCTTTACCACTAGTTTGATCTACATTCTTAAAATGGTTGGTTAACAGTGTACATAAAAGATCTTGACCTTCTATCCATAAACCTGTGTTATCCCTAAGAGCATGGATATTATTAAATCTTTTTCTATCAGAAGCTTGCTGGTGGAAGAACTAAGTATTATTATCATTCTCATTGATCCATTTGTCCTTTACATGCTAACTCCAATATATTTTTTCAATTTCATAACAAAAGCTTATCTCATTTTGAAGTTGTTCTATATTGGGTTAGTTTCTAAACTGTGGTTTTTTTTTTTATTTTCAACTTCAATGCTTTCTAGGATACTGGAGATATTCTTAAAGATGTTACCAAAGTATGACTTATTCCGTGATCTAAGATCAAATTCTATATTTTTCAACATTTTTAGGAGATTGTTTTGTTTTTCTTTACTATGTGAAATAGACTTATTTATAACGTTGTTATAATTTTTATGTTCTATCCAGCACCTCATATATCTGTAAGGTCTGAAACCTTTGTCCTTAAGTAGAATAGTCTCTAATAAAATCGGAGCATGGTCTGAGGAAACCCTAGTAAGATGTGTATTATTTGATTTTGGAAACATTTCTAGCCATTTATGATTAACGAAGACCATGTCTATTCTCTCTTGTATATTTTTCTCTCCCATTCTTCTATTGGTCCAGGTAGAAGGGAGGCCAGTAAAATTTAGATCAACTAAACCTAATGTCTAAATACAGTGAATTACATAAGCAACAGATGGGCACGCAGAGGTCACCCAGGTTTTGCGGGAGCAGGATTCATCTGCGGAGATTCCGACACACGAACTTTAATGACTCTAGCTCAACCTTTAGGAATTACGACTGCCTTAACCACAGAAACTTGGGCTCTACTATTCGCTTTAAGAACGGCAACAGAAAGACGATGGCCAAAAGTTCTCTTTGAAACTGACTCATAAAATATTTTGCGCTTCATCACATCTTCTACCCCCTACTTGGTACATCTCAGGGATGATTGAGGAAATAAATAATAGATTCAGACAGATCCCACAAACTGCCATTCAACACAACTACATGGAAGGAAACCAAGCAGCAGACACTACAGGAAAAATATACATCTACAACTGGAGATTTACAACGCTTCGCTAAGTATTGTAGAAAGTCCTATGTTTTACAACTGGTTTCAAAGGAAGAGTTGTCGTATATCATCACTGCCAACCCTTAGGAAACAAGGGTTGCGCTAAGAAAACAAACGACAACTCCTTAAGCAAAACAGTTTGTGACGACATTTAGCTATAACAACGTTGTTCCATATATGTAGTGACTTAGCCTATCACAATACTCAAAAGTGTTGTTGAAGAACATTAAATATCATAATGAAAAATATGTTAGAGGGGAGATTCGAACATGAACCTACTGCATGGAAATATAGCTCATCAACCACCCTTTCAGTTCACAAGTTTTGATTTTTTTTCTTTTTTTAAATAGAAACCTACAACAACACTTATAAGTGTGGTTGAAATAAAAATATATAATGTTTCATATATGTAGTGACTTAGCCTATCACAATTCTCACAAGTGTTGTTGAAGAACACAAAAATATGATAATGAAAAATATGTACAGTTGTTGAAGTAAAAATATAATGTTCCATATATGTAGTGACTTACCCTATCACAATTCTCACATGTGTTGTTGAAGTAAAAATATATAATGTTCCATATATTTAGTTACTTAGCCTATCACAATTCTCACAAGTGTTGTTGAAGAACACAAAAATATCATAATGAAAAATATGTTAGAGGAGATTCGAACATGAACCTATTGCATGGAAGTCTAGCTCATCAATCACCCTTTCAGTTCACAAGTTTTGCTTTTTTCTTTCTTTTAAAAGAAACCTACAACAACACTTATAAGTGTTGTTGAAGTAAAAATATATAATGTTCGAAAAAATGAGGTTGGGGGATTCGATCCACGAGCCTCAGGCGTGGAAGTCTACACCACCGACCATCCTACACTATCACGGAGTTCCGTCAACTTTGTGGTTCTTTAATATACTAACTATACACTAACTTTATGACAACCCTTTATAAGTGTTGTAAAACAAAATGTAATGCGCAAGTGATCGAGCCACAAACAGCGCGAATCCTTCTCTCGAACGAAAAATATCACTCTTAATACACAAATATCAAAGTTATCAACATTCCCAAATGGAATAAAAGTAGCAACGTAAGAGGTCAGTTTTTTTAAAAAAATAGACTAGCAATATGAGCATTTCCTTCGCCGCCATATGCCTTTTAACAATCCTGCTAATGAAGAAAAATGATAATTTGACAATCCTACCAGAATTCCAACTCAATTCCCATATGACATCATAATTGACAACAAAAAAAAAAAGAAAAAAAAAAACAGATAAGTAACTAGTCCTAGCAAAATCCTGAAAGCACCAAATAAAATTCAGCAAACCTACAAAATTCATACAAATTTCGAAAAAATTGGTGGGCCAATATAGCAATCATAACAACCGACATGTCCATTTTCTCTCCTCCTTTATCCGGGCTTGAGACCGGCAACAAAATGATATATCATTTACATTGGCGGAGTTAAAAATGGGTGTTTACTCGGAACAAATATTACAAAGGTAACAGAGCTAGCATTTTATAAATTAAGCACCCAAATGGAGCTGTTAAATGTCTATTTTGCAAGAACAATACTAGTGTTAGTAAAGGAAATACAACAAGAGCGACAATGATAGTAAAAATTCAATACAAGAAAAAAATACACTATACCGACTTAACTTGTGAACTTCCTTTTCTTCTTCTTTTGTTCTTCTTCTTTGTCGGAACCACTATGATATATTCACCATCTTCTCTTAAGTAGCTCTCGCTCTCGTCATCCATTTGTAAACCAAGAGCTGAAGTATCCACTGGTTGGCAATTTGTCTCAAGCTTTTCATTGTATTCCTCTAATTCATGGAAACCCCTAGGTGGTGGTTTCACCATCACATACCAGTTAGATGCATTTGACTCTCGAGAATAGAAAACTTGTCGCGCTTGTTTTGCTAAAATGAATGGATCGTTACAGTATTGGTTCTTATGTTGTTTTAAATTGACTAATGTAAAGCCATCTTCTACCTTGACACCAAAACTGGTGTGAGCCCAATCACATTTGAATATTGGAATTTGAAACATATGATTGTAGTCCAACAATAGAATTTCTTCTAAAACACCGTAGAACCCACTAGTTTCTGACCGTCCTGCAACTAAGGTTGTTGATTCAATTGAAACTCCACTGTTTTGTGTGACTCTCTTAACATCCTTCGTAATAAACCTAGACCCATTGATTAGCAAGCCTTTATATGATACGCAGTTTTCTAACGGCCCATATGACAACCATTCTACCATGTTTGATACTGACATGCCTTGTTTAATTTGCATTTTAACCTACAAATGTATAATCTCAGGACATAAGAATATAATTAAATTTGCTATCTAAGCATGGGAAGTTAGATTTATAGTGATGTTGTGCCCAACATGGATTGTTCCAAGTGACAAAATGAAAATGCCTTGTTTAATCACACGTATTTGCGTTTCTAAGAAGTTAATAGTGTAAAATGTCCAAGTGTTTAAACTATACTAAGCCGCATAATCTAACTAAGAGTGGACTAAACATACCTTTTGTTGAAACCAATCTGCAAATGTGTCGATCGTATAGAGTTGAGTTCGTCTTCACCGGTAATTGCCCTCCCAAATTTAAGATTTTAACTCGTCCATATGCATTCTAAGACAAAAGTAAAATTAAAAATGAAGTATTAACTCGACAGACCATTTTTAATGAACATGAATGTCATACTTACGTCATATATGGGTCAATTTCGGGTGTGTTAAAAAGCACATATCTGTGAGCTATCTTTAACATCTCACTATCCATACGCACTTGGACACCTTTAGAAAGAGGATGTGCTACCGGTGTGGAACCACTTTGAATATTTTCGTTACGCCTTTGCTTTACTCTTTCAGCTTCTTGGGCCTTACGAACATCAAAATACCTAACACACTCCATTCCAAGATAACACTCGGCTATACAAGCTTCAGGTAGTGCATAATTCTTTACATATTCTTTGAATATCTTCATATACCTAGGAAAGTCGCGTATGCAACAATTATCAAGTAATTAAATATTAGTATCTCTAAGGTACAAAGGGCATAACTTTCTACATGAAACCAAAATAACCGAAGTAATATAAATTAAATTGGCATACCTCGTCTTGTATAGTTTCATGTCCCTGATCGATATGTGCATCAGCTTCAACATCAGCATCTACATACATCTGAGATGAACCCCCTGTTGCTCCATCTTGGTGTACATCATTACAAGTGACATTTATCTCCCCGTGAAAAACCCACTCAGTGTATGTAGGATCCATACCGCGTTTCATCAAGTGAAAATACACTTCTTGAGGAGGAAGTGGCACAGCAAGGTTTTTACAATCAACACAAGGACAACTGAACATGGAAGGATTTCCAAGTTTTTGACAAACAATATCTATGAAATTATGCAAGGCATCCTGATATGGAAGATCATCCCTACATGAAAGAACGACGAAATAATTAAGCACGGTAATAAACGTAATACAAGAGGGAAAACCAATGTAAAGAATGTAATGTTCTACAGGAATGCTGAACAACATATTAACCTTGGCCAATGAACCCAATCTTTATTCATCATTTGTAATGACTTGAATCGCAAACTGCTCGGTTCTTCCAGCTTAAAAAAGGCTTTGAATTTCCCTTCTCAACCAACACCGGAGCCACTTCTTTGGTTGGAATGTTGAATTTATTAAAGATTAATGGCACCCGGCGTAATCAAAATATGATAACCAGCGTAAGTAAAGAACATTGGATTAGCAAATCATAAGTCAGTAACTTAAAAAATTTCTTTTTTTTAACTTACAAACTTGGAGTTCTGATTGTAAGATATTTACATATACAAAATGGGAATCGAAAACTTGGAGTAACTACTCATTTATAAAGTTAATTACGACCAATTACGTGATGTCATTTAACTTTAACTTCTTGCTGCCAATTAAGAGCTTCCAAAGCAACTCTATGGCATCTCGCATATATATTCAGTGTTCAAGACTGGGATGGTGGATCAGGCAGCATAGTAGGCACGCACCTGTAGAATCAAAGATTAGTATTCCCACTCCAGTAATTCTGAAAAATCAAACTACTTTGCGCACTATCAACCAAACATGGCAGAGTACTATGCGCACTGACTTATGAAGTGCAGAACAACATGGCAGAGTACTTGTAACACCCCACTTCTTTAAATTTACCATCTACTTCCTTGACTTAACACCCAGGTGCATCAACTCAGACCGAGATCTTGAGTCTGCAGGCAACAACTCACCAATGGAACATGTCCTCCCCAGACTACTTGTTTATCTCATTTGATTCTTACTTCATCATGCTTGAAATAATCAGCCAACAAAGGAAACATACAAAACAAAGTCATTTTTCTGACAGTAATACTAGTAAAAAATTACAAGAATAACATTTTGAACAAAATCAAGAGCAAGCATTTTTTCCGACTTAACTCAAGTTACCCAAACCTATAAACCGCAATTTATTTATGGTGTCCTTTGGTTCACATTCTACATGTTTCTTTAACACTCAATTGTAAGGACATATTTCCCAACAGGGGGAATGCTCTTATCAACCCATAGTGATGAACAAAACTATTGGTGAATATTCTTATTTGTGTCCCTAATAGGCCATGTTGACAAATCTACCATGTTGACAAACCTACAAGGTGAAAATCAAATTCTCGTGTCAACAAAGTGACCTAATTGCACAACCAAATCATTGTTACGTATCCACGTCGTGATACTGTGTAAGCTACCTACCCGAGTCATCTTTTCAATGCAAATGGTAAAGCAGCATTGTTCTGTAACCATGCCAGTGCAGTCATAGATTTAGAAGTTGCAGAACTGCGAACCTATAGTTTTCAGTTTTCAAGTGTTATATCTCAAGAGGGCCAAATCTAATGCAATTTCTGCACCTGAATTGAATGCAACTGAAACTAGTTAACTACTATTGAAAAAGCAATCTATAACATTCGCGCGCAAGTGAGACATTATCTCAAACAGGGAACAAATATCGGAATGATGACTAAGGAAAGAAAGGTAAGAAGAAAATTACCCCAAACTCGGTGATTAACTTCATTGTTGATGGATACCCCACGCCTAATTTCAACAAAATTAAAATCCAATTAACAAATCAATTCCTATTGAAGTGACTAGTATAGAACCAAAAGAAATACATGTACATATGAAGTGACGAAATGAAAAACTCTTGGCAAGATCAAATTTTAATCAAATTTGAATCTAATCAATTGTTCTGTGTCGATATCAATTTCAAAAATCAAATTTTAAACAAACCTAATTCAAAAATCAAAAAAAAATAAAATATACCCTAAATTCAAATCTGGGTCACAGATCGATCTTCAACTTTGGGAAATTGGTGGAGATGGTAAGTCGAGATATGGGTTCTGGATCGATCTTCATCTTTCGTTGGTGAAGAAATCTCCCGAGATCGATGAACTTGTAAAGGATGGTAATAAACTTAGCTTTTGGAGTTGTAGACGATGAAGTTTCCAAAGTGGTTGAGTGATGGTGGTGCCGCTTTGTATCGAAGATGCACTGGTTTGAGGTTAAGTTCTTGCTCTGTCGAAGACGATGGGGAAGATGAAGTTGAGGGGGAAAAGAAAAGGATAAGGAAGAAATCGACCAGGTTAAAGAAAAAAAAAAAAAGAAATGAACGGTTGTAGATAAAATGGATGGTCATGATGTTATGATGGATATATTAATATAAAGGAAAAAAAAAAAAAAATTAACGGTTGTAGACAAAATGAATGATGTTATGATGAATATATTAAAATAAAAAAAATCATTATTTTTTTTAATTAATAATTAATAAATATAATTAGTATTAATTAATTATTAATTTATATAAATCGGTTTCTTTTCATTAAAAATAATAAATATAATTAGTATTAATTAATTAATAGAAAATAAAAATATAAACTGGAAAAAAAAAATATTCCTGAGGATTCTATCCAAGATTCGCTGGATTCGCACCCACTCATCGCCAAGTTTCGATCTCTAATGTATATTCCTCGAAGTCGACGAAAATGGGTCCATTTAACATATACAGGGAATCTTCCGAGGAATCTTTCTAGTATCTCGGCTGGATTCGTCGTTCTTACGAAATTACCGACTTATAGCAGCCCACTCATCGCCAAGTTTCGATCTCTAATGTATATTCCTCGAAGTCGACGAAAATGGGTGCATTTAACATATACATGGAATCTTCCCGAGGAATCTTTCCAAGATCTCGGTTTGGATTCGTCGTTCTTCTGAGTTACCGACTTATAGCAGTCCACTCATCGCCAAGTTTCGATCTCTAATGTATATTCCTCGAAGTCCATTTAAAATGGGTGCATTTAACATATACAGGAGATCTTCCAGAGGAATCTTTCCAGTATCTGGCTGGATTCGTCGTTCTTACGAAGTTACCGACTTATAGCAGTCCACTCATCGCCAAGTTTCGATCTCGGAACAGGTATATTCCTCGAAGTCGACGAAAATGGGTATGTTTAACATATACATGGAATCTTCCCGAGGAATCTTTCTAGTATCTGGATGGATTCGTCGTTCTTACGAAGTTACCGACTTATAGCAGTCCACTCATCGCCAAGTTTCGATCTCGGAACAGGTATATTCCTCGAAGTCGACGAAAATGGGTCTGTTTAACATATACAGGGAATCTTCCTGAGGAATCTTTACAGTATCATTTGGATTCGTCGTTCTTACGAAGTTACCGCTTATAGCAGTCCACTCATCGCCAAGTTTCGATCTCGGAACATGTATATTCCTCGAAGTCGACGAAAATGGGTCTGTTTAACATATACATGGAATCTTCCTGAGGAATCTTTCTAAGTATCCATTTGGATTAATCGCGTTTTACGAAGTTACCGACTTATAGCAGTCCACTCATCGCCAAGTTTCGATCTCGGACCAGGTATATTCCTCGAAGTCGACGAAAATGGGTATGTTTAATATATACAGGGAATGAATCTTTCTAGTATCTGGCTGGATTCGTCGTTCTTACGAAGTTACCGACTTATAGCAGTCCAGTCATCGCCAAGTTTCGATCTCGGAACAGGTATATTCCTCGAAGTCGACGAAAATGGGTCTGTTTAACATATACATGGAATCTTCCCGAGGAATATTTCCGAGATATCTGGTGGATTCGTCGTTCTTACGGTTACCGACTTATAGCAGTCCACTCATCGCCAAGTTTCGATCTCTAATGTATATTCCTCGAAGTCGACGAAAATGGGTCCGTTTAACATATACATGGAATCTTCCGAGGAATCTTTCTAGTATCCATTTGGATTCGTCGTTTCTTACGGTTACCGACTTATATGATCCACTCATCGCCAAGTTTCGATCTCGGACTGCATATTCCTCGAAGTCGACGAAAATGGGTATGTTTAACATATACTGAGGAATGAATCTTTCCAAAGATCTGGCTGGATTCGTTGTTCTTACGAAGTTACCGACTTATAGAGTCCACTCATCGCCAAGTTTCGATCTTGGTTCATAGTTTGAATGTCGTTATATCACATTTGAAGTTCGAATCGTACCAGTAAATGGTGTGATTCATCGTTCTTACGAATTCTCAGATATATAGTGGTCCTCTTATGGCCAGGTTTCGATCTCGGAGCCAGTTTCTTTCTCAAAGTCGACGAATTCGTGTTCGTTTAAGGTTTCTGAGAAGTAAAAAGTGTGTTTCTTTGTCAATCCGTATGCTTTGGCCTAGACCAATCATTGATTTGTTTATGGTTGTTTTTTTTGTAATTTTCTCTGATCTAACGCACCAAAATTAGGGGGTGCAAAACTACTAAAATCTAACGGTGGAAAAGGCTTTTGGTTTTGTTAGAAAGTGTGTTTCTTTACCAATCCGTATGCTTTTGGTTAGACCAATCAGAAAATTGTGTCTCACCCGCCCAAAAGCCCGCCCGAATTTGGTCACGTGTCTGCTTGAGAATTTTTCAGACATTATTTATTTTTGGACCACCGCAACGTGTCTTCACCGCAACGTGTCCCCAAAATTTTCAGTAGACGCGCCCAAATTCTAAACACATCGAAATTTTCATCAAAATCACTGAAAGAAAAAAAAACGAAAAAGAAAACCCTCTTCACTATGAAAAACCCTCTCTCACCATCAGAAAAAAAACTTTCTCACCAAACGAAAACCCTCTTCACTATGAAAAATCTCTCCATCAGAAGCGTATCTCGATCTAAATCTCTCAAAAGATTACCCTAACTCGGAAGCAATATCTCGATCTAAATCTCGGAAAACCCTAACTCAAGCAATCTCTCAATCTATTCAAGCGAAACTCAAAGGATTAATCTCTCCAACTCGCCCGATCTCACCAAGGGACTCAGGGTTCAGGGTAATTTCTCGAATCTCTCATACTCTCAAATTTTAAGAGTAATTTCTCTTCCAGTTTTCTATTTTAGGGATTTTATAATTTTTTTTTTTCCTCATGCAACTTAAATTTTTGTTGTTTCATGATGAAATTTAAATTGGGTCTTTGATTTTGGTCTTTAATTTGATGATTCTTCAATTTTGGTCTTTGATTTTCATGATAATTTTTTTTTTTTTTGTTGTTGTTTTGACACATAAATCCTCAAAGTTAGTATGATTTTACTTCCCGCAATAACTTAACATGAAAATCTGATCAAGAGAAGGTCGGTGGACCTGCTATATGATAAAATTTTTTGCATGGGTATATGATAATTTGTTCATACTAGTTTGAGTGTAGGAGTTTGTATAAATATTTGGTGGCTAATTAGCTAATCACATTGTCAATTTGTAAGCTTACCTATACCAAAGGTGCCGATATCTTATGGTGGAAATGTCAATCCCATGTTCTCTCGGATGTTGTCATCTACATTTTCATGCACTCGGGCATAAGTTTGAGGTAGTAGTACATCTTTTTGCTCCTATTCCTTTACATCTCAATAATCTTGAATGATAAATTTATCGTGTATTACTTTTTTTCTTCCAAATTGACCTGTATGCGATATTTTTGGTAGCTAACCGCATTGCTCTTGTGGTCTATCCTTGGTGTATGATTTGTGTGTTCTAGCTCATTTCAGTTAAATTGCCTTATGCGCCATTGTGAGTATATTTGTGCCCAAAGCATGGAGTTTGATTTTTTTGCCACCGTGAGCAGGCCTTGTGTTTGGAGCTGCAGGCATTAGACCTCGTATTTCCTCCTTCGAGGCCAACAATGTTTTTCTTTTCTCTTTAGTTAATGATAATCATGGCCTATAAGAACTCATTTGTGTTAGCTTTTGATCCATATTGATTGTTGAATTCTATTTTTGCAAGGCATAACCGCAATAATGTACACTAGCAGGAAGCAAAAGGTAAAGAAGAGGCTGGTCAAGTAGTTAGCGATAAAGGTATAAATACTTTTCATCTCAATTTCAGTGTAAAAAAATTTCTTTACCTTCTCATTTTAACTAAGCTATGCATTGTTTTTGTAGTTGAAGAAGACTAAACAGTCTGCGACACCATCTATTTCACATACACGATCATCCCTAAGGAACAAGAAGTCAAGCGATAATGCATCTCCATCGAAAGTGCTCCGCTAACTTCCAAGTTGCAGACTAGCAAGGATTCATTAAATATGAAGGACATCCGAAGTTTGCGATAAAGGTAAAGACTGTTTAACTCAATTTCGTTAACAAGCTACTTTACCTTCTCATGTTAACTAACTAAGCTACGTTTTTGGCGATGAAAACAAGCGTAACACTCAACAGCCAGTCCCCTACCGAAAGTGCTTTGCTCAATTCAGAGTTGCAAACGCCGACCAAAAACAAGTCCGTAGAACCATCTCTTTCAACCGCATGTAGGCGGTCATCACCAAGAAAAAAGAAGGTACCGTAAGATGATGCTGAACCATCTCTTAATGCAAGACAATTAAGGCAAATACCAAGGAATACAAAGGGAACAACCAAGTGTGCAGTTTCTCCATGTGCAACAACAACTCCAAAGCGTCCGACAATTTGAAAGTGTTACCTTTGTCAACACCACCTACAAAGAGAAAAGCTACCAGAAGAATAATGTGCAATCCGAAAGTGCTCAACATACACAAATAACAACTACCAAGTCCCAATCTAAAAGCTCCAAAGGAGATCTGCAAATTCGGAGTGGGGCGAAAGAATGTAAAGCGGAAACTTGACACAAGCAAAGACAGCCCATGTATGAATGTTCAACTTAGGGATCCAAATGACACACTCACAGATTTGCAAGATGAAGAGGAAGAGGAAGAAGAAAATCTACATACCCGTAAAGCTGTGGAGGATGATAACTCTGATCATGTGGAGCCTGATGTGGAAGAAGAGAATGATAATGTTAATGATGATGAGCCCGATCTGGAGAATGGTAAATGTGATCGGGTAATGAGAAAGGTGAAGAAGGAAAAGAAGCGAAGAAAAGAAAATATGTTCCACGTGGCCCAACTCAGATGCATGCACTAAAGTTGGATGATGTTGTGTCGAAGAGAGCAATTACCTTCAACGCTAATACTCTAATGAATGGCCGATTGGTGATCCCTCCGTGCAATTGGCTAGTGTGCTAAGGGTGCTTGTTCGGAAACTTCCTTTAACTTTCGTGGATTGGAGACGTGTCCCTATTGAAGCAAAAGAAAACATATGGAAGGTAGTCATGGTACGGTAGTTCATAACTCTTTATCTCTTTTCGTTTACTCAAATACTATTGAATTCATAGCGTATTGTAATTCAAATTATTTACTTTTATTTGTAGAACCGATTCATTGTGCCCGAGTGTTACAAAGCCTACTATTTCAAAGCAAGATGGGAGCTTATCTTAGAGAAGCAAGGTCAAGGAAAGTTGGTTTGGTAATCGATGTTATCGATCAGTTTCAAGGGGAAGAAAGAAAGAAACGGCTGGAAAAGCTAACGCCCCAGACCATGACGGTTAGGCGGTGGGACGAATTTGTGAAACATGTAGACTCTATTGACTTGAGTAAGTTTTTCTATTATAATGAATGACTGTATATTTTTATTAAAAACTTTAAAAGTACGTCGAATGATGATGTCTCTATTTTTCTTTTCAGTCAAAAGAAAAAAATGCAAGAAAAGCGTGCAAAAAACAACACCCCACATACCATAAGTCGACGGTGGTTTCGCGCGATTGGAGGAGGCCTTGGTATGTTCACCACGTGAAAGCTATTGCATCGTTCTAAATATAATTGCTTGGTTATTGTGACATTATTTATGCAATTTCAAAATTTAGATGCTTATGCAATTTCGTATAGGTTGATCCCCGGCATTTTAACCGGTTGTGGATTGTAAAGCCGTTTATGATGGATCATTTCATTATTCAGATCACGACCTGTGGTTTACTTTTAACTGTTGTAATCTAGCATTTGTTTTCATGTTAGTTTCATATCAAATATTCATGTTTGGTTGTTGACTTCCTTAAGAGTTTAGATTTCAAAGCCCACACTAAGCCACTAATGTGTACATATTTTAAGGCGGAATTATCGGATATTTAGATACCATTTGAACATGTTACATCTCACAATTCTCTACAAGGTTGTATCTTAGAAATCTTCAAGTTTCTTATTAGCATGTATCGTGACTTTAATTCCATGTTGTTATGCTATTCTTGATGATTGTCATGTATTGATACATTTATTTGCGAAAAAAGAACTAAACACAACCAAAGTGGGATTGATCAAGTCGGCTTTATGGAAACGTGGTCATATTCGAGCGCAAAGGAAAGATTCCACATCCTGGTGTTGTAGAAGCTTTTGTAAGAAATCTTCTCCTCTTCCTTTGTGTGGTTTATGTGTCCGCTTTAAAAATGCGAAAATATCCGATGTTTTACACAATTAAACAGAGAAACTTGAAAAAGCTCAGCGAGCATGGTGCGAGCATGGTGCGGATGATATTCTTGCAAAGGCCTTTGGCGAGGACAAAACTACAGGGAAGACCTAAAGGAATTGGTTTTGGAGCGACACATAAAAAGGTTGCTGCCGCCGGTCCCACTATAAGTTCTTTGATTAGAGAGTGTCGGGAATCTGAGAGAACTAAATGGTCTACTGGGTGCGAGATAGAGGTGAGAATTTAAACTTGATTAGTTCTTATTTTCATGATGAATTCAAACTTGATTGTGACCCACATCTCGCGATATGGTCTTAATATAGGAAAGGAACTCAAGATGTGTTTGCAATGGAGTCTCACCCTCTCGCAGTCAAGTCCAAAAGCCAAAGAACAACCAGGAGGCTAGCACTAGCGGGATCGGTTCTCGGCGATGTAAGAGACTCGACTCATACCACTCCAAGTCGGGTCCAAGTGCCGGGAGATTCCAAGCTTGCAAGTTGTTAAGGTCGGTACAAGGAGGCGAAGTGGTTATGAGGTCGAGATTCTTTGAAACAGATCCAAGTAAGGAGATACATGGAAAGCCAATAGGTTTTGGAGCCTACTCGTATGTGTGAAGGTTGCTTATGTGGAGGATGCTCCTGTCTTCAAGGAGACTTCGAAGTCAGATCTATTGGTGAAGCTGTTTGGGTTTTATCACATGTCCCAAGGATCGAATTTCCTACGAGTAAACTTTCTTAATCATCTTTGATCTTTTGTGGAAGACTTCACTTTTTCGTAACAAACATCGTAACAAACATCATCTTGCCACTTTTTGTATGTTTTGTGTGTATTACATGGGTATGTAAATGTTTTTGTGTATATCACATGGGTATGTGAATGAATCTTCATTACTAATCGGGTTTAGTTTAATTTGAATGAATCTTTCGGCTTGGGCTGTTTATGTTTCGATTTAATCTAGTTGTTTCATCACATTTCACAACACAAACAGGGTGCCAAAAGTGAAATGTATATGTTGGGCCTTATTCACATATGGAGTGTTGTGTTAGAAATTTCCACTACCCAACCAAGATATTGTGAAATAGCATCTTTACAATATAACTATGTGTTGTCCAAGATAGTTCGAATGACTCATACAAGTGTCGTGAAAATCTTATTAATAATAATAATAACAGTTGTTTTATATGTTTCTAAGATACCTTACTTGTGTTGTCCATGATAGTCCTACAATACTAGTAAGAGTGGTGTTCAAAAAATTCTACTACACATAGTATAGTTGTATCATGGTGGTTTTACAATTCCAACCAAGTGTAGTGACTGTAATAATCACAATACTAATAAGTGTTGTGTTAAAACAATTTACTACTCCGCATAATGATTGTAAAAATAAATCTTGCAATATAAGTAGGAGTTGTTTAGTGCAGTTGCACAACTCTAGGAAGTGTAATGACAATTGTATTCACAATACTAATAGATGTTGTCTTCAAGTTTTCAACTACATAAGCCAGATATTGTGAAATACTTTATTACAATATAACTATGTGTTGTACAACATAGTTCCACGATACACTACTTGTGTTGTCCAAGATATTCCTGCAACAACAAGCAAGGGTTGTGTTAGGCATTCTAAAAAAATCGAAAGAGAATCACAACTTTGGCAAAATATTGTGGAACCATGAATCACATCACCCTTTACAACACTTAGTCAAGTATTGTAGAAAATCTTGGACTTTCTACAATACCCCACCTACACAATACACAAAAAAGCGTTGTAGTAGGGGTACTACAACCCTAATACGGTGTTGTAAATGATGATTTTTCCCGTAGTGAGATGGTTTGGCCAATCATGCGGCAGATAGAAGTCAATTGGGAAACTCATCAACCATAATATGGGACCAGGCAATCCCGATTTTTATTACTCAAATTTTATTTCATGACTCGATGGGTACCACATACCCACGACAAATTGTAACCTAATTTCCTATCAATAAAATGCATACTTCAAAAATAAATAAATAAGCAAAATTACTCGTTGATGGGTTATTTCCACCTTCTTTTTCATCTTTATGCAAATAAAGTTCATATCACCAATTATGGCCCATGGAAATTCTAGTTCACTAATACTATTGATGAAATTCCATTGTTCATCTCTATTTTTATTATCTAAGGCACCATATATAAAAGAAACGTACATGCATAAATTATCTTTAATTATATGAAAATGAAAGATGTTATGCTTAAAATTTATCAATTTAGCATATATTCCCTGGTTCCAAGCAATAGCAAAACCTCATGATCTACCCACTGAAGGCATGATAAACTGATCTTTTAGTTTCATACGTTTAAAAACTTTTTCAACCATAGATAAACCTACCTTAGTTTCAGATAAGAAGATGACATCTAAGTTATGAGATTTATTTAAATGATTTAGATGGTCTTGTTTAAACTGTGATCTAATACCATGTAAATTCCAAGATAGAACTTTAAACTCATTTTCCCTAGATATTTCATCCTGAATGACATATCTAAATATAAGATTACTTTGTAAAGGAAATAAAGCAGAGTATAAACTAATATGTAAAATAGTCAGATATCTAAAGCAAGCATATAAACATCTTTGAAAGCTAATATGCAAAAGAATCTTTTTGTAATCATAATGTTTCTTAAGTTGCTTTCTTGAATTAATCTCTCCACTCTGAAAATACCAAGATAAAGACTTGAAGTTACACTTATGCTCCTTATTTTGCATGCTTATATGAAGGAAGAGAATGATATTCATAATGAAGATTTTGAAATATAAGTACTGTCTTGGGATCATGATATAGTCTTTGAAAAATTCTGTTCAGAGGGAAGCTGAGAAGAAATTTTATGGTTTTGAGATTATGCATTACTTGAAAGACAGTGATAACATGAAAACTTTTAGTTCTTAAGATAATTAGCTTGCGGCTCTTAAATGTTATGTATTTGCATTTAATGAAGTCAAGAAGCAGTAAAGAAGAGTAATAAAAAAATTACCTCAGTATGCTCAGTTTGAGAAAGATGTTCAGAGCTAATCCCATTTCTGGCTATGTCAGTTATGTTTGGAAGTATACTTGTGTATTACTAGCATCGGGTTACTCATCGAAGTATTCATCATCTGGATTTGGCTCATAAAAATCATCATCATGAATTTGAGTTTGTGTAAAATCATTCTCATAATTTAAGAAATCAGCCATTTCCGGATCATTATTGTAGTTGATGTGCATTTTCCTAGGTTTTTTAGATGAAGATTATCCCTCCTCATCCATTGAGATTACTTGAATCAAATTTTTTTTCCTCACTTCCCCTTCTCCAAAAAAACCTAACTGCCCCCCCCCCCCCCTCTTTTTTTTTTTTTTATCATCAACACAAACTTTGATAACTTAATTATCTTAATCGCTAATCATTAATATTGATCACTAATCAAAATTAGTAACACTAATACTGAAAGGGCATATTTGTCATTACACAAAATATTTGGTTAAGGGGCTTTTGAATTTACTATCTGCAATCAATTTTTGTCCTTATTCAGTATGCCCTAAAACATGATTTCCCAAAAAAGCCTCAAATTAATTTATATTTTTCCTACACAAAAAAGAAAAAGCTCTAAATGGATAGAGTAAAAAGCGTTTGGGCTTGGAGAAAAGACCCTAAGAGTAAGTAAGAACGTTGCTTTGGAGAAAAGACCCTAAGAGTAAGTAAGAACGTGGCTTTTCTCTGAGTCGATAAGTAAGAACGTGGCTTTTCTCTGAGTCGGGCCTTGTGCGTCACACATTATGCACCGGCTCTGTGTAAGTTGGTTGTCAATTAGGGGATGGACTTCAGTTACTGACAAACTACTCTGACCTCTGGTTTCCTTTGAAAGTGTGTTGGCTGACTTGTTCAAAAAGGAGTTCTATACTGCATTCTCCATTTACTGCTTGAAGTTACAAATCCAGGTCAACTCACAAGATGCTAACAAATCAAAAGTGGGCACCAACATCTAGCCAAATACAAATGAAAACACAGTAGACAAACCCTTAACCAGTTAGCAATGTGTAGAATACAAAGGCGAATTTGACAATTTAATGCAGTTCAGGAAATATCAAAAACAACTATGAATCCCACTCCAACAATGATCAAGCTAGGACATTTGGATTTCCTATATTAAGATTATCTCATGGAGGAGAATACAGCAAAGAGTCAATGTAGGACATGCCTAAGATACATCATGACAAAAATATATATATACTACTAACTGATAAGATGAACATGTTCTGAATTTTAACAGAAGTTAATTCAACACTGGAACTAAAAGGAAAGGAACTGAATTCAAACGCAGTTTAATTAGAGTCAACACATGATTCTTTTTGCACTAAACATAGTAAAGTAGGCTATCTTAACCTATCAAAGCATACAGATGAGAATAAGCATTTATCTCTAGTAGGTGGCTTCTTGATTGCAGTCTTCTAAACAAGATAAACAATGGCGAGACTATTATATGACTATGGATCTTTTGAGTAACTAACAATACATTAATTTTCCCAATAAATTGAACATTTTAAGCAAATCTATCTGATGATATTTGCTTTTGCAATTGACAACAATCACTGGACTTTGGATACAGATATTGGTGACTATGTTCTGTCAAAGAAAATAATATGCCGTAGCTAACAAAGTGCATTCAAATACTAGTTCTAAAACTAAGGCGTAAGCCATTCACTTTATTTGTAATTTAATAACAACATTGGTATGAAAATTCTGATACAAGATCAGTTATGATATGTGATCATTTATGATATGCACATAAACTTCAAATTGAAATTTACATTGGCAGGCATAATCTGCTAATAACTTGATATGAAACTTTTGCATGCGAAAATGAGGTTAATGAAGCACCTGCCTGAAGCGCTGGTTCAGTACTTTGAAGATTAACTGCTTGAAGCTGTCCAAACCTGTGGCCAAAAGATGCAAATTCAGGTCAACTCGCTAAGAAGTTAACAAACAAAAGTGTGAACCAACACCTACCCAAGTACAGTTGGAAACACAGCAGAAAAACCCCTAGCTAGTTAGCAATGTGTTGAATACAAAAGATGAGTTCATCAAATCTACTGCAGTTGAGGAAGTATCAAAACCAACTAACAATGCTCAAGCCAAGACACTTGGATTTCCTATATTAAGGTTATCTCATGGAGGGATGACAGCAAAGATCTGTAGGACATTCCTAATTAAGATACATCACGACAAAAAGAAATAGATACTATTGGTAACTGATAGGATGAACACGTTCTGGATGTTAACAGAAGTTAATCCAATACTGGAGATAAATGGATAGTTACTGAAGTTCAAATGCAGTGTAATTAGAGTAAACAGGATTCTTTTGCATGAAACATTATCAAGTAGGTTATCATATGACAATGTTTATCGTTGTGTTAAGCATTTATCTTTTTGTTACGTGGTTCCATGAGTGCATTCTTCTAAACAAACAAAACATTGATTAGATTATCATATGACTATGGTTCTCCTGAGTACCTAACAATACATTGATTTTCCAATGAATCAAGCTGTTCAAATTAAATTTAACTATTTAAGCAAGTCTCTGATACTTTGCTTTTCCCACTGCCAACAATCACTAGACTTGGATACAGATATTAGTAATTATATTCTGTCAAAGAGAAAAAAAATTGCCCTAGCTAATGAAGTGCATTCAGATACTCGTTCCAAAAGTAAGGAGTAAGCGGCTCACTTTATTTGAAACCCATTAACAACATTGACATGAGAATTTTGATACAAAATCAGCTATAGTATGTAACTGTTCATAATATGTTATGGTTTGGCGCTGTTCTCGAAGATAGTAAGCCACTGATAATTTCGTAATACTAGACATACCTACGGCATGCATATACCCTTGTTCTCTAAGCCACTGAATAATTGAGGCTTGGTGCAACCCGACATAAACAAACATCTAGTTGAACAATCCTTCAAATGCTTCAAGCATATTACTTTTAAGAGAGTTTACTGACTCAAGAGTCCCAATCTCTGAACTGTCTGATATTTTCATGACATTGGAGATTTATGTGAACATGTTACAACAGCATGTAATTAATCTACCTCTATCAAAGCTATTGAAGTTATGAGTGTCTATGACTATGACTAAAAGTAGTCTCTCTCAGCAACTGACAAACCCTCAAATTATGAAAGCTATGCAAAGACATTCCAAAGATAGCTTTAATCATTCGCATTTAAGAAAATAGCACACAAATTACAATCCCAACAATGCACATCTGTTGACCATTTCACTGCAAATCAAAATGATCAAATCATCACAAATTTATAATCCTAAAATTGCACCAAAACAAAACCCAATGAATACAATAAAATGAAGCCATTCTCTGGCCGAGAGATTTAAAACTCTTTAACAAACACCCAGTTAAACCAATCAGTAGAACTAAACATTGATTGACTAAGATGATACTAGAAGTCAAAGGAAAGTAATAAAGAGAGAGTTACCAGTCAATTACTTGTCGAGTTTTTGGAGCAAACTCCTCAACCTGAAATTATTAAACAGTATTTGATAATCATCAACAAAAGAATGGTAAATCAAATCAGTAATTAGAGAATTGATTGAGAGAGTGAATGCATTAACGTCGTTTGGTGTGAGAGAGAGAGAGAGAGAGATGCGATCCGTTTGAGCTAAACGAGATACAGCAGGAGGAGGTAGGAGGAGTGATGGTTTTCGAAAACGAAAAGAATGAAAATTGGATGAGGAGGAGAGAAGTGAAGACCGATCTGAAGAGATAAGAGAGATAATAGTAGGATTTAGGGCCTCGGAGGAGGGATAAGGCCTATGTCAAAACTCATATGACTCTAAGCCCACGTGCTTCTCTTTTCCCCGTTCCACATGAAAATGTCAAATTTTTTTGAAGAAGTTGTTGTTAGCACGAATGTCTGCACAGTATATGGAAAAAATAGATAATGGAACTCAATTAGTAAGATGAACAAGTCAATTGCCTAAAAAGTCAATAGGACAGTTCAACAAAGTCAATTGCCTCCCCGTTATCTATCCATCTTGCTACGACCAAAACAAGAGCAGAGAGAAGTACTACATACAGGTCACCGCATTAGTTATGCTTCAACAGCTGGTTTTCCGTATAATCTTCTTATGGGTAGTCTTGTTCATGCTGTGGTCGGCGATGTCAGCATCTGCGGCTGCATCATTTTTCCAGTCAAAACCTGGTTGCCAGACAAGTTGCGGTGATGTTATTATTCCGTATCCATTTGGTATAGCTGGCGGTGAAGGATGTTCTGTGGATGGAGTTGGGATCGGATACAGTATAAAGTGCAATACGTCATTTTATCCTCCGAAGCCCTTCATTCCTGATGCAAATCTTGAAGTTATAAGTATATCAGAGACAGAAATTCGAGTGAAAAATAGCTGGGTGGCGGCAGCATGTTTTACCAAGAAGGGTGTGGAGATCGATCTTGATCCTTTTTCCAAGAAGCCAACGAATGAGCTATCTTTGTTTATAGGTAGGACATCATTTACGTTCTCAAATACCAAAAATAGGTTATTTACTATCGGGTGCGATACCTTAGCCGGATTCTATGCCCAGTCCGGCAATGGTACTGATTACATAAAAATCTGTGAGTCATTATGTGACAGTAGGGATGAAGTAATAGAAGGATCTTGCGCTGAAGGAAGAGGAAGAGGTTGTTGCCAGTTGAATTTCCGAAGGGTATAAACTATTTATGGGCGTTGGTTTACAGCCTTAATAACAATCATACAAAGGTCTGGTCCTTTGATCCTTGTAGTTATGCTTTCATTGCTGAGAAAGATCAGTATTCTTTTCGTGCATCTGATCTTCTTCCCACTACCAATTTCATTGGTGACAAAAGAAGCATACCGTTGGTTCTTGATTGGGTGATTGGGAATAAGACGTGTGAAGAAGCAAAGGACACTCTATTGTGCCAAAACAACAGTGTCTGTGTTGAAACTACTGATGTTCCCGGATATCGTTGCACTTGTCTCGAAGGTTACGAAGGGAATCCTTATCTCACTCCAGGATGCCAAGGCAAACAACTCAATACTCCAGGACAACAAGCAGACGGCAAACAAGTCACTAATCCAGCACAACAAGCAGATGCGACCCGCTGTGGACGTAATTGCTTTGCCAAGAAACAAGAATTTCCAATCCTAAAAGCCACTCTTGGTAAATATACTACAATTTCCCTATTAACTTTCAGTTTTATTTATCTTTTGAAGCAAAATAATTATTCAACTTAACAAAAACCACAGTGAAATTCTGGCATATATGTTAGGGCTCCTTTTCTTACCAAATATCACATCATTTAAAGCTTGCAGCCAGTCAATCTGTTCAAATCAATAGTTTTTACTGTTGCAGGCATTGGCTTGGGAATTTTGTTACTGCTTATTGCCTTTACTTGCCTATATTTGAGCTTGAGGAAAAGAAAGCAAACCAAATTGAAACAGAAGTTCTATGAGCAGAATGGAGGATTGCTTTTAAATAAAAATGCAACGGCAAGTGGTGGTGATAGTGCTGGTGCTGAATTATTGACCAAGATATATACAGCTAAAGAGCTCGAATTAGCAACCAACAATTTTCATAAGAATAGAGTGCTTGGAGAAGGAGGTTATGGTGTAGTGTACAAAGGAATTTTACCGGATAATCGAGAAGTCGCTATTAAGAAATCCAAAGTAGTTGACGAGAGTCAGATTGAGCAGTTCATAAATGAAGTTGTTATTCTAACTCGGGTAAATCATCGAAATGTGGTAAAGCTTTTAGGATTCTGTCTAGAGACTAAAGTTCCATTGCTTGTTTATGAGTATATTCCTAATGGGACACTTTTCCAGCATATCCACTGCAAGGGAGAGATATCTCCAATTTTATCTTGGGAAAGTCGTCTGAGGATCGCTACGGAGACTGCGAATGCAATTGCATATTTACACTATGCGGTTTCTACACCAGTCATTCATAGAGATATAAAGTCTTCTAACATACTACTAGATGAAAATTTCACTGCAAAAGTATCTGATTTTGGAGCATCGAGGTTGATCCCTTTGGATAAAACCAGAATAATGACAATAGTTCAAGGGACATTTGGATATCTGGATCCAGAATATTTTCATACGAGTCAATTAACAGAGAAGAGTGATGTTTACAGTTTCGGCGTTGTCCTTATAGAGCTCTTGACTGGAGAACAACCTGTTTCTCTTAAGAGATCCGAGGAGCAAAGAAATCTGGCCACATTCTTCATTATCCAAATGGAAGAGGAAGAGAATATTCTTCGAATTCTGGATGCTCAACTAGTACATGAGGGTAACTTGGAGGAAATGCTTGTCGTGGCGATGCTTGCAAAGAGATGTCTTTCCTTGAAGAGTGCAGAACGACCTACCATGAAGCAAGTGGTAACAGAACTAGAATATTTGAGAAATTTACCAAGCGAAGAAGAGAAATTGTGGTCAATACCTTCTACACCGACAGACCTTTATATGCCAGAGAGCTTCAACACCATCTCTGATTTTGGACAACATAGTTCTGCAACAGATAATGTAATATCCATTAGTATTCCATAAGAATGCAAATGAAAACAACAAGTTGTTTGCACAAGTGTATTTGAACTTTTTGTAAATGCATAATGGGAGCTCAATCTCTACTTTGGTTGTTTGTGCCTTTTTGTTTAAACGATGCTGATTGTAGTTATGTCCCGTGTGCAATATAAGATTCATATTGATGGTAAGTAAATTTGATATTCAGATGTAGCATTAGATTTTCACTTTTACATTGAAAGGTTAAACAACGATAGCATGCCAAATGAAGTTTTAACGATTCGTTAGCCAACCTTCACTTCTGGAATCAAAATTGTAAGAAAAACAAATTGTGGATAAACAAAGAAAGGCGGCATGGCGAATGGTAAATTATTGGGCCGACCGACCGGAGGGCCCGAAGGGAGGGAGTCTGTTTTATGGCTACATTTTTTGTAAAATGAAACCTAACACAAATGTTCAATTTGATAAAAAGATTGGATTTGGTGAGGCCATGTTTTACAACTCCCAGGCTCATGTTGGTATTGCTTCTGTTAAATTAACCATTTCCTATCAAGATGATAATCAAATAAATTTCCACATTTGGAATGAAAAAACTAAATCTTTTTGGGTCCTTACTTGTATGTATGATAGTCCTTATAAAGACTATAGGAAAGCTAACTCTTGAGAAATGGTTCATCATATGTGTCATAACACAGCCATGGATTATCTTAGGGGATCTTAATGTTATTCTCCACCCAAATGAAAAGACAGGAGGAAAGGCTGCTAATGGAGCAGAAATGAGAAAATTCAACACTGATTTCAACAACATAGGGCTGACTCACTTAGGATTCTTGGGTTTTCCTTTCACTTGGTCCAACCACCAAGAGGGATCCAACCTTGTGGAAAAAAGGTTGGATAGAGGGATGGCTAATGGGGACTGGATTACTATTTTTCCTGATGCCTGTCTTAAACACTTACATCCCATAGGATCTGTTCATTCTCCGATTATTTTGGTTGCTGATATCCTTGTTCTTAAAGGCCATAGACGTTTCAAATATTTCAATGTTCTAAGGAGAGGTGGTGTCTATGATGGACAAAGGATGGTCAAGATCTTCTCTAATATGGACGATAGAGATCATGTCGCGGCCCACTCTTAGCTAGCCATAATCTAAAGGCAACATTGCCACCAGTCGCTCCAACCACATTCTCAATGCCGGTAACCATGGTCTGTTGGGTTTTTGCTCGAAGGTTTAGAACGGAGAGTGTGATGCACCAAAACTCCAACAACTTTGTATCACTTCTTTCTTATCTTCTCCACGCCACACTATGTTCCAAACCTTTGAACAAACCCCAACAGCCTCTGCTGGTATCATCGTCATTTACTGATAACCGGTTGACGACTTTAACACAGTGGACAGTGTGGCGAGTTAATCAAACATCTACAAAAAAAGATCACATATTTGAAGAATATGGACAAAAATCCTATGATCGAAGTGACGGCCGAACATAAGTTAAAACTATTTCAGTAATGTTGTTTGCGACTGTTCTTATAACTCTTCCACCATCTGTCATATCACAAACATGTAATGCATGTACCTCTTTTCTTCTTTACTCTAGACTTTCATTGTTATTGACCAGTGCTTCGAGTCTCTAAGATTATTATAAGTATTTTATTTTATTTTATTTTGAGAATGCAATCTGGCTTGAAGTTAAGAGGATAATCACCCTATGAATTTGAAAATCTTCATCATCTCCAAGAAACTCATGTGATGCCACTCTCTCAACTCACTCCTGTTTGATAATATGCGCAACTGAGTTTAGGCTCTGGCCAATTAGTAGTACTAAATATTTTTGTTTTGGTTAAACAGGGATTTCAGTGTCCATTATCTCAATGGGTCTTTTCCTAAGACTTTTTTTTTTTTTGATCGTGAAAGAAGATTTTATTGAAGAAATAAGAATAGATTACAACTAGACCCAGACACGAGATAACTTTCAGTAGAAAGTGCAAGGATTATCGAGATATAATCCAAGATAACTAAAAAATTTCTTACGAAGAGTAAAAAACAAAAGCCAGGGGACACAACCTCAACCAAGCTAGGAAGCCCATTACAAATAAACAAATAAAATTGAACAAAACAGCCCATTAAAGATACCCGGATGGAACTGCCCATCAATGAAGAGAACCCCGAAAACCCTAAAGAAATAGCATCGCTACCATAGCCGCCGCCAACCACCATATAGACTACCACTGCCATCACCGATTCACCACTCACCACTGCAGCTACCGCCGCCAACCACCATATAGACTACCACTGCCATCACCGATTCACCACTCACCACTGCAGCTCTACTTTTGATGACCCTGATTATCATCGGAAACCAGCACCACTGCTGATTAAGAACTGAGATGGGAAGCCATTTTCATCGGCAAAAACCAACACTTTTGTTGGTTAAGCTATGAGATGGCTGCAAGGGATGGTTGTAGGAGATGTAAGAGATTACAGAGATGAATGTAAGTGATGGGTGTAGGAGATGTATAAGATGTGGTTTAAAAGTGATTGTTTTGATGGAGATTTAATTTACTTTGGGATTTGGTGGTGCAAGTATGATTTCGATTGGTGAGAGCTAACGCAGATTCACATTTAATGGATGTAGGAGATGTATTAGTATTTCAAACTAAGATGAGGTGAGATATGGGAAGAAGAAAAGGGATATCTTCTTGAATTGAAGATAAATGGGTATGGGAAAACAGAAATTCAAGCCATGACTGAGATATGGAATAGGGGATATCTTCAAATCAGTACATTGAAGATAGAGATTCAAGCCAGGCGAGATATGGGAAAATGAAAAGGGGATATCTTCAAATCAGTAAATTGAAGATCGAGATTCAATCCATGGACATGGGAAAACGAAATAGAAACTATGAAATAGAAGCATGACGGAGAATCAACAAAACAACGAAATCCTTGCTCGGATCTAGTCAAAGGACTAGATCCGAGCAAGAAGAAGAGGCGGCGGTTTGTAAAAGTTAGGGTTTGAAAGAAAGATAGAGAGAGGAAAGAGGAGAGCACTTGTAAAAGTTAGGCTTTTTGGTTTTGTAAAAGCCTTTTCCAAAAAGTTAGTCTTTTCCTAAGACTTGGAGAACTCTTCCACAGGTAATTGAAAAAGGTGTAAAATAAAGGTTAATCTAATGGCCGGGGAGGTCAAGTTTTATCATGAATACCCTTTATTATCTACTCCTTTCATAGTAGTTGCGCACAGATATTGTGATGAAGCTTGGGTTCATACGGCACACCACAAGGCAATTAAAATAAGCAAAGATATTTTGTGGATGACCATTGCCCATTGTGTAGCCTATTTTCTTAAGAACAATGTTGAATTGAATTGAAATCTGGCAATATTATGGCTAGCACGTTATAACATGGTGGGTGCATTATTTCTTTCGATTGGTGGCAACAATAATCATAAGGTGCTAGCTTTACTGGCTCCATGGTTAGGCAGAGATCTATATTAAGGGGTCCATGGTTATACAGAGATTTATATTAAAGATGCCTTTGTTTATGACATTGTAAGACAAAATACGACCATGATCCACCTATCTATGTCAAGACAAAGGACGGGCAAAAAATCGCTAGGATTTAGGCAACACTGATTATGCCGCTGCGGGCCCGGCTAACATTAAAAGCAAACTAACCAGAAAAGTTTGAGCCCCGGCCGTAGACCGGGGTGATACCTAGTTGGTTTCTATCAAGAAGAAACTGCTTGTAGAGACATAATCAAATCTTATTGGGACACTAGTAGGTTTCAGGGATCTAATGCGTATGTTCTATCTAACAAACCTAGGATGGTTAGGATAGATGTTGGAAAATGGAGTAGAACTGAATTTGGGAGTATTAAAAACAAGTTGGCCCACCTAGATCAAAAACTAGAAAATCTCTTATCCAATCATAATACCAGGTTAAATGATAATAATATACAGATCACCACAGCTGAAATTCGTAAGCTTCAAGATTATGAAGAGGAGATGTGGAAAGTTAAAGGTAATGAAAAATGTATTCAACTAGGTGACAAAAACACTCACTTTTTTCATCAGAATGTCATAAAACGACAAGGAAGAAACAACATATATAGTAGGGCTTTATGATAACAACAATAGGTGGGTAAAATGGAAAGATGAATGTTTGTACCCGTAAATATTTCCAAGCACTAAATACGATGATTTTGGTGATGATGAGGAAAACATGGTTAAAAACATGAAACAAGCATAAAGATGAGAGACACGAATTTTACGTGGTTCGGAAAGTTTTGCCTACATCCACGGACGAATCCCCTTGGGGAGTGATGTTTTATTTATATCAGAATTACAATGGATTTTTCTCTCTATTCGCTAGCCCCCAATTGGGATTATAATTCCCTTTATTTATACAAATGCGAATTAGGTCTTCCCCTAATTGCCTCCCGGTCATAAATCGTATTAAGTTTCCCTGCATGCCTCATGGCCATGCCTTGCATGAAACTATCCTCCTGTATTAATTCTGCATGAAACTGCCCTCTTGTATTAATTCTGCATGCCTATTGACTTGCCCTGCATGCCTCCTGGAATTAATCTGCCATGCATGTCTCCTTGTATTGATTTGCCCTGTTGGCAGACTTGCTTGACTGGCGTAAGAAGCTGGCAGTATGGATGGATGCTGTCTGGCAGCACAACTGACAACATGGGTAGAGACTGGTCTGCAAAGTGCGACATAGTACTTAACTAGAAACTGTTTAGAAGCGCGATCGGCAACTTGACTTCGATAGTTGGTCGATGAGTTGACTTTGACCATTGACTTCATGGAGCCCTGGACATGCTGGTAGCTACTTTAGTGGGTAGGCTGGTGGCAGCTGAGTAGTGGCCCAAAACAATATTCTGGCCCAATATGTGGTATTTTTACTCATGGAACAAACAATGAAATTGCTAATTGTTTAAATATTCATTTTGAAACTCTTCTTACTACTTCTGCCCCTGTGCTTAATTATAACATTATCAATATGGTTCCAACTGCAATAACTGATGCTGATAATATTCAACTCATGACATGTCCTACCATTGATGAAATTCATAGTGATGTTTTTGGAATGTCACCTAATTCTAGCCCTGGTCCAAATGGATTCCCTGCATGCTTTTTCCAAAAAAAAACTGGTATATTGTTAGCACTGATATTGTTAAAACTGTCCAATCTTTTTTTGCTAGTGGTTATATTCTCACTCAACTTAACCAGACTCACATATCACCCTTCTAGTCCTGGTGACTATAGACCTATCACCCTCTGTAACATTGTACAAAATCATTCGAAAGTTATTGCTAATAGATTAAAACCCTTCTGAAAAGACGAGGTACCCAAATATACCTCAATCTAAAACTTTTCCACCTATAAGTCCTTTCTCCAAAATGTGATTGTCTATGGACTGAGTCGAGACAGTACAACTAATCGGTTCACACTTCGCGTGATCGTCTATGGATACGAGATCGAGATAATACAACAACAAAGTATGTTTACTTGATAAAAGGTTCAGACTTAACCAAACACAATAGGATTACTATCAAGTAAATAGGAATTAACGTTTGTGTAATTTACTTTAAATTATAATAACAACAATTATAATTGCGGAAAATAAAAGTAAATGACACAGTAAGATTTTGTAAACGAGGAAACCTCAAATGTAGAAAAACCCCGGGACCTTGTTCAGAATTGAATACTCTCAGGATTAAGCCGTTATACAAAATCAAACCAACTTCATATAGTTGATACCAAGCAACTAAACCTATAGTTCACCTAGCTCCGTCTGTATTCCCACGCCTCCAACTTGTAATAAGTCACGTGCTTGGAACAATTTCTTTGGTTCGTATTCCAAACAGTAAAGGAACAACAAATCTGTTTGGTATCAACTCTTTTCAACCAAGTGATGTAAGTTCGAAAAAAGCCTCTTCCATTTATCACAATAAAATCCTTTGTCAGGTACTTTGATCTATCTTATCAACAATTACCAAAGTAATTGTTAAGATTTTGCAATCAATACTTTGAACCACAAAGAATTGTATTGATGCGATCTACTCAACTAATCAATCCAATCTACCACAAGGATAAACTGATTATAGTTGGATCCTCTTTAACCGAAACAATTATTGTGCACACCAAAGATTATGAACCCAAATCAGAAATCTTCTTCGTCTTCAAATCTTCTTAGATCTTCAATAAACACCTGCACACAATCAACTTGAATATCTTGTGATCAATCACGCACAGAACGGAATCTATTAACAAGGGATTATCACAAGACGTCTTTAGATCTACAAACAGTGATCCCCGTCGAAACTTCGATCTAGTTTGAGTGAATCTTATATCAGAAGAGAAGATTCTCAAGCATAAACAAACTAGGTGCAATCAAAGTTCAACAACCATTATTCAATCAAATCAATCGAAAACTAATAATAAACCGTAATTATCTAGTTGCCCACCAACGGTACTAATAGAGCTTCTCAATCCCAAAGAAGTCTTTAAACTGAGCAGACGTAAGAGATTTCGCCTAATTAGGTTACTTTCCTCTCCGAATAGGCGGCTCCACCAGTAAAAACACAACTAGGTAGTTTTGCTGGCTCTGAGGATTAGTTTGCTAGAAATGCAAACTTTGATATTTATAGACAAGGAAGTTTGGACACCAAGGAATTTCCAAAACCGAAAATATTCTCAAGATATGCAATATATTCCAGATTCGGTTTCCATAATTCCTGTAAATGCTTTGTCCAAACATTGACCGAAAATCTCTTAGAAAATCTCCAACTAGTAAATGCACATTACTAATTATCATTTTCCAAAAATAAAATTAAAAACCTTAATTCAAAGATTCCCAACTTATTTTTTCGATCCAGGGTTTTTTACTTTAGCTATTAAGGAATATCTTTGAACAATAAAAGATAACCGTTACTGCACATGTTCAAAGAATGTCGACATCATTACTTTGTAAGTCCTCTTTCATACTTTCAATCTTGAAACCGATTTGCCACACTTCCAAACAAGTTTAGAATTAGTTCATCTGACTTTCAAGAACTATGTGATTGACTAGGAACACTCAATCACCAATCATGGGTTTCACGGTTCTACCAAAACAAGTTTCGGTTCTACCTCCATGTGAGTACTGAATTTAGTCACACTAGCTTTCCAAAAATTCGGTTGACTAGGTACTAGGATCGGTTCCCACATATATATGGTATTTAACTTGTATTTGTTGCACATGTCCATAGGATCGGTTCCCAATGTCTAAAAACGTGTTGCACATGTTCATAGGATCGGTTCCCAATATCTAAAAACTTGTTACACCTCATACAAGGATCGATTCCCCTCTTGTGATAGGTTTCACCTCTTACTAGGATCGGTTCCCCTTTTCCTAGAGTTGGTCATACCAATAACACTAAATCGATCATACATCTCAGTTGATTACTTAAGATCGGTCTCACTAATAAAAGTCATACCAATACAAAAGTCATGTCTTTGTGAATAGTTTTACCAAGAACATAAGCAAGTCATGAGCGGTTATAATAATCACACATATTGGTAGTTCAAAAGATATGCAATGAATAACAATACCAATAATCCTGGCGATTTCCCTTTCGATTCACAAAACAAGTTCATGAATTTACTTCCTTTAAACGAATGTAAAACATTGTTTTCTAGGATGAAATCTACACCTCATACCCATACATAATCACAATAGCATTCATAAGATTATGTCGATGTCTTATATACAAAGTTTAATGGTTAAGCAATAAACCTCGTATTGTATTCCATAATACTTTGTCTAACTAGAGTATAATCATTCAAGCTTCGCAGTTATGTTCTCAATATGCACGACTTGAAAGATACGTTAGGGAATGAACCAGTTCAAGTCAAATATCACTAACCTCAAGTGGAAGGGTGATGTTGTCATTGTAGTTCCTTACTTCTTCACTTCTTCACTTCTTCAAGTCTTCGTAATACTTGTAATGTCTCATATCCTAATACTTTCAAGCTAACCTATACGAAGTTGACTCTAGTACATAATCAAGCGACTCTTTAAATGATTTTTGGTTCACTAAAATATGACAACCAAACTTGACATACCAACGCTTGGTGGGTTCAACCAAGCTATGCTCTAACAATCTCCCCCTTTGTCAATTTAGTCACAAAACTCTTACATCATATGGATAAACAAATTACAAGAATGCATTACACATACGCTTGATTCTCGAATTCAACAGCACAATAACATGTATACATTCAATCCATAAATGTCGTTGTTGACATTATAATAACAAAGCTAATAATCCCCCTAAAGGTAAGATGGGTAGATTTTATCAATCCGCACGTCTTTGTTATTCCTTTGTAGTCCATATAACTACAAGTATCATATGATATGCTACTCCCCCTTAGTCTATGCTTTACTCTTTTGTTAGATAAACGTTTAAGCACAAATATCCTTTCCCTTAGTGATACCAATCAATATAAATCAATACTAGTATCACTTGTTTACTCCATATATTTCTCCCCCTTTTTGTCACAAAATTAAAAAGGTACGAACAAATAAAGGACAAACCGAAAGGATCTTACAAATCTCACAAGACTTGCAACCTATAGAGTTAAGCACGGGGGTTCAACATACCATTTTTGATAACCAATATCAAAACCGAAACTACAAAGTAATTTTGTTTTGATATGTTACCAAGGAAACAATTTCCTGAAGCAATTTTCCCTAATAGTTTAGCAAACCAAAAATCGACTAAGCACCTTAGTTGCTTTGCTAAACCGATTGTACAAATATAATCGCTTGTTCAATAAGACCAAAATAAAGATAACTCTATTTTCTCATCATGTTCTAATTATCCATATAACTTAGACCATTCACTTTTAAACAAGACAAGTACTAGGTTAGTTAACTAGTATTTCTTGTTAAGGCATTCGATTAGACTTGAATAACCGAAACCTCCACTTTGATAAGTCTAACTAAGATCATAATTAACTTAGTTTATCTTATCCGGAATCGAATTGGACTAAACAATTCATCCCGAAAAACCTTTTCTTTCGTTAAGCCATAAACAATTCATACAAACCAAATAAATCAACTTGCATAATTATTCACCTCAACCGGAAGTAATTGAAACAACATAGACATTAAAGTACCGCAATTGCATCGAAATTTTGTAAGCCTAAACAATTGATATCAAACAATAAAGCAAGATAACAATAGTTTTTCTTAACCGGAAACAATTGAATCACACACACATCCATACACAAATAATGGAATAAAACATCAATTGTACCGAAATTTTGTTAAGCAAAAGCAATAGATATAAGCAATAAAATCAGGCTTTTCTTAAACAGGAAAACGATTAACTAACAAAGTCGTTACCTCAAATTTCGCATCCTCTTCTCCAATATGATTGCATCTTCTTCCAGGGAGAATTGATATCGAAATATCATTATGTTGTCATCCTTATGCAAAACAAAAGAATAACAACAACCAACCTTTACCAGAGAAAGGTTGAAAACCGGTTTTTAACTATTGCAAGCAAAAGTTGAAAACTCCGAAACACATATGCTTTTATGCTAAACCAAACGATTCAACATATTGTTATTTTTTCACATATTGTTTCAATCGGAACCCCTCATGATCCTTTGGTAAATCCTACCAACATGGGCTAGAAATTAATCCTGCTAAACCAAAAAGTCACCCAAACCATAAGGGTTCACCACATGTGAGATCGAATATTAAGGTCAGAGAACCGAAATCAAACATCCCATACACATACATAGCAATAAGATAAAGCATTCAAGCACACGCTATGTAATCATAA
Organism: Papaver armeniacum; assembly: GCA_023531295.1. NCBI lineage: Eukaryota > Viridiplantae > Streptophyta > Magnoliopsida > Ranunculales > Papaveraceae > Papaver > Papaver armeniacum. Next base: position 51,209 of record JAJJWW010001306.1, read on the forward strand.
ACTATCACAAGATATTATAAATCAAATAATTTTATTCATAATAAGATAGTTTTATTCCAAATAGACATAATTAATACAATCATTGAAAGAAATCAAAAATTGATGTCTATTTTCCTGGATTAAGTATTACAGCATATAACTTAATCTCTAGTGGTGCCCTTGTTGTTCACTGAGGTTTCTTCAGTGTTCAAACTTTTGAAGCATGTCTCAAGAGACTTGTCTGCAACCACTTCTTGTTTCTCAAGTTTTTTCAACTTGAACCTTCATATCAGCAATATCAGCTTTTGTTTCCTCAATCTTATCTTTGAGCCAATCTTGATTTCGAATCGTTATTATGAGATTGTTTCTTAGTTCATCAAAACCTTGGATATAGTCAATCATACTATCAGAACGAATCCGCCACTTGGTTTTGGTTGGATATTGTAGGTTGTAAGCCAACAAATATGACTCATATTGTGATCCAACTGAACTATCAGAATCATAATCAGACATGATATTTGATATGTTTTTCCTCTTCCTCTCTGTATTGATTCCTTGAAAATATTTAACCTTTTGAGCTTCATCCTTATTAGCCATTGTGATACTGCGAGTTATTGGAGGCATGCTCGGTTATATAAATAAGGATTGATCAGGGTTTCAATAATATATACAAGAGATATTTTCCCTTTAAGAAGAGACAACTCTCGGACCGAAAATATTAGGAAATTCCGAAAATATTACAGAAATATATTTTGTTTCCTTTGTCCGAACTTCTCATGCTGGGAGGTTTATTAAAATTCGAAAATTCTAAATAAAACTTATTTTTGGAAGATCATGATAAACACGAACACTTTTTAGACAGATGGGGATTCGCGGTAATCCATAAAATGTCACAGATTTTTCTGATAAGCAACTACACATAACACAAATGTGCTCTCGTTTTATTGTGCTTTTCTCATCCATAAATAAGAGCACAGAATGGTATGAGAGTGCACAATTTCTATACAACTAAGTTGTATCGGAGTAAGCTTTTTCTAGCTTATAGCGAGTATCAGAAACAAAGTTGATGTTTCTCTTAGGGAATTTCTTCCCTAAATATTTCCTCCCAAGATGATGATCTTTTCTAACTCTAAAGATATGATCATGTGGAGAAACTGTACTGACGTGAGAATTTTCAGAGATAGATAAATCTCTCTTAATTCTTTCAATGAGATTTTTCATACGATTTTCTCATTTTAAGGACTTCCTTATGATCCACATCAGTGTGATTATCTGAAATAATTATCGGAAATTCCAGATTATTTCTTTTGGCAGAGATTCTCTCTTTCCCTTTCTTCTGGAGTCGTTCTTCATAAAAACAAGAATTGTTTCGATATGGGTGAGGAGGAACCTTTTTCCAGAAGCGATTATCAACTCTTTCCTCTGATTCTTTTGAGTTGATCTTATCGGGTAGTATAATATGTCTTTCTACTGAGGAATGGTCTTCCAGTTTTTTAAGACAAGAAACTTCTTTCAATATTTTTACAACCGTATGTTAAAGAAGTATAAGTTTCCTGTCAAGTGACTAAAAGTTGTATTCCTTAAGATCACGTACACGGAATCGGTTCAAAGCTACCTTTGCACAAGATTTCGTTTGATCATCAGTAGATCTACAAGCTGGTTTTTCATCCTCCTCTGACTTGATGTAGTTAGGAAAACTACCATCATCTTGATCTGTTTCAGATGTGACTAAACCGGTTTTATCACAATCTGTAAAAGTCAAGCAAGGACTTTTAGTTTCCTCAACATCAGAAGAAATCACAACAGCATCATTAGTCAGAGTCATAGAACGTGCTTCTTTTTCTTGAGTAAGAGTTTTACCAAGAGCTTCTAATTTGACAGTGAGATCCATATTCTCTTTGGCCAGACTATTCAGTTGAATGTCTTTATCTCTGATATCCTATTTAAGAATATTTGAATCTGTCTTTAATATCAGCACCTTAGAAGACAGAGATTTTATAGGCTTTAGGATTTTTACCAACTCTTTATCAGCATCCTCTTTTCCATCAGAGAACGACATAGATGTTTTCGCAACACCTGGATCATGAGTTAACGAAGTGGTAACATCTTCAACTTTTGAGTATTCATACTCTTGCATAACGTTAATTGAATCAGACATGGATTCAATTTCTTATAGGTTGGATCGTACCAAACACAGATTGTTAGATCTTTTTGTGAATCAGACATGGATTCATTTTGGATTAGCCAGGCATGATATGCCTAGGCCGATCGGGTGAGGGAATATATGGGTCCACGGTGGTCATCTTTGGTATGACCGGACTGCTTAATCTAATCTTGGACCCTCCATTCGTGTAGGAGAAGATGGACGCTCGTGATGCTCAAAACCCTAGTCTCGGATTTCAAAGCCGTGCGTCACCCCTTGTTTGGGCGCACGAATTTGTTACGACCAAGCATGGTTGGTCTTGGCCAGGTTGGTTAAGTGTGTAGGCGGGCCCTCGGTGATTGTGTTGACATGCTCTGGGCCCTTTGAGTTTACATCTACACCCTCCATCTATACCTGCGAAGATGGATGGTTGAGACTGTTTTGCGACACATGTAATATGCCGCAAACCCTAATTAGGGTTTTCCGTCCATACTTTGCTTGGTATGAACGTTTTTTGGCAAGCTAGGCCAATGGCCGACCATGCGGGGTCGGCGGTGGGTATTCCATACACGCTTGGGGGTGATGGAATTGATGCTGGGTCATCCAATCATGCTTGTGGAGTTGGATGATCTGCGATCATATCCGGGTGATACGGTCGAGCTAGTATCCGGATGCTCAATCGGGCTAGTATAAACACCGAGAGGGCTCAATCGGGCTAGTATAACACACCGAGAGTCGGCTGTACGGGTATTTCGTACATGGTTTCATTATAATGCTTGGAGGTTCGTGTTGCTCGTAAGAGCAACACTCGATCATCATGCCGCACCGATAATGAGTACGAAATACAAAGGCTGATTGCGCATTAATTAATAATGCTAGAAATTCACGGGGGTATATGGGATTGTTGCTACATGCTCCAACTGGATGAATTTCGTGTATTCATAGAATGGGATTGTTGCCACATGCTCCATTCTTGGTGAATTAAGTGGGGGAGTATCCAACACTTATTAATGGCTTTATCTTTTACAAGATGTCAGCGCATGATTTTCTGGTTTTTTACAATTTTAACCTTAAATGAAAATCCACCATCAACATTAAGTCCCCTGCCTAGCACGTAATGGTTACACCATTGTGGGGTAGGCATGACATGGTGACAGTTAAAGACAAAGCTTATAAGACAAAGTTAGATGTTACCAGGAGAGACGGGTCATCCTGTCCTTGGAGCATGTCACGTTCAAGAGGCGTCCAGGAGAGTGTTCCCCTAGCATGATATCGGTTTTGCCTTCTTCGATAGATTACACTTGTTTCGTTCGTGGGGACTCGCTTTGCTTGATCGAACGTGGGATTGATGTCTTAGGACTTGTGACTTGATCAACACCGGACTTGAAACTTGAGCAACATCTGGACTTGTGACTTGATCAATACCGGACTTGAAACTTGGGCAATACCGGACTTGTGACTTGATCAACACCGGACTTGAAACTTGAGCAATACCGGACTTGTGACTTGATCAACACCGGACTTGAAACTTGAGAAATACCGGGCTTGTGACTTGATCAACACCAAACTTGAAACTTAGCAATACCGGACTTGTGACTTGATCAACACCGGACTTGAAACTTGATCAATACCGATGTTTGGACCCAATACCAGCCTTGTGTACTCCAGCGCGAATGTGTGTTCTGTCGTGTGTTATTACACATCTCACGTGTTTTTATATAAGTACTGACTCATGTCTTTTATTGTAGAATGAAGAAAAGAGCTCCTGTTGAGATGTCTTCTGGGTATAATGCTGGTACCAAGTTAGGAGGTGTTGACAGCTTCAAAGATATGCCGAACATTGATGATGAGTTGTTCACCGCTTTTCAACTATATGAAAATATCTCATTCCACAAGATAACCCTTCTCCTATAGACTTCAAGATTTTTTCATGCTCATTTGGACCCTCATGAAGGATGGATGAGACATATGTTGAGCAACGAGTACATCAAAGATAACTTGACCAGAGCGCAGATTATTGATGCAGCTTGAGTGTTGAAATGGCTCGAGAGGATGTTAAAGTGGTTTCTGGTGCGAACGTTGAATCCTGGAGAGAGTCTTGAAGTAGGATTATGAAGCGAACGTGGGTCCCGGAGAGAGCGTTGAGGCGGCTCTTGAATAGACCATTTAAGCAGCTTCTGCTAGAGGGAGCGTTGAAGTGTTTCCCTCTTCAGTTCGATTTACCCTTGTGAATTCCATGCTTCTTGGTGACCGTCTCTCTCATGTTAAAGAATTCCTTGGTCGACGGTGAAGGAACTTCATGCCGAGCCTCGATCCCAAGCGTGGTTTACATGGTTTGTTCGTAAAGGTTGTTGTCGAGCCAGATATGGAATATCTTGGACATTGTTTCATCATTGTGGGAGTCGTGCATGTGGTACTGGAGTTGGAGTTGACGAACGCGCATGATGTTGTATCTCGGTGGTTTTCCTCTCTCTTGCTGCCGGGGAACCGCTTACAAAAAAGTGAAGTTTTGTATCTTTGTTGGTGAGATATATGCCCCTACAAACATTATGAGGCTCTTCATTACCGGCAGGCCTGGTTCTTTCTATCAGGGCATATGTTGTTGTAGATGAGCGTTCAACATCTCCAGAGGATGCCCAAAAGCGCGGACTCTCCAACATAGCATGATAGACATGTACCACTGTCTGATAAAGTGACTCGCCCGGATCTTGCTCGATATGACGCGTGGACATCGTTATCTTCTTGAGGCTGCTCCCTTGAGGTATCGGCTCCAGTGGAAGATTGCCGTCATAGAGCGTTGATATGTTGCACTATTTAGGTATTCTTTAAACCAAATGGAAGTATGGTATAATAAAAATTTCCGAGAGGAGTTCGAAAAGCTATCTTACTTGCATCATGCTCGTACATCCTCATCTGGTTGTAGCCGCTACATCCATCCATGGAGGAGAACATGTCGTGTCCACTGGTTGAATCTACTAACATGTCGATATTAGGTAAAGGAGGATCGTTTTTGGAGCAGCACTGTTCAAGTCTCGTAGTCTATCACGGCAAAAGATCCTCGATGCGAACCGTTTAACCGACTTGGATCCAGGTATGACATGTAGATGATGGGCGACCAATTTTCATCTAAATACGGCATTTCTTCATATCTCCAAGCGAATATGTCCTGGTACTCTTTGAGAAGTTCTACGAGATTCGTGTGTTTATCCATACACAAGGTTGAGCTGATGGAGATAGGCCAAGGAGATTCCTCAACGATTTCAATCTCATCAGTTGTGGAGTTGGTGCCATCTTGCAGCTGTTGTGGATCATCTAGCACTTGTTCTTGTGGTTCGTTCTTTGTTGTAGCATTCCATTGGGTGGAGAGGCGGGGTGCAGTCTCCCTGCTAATTGATAATGGCGGTGTCGTTATACCGTTTTCCCTTTCTGGTCACGACTCGCCACAAAAGTTCGTTCCCTCTTCGTGTGAACGTGGGTCGTGGCTTCACAGGATGGAGAAGAATGCTTCGTCAGCAAAGATGCATCGTGGGTACTAGCCCTCAATGATGCAAGTCGGTCTTCTTCTGAATTGACGCCCACGTGGGAGTGGGATGCAACGAACTTGTCGATTCTTTCCGCGGAGCTTCTCCCGTATGTCTTTGGTTTGGTTTCCCTCGAAGTCCGTCATTGTGGTAGGCTTCCGTACGACCTTGCACAGGAGAACCTTGGATGTCCTGAGAGTCTTGAGAGTAATCACATTCGAAGACGCTCCTGTGTAGATAAGGGCCGTCTTGAACTCTGAATCCTTGATGCGTGCGGTGACATGTAGGGCACGGTCGTGACCTTCCTTTGATTGCAGCAAAACGTCTCCGCGCGCTGATTCTTCGAGAGGTATGAAAGTTCTCATAAACTTTCCACTAGAGAAACCGCTTCCCGATCCACCGACCTATGGTTCATAGTGAAACTATTGACTTGAGGAGGATCGTTGTGAGGATCAGTCCCCAGTGTATGAGTCTCCATGACATGACCGCTCATATTTGATGTCGCTTCTTTGATCAGGTCCATGGAGGTCCGCGCCGCTGAAGTACCTTCTCCGGTGCGTTGAATGCGTTCCTTTTTTGCTCCATGGGCTGTCACGGCTCTTGTGGAAATCGATCAGTTAATGTCTTAAGAAAAGTGAGTACCTCTTTCTGAGTTGCGGCCATATCCGTTTGAGTCTTAGCAAGAACTTCCTGCTTCTCCATCAAGTCTGCAATGGTAATGGGGGATGGTCCTCCTCTCGTCCCTCCGGCTCCTCGTACTGATGAATGAGTGGAAGTTGTTGCTCTGGTGACTACCAGAGGTGTTATACTTGATGAGATGCCGGGATTTGCGGCTGCGGCTCACAGTGATGGGAGGTGTTGTAATATCAACTGCTTTGAGTGATCGAATTGAACGTTCCCATCCTCTGTACTCACGTGTTCCTTGATTGATCTCTCCTTCCTCAAGCATTTCTTCATTTAGTTGAAAGGTCGATGCGGATTGAGCAGTCTTAGGGCCGACAAGGGTCTTGAGATATAAATCTTCCAGCGAGGGACCCGTAAGGCTGCAGGCTCCATTTCTTTATCCGGAGACGTTGTGGTACCCCGGACAAGTCTTTTCCTCTGTGGAGTTGCCTCGAGCCTTCGTTGTCGGCTAGACCATGTTGATCGTCTCTCCTGAGTCCCCTGTGATTAGCGCTCTTTCGCATCTCCCTTTGGTAAAGGTGTGACTCATGACTAAGGATCCAGCATTTCTTACCTTTGTTTGAGTAGATGCCTGCCGACCCTTCTTGTAATTGCGATGTTATATCATTCAAAAGGCGGAATGTCTCGCTCTGTCTTCTAGCGATACCGGCTTGATTTTCCAAGACATCCTCCAGCATTCTAGCTACACTTCCCATGATATCTGAACCACCTGTGGTCTCCGAGTGAGGATACATCGTGAGATGAAAACCAAAAAATTGAGAATTTAATTTTTTGCAACCGAGAGATCAACCTCCCATTTGTGGTCGCCAATTGTTTATGGGTGAAAACTACTCTGTTGAATTTGGTAATTTGGGGTGTGTGGATGAGGAATGAATCTAAACCCTAAACAAATGCATCACTGCGCGGTGAGTGCTTGTAGATTCGGGAAGTCAATCTGTGCAAGTCCGGCCTAAACCAAGAAATGGACGTTCCCGGACTTGTTTCGGTCACAAAGTGAAGGAGATGGGGTTGATCTTAGGGAGGGAAGCGAAGAAGGTGTTGAGATTGTGAAGGTGTTGGCTATGAATGACTTGTAACAGAAAGATGAGCGGGCTTATGATTGATGCAAGCGAGGCTGCGGGTGTTGGAATACGTTTTTGTATTAACACTTGCCTTGTTGTTTTTCCCCTTGTTTTTGAAATAGGGCGGAAAACCTATTTATACAAGTCATTGAGCCTTATTCACGTCTCTCGTGGGAAGTGGAGGAAGTGGAGTGATGGAGTAGTGGAGTTGTGCGTCGGTGCCACACGACCAGTCTTGCCCACTTCTCTTGTTCATCTCTAACCGTTCATGACTTCCTAACACGTTCTTGTGATGGCGCGTTGCACCTTGCTGCCACGTAAACCGCCGAGACCAATACCCCAGTATGTATTCCCGAGTTTGTGACATGATTGATGTCCGGAACGTGTGGATCGTGGATCCACGATAGGTAGCATGTAATGCTTAATTTGAATAAGCTGCGTTATTCGGGAAGTTGATACTTGTGAAGTATCGTGTGTATTTTATGCGAGTCTTTGCATCATGGTGTGGTAAAGTGATGGGTAATGACGCCTCAGCGACCAACTAACTCTGACGAGGGGTTGTATAACCAAGGTGGTGAAGTTGGACGGATGAGAGGATCTTTGAGACACTCATCTGCTACCGTTAATGAAATTAGGGTTTTGAAGAGGTGCGCGAGGCATCACTCTTGGCTTGGTCGAAACCAAGCATGGGATACAACTTTGGCCAGGGCCGACCATACATGCGTGTAGACGGCATGATGGTGTAGGCGCCTATAGCCCATTACCTCTCGAAAGTATGATCGGGTCACTCAATTCATCCCGGTGAAGTTGAGTGGTCGAGATCGATTTGTGACAAAGCCGGTCGCAAAGAGCCGCACGTCACGCCCACTTCGAGGCGCACGTTCCAAGACGACCAATCTTGGTCGGTCTTGGCCGATTGGCCTGGTGTGAAGGTGGTAGGCTGGTGTTTACGCCTATACACGAATATCCCATAAAAACGTGATCGAGCCATCCAAATCGTCCGGCGAAGTTGAGCGGTCGAGATCGGTTGTGGTTTTGGGAGGTGTGACCACGCTAGTTTGGGCGTGCGTTTTGGATTAACCATGCATGATATGCCTAGGCCGATCGGGTGAGGGAATATATGGGTCCACGGTGGTCATGCTTTGGTATGACCGGACTGTAATCTAATCTTGGACCCTCCATTCGTCTTAGGAGAAAATGGACGCTCGTGATGCTCAAAACCCTAATCTGGATTTCAAAGCCGTGCGTCACCCCTTGTTTGGGCACGAATTTGTTACGACCAAGCATGGTTGGTCTTGACCAGGTTGGTCAAGTGTGTGGCGGAGCCCTCGGTGATTGTGTTGACATGCTCTGGGCCCTTTGAGTTTACATCTACACCCTCCATCTATACCTGCGAAGATGGATGGTTGAGACTGTTTTGCGACACATGTAATATGCCGCAAACCCTAATTTAGGGTTTTTAGTCCATACTGCTTGGTATGAACGTCTTTTGGCAAGCTAGGCCAATGGCCGACCATGTGGGGTCGGCGGTGGGTATTCCATACCTGCTTGGGGTGATGGAATTGATGCGGGTCATCCGATCATGCTTGTGGAGTTGGATGACTGCGATCATATCCGGACCGATACGGTCGGTCCGGATGCTCAATCGGGCTAGTATAACACTGCGAGAGGGCTCAATCGGGCTAGTATAACACACCGAGGCTCAATCGGGCTAGTATAACACACCGAGAGTCACTGTCGTACGGTATTTCGTACATGGTTTCATTATAATGCTTGGAGGTTCGTGTTGCTCTGCAAGAGCAACACTCAGTCGTCATGCCGCACTGATAATGAGTACAGGAAATACAAGGCTGATTGCGCATTAATTAATAATGCTAGAAATTCACAGGGTATATGGGATTGTTGCTACATGCTCCAACCTGGATGAATTTCGTGTATTCATAGAATGAGATTGTTGCCACATGCTCCATTCTTGGTGAATTAAGTGAGGGAGTATCCAACACTTATTAATGGCTTCATCTTTTACAAGATGTCAGCGCATGATTTTCTGGTTTTTTACAATTTTAACCTTAAATGAAAATCCACCATCAACAAATAACAACAATTATAATTGCGAAAAATAAAAGTAAATGACACAACAAGATTTTGTTAACGAGGAAACCGCAAATGCAGAAAAACCCTGGGACTAGGGCTGTCAACGGGTCCGGGTCCTCCCGGGTAGTACATGGCCCAGAACCGAACCCGGCATATCAACATCGGTTCCGAGTCCTCACGGTTCCGGGTCCTCACGGTTCCGGGTCCGGTTCCATAATGTGTTGGCCCAGAACCGGACCCGTTTAAAGTCCCAAATACCCGTCGGGTCCGGGTACCCGTTGGGTATTAAAAAAACTATTAAAATCTTAATTTCTTTCTCTTTTTAACTTGAATATAAATTATTTTTGTAAAAATTTATTATTATTTTCTTTATTAATGTACTAAATAAAGATTAAATGTAAGAAAAAAATCAAAAAAAAAAAAAAATCAAAGCCAAAACTAGCAAAATACCTATAATTTTGCTAAAAAAATGATCAAAAGGTTAAATAAACGGGTACAGTCGGGTAGGACCAGTTGGACCCGATTATAAACGGGTCTATTCGGTAATTACCCGCCGGGTCTTAAGTGGCTAATGGGTCCAACTTTAGGACCCAGAACCGGACCCAATTAGGCGGGTCCGGTTCCGGGTAGCGGGTAACGGGTACCCATTGACAGCCCTACCTGGGACCTTGTCCATAATTGAATAATCTCAGGATTAAGCCGCTATAAAAAATAAAACCAACTTTGTATAGTTGAGACCAAGCAACTAAACCTATAGTTCACCTAGTTCCGTCTGTATTCCCACACCTCCAACTTGTAATAAGTCACGTACTTGGAAAAATTTCTTTGGTCGTATTCCAAACAGTAAAGGAACAACAAATCTGTTTGGTATCAACTCTTTTCAACCAAGTGATGTGAGTTCAACAAAAGGCTCTTCCGTTTATCACAATAAACTCATTTGTAAGATCCTTAGATCTATCTTATCAACAACTACCAAAGTAATTGTTAAGATTTTGCAATCAATACTTTGAATCACAAAGAGTTGTATTGATGCCGATCTACTCAACTAATCAATCCAATCTTCCACAAGGATAAACCGATTATGGTTGGATCCTCTTTAACCTAAACAAGTATTGTGCACACCAAAGATTATGAACCCAAATCAGAAATATTCTTCATCTTCAAATCTTCTTAGATCTTCAATAAACACCTGCACACAATCAACTTGAATCTCTTGTGATCAATCACGCAAAGAACGGAGTCTGTTAACAATAGATTATCACAAGACGTCTTTAGATCTACAAACAGTGATCCCCGTCGAAACATCGATCTAGTTTGAGTGAATCTTATATCAGAAGAGAAGATTCTCAAGCATAAACAAACTAGGTGCAATCAAAGTTCAACAACCGTTAGTCAATCAAATCAATCGAAAACTAATAATAAACCACAATTATCTAGTTTCCTACCAACGGTACTAATAGAGCTTCTCAATCCCAAAAAAGTCTTTAAACCGAGCGGCCGTAAGAGATTTCGCCTAATTAGGTTACTTTCCTCTCCGAATAGGCGGCTCCACCAGTAACAACACAACTAGGTAGTTTTGCTGGCTCTGAGGATTAGTTTGCTAGAAATACGAACTTTGATATTTATAGACAAGGAAGTTTGGACACCAAGGAATTTCCAAAACCGAAAATATTCTCAAGATATGCAATATATTCCATATTCGGTTTCCATAATTCCTGGAAATGCTTTGTCCAAACATTGACCGAAAATCTCTTAGAAAATCTACAACTAGTAAATGCACATTACCAATTTTTATTTTTCAAAAATAAAATTAAAAACCTTAATTAAAAGATTCTCAATTTATTTTTTCGATCCGGGATTTTTTCCTTTAGCTATTAAGGAATATCTTTGAACAATAAAATATAAGTGTTACTGCACATGTTCAAAGAATGTCGACATCATTACTTTGTAAGTCCTCTTTCATACTTACAATCTTGAAACCGATTTTCCACACTTCCAAACAAGTTTAGAATTGGTTCATCTGACTTTCAAGAACAATGTGATTGATTAAAAACACTCAATCACCAATCATGGGTTCCACGGTTCTACCAAAACAAGTTTCGGTTCTACCTCCACGTGAGTAGTGGATTTAATCACACTAGCTTTCCAAAAATTCGGTTGACTAGGTACTAGGATCGGTTCCCACATATATATGGTATTTAACTTGTATTTTTTGCACATGTCCATAGGATCGGTTCCCAATGTCTAAAAAAGTGTTGCACATGTTCATAGGATCGGTTCCCAATATCTATAAACTTGTTGCACCTCATACAAGGATCGATTCCCCTCTTGTGGTCGGTTCCACCTCTTACTAGGATCGGTTCCCCTTTGCCTAGAGTTGGTCATACCAATAACACTAAATCGATCATACCATCTCAGGTAATTACTTAAGATCGGTCTCACTAATAAAAGTCATACCAATACAAAAGTCAGGTCTTTGTGAATAGTTTTACCAAGAACATAAGCAAGTCATGAGCGGTTATACTAATCACACATATTGGTAGTTCAAAAGATATGCAATGAATAACAATACCAATAAGCCTAGCGATTTCCCTTTCGATTCACAAAACAAGTTCACGAATTTACTTCCTTTAAACGAATGTAAAACATTGTTTCCTAGGATGAAATCTTCACCTCATACCATACATAATCACAATAGCATTTATACGAATGTCGATGTCTTATATACAAAGTTTAATGGTTAAGCAATAAACCTCGTATTGTATTCCTTAATGCTACGTCTAACTAGAGTATAATCATTCATGCTTCGCAGTAATGTTTTAAATATGCACGACTTGAAAGATACGTTTGGGAATGAACCAGTTCAAGTCAAATATCACTAACCTCAAGTGGAAGGATGATGTTGTCGTTGTAGCTCCTTACTTCTTCACTTCTTCAAGTCTTCGTAATACTTGTAATATCTCATATCCTAATACTTTCAAGCTAACCTATACGAAGTTGACTCTAGTACATAATCAAGCGACTCTTTAAATGAGTTTTGGTTCACTAAAATATGACAACCAAACTTGACATACCAACGCTTGGTGGGTTCAAACGAGATATGCTCTAACACCTTCTCAGATAGACTTATCTCTCCATTTCAGTCAGCTTTTGTTAAGCAAAGGCTTATCTCAGACAACATTCTTGTTGCTCATGAGATAATCCTTGCTATGAGGGAAAAAAAATGATAACTATATGGGGCTAATTGTTATTCTTAAAAAAATGATGATATGTCTAAAGCCTTTGATAGGGTAGAGTGGGATTTCCTAATTGTTATTCTTAAAAAAATGGGTTTCTGTATGGATTGGTGTAATCTCATTATGCAATGCGTTAGCACTTCTTCCTCTTTTATTCTTATAAATGGAGTGCCAAGCAAGAGATTCAAACCTACTAAAAGTCTGAGGCAGGGAGATCCTTTATCTCCCTACCTCTTTATCCTTTGTATGGAGTCTTTTTCGAGAACCATTTCTAATGCCGAGTCTTGTGGCCTTATCTCTGGCTTTATAATAAACAAAAATTATATGTCTATCAGTCATCTGCTCTTATCTCTAGCTTTGCAGATGATTGCCTCATTTTCACTAGGGCTTCTATTACTCAAAGTATAAATCTGCTGAGACGGGTGATGGCAAACTATGATGTGGCCTAAAAGGTGGAGCTCTACGAATCGGGCAAAACTGAGTTAACTCAGTTTAAAAATTTTCTTAATTTTACTCATCTTTTTTCTTCATCTTCATGAATTATTGATTGATTTCTTTATCTTTTTCACTTTCAGGATTAATTACTTAATATGTTTTTGTTTAGTTTTCACATTCTTCTTAGTTATCACTAAGAAGTTTTCTTCTTAATCTTGATACTTCTATTGTATTCCGCATGTTTATACGAATTCCATTCTTTAATCTCATGTTTTGCTAAATTTTTCAGGGCCTCTTTATTCTTCATTATCATGAGGAACATTCAGTATTGGACCTTCGTATCCAACATGCTCCTTCTGATAACAATATTGTTACAGTCATAGATTGTATTTATGTCATCGTCTAAAGAAGTATTGCAATCCATCAAAGTTAGGGGGGATTCAAACAGTAAGTCTCAGTATGTCTCTCTTTATCATGTATATGATTTAAATGTTATTTTCTCCTCTACCTGGTATAGTTCAGAAGATCTGAGTCGTGTCAAGTTAATGGAGTTTTTGACTTTCAAAAATTCAAACATTCCCCCTATGAAGAAGCGAAACTCCGGGAAGACAAAATTATAGCCGAAGACCATGCAATCAAATATTATCCAATTCAATGTTGTTAGTCATCCTCAATTAACTGCAAAAATCTTGTTACCATCTTTACAGGTCAAAAAATATCTTGCTTTAACTAAAATTAGTTATTCTGGAGATATATTTTCTTCTTTTATAATTCGGAATCAAAGCTTGAATTCCATTCAAAGTTCTCTCTTCAAGCCTTTACTTGAAACCATGGCTTCTCCTTCAAAATCCAAAATCTATGTTATTACTTCCAAGATGCAAAACACAAGGATTAGAGACATCTGTGCTAGACAGATGAGAAGAATAATTGGAGCCAAAACATCCATCTCTGAAGCTTCTGAGAAACTAAACACTACTTTAATAAGTAAGCTATTTATCAATGATTCTACTGAAACCGAATTAATCAGTAAAGAAGCCAAACCCTATGGAATAGATACAAAATTAAAGAGATAAGACTTCTAGACAACAATATTTTTCTCTTTAAGTTTAACTCAGAGGAGGTTATGAATGCCATTTTGAGGAAGGGGCCTTGAAATCTTCTTAAGGCTCATTTGAATCTTAAGAAATATGATGCAGCAATTTCAGTAAAGGATTGGGTTTTTGATGAACAAATTGGACAGTTCAATTCCAACACATTCTGCTTGAGCATCATTCTTTATCAGTTGTAGATGAAGCTATTGCAGAGCTAGGAACAAAAATCTCGACAGACCCACCAGACTGCAAACCCACTTTCGGATCGACCATTTCTGCTAGAATAAAAATAAAGCTCTCAAAACCTCTACATAGAGGTGGTTGGTGGAATACATCAGCAGGAGGCCAAACTTGGATTCGTTTCCATTGGGAAAGACAGCCTCATAACTTATGTCCAAAGTGTTGTACAATTGATCATGATGAAGATGAGTGTCTTAATACTGCAGACAATATGATGATCAGAAGATTTACTAATGAAGAGAATATTGAGTATATTCATGAGCTTTCCAGAGCTTATGGAGTGGAAATAACTGAGGATTTGGATACTCTCATACAAAAAATCTGTGAAGCTAGCAAGAAGCAAAAAGATGCTGAAAATGAAGATGGGGATTCTAGCCGAAGTCATAAGAGGTCTAGGGTTGAGGATCAGGAAAATAACATAGAGAGAAATATTGAAATCCACCATCAGTCTCTGAATTTGATAGCATGGAACATGACTTGATTGAAGAAGGACAAGCTGATACAAGGGACCATTCTCATTAAATGAATGAGGCCAATAATCCCCTGGTAAAAAATCTTACTCTCCTTTATAATTTTTTAATTTTTCCGTCTGCATTTAATTCTGCTGATTTAAAACTGTTACTTGCATTAAATTCTTTTGACTTAAGTTCTTTCACTGCAGTTTTTAATAACCCTAATACTAATAACTTGTGTAGCAAGTTCTTCCAGTTTTTACGTACCACAAATATGAAGATTATTAGTTGGAATTGTCAAGGTTATCTTGGCAAATCTACGCGTGATCATCTCTTATATTTAAACAATTTTCATTCTCCAGATCTCATTTTCCTTTGTGAGACCAAAATTAATGATGATCGTATTGTCCAACTTACAAATTCTCTAAGGTTTCCTAATCACTGTTTTGTTTCTTTTATAGGAAGAGCAGGTGGTATTATTCTGTTATGGAAGGATGGTTTCAAGATTAAAATCATGAATTCCTCCAAAAACATGATTCATGCTGTCATTAACAATGATCCAGCCTTAGGAGATTGGTTCTTATCTTGTGTTTATGAAACTCCCTATATAGATGAACAACCAGAACAATGAGAGTATATAAGAGACTTAAGTACTTATGTGTCTATGCCCTGGGTTCCCATAGGTGATTTGAACATAGTTCTGAATCCTAATGAAAGAAATACTGGTACCATTTCCACTCCCCAAGAAGTCATTGAGTCCATTAGACAGTCTGACTTGCAGGATATGAACATTAGTGGTAATTCTTTTACCTGGACAAGCAATTCCCATGGAATTGGTAGAGTTAAGTCTAGACTAGACAGAGCATTAGTTAATAGTGATTTCATCATTAAATTTACTAATGCTTCCTTTCAACATCTTTCTCATCTAGGCTCTGACCATGTTCCTATCATGCTTTCTCTTTATTCTTATATTGCTTCTTCATGGAGAAACTGGAAATTCTTTGAACACTAGCTTCAAAATTCTTCATGTGCTAGTGAAGTTATAAATGCTCAGAACACTAACACTACAGGTTCTGCTGCTTATATCTTAGCTGATAAGCAAGCTAATACAAGACATTTATTATCTAAATGGAGTAAATCTACTTTTGGTCATATTTCTTCAAGAATTTCAGATCTCAAGCTAGAGTTATCCAATTTGCAAGCCACTGATGTTCAAGGAAACAATACTTCAAAATTCATGGAATTAGAGAAACAAAATGAATCTCTTAATGACATACAAGCTAGCTCCAACAAACAGAAGTCAAGAGATAAATTTTACAATGACATGGATAAGAATTCAAGATATTTCCATATAAGAACCAACCAAAGAAGAACCAGAAACATAATAGATTCTCTCCAAGATCCAGATGGTACTTGGTGCCAAGATAAATCTTTTATTGAGCAATTGCTAGTTAATCATTTCAAGAATATAAGTTCCTCAGGAAATCCAACAGATAGTTTTCATTTTATCCAACACATTCCTTCATGTATCAATCAGCAAGACAATGATGAGTTAGTGGCCATTCCAAATGAAAAGGAAATACATAATACACTCATGTCTATGGAACCTTGGACTTCTCCAGGTCCAGATGGTTT
The DNA here is from genome assembly GCA_023531295.1 of Papaver armeniacum. NCBI lineage: Eukaryota > Viridiplantae > Streptophyta > Magnoliopsida > Ranunculales > Papaveraceae > Papaver > Papaver armeniacum. Next base: position 67,780 of record JAJJWW010001306.1, read on the forward strand.
TCCTCCTGGCTTTTATCAATATCAATGGGCTGTTGTTAAAGGTTGCAAGGTGGTACAAGCTTTTTTCCTTATGTTTTTCTTTTGAAGAAGCTGAACTGTACCAGAGTTACTCTAATCCCAAAAATCAACTCAGCCCAAAGGCCAAAAGACTTTAGACCCATTGTTTTATGTAACACAATGTACAAGTTAATATCTAAAATCATTGCTTTAAGGCTCAAGAAGCATATGGTTAATATTATATCTCCAATGCAGTCAGCTTATGTGCCTGGCAGATTAATTTTAGAAAATATTTGTTTGGTTCAAGAATTAGTACAAGCCATAAAGAAGAAGAAAGCTAGAACAGGTCATCTAGCTTTAAATATAGATATGTCAAAAGCTTTTGACAGACTGGAATGGGTGTTTTTGATAGAAGTTCTCAAGAAATTTGGATTTTCTGAAAAATTCTGCCAACTTATTCTTCAGTGCGCATCAACTACTCTGATAGAAATTATGATTAATGGCACTCCATCATCTTCTTTCAAGCCTACAAGAGGCATAAGACAAGGGGATCCTCTATCCTCTTATCTTTTCATTCTTGCAATGGAGGCTTTTTCAAGGAATTTAAATCACTATGAAGCTACAAAGCAACTGTCCGGCATGAAAATCTCAAGGTGTGCTCCAAAGATTAACCATCTCTTGTTTGCAGATGATTGTCTATTGTTCTGTAAAGAAAATTTAGATCAAACCAGAAAACTACTTCAAGTTATTGAAGACTTCAGCTCTTGCTCTGGCCAGCTTATAAATTTTAACAAGTTTGTTGTCTATTTTAGCAAGAACATGATGTTAGAGCATGTTGAACCAACCAAGCGTTGGTATGTCAAGTTTGGTTGTCATATTTTAGTGAACCAAAACTCATTTAAAGAGTCGCTTGATTATGTACTAGAGTCAACTTCGTATAGGTTAGCTTGAAAGTATTAAGATATGAGACATTATAAGTATTATGTGAAGACTTGAAGAAGTGAAGAAGTAAGGAGCTACAATGACAACATCATCCTTCCACTTGAGGTTAGTAATATTTAACTTGAACTGTTTCATGCCCTAAGGTATCTTTCAAGTCATGCATATTGAAAACATAACTGCGAAGCATGAATGATTATACTCTAGTTAGACGTAGTATTAAGGAATACAATACGAAGTATAACGCTTATCTTTTGAACTTCGTATATAAGACATCGACATAATCGTTTGAATGCTATAGTGATTATGTATGGGTATGAGGTGAAGATTTCATCCTAAGAAACAATGTTTTACATTCGTTTAAAGGAAGTAAATTCATGAACTTGTTTCGTGAATCGAAAGGGAAATCGCTAGTCTTATTGGTATTGTTATTCATTGCATATCTTTTGAACTACCAATATGTGTGATTAGTATAACCGCTCATGACTTGTTTATGTTCTTGGTAAAACTATTCACAAGGCCTGACTTTTGTATAGGTATGACTTTTATTAGTGAAATCGATCTTAAGTAATCACCTAAGATGGTATGATCGATTTAGTGTTATTGGTATGACCAACTCTAGGCAAAGGGGAACCGATCCTAGTAAGAGGTGGAACCGATCACAAGAGGGGAATCGATCCTTGTAAGAGGTGCAACACGTTTCTAGATATTGGGAACCGATCCTATGAACATGTGCAACACGTTTTTAGATATTGGGAACCGATCCAATGGACATGTGCAACAAATACAAGTTAGATACCATATATATGTGGGAACCAATCCTAGTACCTAGTCAACCGAATTTTGGAAAGCTAGTGTGACAAAATCCATTACTCACATGGAGGTAAAACCGAAACTTGTTTTGGTAGAACCGTGAAACCCATGTTTGGTGATTGAGTGTTCTTAATCAATCACATAGTTCTTGGAAGTCAGATAAACCAATTCTAAACTTGTTTGGAAGTGTGGCAAATCGATTCCAAGATAGTAAATATGAAAGATGATTTACTAAGTTAAGATGTCGACATACTTTGAACTTGTGCAGTAACGCTTATCTTTTATTGTTCAAAGATATTCGTTAATAGCTAAAGGAAAAATCCCGGATCAAAAAATAAGTTGAGAATATTTTAATTAAGGTTTTTAATTTTATTTTTGGAAAATGAAAATTAGTAATGTGCATTTACTAGTTGGAGATTTTCTAAGAGATTTTCGGTCAATGTTTGGACAAAGCATTTCCAGGAATTATGGAAACCGAATTTGGAAATATAATATCTTGAGAATATTTTTAGTTTTGGAAATTCCTTGGTGTCCAAACTTCCTTGGTCTATAAATATCAAAGTTTGCATTTCGAGCAAATTAATCCTCAGAGCCAGCAAAACTACCTAGTTGTGTTGTTACTGGTGGAGCCACCTATTCGGAGAGGAAAGTAACCTAATTAGGCGAAATCTCTTACGGCCGCTCGATTTAAAGACTTCTTTGGGGATTGAGAAGCTCCATTAGTACCGTTGGTGGGAAACTAGATAATTGCGGTTTATTATTAGTTTTTGATTGATTTCATTGACTAACGGTTGTTGAACTTTGATTGCACCTAGTTTGTTTATGCTTGAGAATCTTCTATTCTGATATAAGATTTACTCAAACTAGATCGAAGTTTCGACGGGGATCTTTAGATTGTTTGTAGATCTAAAGATGTCTTGTGATAATCCATTGTTAACAGACTCTGTTCAGTGCGTGATTGATCACAAGAGATTCAAGTTGATTGTGTGCAAGTGTTTATTGAAGATCTAAGAAGATTTGAAGACAAAGAATACTTTGAAGATTTCTGATTTGGGTTCATAATCTTTGGTGTGCACAATACTTGTTTTGGTTAAAGAGGATCCAACTATAATCAATTTATCCTTGTGGTAGATTGGATTGATTAGTTGAGTAGATCGGCATCAATACAATTCTTTGTGATTAAAAGTATTGATTGCAAAATATTGACAATTACTTTGGTAGTTGTTATTAGATAGATCTAAGGACCTGACAAAGGAGTTTATTGGGATAAATGGAAGAGACTTGTGTCGAACTCATATCACTTGATTGAAAAGAGTTGTTACTAAACAGATTTTTTGTTCCTTTACTGTTTGGAATACGAACCAAATGAATTGTTCCAAGTACGTGACTTATTACAAGTTGGAGGCGTGGGAATACATGCGGAACTAGGTGAACTATAGGTTTAGTTGCTTGGTCTCAGCTATACGAAGTTGGTTTGATTTTGTATAGTGGCTTAATCCTTAGAGTATTCAATTCTGGACAAGGTCCCGGGGTTTTTCTACATTTGCGGTTTCCTCGTTAACAAAATTTTGTTGTGTCATTTACTTCAATTATAATTGTTGTTATTAAAATTTAAAGTAAATTACACAAAAGTTAATTTTTATTTAGTTGATAGTAATCCTATTGTGTTTTGTTAAGTCCAAACCATTTATCAAGTAAACATACTTCATTGTCGTATTTTCTCGATCTCGTATCCATAGACGATCACACGAAGTGTGAACCGATTAGTTGTATTGTCTCGACTCAGTCCATAGACAATCACTTTCGGAGAAAGGACTTATGGGTGGAAAAGTTTTATATTGAGGTATATTTGGGTACCCTCGTCTTTTCACATGAGTCCTTCATATTGTCAGACAATAAGTAGTATACTTCAAGTGAAACAGCTAGCTCTTAATGAAGAGAAATACTTAGGTTTTCCCTTATTTATTGGCAGGAATAAGAAGATTCCTTTCTCTATTCTTAACTCTAAGATGGAAGCTAGACTTACAAGATGGAGATCTACAAACATGTCTGAAGCAGCAAGGTCGGTGATGGTTAGAAATGTTACAAATGCAATTCATGTGCATCATATGTTAAGCTTCAAGCTCCCTGATTCAGCTATTAAGAAAATGAATTCCACTCAACAAAAGTTTTGGAGGAAAAAGAAAACAAACAAAGGTAAACAACTCATTACATGGAAAAGTGTTAACTCTCCCAAAGAGGAATGAGGCTTAGGATTTAGGGATCTTCATCTCTTTAATAGAGCTCTTTTAGCCAAATCCTCATGGAGAATATGCACTGATCAGACCTTAATCTGTGCAAAATCTATGCAAGCTAAGGATTTTCCTGATGGACAGATTCTTGATATGAAGAAAAAATCTAACACTACATGGTCTTGGACAAGTATTAGTTCTGAACTGGAATTTCACAAGTATAGTTTTTGGTCTTTGGGTAATGAGCAAAAGGTTCTAATCTGGAAACACAAGTGGGTGCAGGGATTACAAGATCCTCCAATTCCCAAAAGTGGCTCCACCATTCATATTCAGTACAAGTATGTCCATCATCAGTTTACTTCTGATAACTGCACTTAGAATTCTGATTTGGTTCTTTCTCTCTTTGAAGATCAAACAACCAGATTAATTCTCAACATTCCTATTTTCCAAAACTATGAAGAAAAAATGGTTTGGACCTTGGAAAAAATGGCTTATTCTTAGTTAAGTCAGCTTATAGAAAGATGTTTGAAGAAAAAAATGCAACTCAGACAGTGGATGCAGGTATGAAAAGAACTTACAAATTTTTTTGGAAGCTACCCCTTCTTCCTAAAATTAACCAGTTCCTGTGGAAGTGTGTGAAAGATGTCCTTCCTACAAAAGACAAACTGTTTTATGCTATTCAAGATGGAGACTTTACTTGTCCTTTCTGAAATCAAGAATATATATGAGACTTCTTCTCATTTTATATTGGATTGCTCCTTGGTGAAAATGGTTTGGTTTGCAGTAATGGGTCTTCACATTCAGCCTAATATCGTCCTCAAGGATTGGATCTACTCTCACTTTACAAATCTGCAAGCTGGTCATATAGATGAAGGAGTAATATGTAGAATAGCAATTGTAGCATGGTGCATTTGGATGCAGAGATGTGACAAAGTTTTCAAAGGGATTTCATGTTCACCAGAAATCATTATCCAAAGATGCAAGAAATACATCTCAGAGTTCACTGAAATGTCTAATAGACGCTCTATTAGCTCAACTAGACAAATTAGAACCAGTTTGCATTGGTCACCTCCTCCAAGAGGATTTCTTACTATTAATTCTGATGGTTCTTTTTTGAATAAAAGTGGTGGAATTGGTCTAATTATCCGTGACTTTACAGGTACTCATAAAGGATCAAAATGCATCCTGAAGTGCCCCCAAAGCTAGTAGCTGACTAATCCAAGAGATTAACTATAAAATGAGGCACTAAGGATCTAAAGCATCTATTTAAACACTAAGAAACAAGTTTTAAACAAAGATTAACCCGAATCTAAACCCTCTATGAAATAAATACAAGAACTCCTCTCAAATGATACATATTAAATAGTGAGTTGATTTACAAATACAATATAAACATCAAAATAAACATAGCGGAAGCTAACCAACTAACGAAACCAACTCCTCGAAGCTTTCATCACCACGTGCACATCTTGATTTGTCTCTGAAACTGGAAGTGGGAATTGGGTGAGCACATCATCCCGAAGGGTGCCCAGTAAAAATAACAACTAACTTTCAAGTAATCACTAGAATGATTTAAAGACAATGCAGGTTTTACTGAAAACCGATAAAACACGGAAAAAAAAAGATAAAACATATTAAGATAATAAGTTGTACGGAAAATATAAAGTTCTACCAACCAATCTGGCACACATTCACAACAGAAATAGTAGTTGAGCGATGTATTCCTTTGGAGTAGTAAGGCGTGACTCTTGCGCATTCATTAATGATCATTAAAGCACCCTGAGTTTTGCGGCCTCGTAATCAGATGAGATTGGTACCTTACCAGTACCTCAATGTACGCGCACTCTACATATCAAGTCATTCTCTCTAAACAACAAAACATAATATAATAGCTTTTGAAAGTAATTTAAAAGAACAGTAAACATACATGCATACAGAATAACTCCTTCTATGAAAAGTATTCCATAGGCTGCCTTTACGCATCCTATGGTAATATTGGACACCTCAGTAACCACTTAAGGAAACCCTCTGGGCCTATCTAGTGCTTAAAAACTAGATATAAAGAGTTGTGAAGGAACTCATTCTATACACCAATCAAAAGGAAACCCTCTTCCTTTCATGCTAACAACAAGTAAAGAATGTAACTACTTTCCAGTCAATGGAAAGAATCACTTTTTGAAAATAAGTAAATACTCCCAAAACACAGATATTAGTTGTTTCTAAAGATCCAATCCCATTCCAAAATATAAAAGAAAACTAATTTATATTACACACAAGTAATACATGCATACACATATCATATACTAACAAAAATATGTATGAAATTCACAATAGATAGATTTGTAAAACAATAATGAATACAAGAGAGTTCTTTATCGATTCCCACCTCTTTTGATGACAATCCTTGCCTACCTCGAGATCCATAATCCACTGGTTCATTCTTTAGATCAATCGTTGTTAATAATGACTAACTGTTAAGCACACAAGCACTCTAAAGATTAGCCAAAAGGCTCATACAAGGCTCATATCATAATCTCATACAATTTTCTAGTTATAGGCTAAGTGAACTATCTAATGGTTCTAAGCCCATTTATATTTCTACACCTTTTCATTATCTATCTTTAGCACAAATAAAGGTTTACTAATTCAATTAGGTTGGTTCTATAGTCCATTTGATAAGTCTAATGAATGTTTACAACTTTGTAGAAGGAACCAAAGGCTAATTCAGACCATAAGGGTCCAAAATATCAATTTAGGAAATTAAGGTCCGTTCTAGTCAACTAACAGTCAACGATAACGGCAAACACCAGTCAAAGGTCAAGGTCAAGTCCATGTCATAGAGTTAACTCGGTCAAAGTCTACTGAGTCAAGTCTGGTCAAGACTGGTTAATGAGTCAACTCAGGGTTAGATTGATTCATCTCAGTCAGATATCCTAAGTCAGCTATGGACATAGTCAGACAGACAATCTGACTAGGATGACTAACATATAACACAAAGCCTGAGCCATAAGCTCATGCCACAAACTAATGCAACACAAAACATAAGAAAATCTAAATGATGCATTTATAACTCTTCTTGCAAATGTGTACAACTTAATTATCTCTTCCTTGCACAACACAACATCACCACTAAAACTACATTCTCAACTGAATTCAATTCATCAGTTCCATTCCAACACCATATTACTTCTTCAACTTATTCACAATCCAGCCTCTGTTAAATAAACAATCTTCACTGCTAAATCAGCTCAACCAATACTCAAGCATTCTTCTCATCAGCTTTAGTTCAACTCAATGCAGTCCAACCCATTACATCACAATTGCAGTTAAGCAATGAACTTCTTCCACCAGTTCTATTAGCTTTAGTTATAACACTAACTCCCCTGCTCCTGTGTTTCCTCCAATCACAGTTCCATCAACATAACATTGCAACTACCTATAATCCCATCTCTCCTTCAATTTAATAATTCTCACAGCAACGACAATATCACCAGACTCCATTTAAGAGTCACAATCAATCTTATGTTATCCTTACAACTCAAACCAGTAACATCTAAATTATAATCATCTTCATCATCATCTGCAGCTAACCTAACATCCATCTAAACTCACTTCATTACAAATTCAGGAATAACACCATCTTTCCTTCCTCTTTGTGATCAAACACAAACCTAACAAACAACTAAAGCTCCATACTATACTCAACTCAACTTCAGTCTCATTCACAAACATAGAAATTCAATAGTCTAAACAATTTAAACTAAAATATCAAACTTAAACGAAATTGGAGTCTTACCCAAGAATCAACATCCTCTGAATAGCTTTTCTCCCAATTTAATTCTACTAAAACCATAATTTCCATTTTGGGGAAGAACATAAACTATAATTCCTCAATTCTTCATGAAAAATTCCATGTCATCCAATTAACTTCATCCCGATCCTCAATCAACTAAACCTAGTCTTCAATTTCTTCTTAATCATCACCTAATTTGAATTCCAATCCAACTCAGGAAACCCTAATACCAAATTCAAATCACTCTTCAACCTTATATTCTAATTCGTGATAGACCCACCTTAATTCAATCCCCTAAGTCATCATCTTCACCTTCTAATTCTTCTTTTAATCTTAAATGAAATCCTAACTCAAATCAAGATCAACATCACCTCCTTCTCCTCCTAGTACTCAAACAACCACCATACCATCCCTTCATCTCTAATCAAACCATCTAATAAGCTTTCTATGAAACTCTCACGCAAAAAGCCTCGAATCTTTGAGATTGAGATCGACATAGAAAAATAAGAGGAGAAATAGAGAAGAAGAAGAACGAAGAAGAGAAAAGAAGAAATGAATTTCTTCTCGAACGGTTGAGAGATAAGGCCAATCAAAAATGATAAAGGCACCCGAGAAATGGATAAGGGCAGCCAGGTTGGTCTTTATCAAAAAGACTATTTTACCCTTCACGTAAAACTGATGATATCCTATTCGTCCGGTATCTGAATGACATGTTCGAGCAATCTATTTCGTATAACTTTTCGAGACCTATCTAACAATACTAGTTTCGTATCTAGATCATTGTTAGATTAAGTTTTATTAATTAAGGTTCATATTCAATTAGTCGAGTCATTAGCGGCTAAATCGTGTCTTGACTGGTCTAATAACGTTGACGAGCTTGAGGGTCCTTACATTCTCCCCACCTTATACATTTTCGTCCTCAAAAATTGAACCGTCCTTCTGGTCTTTAAACTCCCCACCTTATAGGGAAAATACTATCTCTCAGCTAAATGCAAGTACTACTCATACTTACAAACGCACAAAAAAGCAACTCATTTCAGATGAGTTCGAAACAATTCGAAACAAAACACAAGTCTATATGGCTTTCTATAATAGAAACTATAAACTTTAGTCTCTAAGATCTCTACACTAATTTCCAATTCATAAGATGATTGTCTCTAAGCTCACTATGTTGAATTAAATTCTAACAAATGACTAGGTCTAAATTATTCACACTAAATTTCTAATTTAATAGGTTAATGGTTTTAATTACGAGAAAAGATACTCCATCATCAGTTTCCAAGTAAAATTTGGGATCTAACAGTTCACTAATAAAAGCAAGTCCTCCATTTACAAATGGTAATCCATGCATGCAGTTGCCATGTCTAGGTTTATGACGCCTGACAATGCTTTCCTACTGCCAAGATAACACAAACATTCAAGAATTACAAACCTCACTATATTCCCAGTGCTGAATTAACTAAGTGTCACTCAATTAACACTAATTAATCTCTAAACTTTTATTGAAATTTCTAACCTATAATGTAAATGGTTTCCAACCTACAATTTTTACTTTGTATTTTATAAAATAAAACAAACCTACACAAAACAAAGAACAAGCAATCAATCATGTTATACAAATCAATCAGATCAATTCATAAATGTTTTAGTTCTTAATAGATTTTAGTGATTATGATTTATCTCACAAACCCAACCCAGTTCTAAACTAATTAAGTTCACTAACTGGCACTGGCTATTCCTATTGTCTTCCCATGTAAGATCTAATAATGAGATCTGATACCAAGTCTGAAGCGCCCCCAAAGCTAGTGGCTGACTAATCCAAGAGATTAACTATAAAATGAGGCACTAAGGATCTAAAACATCTATCTAAACACTAAGAAACAAGTTCTAAACAAAGATTAACCCGAATCAAAAACCCTCTCTGAAATAAATACAAGAACTCCTCTCAAATGGTACATATTAAATAGTGAGTTGATTTACAAATACAATATAAACATCAAAATAAACATAACGGAAGCTAACCAACTAACGAAACCAACTCCTCGAAGCTTTTATCGCCACGTGCACATCTTGATTTGTCTCTGAAACTGGAAGTGAGAATTGGGTGAGCACATCATCCCGAAGGGTGCCCAGTAGAAATAACAACTAACTTTCAAGTAATCACTAGAATGATTTAAAGACAATGCAAGTTTTGTTGAAAACCGATAAAACACGGAAAAACAGATAAAACATATTAAGATAATAAGTTGTACGGAAAATATAAAGTTCTACCAACCAATCCGACACACATTCACAACATAAATAGTAGTTGAGCGACGTATTCCTTTGGAGTAGTAAGGTGTGACTCTTGCGGATTCATTAATGATCATTAAAGCACCCTGAGTTTTGCGGCCTCGTAATCAGATGAGATTGGTACCTTACCAGTACCTCAATGTACGCACACTCTACATATCAAGTCATTCTCTCTAAACAGCAAAACATAATATAATAGCTTTTGAAAGTAATTTAAAAGAACAGTAAACATACATGCATACAGGATAGCTCCTTCTATGAAAAGTATTCCATAGGCCGCCTTTACGCATCCTATGGTAATATTGGACACCTTAGTAACCACTTAAGGAAACCCTCCGGGCCTATCCAGTGCTTAAAAACTAGATATAAAGAGCTATGAAGGAACTCATTCTATACACAAATCAAAAGGAAACCCTCTTCCTTTCATGCTAAGGACAAGTAAAGAATGTAACTACTTTCCAGTCAATGGAAAGAATCACTTTTTGAAAATAAGTAAATACTCCCAAAACACAGATATTAGTTGTTTCTAAAGATCCAATCCCATCCCAAAATATAAAGGAAAACTAATTTATATTACGCACAAGTAATACATGCATACACATATCATATACTAACAAAGATATGCATGAACTTCACAATAGATAGATTTGTAAAACAATAATGAATACAAGAGAGTTCATTATCGATTCCCACCTTTTTTGATGACAAGCCTTGCCTACCTCGAGATCCATAATCCATTGGTTCATTCTTTAGATCGATCGTTGTTAATAACGACTAACTATTAAGCACACAAGCACTCTAAAGATTAGCCAAAAGGCTCACACAAGGCTCATATCATAATCTCATACAATGTTCTAGTTATAGGCTAAGTGAACTATCTAATGGTTCTAAGCCCATTTATGTTTCTACACCTTTTCATTATCTATATTTAGCACAAATAAAGGTTTACTAATTCAATTAGGTTGGTTCTATAGTCCATTTGATAAGTCTAATAAATGTCTACAACTTTGTAGAAGGAACCAAAGGCTGATTCAGACCATAAGGGTCCAAAATATCAATTTAGGAAATTAAGGTCCGTTCTAGTCAACTAACAGTCAACGATAGCGGTAAACGCCAATCAAAGGTCAAGGTCAAGTCCAGGTCAGAGAGTTAACTCGATCAAAGTCCACTGAGTCAAGTCTAGTCAAGACTGGTTAATGAGTCAACTCAGGGTTAGACTAATTCATCTCAGTCAGATATCCTAAGTCAGTTATGGACAGAGTTAGACAAACAATCTGACTAGGATGACTAACATATAACACAAGGCCTGAGCCATAAGCTCATGCCACAAACTAATGCAACACAAAACATATATAAGAAACTTTAAATGATGCATTTCTAACTCTTCTTGCAAATGTGTATAACTTAATTATATCTTCCTTGCATAACACAACATCACCACTAAAACTACATTCTCAACTGAATTCAATTCATCAGTTCCATTCCAACACCATATTACTTCTTCAACTTATTCACAATCCAGCCTCTGTCAAATAAACAATCTTCACAGCTAAATCAGCTCAACCAATACTCAAGCATTCTTCACATCAGCTTTAGTTCAACTCAATGCAGTTCAACCCATTACATCACAATTGCAGTTAAGCAATGAACTTCCTCCACCAGTTCTATTAGCTTTAGTTATAACACTAACTCCCCCGCACCTGTGTTTCCTCCAATCATAGTTCCATCAACATAACATTGCAACTACCTATAATCCCATCTCTCCTTCAATTTAACAATTCTCAAAGCAACGACAATATCACCAGACTCCATTTAAGAGTCACAATCAATCTTATGTTATTCTTACAACTCAAACCAGTAAAATCTAAATTATAATCATCTTCATCATCATTTGCAGCTAACCTAACATCCATCTAAACTCACTTCATTACAAATTCAGGAATAACACCATCTTTCCTTCCTCTTTGTGATCTAACACAAACCTAACAAACAACTACAGCTCCATACTATACTCAACTCAACTTCAGTCTCATTCACAAACATAGAAATTCAATAATCTAAACAATTTAAACTAAAATATCAAACTTAAACGAAATTGGAGTCTTACCCAAGAATCAACATCCTCTGAATAGTTTTTCTCCAAATTCAATTCTACTAAAACCCTAATTTCCATTTTGGGGAAGAACAAAAACTCTAATTCCTCAATTCTTCATGAATAATTCCATGTCATCTAATTAACTTCATCCTGATCCTCAATCAACTAAACCTATTCTTCAATTTATTCTTAATCATCACCTAATTTGAATTCCAATCCAACTCAGGAAACCCTAACACCAAATTCAAATCAATCTTCAACCTTATATTCTAATTCGTGATAGACCCACCTTAATTCAATCCCCTAAGTCATCATCTTCACCTTCTAATTCTTCTTTGAATCTTAAATGAAATCCTAACTCAAATCAAGATCAACATCACCTCCTTCTCCTCCTAGTACTCAAACAACCACCATACCATCCCTTCATCTCTAATCAAACCATCTAATAAGCTTTCTATGAAACTCTCACGCAAAAAGCTTTGAATCTCAGAGATTGAGATCGACATAGAAAAATAAGAGGAGAAATAGAGAAGAAGAAGAAAGAAGAAGAGAAAAGAAGAAATGAATTTCTTCTCGAAAGGTTGAGAGATAAGGCCAATCAAAAATGATAAAGGCACCCGAGAAATGGATAAGGGCAGCCAGGTCGGTCTTCATCAAAAAGACTATTTTACCCTTCATGCAAAACTGATGATATCCTCTTTGTCCGATATCCGAATGACACGTTCGAGCAATCTATTTCGCATAACTTTTTGAGACCTATCTAACAATACTAGTTTTGTATCTAGATCGTTGTTAGATTAATTTATATTAATTAAGGTTCATATTCAATTAGTCGAGTCATTAGCGGCTAAATCGTGTCTTGACTGGTTTAATAGTGTTGACGAGCTTGAGGGTCCTTACACATCCATCTAGCTGCTATTTCGAGTCCAGAGCATGCGGAGTGTAGGGGTCTGTGGGAGGCGATCTTATGGGAAAAAGAGTTGGATTTGTAGAAAGTACGTTTTGAACTAGACTCCCAGCTGGTGGTAGAAGTAGTTAATAATGATCAATACAATTGCGATTGGCAAATTCATAATTTACTTAAAGATGTTAAAAATTTGCTTAAGTTTTTTATCTCCTGGCAATGTGTTTATGTGCCAAAGGAAAAGAATAAGTTAGCAGACGTGTTTTCTAAGTTAGCTAGAGTTGATTGGCTAAATAATGTTTGGTTATTGAATCCTCCTAGTATAATCGTTGTACAACTAGAGGAGGAAGAAAGTCATGTAACTCTATAAGCTTTCAATATATCTTTCTTCTAGTTTCAAAAAAAAAAAAAAAAATGTAGAAATCTGCTAAAAGTGCTCAATGACTATGTTAATACTTCAGGACAAATGATCAATTATTCAAATCGGGTTTATTTTTTACCCCTTATGTTAGTAATAGCTTTGGCAAAGAGATAATTTACATTATTAAAGTTAAGAAAATTAGTCTCAATGATAAATATTTAGGGGGTCCTATTTTTACTAATAAATCCAAGATAGCCTGTTTTGAAAACCTTTTAGAGCAAATGACTGGTAGAGCAATGGGCAAACTTTATCCCCTCCGGGTAGAGGAGTGATGGTGAAAGTTGTGCTTGAGACCATCCTTGTGTATAATATGTCCACTTTTATTCTTCCCAAGAAAACTATCAAAAGAGCTAATGCTATCATTAGAGACTTTTGGTGGGGCAAACATGATGGTAAAAAGGGATACTACATGAAGAATTGGAAAGGGCTTTGTAAACCGAAAGAGAAGGATGGTAATGGGTTCAAGGACCTGAGCCATTTTAATATGTCTCTTATTGCTAGAAATGGTTGGCGCCTTTTCCACCAGCCTAACTTTGTGTATTCTAAAACTATGAAGGGGAGGTACTATCCTAAAACCAATCCTTTCCATGCCATTTGTAATGCGAGATCTTCTTGGGCATGGAAGGGAGTATACAAAGGTCTTATGTTGATTAAGGAAAATAACATTTGGGAAATAGGTAATGGTAAAAGTGTGCATATTTGGAAAGATAGGTGGATCCATGACTCTGAGGGCAATCCTATCATTATAAATGAGGATGGGAGTGTTGGTACCCATTCTCTTGTTTCTGATCTCATGACTGAGAATGGGTGGAATATTCAAACTCTGCAACTTCTATTCGACTAGAATACAATCAGGAGAATTTTAACAATCCAACCTAGCAAAGACAATGAGGATACCTTGAGGTGGATGTACAATCCACGCGAAAATTTTAGTAGTAAATCTCTGTATGATATTTTGGATAAGAAAAAGATGCAACACAAAGATATGTTGGCAGGAAAAATATGGGATATGAATGTGATACTTAGAATAAATGTTTTCATTTGGAAAATGCAATAGAACATCTTACCTTTTAGTGGGCATATTTATACTTATATAACTCATATTGACCCTATTTGTGTGATGTGCAGGAATCATTTATACTTATGACACTCTGACCAACTGGTACTCCTCTTGGTTCTCTGGAAACCATCTTCCAACATATTTGGGGGGATGGGAAAATGTAGTTGCCACCTTGGTTCACCTGGAAAGCAAGATGTGATGTACCTTTCCGGGGTATCAAACCCAACCCCAAAACAACTTCGACTCTCGGTATAAACCATTTGAATTCCTACTAGAGATTAGCTTTAACTGTCGCATCTAATAGTATATCAGCTATGGCTAGGCAGTATGAGATTAGCTTTAACCCCAAAACAACTTCGACTCTCAATATAAAACCTAACCAGCACTCTGCAAGGTGGCCTAAGGAAAACAACCTAGAAGACAAACCATATTGTGGACTATCTCTTGGCATCTTTCTTACTTTTTGATAAGGTCTACTGTAAGGACTTTAATCCAATAACTTCACTGATCTTCGGCAACTTACTCTAATAGGTGCTAAAAACCAAAGTCCTCAATTGTGTGAGGCACAAAATATCTATTTGATTTGTTCAATGCAGTAATCTATCTTCTCTTTTTATAAAAAAAAAAAAATTTGATAAACTACTTCGAATAATATTAGGTTGTTGATGTTGTTGTGAGAACCAAACAAGAGATTTATGTTGGTGATAATGTAGACATGGTCTGCATCGCATTATACATTCTTTCTTGCTGGTTTCAAAATAACAGAGAAAAATAAACATAATTGGCAAATCTGACATAGTAGAAATAACAACTTACCAGAATATTACTCTTTGTTCAAGATTTTTGGAACTTTGTGAATGGTTCCTCGTAAAATGGAATCGCAAACAAGATTGCTTCCCTAAATTTATAATATCTAATCAGCATTTAATCTAAATGAGTATGAAAATATTCATTGTACTATGTTTAAAAAAAAGGTGAAACAATACCAAGGAAATAAAAAGAAATACCTACACTCATGGTTCTCGGAGGCTTTAGGCGAACTCCAAATTTGAGTTTTTTATGTTTCGCCAATACGCTAGCTAGGAAGGAAAATTTTTAAAAAAATTATAAAATTAGTGCACACAGCCTTTAAAGTATGACATTCCACCAAACAACATTCCACTTTTAACTTCTATGAATATTTACCTATATCTAATACAAAAAAAAAATTAAGATCTTTGTTTTTTGGTTTTAGAGAATATAATTAGCATTGCAAACCGATAGTTGTTTTTTATATGAATTATTTAAAATTAAGGAATTTATTTATTATAAAATGGTTACAAAATGTCCGAATTCATAGATACGAAAAAAATATTTATATAAAAAGAAAATAAATCATATTGCACTAGAAAAACTATATATAAAACGATATTCATCGACAAAAACAAAAGTTCGTATAATGACACATGTTATTTTTCACACATGAGACACATTTTGACATTTAAATTAGTAGTATTGCGAATAGCAAATGTATTTGTATACTTAAATGAGATTTTATATGTAAAAAAACTATTCAGATGCAAATAATCAAATAGCAAGAGAATAAAATCATGTTACAAATTCACGTGTAAACTAACAAAAAAAGTTCACGAGAAAACTGCCTAATTTTAGGTTAATGGGTTATCTTCAAATATTACTTTTTTTTTCTTTGATTTCAGTTTGGTATTGATCATCATCGGTTTTAAGTTTTCCACCGAGAATCTTCACCTTTGATAGTTATTTTTTTGTAAGATAGTTGTACTGCTGTAGTTAAATCATGGGTTAAGTGATGTCATTAAATGCCAACTGCTAGGCCGTGGTGCTGCTAGATAAAAACAATTTCCCTAAATTGGTGAAGAGGGAAAAGAATGAAGTTTTTGAGGGTTCGGGTTTTGGTTATGGTTAATCTATCCAAGAATTCTTTCTTCACCCAAATTTAAAAAATTGATTAAAGACCAAACCAAATCTTAGAAGGTGGGGTATCTGGTAAATTAGTTAGCTTGCCTCTCTACTTCATATTTTGAATTTTTTTGTTCGAATTTCTTGGAAATTTTTTAGTCTGAATTAATCTGGTAAGTTAATCTCATTGTTTATCAGCAATTGTTGATAATCAAATGGTGATTCCTCTTCTACTACTGCTAATATCTCTGTTCACCAACAAACATCAGGTAATTGAATCTCAACCTTTTCAGTTCTTTTAATTTCAATTTATTTGAATTTTGTTTCTTAATCTGTAGTTTAATATTTTGATTACGGTATATTTGTAGCTTAATCTGTAATTTCTTTAGTCTAAATTATTTGATTTTCAAAAAAAAATTTCTATTTTGATTTTTTTGTTTGAATTTTGAATTCATGTATACTATTTCTGGTGGATCTCCGCAACATGTGAACAACACTTATCATGAAGTGGAATCCGTTAACAAGGGTGCCAGAGTTCACGAACCTATTGTATAGATTTTTTTTCTGAGACCTTTTTGATATTTGAGTTTGCAAACACATGTGAAGAAAATTTCTAACGCTATTTGAGTATGTGAACCTAAAAGGGCGAGTTCGCGAACCTAGTACAAGAAAAATTCTCTTGCAACTTTTTGAGCATTTTAGTTCGCGAACCTAAAGGCTTGGATGTTTCTTATAACTTCATTTGTGTTTGATTTCTCAAACCTATGAAGATTTTGAATTCTATTTTCTCTCTTATGAGTTCAGGAAGTCATCACTTAAGTTCATGGACTTAAAAGATAAACAGGTCAACCTAATAAACTATTGGCTTTGGACTCATTCAATCTTCTTTAATTTTCAAGGAAAACTTTTCACACGTTTAAGAATTATTTTTTCTTAACTAATTTCTTTCTATAGGAAATTTTAAGTTCTTTCTAAGAATGAATCTTGATTGAGATTCAAGATTTTAGATCTTCTTCTAGACAACAACCTCTTTGTACACATTGTATATTCTTAGTAGTTTGAAGTTATCTTTGGTAGTAGTTTTTTCAACATAATGTACTTGAGATAACAATAATATACAACTTCAAACTATGGAAATAACCTCATTCCAAGTATAAATCATACCAAACCAATGGGGATTAGCCCGGTTGGCCAGGGGTCGAGCTCCCAAGTTATAGGCTAGAAATTCGAATCCCCCGCTGATTGTGTCAAAAAAACAAAAACTTAGATGCAACAAAGTACACGGATCTAAAAAAAAAAGAACCTCTATGAATTGTAGGTTAACACTATTATATACAAGTATTTTCATAAAAGTCATCCTCTGCATTTTCAGAAGAAAGATGATTCTTCTTATAACATTGACGACTCCAATAGTTATATTCTTCTTATAACAAATGACGACTCTTGCTGAGTCAAGCTAGGTAAGGGTCGTCATTATAACATGTATAGAAACTAATGACTCTTGAGAATCGTCATTATTAGTTATATTAAATAACGAGTCTATAAGTAATTCTTGCGAATTTTGACTTGAAAATACTAGTTATTGGGTCATTAGGATCTATAAAAAGAGATTCATCCCTCGTATCTTCCTCGCCCAAGCAATAATTTTCGAAATTCAAATTCATTCTTACCTCTTTCTCATAAAAAAAATAAAAATAAAAAATGCCAAATATGGTTACTCCCTACCCTAACGATGAAGATTTTACCATCGTTAGAGCGTGGATTACGATCATAAACCACGATAAAGATCAAGACATTAACATAGATCAAACCTCTGATTCTTGGTGGTCGTATATTTATAGCTTTTGTGGCATTAGAAGGAAATCGTTATGAAAGGTCGTTCAAACTCATTAAGAAAAGATTTGAGAAGCTATTTCAAGGATCGGAAGCTTTAAAACAATAAATGAAGATGTAAAGGAATCTCATCACACCAAATACAGTGCGATAAGAGTAAGTATGTCAGTTAGTCGTTCATCAAAGATTGATGTGAAACATACAAACTTATAATTGATTTTTTTTCCAGTGGATGATAGCTCTCGACAGATATGAACCTACGCATGGCAAAACGTGTGAGCATGATGACTGCTATCATATTTTGGAATAAAAGACTTATGATTTCAACCTATATGATTAAGTGTTTAAGTGTAATGCAATAATCTATTCTATTTCTTTCTTTTAATGTTATTATGTGAAAGATGTATGCCAATCTGATTCAATGAAAATATTTTACGAATTCAAAAATCAAAATATTCCCAAGAGAAGTCATCAAGGTATATTAATATCGACCATGACGACTTTTTTTTTTTTTTTTTTTTAATTTGTAACGGTGGGTTAAAGTTGTTATTTCTCAAAAATAAAACACTAACGACTCCAACAGTTATATTCAGACATAGTTTTTGATACTTGAGTCGTCATGGTAATATGTTATACCATGATGATTTTTTATAACCTGAGAAAGTTGCAGGTTTGAGCCGTCATTGGTTGTTTTTACGATCATGGCGACTTAGCAGAGTCATCATTGTATTAATCTAACTAGCATGATGACCCTTTCACTATGTTATTATATAGTGTCTATGATTTGACCACTTCGAGCCACAAATTGACAAATCGTAGAGTAGAAGTAGTTTACCTGAGTATTTTGAGCTCTGATTTCAGGCAATTGGATCTTCATTAAGACACTTATTTTCGGCTTCATCTATTAAATATACCCAATCCAATTGAGAATCTAAGTTTACATTACCATCAACACAATCATCTTCGTTATTTGAAGCTTCTCCGGCATCCATTTCACAACTAGAATCACTCACTCCAATAAACCGCAGTTTCCACTTCCCTTCCAAAACCTCATTTTCATCTCTACTCATAAAAGTAAAAAAGAAAATCTAAATTTAACCCTAACTTTACTCTATATACTCCCTCCGTCCCACTATTAGATGACCTAGTTCAAGTTTGCACAATTCTTAAGGCAAGTAATGGAAATGAGACTTTTTAAGTATTTTTTACAATTATACCCTTATGGGTATAATTTGTAAAATTTAGAAATGATTTATCTCTCAAACTATACCATGGATTTTCGTAAATTTTGTATCATTGAAAATCATTTTAAAACACCTACGCAACGAGTATAAATATGAATATCAAATTATACATATTTCTTATACTTACGATAATCATTCAAAAGGATAATTTTAGAAGATTCCCTTGCTTAATGAAATAGGTCAACTAATGATGGGACAAAATTTAAAACTAAGTAGGTCATCTAATGGTGGGACGGAGGAAGTATTTCATTTAACTAATCTAATCATATAATTAAGCCTAATCAAAGAGAAATAGAGGGATTTTACAAATAAGGTATCCTACTTTGTTTTCTCTAGTAGCACCTAATCCAAACAACCCCCAATTATATTGGTCTCCTCGGTTTCCCCCCTGCAACCAAATATTTTCCCTAGTTTTTATCCATTCTCATTTTCTTCTTTATCCTCTTTCCAGTTCTTGACCTAAAAGGCTCTCACTATCAGGTCTCCTCTCAAGATGCTGGTACGTTTTTTCTTCTTGTTTTTAGTATCCCATTTCTACTGAACTACTTGTTCTTCATTTTTTTTCCCGAGGTTTAATCAATGTTAGAGATTTGGTGATTACTTCTTTAGTTATTAAGAAATAACTTCTTCTTAGGTGTGCTAAATGAATTTCTAGGGCTCAAAACTTCTGATTGTGGAGGATAAATGTCTGAAATCATACAAAATCACCGAACCCAATTTTTCTTTGATGAATGTGATGAAAGAAATGTGTCACTGCTTTTCAGACCTAGCTAGTAAATCTACGGATGGTGATCAAGAAAACTCGATACATATAACACCAAACCTCAATTTGCAAAAGAATAGTTCCTTGGGAGCCACATCTGAGCACCAAGACTCTTTTCAAGCACCAGCAAGTTCATTGAACAGATCACTCAGTTCTTTCTTCTATTCAGGCAATTGAACGTCAGGCCCTGAGGAAGCTTGCTCTGGATGGCATGGACGACCATTGAAGAAGTTTTTGCTAGGCCTAGTGAGGAAACAGAAAAGATAGCTGAACCAAAGGCACCAGAGTTTCCAAACAAAATGGATATGAGAATGGAGCAGACAGATCCAGGTTTTCCAAGTCCAATGGTTCTGATAGGTGTTCAAATTTTTAAATGATTATCCCTGATGATATAATTCTCTACTCCGGGGTTTTTAAGGCTGCTCCATGATGTCAATGACACTGCTAAAGGTGAAGAAAATTTCCGAATCTCTGCAGTAATTGAAGTCAGCAGTGAGCCTTATCTACCATTGTTTTACTACATTGCACAAGACATAATATTTAGAAGTGCGCATGTGAAGTGTACACTTTCAGAATTGCGGATGAGGATTGTTGTTTTAATTGTTTTGGCGATTGTATGTCATCATCTATTCCTTGTGCTTGTGCATGTGTAACTGGGGGGGATTTTGCTTACACACTGGAAGGTTGTCTCAAAACCACCTCTTTTATTGTGAAAGTTGCCCCTTGGAAAGGTGTAAGATTGGGGATTTGCCTGATCCATGAAAGGCCATATAGTGAAAAAGTTTATCAAAGAATGCTGGAGCAGTGCAACATGCAATGTGGAAATCGAGTGATACAACCTGGAATAACATGGAATTTACAGGTCAGCTTTATCCTTTGAACCTCATTTCTATGTAGTTTGTCCATTCTGGATATTTGTAGACTCTAGATTCATCTCTCTTAAATCTGATAGAAATAGAAAGAAAAACAAAAATAGGTTATGGTTTGTACGAATTGGTAGTTTTGCAGAATATTCCTACTTTGTGGGGGCAAAAAAGAGATTAAAGGGCAATCTAAAGGGGTCTAAGGGATAATGATGTAACTTTAGGCTTTCTAAGGCCTCTTCCTATGCACATGCCAAAAAAATGGTGTTTGGCATGCCAGGTGGCATGCCAAACCATTTGCGCCACTATGGGGAAACCGCTGAGCGATCGAATCCCTAGCGAGCGATATTGACAATATCGCCGACGATAAAGTCTTTATCGCCGGCGATATTGTCAATATCGCTTCGAAATTCACTATATCGCATTGTCGATATAATCAATATCGCCTTAGTTCGAGTTTTACTGCTAGCCTATAAATACCACAACTATACTCCCACCTCTTCTAAACTCTTCTCAATTCTTCTTCTTCTGAAAACCTTCTGAAAACCACTGATTTTCTTTAAACTTTTGTTCTGAAACGATTATCTTAAACAGATATGGAGAGAAAAAAAAGAAACAAAAAAGGGAAAGCATCTACTAGTACCCCGAGGCGGTGGAGTAAGTTTTGTTGTGGATACAAATTATGAGTTTAATAATGTTAGACTAGTAATAGGTGAAGGTGTATTCTCTAATCACCTTTCGATAATGAGGGCGATGTAACGCCATACATCTAAGAGGTGGATGGTGAGTTACGTAGAATTTTGAATTACTTCTGTGTCTGTTCAAGAGAGAGTGAGAAGATATCCTTGGCGACATCTATATCAAATACAACCTAGAAACCACGGGACTCAAGGTGTTCAAGTTATATTAGAACGATGGTGGAAGACTACAAACACGTTCTTTTTCAAGGACTTTGAATGCGGTAAAGTCAGTCTTTTCTAGTTATTTAATTTTTTAGATTATGTGTTTTGTTTCATAAAAATCAACAAATTCTAATTATGAATAATTATTGTTAATAGGAGTTACACCGATAGATTTATACATGTTAACCTAGAATTCCATGCCAAGGGAACTTAATTCCATTTAATAGACTAAAGTGGGTATCGGAAGATAGATGGAAAGAAAGACTTCCTTTATACTCAAATGAATTAGGAGGAAATCCTACACATAGACAATTAAAAGCGTATGGGTTGAAGGTGTGCGGGTTGAAAAGTTTTTTTCATACGTTATCTTGTAAGAATGAATGAAAACGGGGAAGTTTGGTAATCAATATTTGATCCCTGACCATTTTGAGGAGCTAGAACGTCTGTTTGTATTGTGGACCTTTGGGCCAATGTCGTTTCCAAATGCTAGCTCGGTAGTGTTAATTGGGTTTCTCGAAGCATTAGAAGATTTAGAGCAAGCACCAACATATGATTGGGGGACTGCGATTTTATCGAGAGATTTACATTGCCTAAGTGATAATTCGACGTGTGATAAAGATAGTTTTAATGCTTTACGGGGAGTTGGAGGTAAGAACCAATCTTTTTCACATTATGTATTTATTTGTCATTTTTATATGGAAAAGTTATTAACTTTCTTTGAATGTTATTATTTTCGATATTGGTGGTATACATATTTCCGTGTTTGGAACCTTGTCTTAAGAATTATACGAATGTATTTCGATCATACGAAAGTATGATTCGAGAATTGGGAACCTGCAGTTGAAGATGGTCAACATCTTTGCTATTGTTCATAAGATTCGCGAGTTGAGTAGAACAAGCCATAACCTTATCTCACGGCCATATGAAGCGATGACACGAGTTCCAAGAAGAACTAGGTCGAGACAATGGTAGAGTTAAGCCTTAAAAGGATGGTGTTATACGACCCTATTTCGAGAAGGGTGTTTGGTATTATGGTGAAAGACGACTTCTTACATTTGCAAGGGAGATCGGTGATAGTTTGTCAACCCTTATCCCGATCTGAGATGTTTAGCAGACGATTACTTCAAATTGATAAGAGAAGGTCATCATTGGCAAGAAGCCGATGCATTGATCAGGAGCCGATGGACAGAAATGAGTACCTATCTTGGTTTAATACTATTTTCAAGCCAAATATTTCCATGCAACCGCAAAAGTTTAGGTCGGATGGATTTCCCGACTTTAGGTAGGTTGCCACTTGACAATGAATTTCTTCCTTCCCAACCTCCACTGAGAGACGGGTGACGTATTTGCATATCCTTCTCAAAGTTCATCGTCATACATGCCACCATTTTCTTGGGAAGTAAAGACTATATCCAGCACATCCGGAGAGATTGTTACTTATCCAATTGTTTCTAGTGCACCTACTCGGACTTATCCATACCTCGGGGTCAATGCTACGAGTTGGAGTATCGGACCCGATGTAACAATTATGATGCTCTTCTTCATGGATTTGAATATGCACTTGGAGCAGGATGCAAAGATTGAGGGAAAGCATGATGTATGACATGAGTCTCGGTGTTGGAGGTGGTAGAGGATTGAGTCCGGTTTTGGAGCTGGTGGAGGATTGAGTCCTAGTGGAAGTCGGACCCGTCAAAGTCAGCAAAGTCGTCGAGGTCGGCAAAGTCGTGGAAGTCGGCAAGGTGGTGGAAGTCGGCAAAGTGGTGGAAGTCGGCAAAGTGGTGGAAGAAGATTGAGACGTCGTCATATGGAGGAGGTACCGAAAGTTCAACTCCAAACATGGTGTTAGAAAGTCAAGCGGTACATGGTGTTGAAGAAAACATTGGCATGGATACAACTCCTACACGTATGTTTAGTCATTTGCCAACCGACATGCGACTCCAGGTGGTGGTGTGAACATGGAAGTAGTTAGGCAAACGAATCAGTATACCCCAATTGCCTCAACCTCATCGACATTTCAACCATTCCAAACAACAATATCAACCACACGCATTTCAAGATTTGTATAATGTTCCCATACCCCGTACTCCCATTGCTTATCAAGGTTATGGTGATTCGATGAGACTCAACCACCAAGTCGGTCTCAAACCGGCACCTTAACTAGTTTGTTGAACAACTCTATGGATCCAGAAAATGCGAGGCAATTGGATATTTGGTTAGGGAGGAAACGGACAAGGAAATGAGTAGTTAAAATGTTTTCTTTTAGTTGAAATTTGAAATGTAATTTTTTTTTTTAGATTAATGGAAACTATCTTTTAAATTAATATTGATTGAAACCGATTTACATTTCATTAAAAATTCACCTTGAGTAGGTATGTGGAAATACGCTATCATGATCCATGTTATTTCCTCGTAGTCAAATCCACTTCGGTTATGCACTATCCATGGTGAAATGAATTTGAAGTTGGGTTGGAATTGGTTGAAATCCGGTAGGGAAATATGAGCCGTTGGATGAAGATCGACGAGCGATTATCATAGTACCGAGCGATAGCTTGACCATGTTGTCGACCGAATGACCATCGAACGATCATTTGACCATCGAGCGACGAAGACTCTATCGCTCATTTGGAAACTACATCGCGTATGCCTATATGCCAGGAATAACATATTGGCATATGAGTTTGGCAGTTTGGCATACCCATAGTGGGTGCATATATGCCAAATATCATGTTTTGGCATGTGCATAGGAAGAGGCCTAAAGCTTTGGAGCCAGTTGGCAAGTGGGGTCAACTGACCCCACTTGCCTGTATCTGGCTCCATCCTGATCCTCCATTATCACGCATAGTAAATGGCAATGTTCTGTGGTTCATTGACCCCAATCATGCGTTAATTTAATTAATAGGATGGAGCCAAGTAAGGGCAAGTGGGGTCAATTGCCCCCACTTGTCAATTGAATCCAAAGCTTCCCCAAGTTTAAATTTATGATTATTAAACTTGTCTTTTTATCTCTTGTTTATTCCCACGAAGCAGATATATATTTTTCGCCCCCTCCTACCTAGAAGCCTACCTCGGCCATTGTTACAAGGACTGACTTCGTATATGCTGATATTGAATCTGCATCATCTTTATAGGATAATTTCAATTTTGAAATGATATACCTGTTGCGAGTGACATACGTTTGCGTTTCATACATGTGGATTTTTTAAAGGCGTGTAATGTCTCATCGTGTCTGTTTAATACCCACTTTTGGTATTATGTCTCTTTATGTGTATTGTTCTGCTATGTCATTTTCGACCAATTTTGCAGAGTTATTGATTGTTAAGTACTCTCTGGATGACTTATCATCTGAAAATCATTCAAACCTGTCCAGCTTATAACTTTTTCTTATTTGATAAATGTGCAAATGAAAGGCAATATCATAATTACACATTATCGAAGGACTCTCTTTCATCAGATATTTTCTTTCTGAATTCCTATCTGTTTTCCTTTTCCATCCGACTCTTAATTTTCGATTACCTTAATATTGGTGTTTACTTGTTTAGATGCTTTGGTGCAAAATCTTAGTTGAAGTGGGGAGTCCGAATCATCGATACTATCGTGTAAGAAATTTTGGCCTTTTACATGTTTTTCTTTGGGTTGTTTATTCAATGAAATTATCTTATGTTACATTTCTGTTGCTTTTGTGGCAGGTGGGTAGTTTCTATATTGGAGACATACAAGCTTTGGAAGAGCTAACATGGGTAAGGTGAGGTCCATTTGCGATTCTATTCAGACTCAGAATCCTATTTTGTTAAATGGTTTGCTTTACTAATTTACTTCTATTTAAGATATATTTTTCTAGTTGTCACCATGAAGATACCGTTTACATGTATTGTGAATGGGGTTGATAATACAGTAAAACCTCGATAAAGTAATACCCTCAGGACCTGGAAAAGTGTTACTTTAGCGAGGTTATTAAATTATCGATTGTTACTTTTGCCCCTTGGCTTCAATGAGGACCAGAAGAAATTATAATGTGGACTTTGTCTATCATTACTTTGGTTTAATCGTAGTGATTCCTGGAGGAGTTTTTACTGAGGATTTGTTTTGCTCTTACCCATTCACACCGTAATATAAGGATGTCATTATTCAGAAACTTTTGAGTCCCATCGTTTTTATGGGAAAACCTAGCATATACTAATTCTCGGAAGGTTTGTAAGTTTCACAATGTCATTCTTACTTGAAAAGATTGCGGAAAGAACTAAAGGCCCATACACCTAGATTTTTTGTTAGGTTAGAACTTAGAAGTCATTCCAACATTTTGTGCGCGAAGTGGCCCTACAAGAAGGTTCATAACTTCGTACCAACTTTCATGCTGAAGAACTGGGATGAAATATCCAGTATGACAAGGATTTCATACCGGGCAGTCTGGTTATTCTTACAACTTTTTTTAATTACATTCATCTGACAAGGATTTCCCCTAGATGCTAGATATTTTTCTTTCACTCGCCTGGTTAAGCACTCCGTTTACATAACCAGTAATTGAATCGTTTTAATTCCTTTACACTTTTGCATCCCCCCGATCATGTCTTGTAAGATTATAACTGGTTTGATGAGCACTCGTGGTACTGGTTTTATTCTTGGCGAGAGCCCAGGCCAAACCCTGCTCTCTTATAAAAAACCTCGAAACATAAAAGTGCAAGCCCAACCTAAAGGACCATTCCTAACTTCCTCTCTAGGCTGTTTGGATAGATAGAATCAAATAACTGAGGTAAGTTAATAGCTACTTATGAAGTGGTTGATTAAGAGACATATATGATATTCATACAATTTGAAACTCATTATCATAATGTTATGCGTATGCATGATATTTTGAAGTTTGATGGTTCTGTTTTCTTTCACTCTTTTTATTCTTGTTTCTCTTTGGTGTTCAATTGTCTTATAGTTACCTCAATGATTTAAAAAATGCAGGTGCGCTTGATAGGATATTGTGTCGAGAATTATTTGTTTTTAGTATACGAGTTCATTGACAGTGGAAAACCAAGTGAACATTTTCGTAGAACAGGTAACACAAGAGTTGTTTTAATTTTTTGGCTGCTCACATGCATGCAATATAATACTTGAAATTGGTTCTGTGGTTTTAGAGAAGGAACCATTGCCGTGGTTTACAAGGGTGCGCATTGTTCTCGATTCTGCAAGATGTCTCGAATATATCAACGAGCATACGGTTCCTGTTTACATTCATCGTGATATCAAATCTGCAAACATTCTGGTAGACAAGAACTTTCGTGTTGTGGCTTTCATCAAGTAGCAGCTTGTTTGAATACCCATTCTTAGCGTGGTTATATGTCTAAACTGTAGGTTGCAGATTTTGGATTAACAAAGCTAACTGAAGTTGGCAGTGGGTCCTTGCAAATGCAGGTTGCGGGTACATTTGGATAATGTCGCCGGAGTAAGTTCACTCGTAACTGTTGTTGACCTTCTTATCTTCGCTTATCATTGCTGTGCCATCTTTTTTGCAAGTGCTTGAGTGCTTCTTACTTATGATGAATGGAAGTTTAGTTTCATTGTAAAAGTTTGTTTTTCTGATTCTTCAGAAGCTTGCTGGATACACACTTCCTATACGACCTTAGATATAGCTTTTTGGTTTTGGATTCTCAGCCATCATAGTAATGTCACGTGATTGAAGTCGTAGTAAGTAGGAAAAATATCGAGCTGTTCCTCTTTCCCGGATATAAATAGTGTATCTATGTGAAGGGTTAAGAGAAGCGGATATTGACGGACTTTATCTACCATTATACGCAACAACTGAGTGAGCATTGGCACGGCTAACTAGCAAGAAATCTTAAGAAAAATGCAGTTTCTTGCGTTACGAAAATTAATCTGGTAGGAAATATTAGCTGGAGTGATTATTTACTGAAGAAGGATACCATTATTATTCTATTCTGCTTTAAAAACAATAAGTTATTCTCTATTTTGCTTTACAGAAATTTAACCTGGTAGGAAGTTCTCGTTGGAGTGATCATTTACTGAAGAAGGATAATACTGGTTTTATAGAAAATGAGAAGTTACTCTATATGTTTTTACTTTTTAAATTATATAAAATATTGGTTTGTGTTTGTAGGTATGCTCAGTGGGGTGATACCACCCACAAGGTTGTTGTCTATGCTTTCGGGGTTGTCCTGTATGAACTTATATCAGCAAAAGAAGCTGTGGTTAGGTCAAATGGTTCCAGTCTTGGATGAAGAGGACTTGTCTCTATGGTAATTCCTCTTACCTTGATCTTACACAACAATCTTTGAAACATGGTACAACTTTCTCTATTCTAGTAGTGATCTGGAGTTGAATTTTATGGTATCTGTGGTGATACAGTTTGACGAAGTTCTTAATCAGCCGGAGTCAAATAAAGATCTTCGCAAACTAGTCCACCCTAGGGCTGGAGACAGCTACTCTCTTGATTCAGTTTGTAAGGTAAGAATCGGTTGTAGATGCAGATGCTTCGAAGCTTCTTCTAGCTAGTTTTATAGTCTCAATATTAGTTTTTACTGATTGTGTTTGTATCTCTTACCTTGGTCACAGTTAGCTCAACTTGCAAAAGCTTGCACGCAAGAAAATCCCAAACTGAGACCTAGCATGAGGTCAATTGTGGTCGCATTAATTACACTTTCATCGTCAACAGAAGATTGGGATGTTGGCTCCTTTTATGAAAAGCACGTTCTAGGGAATCTAATGTTAGGAAGGTAAACTACGGGAACTTCCTCATGACAAACTCCCACAGTTTCATTTGTATATTTATTTTGGTACGCCATTGTATATTGTGTAAATGCCAATAACTGCACTTCGTGTTTAAAAGGTTTGATGTATCTGATCAGCTTCTTGATAAATTTGCTGCAAAAAGAAAGAAAAACAAAATGCTGTCAAATCAATGAAATTGCTGTTCATAAATTTTACATTGACTCGTTATCGAGATATTAAATGAGGAGAGAAGAGCTCGAGTTATGAATTTAAAGGTTTAATTTTCTCATCTTTCGCAATAAAACCTTGACTGTAGAGCAGAAGATTGTATATTTTGAAGTCGAAGAGTTGATAGTAGCTTGAAATGTAGAGTAAATGGGAGATTCAATTTGAAGTTTGAACTGAGTTGATAGCAGCTTGAAATGTATATAGAGTAAATGGGAGATTCAATTTGAACTGGGCCCAGCATTCAATTTGAGCTGGTTTTATATTGCTGATTTAGATGAGTGAAACAATATGGAAACCCATGCATTTCGTTTGTCTACCAGAGTTTTTGGTGACAGCACTGATATCGGAAATCATCGGCAAATTATATTTTGCTTGCCCAACTTCGGTTATTAAACAAGAACCAAAACACTGGTGTAGAGAGCAAGTTAGAATGCTTTAGTCTGTCAGCAGTGCATCTTTATGTGAAGTATTTGATAGTATGATGGCAAGATTATCCTCAAAATTTGAACAAATGGATCTATTGAACTCTTTCATTACTATATCTGTAACAGAAGGCATTCAGAATTTTGACTTCAAGGGTTACAATATGAGAAATTTCAAGCCTTGAACTGAGAGTGCCATGAAAGAGATTCTAGTTTTGAATGAATAGAAAACAAATTCTTAAAAAAACTGAAACTCCTTGGCAGTTTTCATTTCCTTGTACCATTTCACTGTAAAATTGTAATCGTCTTTCTGCAAATCCATTTTGTAAAACGTGGACTTTGGTTCACTTGTATTGAACTTCTCTTTGTTAGCTTGGGCAAATTTCAACATTTTTTAACCTCAGTGTAACTTGTTGAACACAAAAACCAGAAGAAAATGTGAAGAGTTTCTTGTTACATTATTACTTTCAGACTTTTCACCTCTAGGCATTTTTTTTTGAGTATGAAAATCTTATTTTGTTTCACTTTTTCTTGGTTGTGCATCAGAAAAGCTGCAATCAAGAAGATGGATATGCAAGCATCAAAAGAGTTCCTCATGGAACTAGACATTCTTATTCATGTTCATCACTTATATCTGGTTTTCACTTTCTTTGTAGTTCGTGTCAGGATTAGTGTATGGTATCCTTGTGTTAGCCAGCATGGAAATCATATACAAAATGTGAAGAAATACAGTCCAGTAAGCTTGTTCTACTACATCATAGGGCACATTACTCTATAAAATAATTTAGCTTTGTAACATAAAGGAAGGAGGACCTTGGAAATCAACTTTGTACATTTCAGATGTAAAAGATGATTAATTGAATAACTTGAATAAATATTTTTCTGTTAACCATTGGTACAATTTTGTGTAATAATTTTCTTACTCTTTGTTCAAGATTTTGGGAACTTTGATGTATGGTTCCTCATAACTTGGAACAGCGGATAAGATCGCCTCCCTAAATTTGTAATATCTGATTAGTAAACAATCTAAATGGCTACGAAGATGCTTATTGTACTATCTGGAAAACAAGTGAAACAATGCAAGGGAAAAAATGCAAGAAAAAGGAATACCTATTGCCAAATGTTTCGGGTACATCATCCCTTAAGTTGCCACCTTCAGTATCTGTAAATAATATTGAGTCAGCTGAAAATAATAGTGAGCAACGCGATACACCTATTGAGCGAGGTAACAGCTAGTAGATCGAGCTGGTAAAGTTTGTCGAATTTACATGACACTGAATAAATACTAGTAGCATATATACGCAGCAGAACCAAAAAAAAAGAAGAGTAATTGAATGTTCTCACTAGTCATAAGCACAAAGACACGACTAACAAAGAATCATAAACCTTTCAAATTAGCACCCTAAAAGAAATTCCTACACTTATTGTTAGTTTCTTTTAAGTCTGTAAGATAGAGCCGCATGTTGGTTTCTAGTAACTACTGTGAACAGTATTATCTGCACGTAAACTTGGTTGAAGTTCAAATGCTTAAATTTTAAATTTAAGTAGCAGGCACAATCTATTTGTAACTTGATATGAAACTTTTGCATGCGAAAAATGAGTTTTAACGGATTAATTCTACAATACGAGTGAAGTAACTGAAGCACCTGCGCGAAGTGCTGGTTCAATGCTTTGAAGATCAACTGCTTGAAGTTGTCCAAACCTGTGGCCAAAAGATGCAAATCCAGGTCAACTCACCAAGAAGTTAACAAACCAAAAGTGAGAACCAACACCTAGCCCAATACAATTGAAAACACAGAAGAAAAAACCCTGACTAGTTAGCAATGTGTAGAATACAAAAGACGAGCTCAACAAATCTAATGCAATTGAGGAAGTATCACAACCAACTACGAATCCCACTCCAACAATGATCAAGCTATGCAATTTGAATTTCCTATATTAAGATTACCTCATGGAGGGGAAGACAGCAAAGATTCAATGTAGGACATGCCAGGTTAAGATAAATCATGACAAAAGATATGTATACTACTAACTGATAAGATGAACATGTTCTGAATGTTAACAGAAGTTAATTCAATACTGGAAATAAAAGGAAAGGAACTGAAGTTAAAACGCAGTTTAATTAGAGTCTACACATGATTCTTTTGCAGCAAACATGACAAAGTAGGCTATCTTAGCCTATGAAAGCATATAGATGAGAATAAGCATTTATCTTTTGCTAGGTGGTTTCTTGATTGCAGTCTTCTAAACAAGATAAACAATGGCGATGGAATACTTAGATTACTGTATGACTACGGATCTTTTGAGTAACTAACTATACATTGATTTTCCTGATAAATCGAACAGTTCAAACTGAATTTAAGCAAATCTATCTGATGATATTTGCTTATGCAATTGACAACAATCACTGGACTTTGGAGTTTGGATACAGATATTGGTGATTGTTTTCTGTCAAATAAAGTAATATGCCGTAACTAACAAAGTGCATTCAAATACTAGTTCTAAAAGGAAGGCGTAATCCTTTCATTGTAATAAGGACATTGACATGAGAATTCTGATACAAGATCAGTTATGATATGTGATCCTTTATAATATGCTACTGTTTGCCGCTGTTCTCGAAGATAGTAAGTCACTGATAATTTTACTACAGATAAGCCATGTATAAACCCTTGTATTCTAAGCATATACAACACTTATAATCCACTGAACATTTAAGGCTTGGTGCTGATCTGACAAACAAACTTCTACTTAAGCAATCCTTCAAAGTTTCAAGCATATTACTTTTAAAGAGATTATTAAGTCAGGAGACTGAATCTCTAAATTGTCTGACGTTGTTGGGTTGGGAAGTTATAAATTTATGTGAAAGAATTTCAACAGCATCTAATTAATCTACCTCTATCACAGGTACTTAAGACTTCAACAATTCGTCTACACCTACAGAAGGTTTCCCCTCTTAGTGAATGACACACTATGTGCCTTCCTCAAGACACTTGGTCCTCCAAAGCATCTAAAAGATAAAATTACAGGACAAATTAATATTGTATCCGAGGATCAAATCAACTGTTTTAGACAAACGATTATTGAGAATCATGTCTGTCAATGTCTAGACAACCATGGGGGAACGAAAGCATCAAGGAAGGCTTTCTTCCTAGTGCCTCGCACATTCACACCTACATAGAACTTCTCGCAGAAAAAGAAAAAGAAAAATGGAGCTTGTCTCTACCACACAGACTAACATTACCAGGAAGCTACAGAAGTCATAAAAGGTTACACACAGAAACCGTGTTCATTCAACTTCATTGCAAAAGAACACAGCAGAAAAGAAACTACTTAAAAAAAAAAAATATCACATAACTAGCTAATCGGCTGCATTACCAAAATCAATGTTTCCTTCTGTAGTGCATAACCCCGCAACTCGAATGAAAACAGAGCAACATAGAGAAACAAATCTAGTTCCTCAACTTACAGTCTATGAGATGATTAACATTTGCAAGCAAATGAAAAGGATTCATTGACCCACTTCACCTAGGTCGAGTAGAATACCCAAAGCTATCTCGTTGGCACTTACATTTAGAAATTTTCTCAGCTGTTTTCATCATTTTGTACACAATCATTAATGATTAATCAAGACAAAACTGGAGCTATCTTGTTTTTTATATCTATTCTTTACAGGACACAGCACTCATATATTATGCATCGACAAGAGGACTGTATAGATTCAAAAATAACAAAGCACATGAATGGGACACGATACAAAGAGTCTCAAAAGCTCCTCAAAGCTTAGGGACACTCAGATTTTTACATCCAAAAAAAAAAAACGAATCCATAGATTACCAAATTCACAACAAACACAAAAGCAAACACTCAAATACATCATGACATCCAAAAGAACCAATAACCAAACAATGAACACAAAATAACCCCACCACAATCATCATTTGTACAGAGAAAGTGTAAAAGCTCACTTTGATTTCTTGAGCAAAATTGAATCAACTCAGTTTCAGAAAATATCAAAAAGCTCCAATTTTTCTTTAGCAACTATAGTATATCGTCGACTACTTCAAATACAATATATTAAAAGATCTTGACTATGTAGAGAGATCCAAGCTAGCTTTAGTGAGAAAGAGAGAAAAATAAAAGAAAATACTGTGATTTAGTACCTACTGACTAGCTGTCGGAAAAACTGTCAGCGTCTTAGAAAAGAAAGCCAAGTTGATTTATCAAACATTGAGAACAATTCCTACCAATGAGTGAAAGCTCACAAGTAACCCCCAGTTCCCCACAAGAGAAAAACCGATCCTTGAAGTGACGGAAATGAATTTGGTTGCTTCGTGACAATCCCCACAAATTCTAAGGTTTTTACTTTTTAAAAGTATCACCCCAAGTCCGGTATTCAGTAATCCAAATGCAACTGCTAATATCTCGGTAATCAAATAACATTCTCAGTAATTAACGAGGCTTGGTGTGATTGACATAAACAAACATCTACTTGAACAATCCTTCAAATGCTTCAAGCATATTACTTTTAATAGAGAATATTGAGTAAAGAGACCCAATCTCTAAACAGTCTGAATTTGTCGTGAAGATTTATGTGAGCATATTAAACAACAGCATCTAATTCATCCAACTCTATCGAAGCTATTGAAGTTGCTAGTGTCTATGACTATGAGTAAAAGTAGTCTCTCTCAGCTAAACTGACAAATCCTCGAAATTATAAAAGACTAATGACATTTTAAAGATAGTTTAAATCATTCGCATTTACAAAAATGCTCTAATCACCACAAAACAATCCATCCTGTGGTCGAGAAATTCAAACCCTAACTTTTAAATTAGCGAACAATCATTTGAACTAATAGGAGAACTAAACATTCGTGGACCAAGATAAGATTATAATTCAAACTAGACGAAATAAAAAAAAATGTAATACAGAGAGATTTAAATAAGAATTACCAGTCAATTACTTGTCTAATTTTAGGAGCAAACTCCTCAACCTGGAATTATATGTATGAAATCAACTAGTCATTACCAATAGAATTGAAAATCAAATCAGTAATTGGAGAATTGATTGAGAGAATGAATGTACTAACCTCGTCTGGTGTGAGAGAGATGCGAGCAGTTTGAGCTAAACGAGATACATCAGGAGGCGGTAGGATTGAAGATTGAGTTGAGAAATTACTACGATGATTAATAGTATTAGTATTACTGGTTAGTTGATGCTGTTTCTGTGAGAACCAAACAAGAGATTTATGTTGTTGATAATGGTGGTGTAGAGATGGTCTGCACCTAATCACAGCATTCGCATACATTCTTTCCTGCTGGTTTTCGAATAACAGAGGAAAATTGGATGAGATGGAGAGGAGACAGATGAGAAGAAGAGATAAATAACCTAATTTGATTGGGGACCAAAGATATTAATTGGGGGCCTCCCACTAAAAGGACAAAAAAAGGTCACCCAAACCTAGATTGGGTCACCCCTTAGTAAATTTTTTTCTAAATACCTAAACTACCCCTGAATGATTAGTATTAATTAGTGTGGTTAGATTATGTTAGATTAAAATCAGATTTTAGATTTTTTTTTTTTTTTTTTTTTTTTTTTTTTTTTTTTTTTTTTTTTTTTTTTTTTTGTTTGTAAGTTGAGATTCTTGAGAAGAAGAAGAGGAGGTTTTAGAGAAAAACTTGGGGTTTTTAGAAATGAGTAATTCAAGTAGGGGAAATGATGTTGGAGAAGGTTCAAGTAACAAAGATGATTGTGTTGATGGTAAGATTATCTTAAATTCTCCCATGGATTGGATATATCTCACAACACACAGAAAGAGTCGTCAGTGTCGAGGGATGTATACCCCAACGACTCTATAAAGTCGTTAATGTATTGACACCAAAAATGACGACTCAAACCTGCAACTTTTCCAGGCTATGAAAAATCGTCGGGGGTAATATGATATACCACGACGACTCAAACCGCAACTTTTCCAGGTTATGAAAAATCGTCGGGGTAATATGATATACCCCGACGACTCTTAACTTGGGTCACAAAGAGTCGTTATTTTGTGTGTCTATACCAAGACGACTACGAATTTTTTGGGACGAGAGATCTTTGTTTGTTTTTCGCCTGGGGTCGTTAACCTTTAAAAAAGGGTCGTCCATAGAGGATCGTCATAGGTTTCTATATTATGTTAACGACTCTAATCTAGGGTAAAAAAATATGAAAACCAGAAATATGGTCGTTATCTTGATCATCATATACCCTAACGATTTTTCATGGTCTCTACATGCATATGAAAAATCGTTAGGGTTTAGGATTGTCGAATTGACGACCCTTTTACTGTAACTGAAATTTTTCGGGTGAAGTTTTTTTTTTTTTTTTTTGAGTCGTTAATGGAGGAGAAGAGAAGAGTCGAGAGGGTGAGAGGGTGAGAGGGGAGGGAGTGATCTATTTGTTTAGAACTAGAAATGAATTGGGGCTTAGGATTAAGGGTTTTTTTAAGATTTATTTTTAGTGAAGGGTAAAATAGTACTTTCACAATTAGTTTAATACACCCCTGAAAAATTTGAGGTGCAAATAAAATATCAAGGCCCCCAATTAATATTTCTGGCCCCCAGGATAAAGAATTGGGGGTTTAACTCAAAAGCCCGCCTCTTGTATGTAAGCTCTGCGGCCCTCCCGAGGCCCGTCTCTTTGTCCTGTGCAGTGACAAGCTATGCTGTTAAATCGATTGTGCATCTCTCATTTACATTATGCCGATGATACCATCATTTCTTAGAAGCTCGATGCATAAGAAAATGCAATCTATTTTCCTTCTTCTCTCTGTTGTTTCAGATGTGTGTCAGCAGGTCTCAAGGTTAATACAGTTTCTGAGATTGGCGTTTGGGCATGTCAGGAGGGATGTGATGTGGACAACTTACACCATTCTGTACTTGGGACTTCCCTTGGGGTTTAAGCCTTGAATCTGTGTGATCCTGTTCTCAAGCGAATGGATGTAGCAGCGCCGAATTATGCTTTGTTAGGCAAGTATGGGAGATGTTGGTGATGGATTTCAAGATGTATGAAAGGAAGGTATTTGTCAGAAATATGGCTCCAAAATTCAGTCACCATTTCTCATGGTCATTTTCCCCTTGGAAAGCTATTTGCGCACAATCAATCAACCGAATTAATGAAGTGTGGTGTGACTGACATAAACAAGAACATCTAATTGAACAGTGCTTCAAAAGCTTCAAACATATATTACATTTGAGAGAGTATCGACTCAAGAGACTCAATCTCCAGATAGTCCGAATTTTCCGTGGCATTAGAGGTTTATATGAACATATTTCAACAGCATCTAGTTAATCTACTTCTGTCAAAGCTAGTAAAGTTGAGTATCTATGATTCTATAAGTAGATACAAAGAGCGACAAGAACTACGCTAAGAACTACAATAATACATACTAGAACTATAAGAGCTATGATGAGCTTGTGGAGTTGGCCATCACTGGATCCGTCATCATCAGATGTTCCAGCACATTATTGCGACCAGTTGCCACATAGCAGTGGATTTCCATAGAAGCTAACAACAGATAAAATAAACTGTCAGGAGTGAACAATTAAAATCCAATAAAAACTCAACCAGTTAATCATGTTTTAAGCAGAATTAGGATACCATATACCTTTCAGGTGGGAACTTCAAGTTAGGAGGAACTAGACCTGACAAGCTGTTGTTTGCGAGATCCCTGTATCCGCACAAAAATTGAGTTAGTGAAGAATTTTAGTCAACACAAGTGCATTAAAATGACAGCTGATAAACCAAGGACTTACAAGGAGTTGATATTTTGCAATTGACCCAATTCATCTGGGATCTGGCCTGAGAGATTATTGAAAGATAAGTCCCTATGAGATGTAATAGCAAGGTCAGAATCAAATGGCACAACAAAGAGTAAATAATACAGTATGTCAAACACATTTGGTTGTTTGTAAACTTACAGAATCTGAAGATTTCTGAGACTTCCAAATTCGGCCAGTACAGGACCATCAAGATGGTTCCTACTCAGATTCCTGGATGTGAAAAAGTACGAGTTAATTACTAAGAATTTCTCATGAAATTTAGAAAATATTCATAGAAAGAAAGTTTTACTGACAAGGTAACAAGATATTGTAGATAACCAACAGAAGACGGCACGCCTCCTGAAAAGTTGTTGCTAGAAAGATCCCTACATCATAACCTTATGTTAGCTTAAAGATTATTTAAGGGGCGAGAAAGCAATCCAATCTTTATACTTACAATGTGTCCAGATTTACTATTCTGAGTATTCTCCCAACCTCAACAGGAATACGTCCTTCGAAATGATTTGTGGAGAGATTTCTACATATTACTCAGGAAAACTATATGAAAAAAACAACGAGACAAAAAGCGATGATTCTAAACAAAGAAGAACTCTAAGAGAGCCTAAAAATGCTTACAAGTAAGTTAGATTTCCCAAATTCTTGAATTGAGAAGGGATAGAACCTCTCAACTTGTTGCTGCAAACATTACTGAAGACAGCAAATAACAAGAATGAGAAACCTACTTAGCAGATAAGGTAAACTACATATGCCAAACTAATAAAACTCACAGCCGATTAAGTGCTGTGCACAAGCTGATATTTTCTGGAATTGGCCCTTCAAGAAAGTTGTTGCCAAGATACCTGTGTCAAGATTTGACATGTTTCAGAATTGCCTCAAATTAACATGCAAAGAGTTCAAGCAGCCTGCGACAGATATAACTTAAACTCACAGTACAAACAATTTTTCTAGCTTTCCAAGCTCTGCTGGAACTGCGCCAACTAGGTGATTGTCATTCAGATGCCTGTTTATGTACCGTATTCGTTAGTGGCAGCTACGTCACTTTTAAAATTGAAATTACTTACCATACCGAAATAAAAAACACTCACAAGTGACGTAATTTGGACAATTTTCCCAGCTCTGGAGGAATTTCTCCAGATAGTTTGTTTCCATGTAGGTACCTACATACACACACAAAAAAAGAAAAAGTCACCATTCAGTATACTAAGTGTCATTAAAAGATGCACAAGCACAAATGCTCAGAACAATGAACAACTCACAATTTTGCAATGCTAGAAAGATTGCCAATGATGGGTGGAATTTGCCCGATAAACTCATTCTCGCTTAAATCCCTAAATAAGGACATAAAATTTTAGAATGTAGCCAGCAACACAAGCAAACATAAATGACAAGTGCGGGCACAATTATGTTTTCCAAAGCATAGAGTTTATGATACATACAGCACAGTAAGGGATTGCATCCGACCGATCACTTCTGGAATCTTCCCAGTGAGCCGGTTACCTTTAAGTGACCTAGTGAATGAACAGCCAATTAACCAGAATACATCATACATGGGACCTCAACTTTAAAAGCTGAATCAAATACATAAGCAAAGTAAAGAAAGAATGCATACAGGATCCTGGCCATTTGTAAGGAACCAATACTGTAAGGAATTTCCCCAGCAATCTCATTGTTTGAGATATCCCTGAAACCATATTGAAATTTATCATAAAACGCGAGCATATAGATCAAGAAACATTTGAAAAAGTGGTAGAGATATAGCAACTTACAAAGTTTCAATACTTGTACAGTTTCCTATGTTTTCAGGAATTGTACCCCTGATGTTGTTGCCACTCACATCACTGTTATAGGTTATAACATTAAAATCATATATGTGATAGAAACAACTGAAATAGAGGTAAAAGAGTGACAAAATTCTAGCACTTACTAGTACCCCAGAGCATCCATTTGACACATATCAGGATTTAGTCTCCCACTTAAAGAATTATTTCTCAGATTTCTGCAACACAGATCAAACATGTTCTGTTGGTCAAGACCCATGCGAAAAACTGAAAAAGAAAATGTAAAAACTCACAAAACTAGACTTACAATTCTCTGAGCTGTTTGAGCTGTGAAAGAGAATAGGGTATATACCCATACAACGCATTCCCGGATAAATCCCTGGAAAGTGTTGAACAATGAAATCACTTTACATTCTGAAAATTCAACTTGAGAGATCAAAAATCAGATATACTAGTCTAAAGAGTAGTTACAACTTACAGAGATTGCAGCCCTTGAATTTTTCCTATTTCAAATGGAATTCTTCCATTTAAGCGATTCCCATTCAAATATCTACACAAAAATTACAAGGCAAGAACTGATTAAGCATAACAACACAGAGAATAATATGAGAGGAGAAATAAAAAGCACATGCTTAGATAGTTTGCAGGTTTCTCAAGCGTCCAATGGCAGGTGAAATCTTCCCACCAAGATTCAGATTCGAAAGATTGCTTTCAGAAGATAAAGTAAAATCAAACAATGTTAGTATTTTAAACAAAATCACATAACTCAAGTCTGACTCAATGGGAGCTCTATGCCCCTAACTAGGAAAAATAAGTCTTAAAAAAGACTAAAAAGAAAAGAGTCTTACAATGAAATTACCGAGAG
Organism: Papaver armeniacum; assembly: GCA_023531295.1. NCBI lineage: Eukaryota > Viridiplantae > Streptophyta > Magnoliopsida > Ranunculales > Papaveraceae > Papaver > Papaver armeniacum. The sequence continues at coordinate 107,669 of JAJJWW010001306.1, forward strand.
GGTAACATTGTCGCAGTAAACCCCTCTCCATGAACAATGATCTCCATTTTGTTGGTCATCCCAATCAAGCAGTAGATTAGAACTATTACTAATTGATGCTTTGATCGACATCAAAGCTACACACAACACAACAAAACCATAGAAGATTAACTAATGATAGCTATGAAGATTAACAAAAACCAAATCTTTCTTTCGGATTTGTTTCAGTAAAAAAACTATGAGAAACTCAATGATGAAGAAAGTAGAAACAAACCTTCGCCATGGATTGAGATCACAACCGGTAAGAGAACAGAGAAAGAAAGTATTGCAAGAACCATTGGGGTTCGTTTTTTCTTTTCCATTTATAGTATGCTTCAAAGAAGCATATCACCAAGAAGATGAAGGGAGGAGGAGAATCTGGTTATGCCTCGGAAAGTTTAGCGCCAAGAAGATGAAAGGAGGAGGAGAAGCTGGTTTAGCTCAGAAGGATACTGGAACTCTAACTCTGTTATGGTAGACGGGTAGGTGTCTCTTAAAATCTGTTTCCCTGACTATTCAAGACTGTTTAACATAAATGTTAAAAGGTGAGGGACCTCATTTATTTTGATGGCAATATTTATAGTTGGAAATTAAATTTTTAAAAGAGGCTTAAACGAAGCAGAAGTTGGATAATGTGATGCTGCTTTGATCCAAATTATTGGCGGTGTACCGCCACCTTTAGATGAAGAAATGGATACTAGACGTTGATCGCTACCCACTACAGGTGAATTGTATGTGAACTCACTATACACTTGGCTAATCTCGGTAAATCAAGGTGAGTTTCCTGTAAATTTTGTTTGACAACAAGCCTAACACCATGGACATGATGAAAAGGAAGGGGGGTTTTGTTTGACATTTACTTTTGCAAAGTAAGATTGCTTATAAGCTTTGGTCTTCTCTTACATCTAATAAGTGTGTGGCATGGGTTTATCCTTCCAGTATTATGCAGTAGCAATGTCATAGTCCACTAAGGGCTTCCTAGCAGCAAGAGAGGCCGTGACAGGGACGGGCCTAGCAAGGGGCCTAGTGATGCTATAGCCCGTCCCTGTTTTGTTTTAGTGATGCTGGTCATCTCGGTTCCTAAAGTTGCATGCGTTTCAGGAGGTCCCAAGTTCGAGTCCCCAATGACGTAATATTGCAGAAATTAAGATGGAAGGTAGAGTTAGCTTGCCCCCTTGTGTCACAACCACCACCACCTCCCTCCTTCCGCTTCGGCACTCCCCTTGGTTAGGTTACCCATGAGGCTCGCTGGTAGGCTAGCAAGGTTAGCTTGTTAAGCTTCCAACTAGTTAATGTAAATAGTCTTTATCTAATAAAAAAAATTTGCTTTTTAATTGAAAAGGAATTTTCATGAATCCGTGATCATATACTGGAGCAGAGAGTGAGTCCAGTTGGGCCCTTAATTTAACCAACAAAAATTATTAACAAACCTCCTCAAAAACGCAAAAATAACCCTTCACTAATAAAATCTCGCCCAAAGCGGGACCCATGTTATCCTCTAGTGGTAAGGTCCACTGGACTGTGAGTATATGGTTTTTTTTTGGACGGTTTTTTTTGGCTGTCCGTCCAGAATTACTGTTAAACCAATTTGCAAACTTACTAAGGAGTCTGCTAAGTGAATTGAACGCTGTGCACATAGGTGCAAACTCCGAAATCTGATGACTTAAAAATAACTAGTGCATCATAAATTAAAATGTAAGTCATCCATTTCACAGCAGAAGATTGTCCGTTCAGCGCAGCTATCACTGAGAGCATGCACTTGTCTCGCTCGTGCCAAGGGTGCATCAATCAGGCTCATGCCATACTTTACTTTGGCTTATGCAAGCTCCGCTAACTTGCATGTCGATGTAGCTTACTTTCAAGGCCATGCCCAATGCGCCATTGATACATGACAAAGTCAAACGCCTTGATAGGAAGTATGAGCATCCAAGGATTGGAGTGCAACTTGCCTCATCAAGTTTGGCCACAATCATCTTTTGCGTCGAGCTACTGAGCCAGATGATATGAGAGGCCAGTATGCCGCAATCATCTCACAATTAAATGATATGAGCGCAAAGTGCTGGACTGGCAATGATGCAACTCATTGTGGCTGCCTACGTATCCTTCCCTACTCTAAAGGGATCAAGCACTGACCGTAGTTCATCCTCGAATGGACAAAATCTTAACCCAACTCGTTTGCAAGGCCGTGGCCCAGCAATAATGGTAATGGCATGGTCCGTATAGGCCGTTTCGTCAAAATGCACAATGATTATGCATTATCGGGTCCGCGACGTGGCGTAATAATGCCTTCGCATCATATGCCCCATTAGCAAGGCTACGGAGCTATAAATGAGACTTAGGCATCATTTATACTCTTTCGGCTAAGCTATGAAGCTTGCTTCGTGCATAGTCCTCATATGCACCTTCAACCAACTACCCCTCCCTATATATGTTAACTTGCAATTTATGCATAGCACAACCGGTGTACCGCCACCTTTAGATGAAGAAATGGATACTAGACGTTGGTCGCTAACCACTACAGGTGAATTCTCTGTGAACTTACTATACATTAGACTAATCTCGGTAAATCAAGGTGAGTTTCCTGTGAATTTTGTTTGGCACTCGAAAATTCCTCCCAAAGTGAACTTTTTCTTGTGGTGCACTGTAGACAACAAGCTTAACACCTTGGACAATGTGGTTTTGTTGGACACTTACTTTTGCAATGTAAGATTACTTATAAGCTTTTTTCTTCTCTTACACCTAATAAGGGTTGGGCATTTATGCTTCCAGTATGTATGTAGTAGCAATGTCATAGTCCACAAGGGCTTCCTAGCAGCAAGAGAGACTGTGACAGGGACGGGCCTAGCAAGAGGCTAAGTGATGTCTCTGTATTTTTTTGATTTTTTTTTCTAATAGAAAAGGAATTTTCATGAATCAGTAATCATATATTGTTTTTGTCCAGTAGGATCAGAAAGTGAGCCTAGTTTGGCCCTTAATTTAACCAATTGAAACATAAAGATTGAGTTCTTGCAAACTTACTAACGAGTCAGCTAAGTGAGTTGAACTCTGTGCACATAGGTGCAAACCTAGAAATCTAATAACTTAAGAATAACTAGTGCAACATAAATGAAAATGTAAGTCATCCATTTCACAGTAGAGGATTCTCCATTCAGCGCAGCTATCACATTGGTGTAGTCCCCCTCCAGATTTATCGTTTTTCACCAATTCCTCATTGCCCCATAGATTTATCGTTTTCCACCAATATATGAAATCATAGATTGGTTTCATATATTGCAAAAATTACTATGGGATATGCGTGTTTGCGTCCATGAACTATGATTGTCCCATATATGTCAAAAGTTAAGCCTTCATGTCATTATGCTAATATTGATGGAAGATAGGATGAACTTTTGGTTGCAAAGATTAAGTCTATTATATGTCTTTATGCAAATATTGATGAAAAATAGAATGAATCTTTGAATATTCCGCAGTATTGATATTTCGCTGGTTCACTTCTATGTGAAAGTACTGTGCGGCTTCGTAAGTTCTCTTATGTTGAGCATTTCTGATTAAATTAATCATGGATACAAATTAACTCCTTGATGAATGCATTTAGTTTCGACTATATGATTGCATCTAAACAGAGTTTATATGTTTTCTTTTAGTCATGAAGAATCTCTATGAGAATTTCATTATGATCCCACTAGTTTTCGTACCTTTGCCAATTTATATTGACAAAAATGGAGAGAATTAATGTGTAGTTCACACTACAAATACATATGGTTTACGAATCATTATATAAGGGGGAGTGGTTTTCATGTGAGATGAAGTATTTACTAAGGGGGAGTGATACATATCACCATAGTATTGTTGTCAAAGTTGTGATACAATTGGACTTTGATGATGTGTGATAATACTATGACACTGTATAATAATGATTGAAAGCTACTGTTTTCTCATTGTTATATCTACGGATCTTCAACAACTATGATGCTGAGTTGAACACGTTCAGAATCACTGGAGTACTTGGAAGTGACGAAGATTTCGAGTAATGTTGAAGAACCAAGGAAATCAAGCATTTGGATGAGAAGCTACAAAGTCTATTTATTTTGTAATCCATATGTATTGATAGTTTTGTCACTAAAATTGACAAAGGGAGAGATTGTTAGAGCACTGCTTGGTCGAACTCACAAGCATTGCTATCTCAAGCTTGTTTGTCAAGTTTAGTTGTCAAAACTATGAGTCTTTATTTCTAGTCTACTTAAAGCTAAGTCTCGGATTATGATAGTAAGTGTAGTTGAGCATTAGACTTCACGGCGTTCATCGATTGAAGACGCAGAACTACTAAGGGGAGCTTGTGGAACTTCATCAACAAAAGGTATGTGGAGACTTGAACTCATCTATCACTCAAAAGTATGTCTACAAATTGCTAAGCGAAATATTGGGTGTGGTTGTTAGACCCCCGCTTTTTCAAATAGCGATGATCTGAAGCCTCTTCCTTGTCCTGGATTTCTCCTCAGCTTTATTCTTAGGTCTGTACAATTACAGCGTGCAAATAATGAGGAGAAGGAGCTTTATCTAAGATGAAATGTCATCTGGGTTGCGTAACACTTTATCAAGATTGCCTTTTAAAACCCTTGAGAAGTTTAATCTGCAATGATGTGGGATACACGAGATAGTATTGAACTGTCTCTGAAAACCCAGATTAAGCAATTCTGGAGAAAGTGTACTGAGTTCAGCATCTGCGACAATCTCATCGCATCCATCTACCGCATATGAATTAAGTTCAGCAACAACAACATTAGCCTCTACTAGTTTGGGTAAACCATGAATAAGGAATCCAACATCACCTCCATTTAAAGGTCCTGCGATAAGATCACCATGAAACACACCATTATGACCCTTGCAGGCCATCTTCCAAGCATTTAGATGCATACATCGACTGCAAATCCACATACGAAGGTATAGCAGAACACTCTCCCAAGCCTTGGTATACATACAAATCCCTGAAAATTACATCTCTCCAAATTGTCTTGTTTACCTCAAAAAAAAGATGTTTGTCATGTAAGTGACGTATGAGGGATTTTTTGGCGTAACCTCTGCCATGAACCCCAACATTGCATCCATCAAAACCCTTGAAAGGGCGATGAACATAGCCATCATGAACTGTTTCTACTGTAAAGAATGAAGCAGTCAAGCTGCAAGGTGTCATAGCCTGAGAAGAAGAACAACACGGAGTAGCGGAGGCCTGAGAGGGAGGAGATGGCGGCGGCAGTCTCCGAGAGGTTGAACATCTGGTCACTCTAGACATGATCCTCAACAGAAAACGGGACTAAAGAGAGGACAACGCAAAGGGAAACCATGGAGAAAAATCAAAGAGGATCAAGAAACACAGGTGAATAATCCTGGCTTTTAATCGCCAGAAAAGTCATCCATGTCGCCAGAAAAATCCAATATTAAAAAAAAATTTGGAATGAACAATTTTATTTTTATTTTCTTAAGTAGTGCCTTTGATAACGCCACAAACACAAGTCTTAAAAATTTGATAGAAAAAAGATGAACAAATAATTAATATGAATATAAAATACTCAAATGTAAAGATCATACTAGCTCATATTTTATAAAAACTCCATACATAACCGCAATGCATTATGTTAAGAAGGGTGGGCATGACTGCATCTAATCCAAAATATGTTTGATCCTACAAATTATATCCGCGTCCAATCTATTAATGTATGGGTTAGACACCCACCTATAAGAATAAGGGTGGGCTGGCCAAACCAAATCTGCGGATTCAATCCCAAATACTCAACTCTAATGAAGAGCAGATTCTCAATTTGCATATGAAACCATGCTATTATTTTGAAACGGGAGAAATAGTTGTTTTTGCCTATTTGATTTTTCCTGAGTGTCGCTCATGGCAAACAGCAAGATCTAGTACTAAACATTGTCATTACCATGGCAAAAGAACAACGGAAAGAAACACTTTGGATAATGAATTGCATTGAATATCGTAGATGTAAAGTATGTAACTACGCATGCATCCAATGAAAATGGTAAAGACAAAACTTTAAAAACACAATCTCTAAAGAGAAAATTGGTCATTTGTCCAAAAAATTTAAAACACGGTTCAAATGGACAAGTAAAAAAAAGTACGGGTGAAATAGCCAAAAAAAATAGCAAGGATGAAACTGGATTCATCCTGGCTTATACTTAAAAAATAGCAAGGATGAAATGGATGCATCATGTGTAAAATAAAAATAAGAAAAAAATATTTGAAAATGGACGGGATGAAACTGGTTACATCCTCGCCTATTTTTAAATTTTTGTCCATTTAAACAAAGATCTTTTTAATTTTCATTTATTTAAACAAAAGATCAAAACCTAAGTGTCTTTTTCACCCAGGAATTGTTGATTTTGGTCTTTTTAACCAATTTTGTGATCTCTAAAACGGATAGCTCATCTGTATTTAGAGCGCACGCTCAGCTCATCTGTATTCAGAGCACACGCCTTGGTTTAACCATTTTGGTTGGCGGAAAAGAAAAGTCCTAGAATCTATCCATAGGGTACACATCACCATCTTTCCATTATTTTATAATGATTATTGATGTCATGATGTGTCATGTGATCAGCATATGTATGACATCCATGATAAGGACATCCACTATAAGGACATCCATTATAAGTACAGCAGTAAAGAAAGAATTTGTGATGATAACAAGACCTAAAATCCTAGGTGAAGTACAACAAACAGACAAACTGCAGAAACACCATACAGATTTCCCAAGCACTAATTATGGAAATAGATATAAATAGCACTTTTTCAAAACGTCTAAAGTATCTTATCCCAATTAAGGGTGCACACGGTACGGTTCGGCTCGTTTCTTGCCAATACCGAGTACCTGTACTTCCTTAGGCTCGGTTCCAAAATTTTGGACCGGTACCTGTACCCTGTACCTCGGTTCCGGTACTGTTCGGGAATAGTACAGTACCAGGTACGGTTCCGATATTATACTCGGTTCCAGACAAAAAATTTCTTGTTAATAAGTAAGGACCTGTTTTACTAAGCATGTATTGTTATTTGTTAACAATTAACAACAAGAAGTAACAATATTACTAATACTAGCAAAGAAAACTATCAAATTAATACCAAGTCTTAAAAAATCGAAAAAGTAACAAGTACCATAAGAGTCAAAGACCGATGCATAGTCACTCACATATTCACGCACACACAATTAAACAAGTAGTAAGAAGTAAGAACTAAGAAGTAGTAAAATAGTCCAAGTAACAAGTAGCAGACTAGCGAGAGCGATGTAGCACTGAGTGGCAATGGAAAATACAAAGCCTTGAATATCTATTCCATGGAAGCAGCACTGGCGGTGGCATTAATGTTGATAGGACCAAGTAACGCTGCAAAAACAAGTAATAGAAGTTAGTAACTAAGCATTAAGCATAAGTTCCAACTTGTAACTTCTAAGCATTAATTATGTGAGGCGATCTCTGTTATGATTAGGATTGTAGGGGCATCTCTTAAAGTGCTTCCACAAGCCAGCAGTTCCATTTTTGAAGTTGTTAACCCTAAATGTCCTTCCACAATAATTGCAAGTGGATTCTTCAACATTTCTCCTAGTGAAATGGCGCCATAATATGTTCCGAATTGATGCATCCATCACTGACAAACAATTACATATAACCTCAGTAAACTAAGCAACAATTAACCCATCAATCTAAGTTGTAAAAGAAATCAGAACAAATTGATTAACAACAATTACTAAGCAGCAATTACTAACAGTCTAACACCCTAATTTCATTAACAATTACTAACACCCTAACAAGACAAGAAACTGTTTACCTTTGCTAATTTTTCGCCATTACAAGCACAATTTGTTACTCCTAAAACTTTAAGCAACACAAAGCCTATTCACATTAACTTCTCAGTACCTATTGATTCTTCATTTCAATAAAATCCATTTTATTTAGACAAGCAGGGAGGTGATGAAACATAAGATGATTCATGAAACATAAGAACTAACTACTTGTCATACTTGTCCTGCTCTAACATGTAATTGCAGTTAAATACTTGGTACTTATATCATCATCATCAAATTCTAACAGCGGTGTAATGAACCAAATCGTAATCACAGCAAGTAAATGATTGAGTAAATTAGATCAAAAACCCATCAATCTAAGTTGTAAAAGAAATCAGAACTAAGCAACAATTACTAACACCCTAATTAAAAACAACATAATCCAAAACAATAACACCATCCAACAAATCTCTAACCTTTTCCTTCTTTTTCTCCACTCCCTTAGATAATCTGATTGATGGGTTAATCCAGTTCAGTTTCTTGAATCTTTTCCCTTTGTCTTACCCTGTGAAAGTGAAACCCTAAAATAATCAGACATAGCTTTCAAGATCAAACAGATCACACAGATTCATTTGGAGTAAAACTTACTCGCCTGATTAATTCATTCGAATCATTCCAACAAAAAAAAAATTAAGAAAAAATCAGATAGATTTGGAGGAAAAAAAACAAAGAAAATTAAGAAATTGAAAAAAAAAATGACAGCGAACTGAGACAATTAAGAAATTGAAAGAAGATTCGGAGTAGAAGAAACGTTAACCTAAATCCAGTATACTGAAGAAAAAAAAATCAAAATCTGCAACATCTGATTACCTCTTAGTAAGAACTGAGACATAAACCAATAAAATCTACCAGCCAATACTCGAAAAACATCTACTAACCTTTACGATTTATCAATCAACGAGACTGAGAGGAGTAATCCAACGGAGTTCTTCACTTCTTCTCCTTCTCAGAGACAGAGGAGAGGAGACGGAAAGAAAAAAAGAAACAAAATTGAGAATAGAAACCCTAGCCCTATAATGTTTGCTTATATACCACCACTTAATCCAACGGTTATTATTGATCTATCATCCCCTAAATCTAACGGCTACTACTAATCGGTACAGATGGTACGGTCCCTAGGCACGGACTAGGTCGGGACCGTGTCGGACACTGTCGGTCCGGCTTTGCCCTCCCTAGCCTCGGTTCCTATTTTTTGGACCATGTAGGGCACAACATATTCTCTTACGTGCGAGATTCCCGTTCCTCGTGTTCGAGAGGTACAAAACCGAGAGAAGGTAGCAAGACGGTTCCACCGGTTCGGACGAGAGAAGGTAGCAAGACTTCGAGAGAATGTCTCGAGAGAAGGTCGAGTCCGGCTCGGTTCATGTGCACCCTTAATCCCAATCACCTTGAAGGAAAAAAAAACTTAACTACCCCCAACTTAACCCAACCATTTTACCCAACTATACAACTACAAATTCAAGATCTTCTTGCCTCTAAATATAGTTCACCATCACTAAAAATCAAACACAAATACCACACAAAAAAACCGAATTGCCATCGTCCTACATGTTGTCGTTAAAGATAAGTTCATCAAGATAACGCATGATCTACTGGAAATCACCTATTTCTCCACAAGTGACGTTTTCCAACAGGTTTAACTCATTATACATACATATACCCCAGGTTCAAAAACCAATAAATTTTTTTTTTTTTTTGTGAATTGGTTATATATTGAAAGAGAAAACAGGACACTACGAATCAACAAACTGACCCTAGGAAAAAGGAAAAAATTATGTATTGGTGATTGTCCCCATCAAAGCGGTTGACGCCCTAATGTTGCAACCTGCCAACAAAATCGAATTTTCTAAAACTGGGCTTGACAAAGCAATAGACCTACATTTTTGTTTATCTAAAATTAAAATTTCAGAAAAGAAATTTGGCATGATTAAACTCCAACTCCGATGAAGAGACGATTTGAAAGCCTCTTTTGCCAACTTATCTGCAGCTTGGTTACTGTTTCTTGGTGTGTAGATAAATCCTAGAAAATTATCGCAGCCAGATAAAAGGAGCATTGCTTTTTTGAGAATCGATTCATTCTGCCATTTGACTAAACTGTTCTTCCCTTGCGTAAAAGCCAGAATTCTCTCGCAATCCCCTTCCATCCAGAAATACTTTAAATTCATCTCTTTAGCCCATTTAGCTCCCTGCAAAAGAGCTAATGTCTCTGCCTTTTCTGGACATGTTGCTCTGAAGAATCCTGATTTGGCTCCTTGACTGTTCCCTGCACAGTTCCTTAAGATTAGACCAAAACCAGAAATCAAGTATTTTGAAACCCAAGCGGCATCAAAATTGATCTTAGATTGGTTAGCTAATGGAGGATTCCAATAACAATTGGTTTTCTCGATTTGATTTGAAACATTAGCTTTATTCATATTTGCGTCCTCGGTCGGTTTCCAAAATTGTAAGTGTCTCTGAGCAGCAAGGCTAATGCTCAAGGAAGCTTCAAATATTCTGCAACACCTCTCCTTCCATAACAACAAGCATTTTGTAGCTGCTGAGTGGATGTCGATCGAGTTACCTGTAACACTCATCCAAACATTAAAATAATCTATAAAAGGAGTTCCAATTCCCAAGTCAGGACACCTACCAGCCATAGGAGGTAACATCCACAAAGACTTGGCAAAAGGACACTCGAAGAACAAATGAGACAAAGTTTCAATTTCAGAATTACAAAAAATACAATTTTGATCTGAAGAACCAATCTTGTGTCTGACAGGTAGGGAATCATTTAAGCATTTCCACATAAATATCTTAATTCTTTGAGAGATGTTAATTTTCCAAAGGACTTCCAAAAAGTGCGTGTTGCCTCAGATGGAGCTACAGGCATGTTTAGATTATTATAGAAAGACTTAACTGTAAATACTCCATTATTGGTTAATAACCATCTAATTTTATCTTTTTCTAAACCATCTTCCAGAGAGCTAAATAGGTTAATGTTTAGAATTTTCTGTGCAATAGCATGAGGAAAAGTAGTAGAGATTGTGAGTTGGTTCCACTTATAGGTATCATAGTCAATCAAGTCTGATACAAGTGTTAACAAGGGGTTTGTGTTGAGACCATAGTAACCTAAAGGGAATTCTAAATCAGGAATCCATCTATCGTTCCAAAGACTAATACACTGACCATCCCCTACCTCCCAACAGATGTGATTTTCTATAAAAGACACACCTTGCAAAATGCATTTCCAAATCCAAGATGCATTAGAGCCTATTTAACGTTTGGTACCTAGGAAATGTCCAACACATTACTTTGTCACCTAACGTTTAAAAAATTAAGAGTTGGTACCTTAACCTGTAGTAAACCGTCAAAATCATCATTTGACCGATCTTCTTAAGTGTTCCTAATTTTTTAAATTAAGAAAATAAAATAAAAGAAAATTACTAATTTATCCCAAGTCTATCTTCTCAATCTCTTAGAACCTTTTTCTTCTCCTCCTTCCTTAATCCGCCACAGTCGCCAATAAATCAAATACTAGTTAATCGCGCACGGAGGGGGACAGACCAAAAAAATTTGATCAAATATATGCGATATGATTTAATTTTAACTAATATTTTTTATTTTGCACCACTAAACAAGTTACAATGTCGATCCAATGTGATTGAACTGAATAAAAATACAAAAGACAGATTACACATTATTTATTTTCTCGGGGTTTTCTCTTCAAATAATTTACGACCACTTCGAGTTCTGATCGACATGATAGTGTTTAACATCAATTAAGGTGATAAATCTCTGGTTATCAAATCAGTTTCGGAAAATAACATCAATTCCATTTAAATTGAAGCGTTTTTTTTTTTTTAAAAGCGTGGCGTGACTGACAAGCTTAATTATATTTTGTCATTGTATAGAAGGTTTCACTTTGGTTGACCAATTAGGCAGGACGAAAACTGATAATGTTCTTCAAATTATTGCCCAATTTTGTTCCATGTATAGTTCCGTGCATATTAGGAATTCTTTGATAAAGTTTTCTTACCTTCTATAACTTCATTTTGAATTTTACAGTTCCAGCTGGGCTCTGCCTTTAGCAAATTTTGTTAATGGTATAAAATTTACACGCACACTATCAAATACAAAAATGTCATGTAATTTCCAAGTCTATCACAACCTAAACTAAATATAGCAATCAACAACAACATGCTTGGTCCAAAAATGATGGCATCGTATCCTATCTGCTAGAACTTCTTTGGTCGACTTGCACAATGGGAGGACCTAAATCTAGACTCATATTAAAAAAAAATGTAAAATTCAAATTTGTGCTCTTTTAATGTATGTGTTCTTATACAAATTTAACATATTTGACTGATGTATACTTTCCTTTTAAAAGGGTATTTCTGTAAATTTTGCATAATGGTGTTTTCTCTTTCTCTAGATGGGTAATTATCTAATGATCTCATTGTTACTACTTTCTCCTTCCCTGCTTTCCCTTTTTCAATTGATTAGTCCAGGAGCAGGGTCATGGTTATAGGATCAAATATGCTCCCCAATTCATTTTCGTCGGGGTCATGGTCATAGGATCAAACCTGCTCTCAATCATGTTGATTTTTGTATATTTTACACATTTCGTCGGGAGCAGGATTATAGTTATTACATAAACTTCGTCTCCATTTTTTATATGTACTACACATTTTTCTTATTAACTTGTCGGGGAGCAGGGTCATGGAAGATCTTATTTTTTGGTTTCAAAATATATTTTACCAATATTAAATATCCTGGCGAGATTGGGGTATACCCAATAAGACAAAATCTGGTCATTATGAAGTAAAACCAAGCCACCCCTTAACCTTGTATTTTCTAAATGGCTAATATTCCCTTGTTTAATTAACACTAAAAATCTGATTAGCTTAATTAATTGAGTTTAAATTAAAACTTTTGAAATCATGAATTTAAGTTATGAAATTTTGTTTTTGATTGAACTCATTTGGGAAGATTTTTGATGAAATTTTTTTCTTTCGATAATATTTTTTTCAACGGAAGTGAAAGCATAACACTTCTAAAAAGAGGATTGCAAAGCTGGGTATGAAATCATACTCAAAATTAAAGAAGAATTCAACACTTTCAGTTTTGAAACTATCAAAAGTCGGCAGGGTCGATGAATGAAGAACATGCCGACTAACTTTGGCCGGCAAGGTCTGCGGATGATGAACATGCCGACAACTTATGGCCGGCAAGGTCGATGAATGAAGAAGATGCCGACTTTATTATTTTTGACACACAGGAGACTGTTGTAAATGCTTCACTAGTCGGCATCTTGTTGATTTCTTACCTTGCCGACTATCTTATAGTCGTCAAGGTCGATAAAAAAATACCCTGCCGACTATAGAATTTTTGACAAACAGATAAAAATGATTAGTCTGCAAGGTATAAGGATGAATATCGTGCCGACTAAAATACAGTCGGCATGGTATAAGGTTGAATACGGTGTCGATCCTGTAACTAATGATTTCAGAGATGAAAAGTCGGCACGGTATTCAACCTCATACCTTGCCAACTATATTTTAGTCGGCAAGGTCGACAAAAAAAACCTTGCCGACTTTCGATCCGTTTTGATTCTTCATTTTTTTTTTCTTTTTGATCTCATCATGTATGGTTAGAGTTTTGAAGAAAGATTTTGAATTTTTTTTGAATATGTTTTAGTCGGCATGGTTTTTTAGTATGGGCAATTTGGTCTTTTAACACCTTTTAGACACCCCTTAGCACACTAGTTTGGATGGGAATAAAATGGGTATACCCCAATCTCGGCAGGTTAAATATCGCTCTCTAATTAATTCCATTAATTTTGGTATTGAAATTCCGATTGTGTTTTATGGTCGTTAATGAGAATGACTTTAATTGGGTAGTTAATTAAAAGATTTTCTCATTAATTTCATCGAGGCTTTTTCCTAGACGAACCTCAAACTTCACATACGAATAATAATATTGAATTTCGTCTAGGTCGGGAAGTAAAATTCTAGCCAAACATCAATCTAAACATACAAATAATATCATAGAGATTATTCTAGGTTGATTTTTTTCTTGTCGAACCTTAAACTTTGCATACGAAGAACGTCACTGAAGTATGGTTCAAATGTTAAAAATAGATCGAGCTGCGCAAGATTATTTCTTTCTTTATCGAACCCAATAATGAGAGTATAAAAAATCATCTACTTTTCTGAATTAAAACTAAATAATCAATCAATAATATAAGATAAATTTGTAGAAAACTACCAAAATAATTACTGACTTAGGATTCAAATATAGCAATGGTCTATATAACTTAGTGGTAGCTTTAATATGACTCAAAGTCCAGGTAACCAGAACAAGAAAACAAGAATAACCAACAAAGTTTGCTTTCAGTTAAAATGATATTGAATAATCTTATTATTAAAACAATGACAAGAAAATAAATGAAATTTTATATTAAATTTTAACATTCCACCGAGTTTTTAGTATAAGATACAACAACATCTACGATTCAAACAAAAGCCACCATCGTCGTATTTGTGTTTGTGGCATCGACCTGCACAATCTCTACCTTCAGCTATGCAATTACCTACAAAGTGACAGTGATCGGTATCGCTGATATGATAGCTTTGAGGTTGCACTTGATTATCTGGTGCATTAGCTAAAAATAAACAATATTCTTCTTAGTATCCTCCAAGGAATATTCAAATTCCAATTCGTATATAAAAGAAAACTAAACTTTATAGTAAATAACAAAAGGAAAAAGAAAATAAATGGTTTACATACTAACCAAGAACTTTGTCACTAGCTTCAACATAGAAAACCAAAATTGATGAAAAATATAAAAGAACCATGATAATAAGATGACTGATGGAAAATTTTGACGAATAAGCCATGGTTAATCTAAATTATGTGTATGTAACTTAATAAAATTAATGTTGTTCAAGAGGATATATATAGGTTTTAGTTTCCTTTTATCATAAAATTCTTACCTAGATATTCAATTAGTTTTTCTATCCCCCAATTAATCATTTAATTACCATAATTCATTGGTTTTATTCCGTAAACATTTATACTCATGCATTCATATCTTAACATGCTTTCAATTCAAGTATTATCATGTCTTGATTATATACACCTACACCGGGTAACAAATAAAGAATAATCCAACCACCCAAGATTTGATAATTAAGGTTTTATACATATCTTGTTTTGAGTTGGAAAACTATCTTTTAAGGTAAAAAAATAATAATTACGCATAACTTTGCTTTATTTGGTATACTAGAGGGTTGACATTCAGGACTAATACATACTCCTATGTTAAACTCATGTATTATAATACCACTATTGTAGATTTTTGTTTCTTATAACGGTGAAAAGCAAAGTGGATCCTGAGTTTAGGAGGCCCTCTGCAAACTTACATGATACATACATGTACCCCAGGTTCAATAGCCAATATTTTTCTAAAGCCCGTCTAATTGGTACTCAGTAAATGTCCAACACATTGTTTTGATACTAAACATTAAAAAATGAAGGGTTGGTCTGTTAACCGTCAAAGTCAACAATTGACCGATCTTTTTGGGTATTTCTAATCTTTTAAATTAAAAAAAATCAAAATTACTCATTTATCCCAAGTCTCTCTTCTCCATCTCTTAGAACCCTTTTCTTCATCTTGTAGTCACCAGTAAATCGAATACTAGTTGACCATGCGTAATGGGGACAAACCGAATTCTTTTTATCAAATTCGATACGATTTAATTTTAACTAGTATTTTGTATTTTGTAACAGTAAACAAATTACAATTTCCAATATGATCGATTAAAACAAAAATGCAAAAGACAACTTACCCATTATTTTATTTTCTTGGGGTTTTCTCTTCAAATAAATTTACAATCACTTCGAGTTCTGATCGACTTGATAGTGTTTAACAACAATTAAGGTGATAAATCTTTGGTTATCGAATCAGTTTCGGAAAATAACGATCAATTCCAATTTAATTGAAGCGTTTTTTTTTAAGTGTGACGTGATTGACAAGGTCAATTATATTTTGTCACTGTATAGAAGGTCTCGCTTCGGTTGACCAATTAGTCAATACGAAAACTGATGATGTTCTTTAATTATTGCCAATTTTGCTCCATGTATAGTTCCATGCATATTAGGAATTTTTTGACAAAGTTATCTTGCCTTTTATAACTTCATTTCGAATTTTACGGTTCCAGCTGGGCTCTGCCTTTAGCAAATTTTGTTAATGGTTGAAATTTACACGCACACTATCAAATACAAAAATCTCATATAATTTTTCGGTCATGTAATTGATTTGAATGAATTGAAATATGTTTATTATCAAAAAGAAAAAAAAAGAAAGAAAAAAGCTTAAACTAAATATCCCAATCAACAACAATATGCTTGGTCCAAAAATGACAAAAACATGGCATCATATCCTGTCTGGTAGAAATTCTTTAGTCGACTTGCACAATGGGAGGACCCAAATCTAGACTCACCCTAAAAAAATGTAAAATTCAAATTTGTGCTCTTTGTTACAAATTTAGTACATCTGACTGATGTTTACTTTCCTTCTTCAAGAGTATTTATGTGATGTTTAGCACATCTGACTGATGTATTTTTGAAATTTTGGCATAATGATGTTTTCTTTTTTCTTTAGATGGGTAACTATCTAATGCTCTCTTTGTTACTACTTTCTCCTTCCATTCTTTCCCTTTTCCAATTGATTTTTGTATATACTATATGTTTCTTTCTTACGTTGATTAGTCGGGAGCAGGGTCATGATTACAGGATCAAATATCTTACCCAATTGATTTTCGTCGGGGTTATGATCATAGGATCAAACCTGTTCCCATATTGATTTTTGTAAATTTTACACATTTCGCCGAGAGCATGGTTATATAGTTATTAGATAGAGCAGGGTTATAGTTATTAGATCAAATTTCTTCCCCTTTTTTATATGTACTACACACTTTTCCTATTGACTAGTCGGGGAGCAAAATATATTTTCTTTTGGTTTCAAAATATATTTTTCCAAAATTAAATATTACTATCTAATTAATTCTATTAATTTTGGTATTTATATTTAGATTGTGTTTTATGACAGTTAATGAGAATGAATTTAATTGGGTAATTAATTAAAAGATTTTCTCATTTATTTCATCGAGGCTTTTTCCTAGACGAACCTCAAACTTCACATACGAATAATAATATTGAGTTTCGGCTAGGTCGGGAAGCAAAAATCTAGCCATACGTCAATCTAAACATATAAATAATAGCATTGAGCTTATTCTAGGTTGACTTTTTTCTTGTCAAACCTTAACTTCGCATACGAAGAACGTCACTGAAGTTCGGTTTAAATGTTAAAAAGAGATCGAGTTGCGTAAGATTGTTTTCTTCTTTATCGAACCCAATACTGAGAGCATAAAAAATCATCTACCTTTCTGAATTAAAACTAAATAATCAATCAATAATATAGGATAAATTTGTAGAAAACTACCCAAAAAATTACTGACTTAGGATTTAAATATAGCGCTGGTCTATATAACTTAGTGGTCGCTTTAATATGTCTCAAAGTCCAGATAACCAGAACAAGAAAACAAAAATAACCAACAAAGTTTTCTTTTAGTTAAAATGCCATATTCATTAACATTGAGTAAACTTATTATTATAAAAATGACAAGAAACTGACATGTAACATTTATAAAATAAATGAAATTTTATAATTAATTCACTATTAGATTTTTAATATTCCACCGAGTTTTAGTATAAGATACAACAACATCTACGATTGAAAAAAACGCCGCCATCATTGTATTTGTGTTAGCGGCATCGACCTGCACAATCTCTACCTTCATTTATGAAATTACCTACAAAGTGACAGTGATCGGTATCACTGATATGATAGGTTGCCCTTGATTATCTGGTGCATCAACTAAAAAAAACAATTATCTTCTTAGTATCCTCTAAGGAATATTCCAATTCCAATTTGTATATAAAAGAAAACTAAACTTTATAGTAAAATAACAAAAGGAAAAAGAAAACATATGGTTTGGATACTAACCAAGAAATTTGTCACTAGCTTCAACATAAAAAACTAAAACTGATGAAAAATATAAAAGAACCATGATAAGAAGATGACTGATGGAAATTTTTTGCGAATAAGCCATTGTTAATGTAAGTTATGTGTATGTAACTTAATAAAATTAAGGTTGTTCAAGAGGATATATATAGGGTTGAAAAATAAAGAATAATCCAACTAGCCAAGATTTGATAACTAAGGTATCATACATACCTTATGCTGAGTTGGAAAACTATATTTTGCGGTCTAAAAAAAAAAATTTGCACGAAACTTTAGTTTATTTGGTACACTAGAGGGTTGACATTCAGGACTAATACATACTCCTATGTTAAAATCATGTATTATAATCCCACTTTTGTAGATTTTTGTTTCTTATAAAACTACCATGAGTGATATGTCTGTTTTTTGTCAGAAAAGCAAAGTGGATCAACTTTAATTAATATTTTACCAAACGAGTTTAGGAAGGCCATATGCAAACTTGTCTATAGGCCTTTTATATAATTAATTATTTTTTCCCATGATAAATTTGTATAATGATAAACATGTTAAACAAAAATAAGATTTTTTTTTCTTGATATGCACTAAAAACAACAAAAATATTAAAATGTAAATGAAATTTGTACCAAATAGTTTAAGTAGGTCTTAATGTTTAATTTTTTTGTCTGCTTCTATGATGCAATTAAACTCTAATTGTTAAATAAGAAAATGCGAGTTCAGTTTTTATTGATTTTTTTTGGTATTCATGGAGTTATAAAGGAAACATGTGGAGATATTTATGCAGAAACCTTTGAAGTTAATCTATTTATGCGAACGCACTTGACTAAGGAATGACTGTGTTGCAGGTGAAAGTGGTCCTTTCAGTAGACTACCACGTTATGATGAACTTTAATGTTGCAGTTATATCTGGTGGAAACAAAGATAGTGACCCTCTTCATAACAACGCACTAACAACAGCAGTATTTGGGGAGTCTTTTCACACTCCAACCCCAGCCAACATCATGAGTGCAATTCGTGCAGTAACTAATCAGCAAGGATGTTTATTGCTAGTCAAAGAAGGTCAACTAAAAAACTACCAGAATGCAGCGAAGTTGGCCAGAGAGGAGGATTTCGATGTTGATATTCTTTCTTCTAGGAAGTTACTGCGTCATACCATTGCTGCAGCTGGAGCATTAACAGCCAAGGGAAATAGTATGTTCATGGTCAAATAAGATGCAAGAAAATCTCGTTCAATCACTAAAGAAAGTGCTCAAACCAAATGGAAGGAAGGGAACAAAAACTTTAAAGATGTGATTATACATGGGCGTTAAACTAATATATCAGTTGTCAAGGTTTAATCTAATATCTCTTGTAGTTGCAGAGTTTATTTGGTATTTTTGGAATCACCGAGAGAAGAAAGCGGTGGTCAAAACGAAAAGTCAAACATACTCAACCTCCAATTTATTCTCCATTAATGTGCTGATTCAATCCTTTTTTTTTTATTTTTTTTTTATTTTATGGTTTTGATGTTTGATTATTAAATTATTGCTGTTTATCCTTCTCGATTTCCTTTTTCTCTTTTGTGTTTTCGTCAATTTTGTTTATTGTCTCATTTTATTGCATATTCCTTTGAAGTTGTTGCATGTCTTTAATCGAGTCTTAAGTTTGTTTATTCTATTTACCTATGTGTTCATTAATTAATAGATCGCAAGTGTACGGTGCTTGTCTGGTCTTTGTTGCCTTATATGTAAGGTGCAAAGTGGTAATTGCTAGAGGTCGCTTCCCCAAAAGGTTTTGTTTGTATATTCGAAATGGTTTTGAAGATGCTCTCAACTACCAAAGGTCAGAAATTTTTAATAACTAAGATCCAAAGTTTTGCTTGTTACTCTTATCGGCTGGGAAGTGGAAAAATGAATATGACAAGTTCTACACCTTTTGAACTTCCAAATTATAATAGCATTATAAATTTGAGTAAACCGTCATTAGGATTCTCGAAATAAAATGCAGTTAGTTTCACACAATGGGTTCCTTTCTGTCACTAAAAACATCTAGGTCATCTCTATCCTTTTTGTTTTATCATTGACTATGTAAAAGAAGAATGTGAAAAAAAAAGTTAAGTTTGTTATGAGCCTACTTTTCAAGATTGGACATTCAAACCTTTCACTTCAGGATGTTATGACTATGAATTCTAAGTATGGTGATGGTTGTCCATAAACTATCACTAAGAAAGTGTCTAAGAAAAAAGTTATCATGACAAACAAGACTGTCTCTGAAAGACTGAAATATGGAAATCATGTCTCCAGCTTTACGATTTAACAAAGCTGTCATAACACGTTTTACCATTTATGAGAGACCTTATATCAGAAAAGAAGGATCACAAAATAAAAAACTAGGTGAATACCAAGGTTCAACCACCGTTAGACAATCAAATCAATAATTGAAAACTAAAATAATAATACGATTCAAGTTTTTCACCAACGGTACTTCTAGATGCTTCTTGATCCCACATAAGTCTTTAAATGAAACGGACGTAAGAGATTTTCCCTAATTAGGTTACTCTCCTCTCCAGGTGAGTATTACGAATAACAACACTACTAGTCGATTTCCCACAATGACTACAAAATGATGTGCGTGTGTTGTGGGATAAGTTTGTAAGAAGAAAAAAACTTCATTATTATAGACCAAGGTATATTGGACACCAAGGAATTTTCTTTGCCGAAAATATCAAAAAGTATGCAATAAATACCATGTTTCAGTTTTGTCTAATTCCAACCAATATCCAACCAATATACCGAAATCCCTCATGGATGGAAACTCAATATTAGCTTGCATACAAGTATACTTTACTAATACATTCTCTAGAGATATGTTTTACTTACTAGGAAGGTAAATACATATAAATTCAAAAACCCTAATAAAAGATTCTCAAATATTTCGGTTTGGGATCTCACTTTGAATATCAAGGAATATCTTTGAATAATAAATAAATAAGATATTATCACATGTTCAAATTACTCATAATATCGACATAGTGAACTTTCCTAAATAATAACTCGTATTACAAAATCCTTGTAAACCTTGAAGTGTATATGGAAATCGAAAATGCAATAACTATTAGGGATCGGTCATGCAAGTTATCCTCAAGGTAGGGATCAGCCCTGCTAGAGATCCCCACCCAATAGGAATAATACCACCAAGTCCCTTTGATCCCTTTCAACTACAAAGCAAGTTTCGCAAGTCTACTTCCTTAAACTCATGTAGCTAAACATAGTTTTTTAGGCATGAAATCAACCCAAAGTTCATCACTCAATCTAGTCATGAATTAGAGATAGTGTTACGTCACATATACGAAGTTCAAAAGATAAATGTTATACTTCGTATTCTTAAATACCAAAGTTGTAATGCAACTTGTATATTCTTCCTTGACACTTTGATCATAATGTAATGATCAAGTCACCAATACTAGAGATTCATATATATATATATATAACTTCGCATGTTATATTTTCAATATAAACGACTTGAAAGCAACGTAGTTAGAAGTGGAAACAACTCAAGTCTTGTATTATTAACCTAGAACAATAGGATGATGTGTTCGTTGATATCGATACGTTTTAATGTCGTTCTTCAGAGTAACACGAGTTTGTCTCAACATTTATACACTTCCTTGACTCTAATAATCTAATCAAGCAACTAAAGTTTTGGAACTAAAATATGACAACCAAACTTGACATACCAACGCATGCAATTTCTGAAGATATCAAATCTCTTACAATTGCTGAAAACGTCAAAATGAGATACATCCTGGTTTATCTTGTGCAAACTAGGATAATTCACGCCATTTTTCAGGATATATCCCTTTCTCCCACAAATAGTGGAAGGCTTTCTCATAAAACTTGCAAATATTGTAGTAGTGGTAACCACGGTGGAATATAGCACTTTCCAAAGCCGAAACATGACATGGTTTTATGAGTAATAAGTTCAAGATGCTTTACGAATGAATAAACAAAACCATTTAACGAATGCACAAGAACAATAAAATATTCACCATTGATGCCCAAAGTATCACTAGGATGATACAACATTAATAACTAACAAACAAGTGTGTTTCATCTATACGAGTAAAGATACAATAAAAACTCCATATATTAATAGCCTTGGACTTCACAAAATTATTAATATATAGAGTTTATTAATATAGAGAGGTATAGCAAAAAATTATGATTCAATGATAATAGATATAGTCTTCCTTAATAATCCAAAACATAAGATATACTTAATCAACGATGGAATTAGAAAAGAAGCGGGGGGAGATTATCCTGATGATGATAGTATGGAGATACCAAAAGTGACATGCCAAGAAGCTTTAAACATGCTCGACAAGTTGGAAATGTGTTGGGTTCAACAAGAAGGTGCACTTACTAATGACTCTGCAAATCAAAAGATGCGATAAAAATCCAAAAAGTTACATCCTTTTCTCAAACTACATTTCATCTTAAATTTTGATGTAACATGATCTATAAGTTTCTAATAATGCTGATTATATTAATATATGGAGGTAAATTCCTTATAGCGGGACTAGAAAAATCTATCAATATTAAAATGTGGAGGTTATTACTATTTATAACTGGCCCAAGTTGGGACTATGATTATTTATTAATATATATAGTTCATTAAATATATGGAGTTTTTATTGTATACAGTTACCACCTAAGTGATATGTCGATTCATCCAAGACTACAAGACTATACTTCTATCAACCTGGTTAATGTCTATGGATCTCACTGTCAAGAGCGGCGCTATGAAAAAAGTGATTTTAATTTTTATCATCACGCTTTTTGATAAGCATAGAATTTGTAACCAATGCTACGACTGCGGTCCAAAGAGCGCATTCAAGTGAGAAAACAACTCAATATGGACTAAAATCCATATTCGCCAATCATCTGAACTTAGTCGACAATCCTTTGCAAAGGGGGATATTTATCCACAATGATTCCAATAGCTACTCTTGACATTATCGAAAACCAGTTAATAACGATCTTACAACATTCTCTAGGGTATGAGGACATTATAATCCATTGGTTCCGAATTTCAACATGCATATATACTTCGTCATGTATATCGACGCAAATTTTTATGAATATGCTCCTTTTCAGGAGATATCAACTCATAACTCAAAGAGAATATGGAGATATGTATGTATGTATATATATATATATATCATATTAGAGGTTTTTCGTCTATGCTTTGCTTGTAAGCATGTTTTCAGACATAAAAATTGTTGCGATTTCATGGCATGCCTTGTAAGGACCTTAATTTATTCCGAATCAAGCAAGCGTACTCTTCCAAAAACTAGCAGCTGAGTAATCTCCAACACCTCAAGCACTTATTGGTGCGAGAATATATATGAGATATTTTTGGGATTAACCAATATCGTCGACGATTCTTCCCTGACCCTAAGGTGGGAATTTCTCATGAGCAGAACTTCCTCTTTCGTGTTACTTTACCTATCAAGGTAGCAACTGGGTGCCGAAAACAATAACACGCATCCCAAGAGAGATAGTTGATCAGGTTTTCTCTCTCGTTTAATGCCCAACTGGAAATTTTTAATAATTTACATTGCCATGTAAAATCCACAGTAAACCGTAAAATATATCTTATGAACATGGACACTATCTCAAAACCAGTTCGACTCCTGCCAAGATGACCGGCGGAGATTCACAATAATGAACAACACATCAGGTGCATATACGGTGTCTTTTATGCCACAATAATAGCAGCATATATACACGGTAAGGAAGTGGAAGAGGTTGTATTACTATTGTTATCATTTATGATACAAAGGATATTATCCTTTAGGTTAAGCATTATAGTAAGGTCGTTTCGCTTAGGTATAACTTAATTACAGTCAAGAAATAGTCAAGCGAAAAACGTTTTATTATGATTTTTTTTCTTCTCTTAACTTATATGGAAGGAAACTCAGTTCTGTTCATAAGATTTTTGGGTCCACAAAAAATAAAGCAAACATAGATATTTAGATTTTAGACCCCAAAAACTTATTTTACGAAGACTGAATTTCCATAATATAAATTTTTAGAAGGAAATTCAGTTTACGCGTGTCATCTCTTAGCTTAAAGGGAATCAGACGTGGTCCACTCTTTAGCTAAGCGAAAGGAATTCGCCACATTAAAACTAAGCGAATCCCCGTAGTACTTGGTTTTCGCTATAATAACTACTCAAAACTGCCTATCATAGTGCTTGGTTTTATAAGAGCAATTCCTATGGGATGAACAAATTTAGAGTTTGTTCATTTTGCTCCCACTATGGAATGAACAAACTTGAAAAACGGATGTTCAAATGAACAAATCTGATGGTTTGAACATCGAGATGGAACAACCAGCGCGCGTCTGTGGTAAGGACGCGCGCTCTTTCCAAAAACGCTGGCGTTTGTGCTTCCAACGCGCGTCCATGCCAGTGACGCCCGCGACTTTCTCACTGACGCCCACAACTTTCCTGATTATTTTACTAATTTTTAATCTTATTTTATCTCACTTCATCCTATTTTATCTCACTTTATCCTATTTTATCTCACTTCATCCTATTTTATCTCACCTAAATATTATATTTTATTTTTCATCTTTATCCTACAAAACATTTTATATTAAAAAGAAATAGTGGGGTCCTAGAAAACCAAATCTGTTCATTTTGCCTTGTTTTAGAAGGCTATTATTGGGGCGTCACATTCCATTAGAGGGGCGTCACCTAATAGGACAAAAACGGGTCACCCATAAGTAATTTCAAAAAACCCTTATCTCAAATAATTTTATATTGACTAAAAAACCCTTATTTAATTAGAGATAATTATTAATTAGGTTAGATAACTTCGTTTTTAGATTAAATAACTGATTTTGATTTATAATTAGTTGATCCAATTAACTCACTTTTTTGTTTCCTACCGACGACTAGGAAGTAAAGAACTCCTAGCCGTAAATGGTTTGAAAGCTTATTTACGGTTGGGAATTTTATAAAACCTAGCCGTAACAGTCTAACAGATGGAGATTCCAGTCGATACTCACGTTTAATAGCTTTCTTAATATAATTGAAGAAAATTCATGCCAAACCCAACCGTAATTAATTTTTGCATGTATTTATTGCTCTTTTTACGGTTGGGTTTTGCACAATTCCAAACCGTAAATTTTCTTACGGCTAGGTTCGAATTTTTATTTACCAACCGTAAATATACCTGTGAGTTAGATTTTATTTCTACGGTTGGAAATCCAGATATTACGGTTGGGAAAACCATTTACGGTTGGAATTAATCCAAACCTGGACGTAAAACTACATGCAAATCAAAATTTACGGCTGGAATTAATCTAAACCTGGCCGTAAGTTCTTCATAAACTAAAATTACGGTACCAAACCTAGACGTAACACTATCAGAAACGTACTGGAACCCTAATTTTACTTCAGTTTCATTCAATCTAACCTATTTTAAGTACAAAAACGAGTAAACAAAGATGAGTTTGTTAGATTATTACCTAACATACACCATGGGTTGTTGTTGAGGAGTTAGAAATTCTGACTCATCAGTTGCTTGAATATTAGGTTTTTAAGTTTTTATTTTAGTTAAAGGGTAATCTACATATTTTATATTTGTGTTAGGATATTCCATAACTGCTTTTTTGGACACTAACAATCCAAATAAAGCCCCTCTATTGGAGTGTGACGCCCCAATAATAGCCTTCTTGTTTTACCATAGTGGAGAAACGAGTTTGTTCATCCACGTGGATGAACAAACTAAAAGATTTGTTCATTACTTCATTCCCATAGGAAATGCTCTAAGACAACTAACCGATAGGTTAAAGAAACATGTGTGATGACACCTCAATAAACTATAGTTGAGTAACACATCTGTCCATTTGGTGGACAATCACGCTATTAACCAATGGCGTCATAACAGTACCTAAGCTTTTTTTGTTCTTTTTTTTTGCTAGACTATAACAGTACCTAGTTTGGCAACAAGAATTGCTGAGCAGTCGATGTTTGCATTATGGAATGAGTGAGTTATTGGGTTTGGGCCCTTTGTGGGTTGGTTCGGTTAGAAAGTTATATGCGTGAGTGTTGGGTATAGCATGTGGAAGTGGTATCGTTAGCACTGGAGAAGATGGTCGCAGTGGAATGAAGTAGGACTGTAGGAGGAGTATAAATTGAGCGGTTTTAGCTTCTAACCATTTTTTACGCAGTTAACCTTTTTTTTTTTTATGCGAAAAAATTATGGATATGGTATTCTAAAGAGGTGTCGTGAAATTGTCCTTGGAATAAATTTAGTGCAATTAATGTATGGCTCCAATTTCAGATTCTTAACTCGAACTCTTACAATTTTAATGTGCACTTGATGTGGATATGCCTGAGCCAAGTCACAGGCAACACAAAGGCCGTGATATAGGGTCGCATAAGAGGGGAATTTTTTTTTGCTCTAGCAGCACCAGAGACTATCATTTGGCATCTTATATTGTCATCAAACTACCCTTTAACCCATAGTTAGGTATGCCTTTCCTTGAATATCAACGCCATCATTCTAACTCTTCTTCACTGTTAAGTTTCTGAACTAAGAAACTCATTCATTTGATTTTCCCATTGCCCTCACCACTATTATTGGAAAACCTTTCCAAGATTACTTACCAAAAAAAAACCGGTTTCTCTTAAATATAGCCCATACTTTTATTAACCATAACCCACATAAAATAAGTCATTAATGTTACCAAACGGATTCTTATGATTATTAACATAACCCACAAAACTATAAACAATTTTTATATATAACCCACAAAAATTATCAAATCCCTAATGAAATGTGGTAATTCACCTTTTACATTTTGAGTGCACAGGATGACCCTACTGCTTTTGGGACTTTGTTCAGCACAAACGCCATACCTCAGTCGTGAAATTGGCTTTTTACAATATTGATCATGGATGGATAGGCTCCTCACAAAAACCATCAAAAATTAACAGAAAAGTTCCCTTGGGACGAGCTTCCCACATTGGGCACCACATTCCAAACCAAGCAATGTTTTTCAGGTTTGCTGTCTTTCTTTATGATTCCCCATCTGTGCGAGCGCTATCTGCACATTCACCGACATGATACCATAGTAATTTGTAACTGAGAAAGATTGGGATCCACCAATGTAATTTGTAATAGATTGATTGGGATCCAGTCGCTCATAATCAGTTTCCAATCCAGAAATCAAGCTGCACATAAACTCAGAACTCGAAAGCCAAGTACAATTACAGGGCAGAGGACTCGTGCATTCATTCTTTCATGTCTCATTGCATTTCAAATGGCTGAAGTAAAAAAAAAAAATTAGGGTTCATAATTAATTTTGGCCAAAAAAAAGGTTATTTAGTTACAAAATTAAGACTTGTTTGGTAATATATTGATTTTTGATTTTAACTTAAACTTTTTGGGCTATGGTTAATAAAAGTGTGGGCTACATTTAAGAGAAGCCTATTAAAAAACCCCACCATTAAAGATATTGTTCATCAAAACCAAACAACAGGGTGGTTCTGGATCTTTGCAACATATATTAAAACCTTTTGAATCAAAATCTAGACTTGATTATTCAATTTGGGCAAATATAATGACAGTTTAGGTTTTAGTTTTTCCCGTTGGGCTTGGTTATGTAAACATACAACATTGGAGCTCCCTCATATTTCTGTAGCTTAAAAGAAGAACGGCTTTTGGGGACTACTCAAAAATGGTGGGAGATTACTTTGTGATAGGAATATCTATCCTATAGTTATATGGGGTATCCTAAGGTGTAGAAATGACTAACCTACCCTTGACCTAATTCAATTTAAAACCAACTTAATAACCACATGTATATATAACAACCTCCTCCCATCACCACCGCCGCTCATCACCACCTACCACCTTCTCTACCACCACCACCGACCACCTCAAACCACCACCGCCGCCACCTCTATATATAGCTTAATTTAAATCATTAACAAAATCAAAATCAAAATTATAACAAACCCATTATTTTTCATTTGTTTTGGTCGGAAAAATGAGAAGTAATCATCAAAATGAGTCGCAGAGAGAACTTCAGCTAGGAATTTTGGGAAAATTTTTGTCGAACTAGCCGAACCTGATGGAAAGGAAGAACATGAAGGAAAGTTCGGCTATTTCGAAGAAAAAAAAGTTTCTAGGCGCAAGTTTCCGAACTTAGTTTTAATGGAGTTTTTGCTTTCAGAAAAAAGTTCGGTTACGTCGCAGTTTTTTTTTTCCTTACGTGGCAAAAATTCCTAGCCGAACTTTAAGTTCGGTTACGTCGCAATTTTTTTTCCTAGCCGAACTTTTAGTTCGGTTACCTCGCAATTTTTTTTTCCTAACCGAACTTTTCACTGAAAGCAAAAACTCCATTAAAGATGGGTTCGGGGTACCTGTGTCTTCAGAAGCATTAGCCGAACTACACTAGCAGAAGAGTTCGGCTACCTGTTCTTCAGATTTCGTAGCCGAACTCTACTGTCATAGCCGAAATTAGTTTATAAAATTTTCATTTTTTCAAAAATTTATGCCAATTCAAGCAAGATTAAGAAAATTTGAAGTATACCTAAGTACCCAAAACCCTCATTTCCAAATCAACCATCTTAAAAAAAAAAAAAAAAAAAAAAAACCTTCTTTTCAAAAATTATTCTTT
This sequence comes from Papaver armeniacum, assembly GCA_023531295.1. Classification (NCBI taxonomy): domain Eukaryota; kingdom Viridiplantae; phylum Streptophyta; class Magnoliopsida; order Ranunculales; family Papaveraceae; genus Papaver; species Papaver armeniacum. The sequence continues at coordinate 136,276 of JAJJWW010001306.1, forward strand.
TAAAAACACTCAACTAATTAATCTAACCTCACTAATCACTAATTAATCATTACACTAATACTAATTAATCATTACACTAACTAATTTAATTACCAAGGGTAAGTTTGGTATTAAAAAAAAAACTTAGATAAGGGGGGGAAATATTTTGAACTCGCAGCGCGAGTTCAAAAGTTGAATTCGCGGTTCCATAATCGTAAGATCTGGTAGATATGACATCAGCAAACTGCAAACTTAACCACAGTTATCTAGCCGGATTTTTATATATCCAAGTATATTTTCCAAGATATTTCACATATCGTATACCAGAATTTTTCTTGCAGTTCTTAATTTTTTTTTGGCACCAAGATAGGATCTTTCATATATCTTGTTTTTTTGGAAAACCTGACATTAATCCGAAATAAGAACTTGGAGTTCCAGAAATAAAATCCGAAATAAGAACTTGTTTTTATCTTGGTAACCTTACTACTGGTAATTTTCTTCTATAGATAAGAAATACATCTTGATTTCATTTCATCTCAAACGTTCTCTTTTCTGATCACTTAGTATACCAAGTGAGCCACAAGTGAACCATATTGGGTTAATAATGGTATAGGAATAACTTCTGGTTGTATGGAATCACTGAGATACAACTAACTGTCTATTCCATTCAAGACCACCAGAAGTGATTTTAGTTAATAACATTAGTTAATTTTGTTTCTTGTTTCTTGATTTTTATTTTTATTTATTTTTTATTTAGAATAGACATCTTTTTCTTTTTCCTCTCAATTATCTATATAATTGAATTCTATGAAACAAACATTTTTACTTGTATTTCAATTGGTGTCGATGAATCAGGTCAGGTTATGGTTCTTATTGAAAGCTATTCTTTTCCGGAAGACAGAGATAATTCGTCTATTGATGATGTTTAGGAAAAGGTCGACACAACCCATGGTGGATACCATGAATACATTTTAAGTTTCTTTGGAGTTTTATTATTTGGTGGTCATTTTATGAGCGACTCTTTCGGTTGGAGTTTTGATGGATACATTGAATACATCTTAGGGTTCTTGGGAGTTTTATGTTTTGGTGTTGCAAGTTTCTCTACTAATGAGCTTATTAAAGTCTGTTAGAGTGCTAGAAGTAATTGTTGGAATATTTTCAACTGCGCCCCCGGAAGAATTTTTTGTGGTACGTAACTGTTTCGACCGTTACAAACGTATCCAGAATATTCAAATCCAACAGACGCCATTGATGTCTGATGATGAAGAGACTCATCGTTTCCCAACAGATGCGAAAACCTCTATAAATGGCATCTCCCATAACTCGTTGAAAACAAGATCGAAAAACCTTATTTGTTTTCTCTCTTTTCTAAAGCATCATCAGAAATCCTGTTTACATGTGTTCTTTATTGGATCAAGGGGTACAAACCTTGAATTCAATTTCCGTTGTAGGGCTTTCATTGTATCCTAAAGGCATTATTTCACATACCTGTTGTAATCGCCAATTTATTGGGAGGGTAGAAATAATCGTCTAAAAGAAATCGTATGAGCCTTGAAAGTTTGGAGTACAACATTCTTTTCTTGTGTTATTTCATCTTCTATTGCAACCCAGTTTTTCCACCAGTAATAACATCAAAATGAAACCTGTCACTATCCCTTGCAATTTTCTCCAAAGTTCGATTAAGATCACGAATTTTATGACCCATCTTGACACGAAATGCAAAGTTTATTCTAGGATGAGAAGAAGTTTTTTACCTTGTCTCGCTTATGACCTTGCACTTCCATTTTATACCTCACAGTTTCATACATCCATTACGTCTTCATCTTCATAGATGACACTGCTTTTTCTATATTTGCTGCTTCTCAGTATCACATAACAAAACTTGAATATTGCGTACAATTTTTTTTTTTTGGAGCCTTGACATTTCATCTTTGGCGCAAAAAATGAATGACGAATATGAAAACCCGGGAATATGGAAAATGTAGGTATAGGAAATATCTTGGAAAAGATACGCGTATGTACAAAAAAACGGCTAGATAACTGTGGTTAAGTTTGGAGTTTACTGATGTCATATCTACCCAATCCTACGATTATGGAGCCGCGAATTCAACTTTGAACTAATATCCACCCAAAAATGGAGAGTAGTCCCCACCATTTTTGAGTAGTCCCAAAAAACGGTTCTAAAAGAATGGGAGTTCAAAATATTTTCCGATAAGGGGTGACTCAATATTACTTCTAATATCCACCCAAAAAATGGAGAGAAGTCCCCACCATTTTTGAGTAGTCCCAAAAAAACGGTTCTATAAGAATCCAAAAAAGGCTCATGAACTTTACTTGTTCAATTTGGATAGACTGTTTAGTCATTTCTTTACACTTAAGAATCGGGGACTTGATATATTCTTTCTAAGTGGATTTTTCGACGAAATAAGGATCTTAATTTCTCTTACCAAATGTTGGGAAATGGTGTGGTTATAACTGTTGATTCTTGCAATCGTATTCTTTCCCGTTTGATCAATATGTACGATAATGATAGGACTGAAACGGCACTAAAGATATTTAGTAAAATTCCATGAAATGGGTGCCTCTCGTAATGATATATTCATGCTCTGTGTTAACTAAAAACGTTAAAAGAAACTAAGTTAAATCGGAAGATTGTTTGCCTGTGTGGAGAAAGAAAAGACATATCTAACTATGGTTTAAGAAAATGGTTTGATCACATCATAAGGTGCCAAATGGTAGGCATGGGTGCTGACCTCTAGAGCAAAAAAATTTCCCATAACAGAAGTAGAACTCAGCAAACAAAGAATCAAAGGAAAAAATGTTTACAGATGTTCAATCACAGATGTCTTGTCATGTATGCAGCTGTCAAAAGTACTGTTATTTGCTGAATTAATAGGGGGTGTATCAATCCATTAGTAAGGGACTTTCTGTTTTATATGGAGTTTAATACACCCCAAGTGAATTGATACTGCCTATTAGCAATGTTGTGCCATCAGAAAATTTGATCTCAGAGATGACATCAACATCAAAATTCCATCAGAGAGGAAAGGAAAAAAAAGACATTAACATCAAAATGATTTTAACATAAAAATAAAAAGGACATGTATGAACTAAAGTAAGAGAGAACGTGTAATAAATAATACTCTCGGAAATCTCAGCCCAGCAAAAATTTCATAAAACAGCCATGGTAAATCAATTTCAAAATTTCTCCCACAGGAAAAGGACTCCATACACAATACATCATAAATATGACCATTGCACCACAGGCCTGTAAGTAACGCTATTTCTACAAGTAACTCGGTTCTAATTTTGTCCCTAATCAAACAGGTATAAAGCAGCAGAAGATAACACAGCTAAAAAGATAGAATTGAACTAAAGGATGTGAAATCTAAAACAACAGCATCTTTAATATGGGTAAGCTTAACAAAATCAAATGTTGAGGGGGTCTAAACAAAATTCAGTACTAGCAAGAATTGAGTGGACATACACTACCAAAGATTTGGTTAAATATGAAGTTAAGCAAATATATGCATATGCTAATCCAAATAGTCATGTCCGATACACTTGCTTGTAACCAGACAGTAGCAAAATTATTTTTTAAGTTACAAGAACTATTGTAAAGTTGCAACTCTTCATATCAAGTCCACAGGTGCACTATACTAGGCAATGCGGCTTACAACAGTAGCAAAATTATTGACTGATACTAGGCAATGCGGCTTACAACCCTGTTATCCATTTCTTATCAAGTCCACAGGTGCACTATATGCACCTGTTATCCATTTCTTATCAAGTCCACAGGTGCACTATATGCACCTGTAAGAAGTACCCAGTAATTTTGTAAATACTGAAGCAAATGACATCCTCCACTGGTTCTCAGAGACAAATATCAGCATCAAAATGATATTAACATAGAAATAAAAGACATGCAAGTAATACTCAAAGATCTCAACCCAGCAAAGATTTCATTTCAAACTACCAGGGCTGTCCAAGTCAATCACTATGCACCAGCCATAATAGACTTATCTCCCACATAAAAAATGATATTTCTATACAGTACAGCATACATATGATCATTTGCACCACGTACCTATAAGTAACACTATTTCTACAAAATGACTCATTTCCAATTTTGTCTCTAATCAAACAGCTATAATGCAGCAGAAAATAATACAGCTAAATGGAAGAATTGAACTGAAAGAAACTGATAAACTCAGTAATGATGAACCCAATCACATGAACAATAAATAGTGAATCATACCCAAACACCACAAGGACCAATTCGAAAGATACACACCACATATCTAATGGCTGCTGAAACTTAAACAGTGGGAAATCCCATATCCTCTGACTACAACATTTTCTTCTTCTTGTCAGGCAGATTTCGATGTCCTCCTGGAAGAAAAACTGCTAAGCACTCGCATCAGCCGGACTCAATATCCTTGTGAATGGATAATGAGTGTGTACTGAACAAGAGAAATTGTACAGAACGTAGTCAACACAACAAAATCTAATCTTACGTCTTTTGAAAAGGTGAGGGAGCCTCAAGGGGACTTCGGTACTAGCAGGAATGAGTGGAATCAATGGATAATGACTAAACAAACTTCGGTACACACCCACATGAATCAATGGCTGCTGAAACTTCATTGATGGGGAATCCCATATCCTCCAGCAGCATTTTCATCTCCTGCAAATAAAAAGACGAAGTTGTTAAGGTAAGCTTGCAAAGTACTTATTAACAACCAGTCGATCAAACTTACACATATGAATCAGATTGACGATTAATAGGGAATATTCATTCTGAATACCCAAGCTCAAATTATGCCAAATTTCGAATTTTTTTACTACTTTTGGTGTATACAAACTGGACAACCTGGATTCTTAATACGAAGTAACTATTGCCAATTTACCTCATATGAATGAGAGTGACAGGCAGGCCTAACAAGACAATACACCACAAGTCTGATTTTGCACATAGGCAAGACAAAACCATTTTTCACAGCCTTACTTGTCCAATTGTTTCACAAGACACCCTTAAGTTGAGGCATCGGATACTAGAATAAACTATAATTTTACAATCACTTGGCAAACAAAACATGTTGCAATTTGTGACCACTGCAATGCTGCAAAGGGAAGCTTTTCCTTCTGCAGCAAAGAGGGCAGAACCTCAGCAAGATCCTGCTTAGAGTTTTTATAGTAATCTACTAGTATGAAGATTTTTTATTTTTTATTATTATTATATTAGAAGTACGAAGAATTATAGCATATTCCAGAATAACAAACACCCAAGACATCATATAGGGATAAAGGCCTAGAACAGAAGGAACGCTAGACTACTGAAGTTTAAGTTAAATAGAGGTAACCACTACTCAGTTCCATAACAACATACGAAGGGAAGATAATCTAAAGAGACTACATATGTGGAAACAGTAGTCGAAGAACTCATAAATGTTACTACAGATTAAGACAAGATGAGATAAACAATAATCTGTTCATACAGGAATCATAAAAATACCATCAGAGAGAAAAAAATGTATTACATGATCAGAAAGATTACAAATGAGCAAACCATGGGTTAGGAACCAAGCTATAGAATATCTGAGTCACTGAATTATATAAGGTGTTGTGCCATAAGCCTTTCGAGGAAATTTTAGCCACAAAAGGTTCTAGATCTTAATATGAAGATGACATACCCTTGTTGTCTAATGGTCCACATATAACACTCCACGAATATGGGCAAGCTTACTGACCACTAGAGCAAAACAACAAAATATAATCTTATGTCTTTTTAAAAGCCGAGGGAGACTCAATGGGTCTAAACAAACTCCAACACTAGCAGGAATTGAAAAGCCATATCAATACATTTCATTAAATCTAAAACTTAGCAAAGAAATGCATATAGTAATCCAAATAGTCGTGTCCACATTTGCCTATCTATTTGTAACCAGACAGTAGTTACTTCTTAAGAAGTTTGATAGATACCAGGTAACTTTCTACATAAATGACTTGTATGGAAAATTAAAACAGGGTTAAATGACTTTCTACAAATATGACTTGCATTATACAGGGCTTTGGAATATAAGCATTGTTAGAGAACTATTGTGAAGTTGCGACTCTTAGCTATAAACACAAAATTGAATGCCAATGTAGCTTACATCCCTATTATCCATTTCTTATCAAGTCCACAGATGCACTATACGCACCTTCAAAAATACTGAGTAATTTCATAAATACTGAAGCAACTGACCAGCTTGATAGAATACATATATCGAATCCAAATGACATCCTCTCTTGTAAAGCTCTCAGAGATAAATATCAGCATAAAAACGATATTAACATAGAACTAAAGAACATGCAAGAATTAAACATAAAAAAACATGTGATACTCAAAGTTCTTAACCTAGCGAAGGTTTCATTTGAAATGACCAGGGCTCTCCAAGTCAATCTCTATGTACCCAAAATAGACTACAGCATAAATATGATCATTTTGACCACATACCTATAAGTACCACTATTTCTACGAAGTAACTCACTCTCAATTTTGTTTCCAATCAAATGCAGCAGAAAATAATCGAGCAGACTAATTCAAAAGATACGCACCACATGGATGAATGGCTGCTGAAACTTCTCCCATATCCTCTAACTACAAAAAAAATTTCTCCTTGTCAGGCAGACATTCCAAGTCCTCCTGGAAGAAAAAATGCAAATGTTAAGCACCCACATTAATCCAGGCTCAACATCCTCGTGAATGGATAATGAGTGTGTACTGAACAAGAAAAATTGTACGGATATGATCAATAAGATGATAACTTTAGACTTCAACAGAATATAGAATCTAACATAATTTTACCTGAAACTCCTCAGATCTGAAGATCTTGCACATATGTCCAGTCTTCCATGTTATTGCAATTCGTAGGTGGGTTAAACAAAGCAGTCTTAAAATCACCATGATACATTCCCCTATAATGAGAACTCATGGTAGATCTGTATCCCACATATGCAGCATTATTGCATTAATTGTTTCTTTAACGCTTTGTCCGCCAGCGCAACGTCAGGTACAAGATTGAAGTGATCCTAAAGGAATTAAACAAATTAACTGTTACGATATCGAATAAACACTTGGAAACAAAGAGAAAAAAAATTGGAAATCTCAAATTAGCATGGCGTTCGTTACCCTGACAAGCTGAGCACTCACTGAGGCATTTCCATAAAAAAAGGCATAGTGAGTGGGAGGTTCTCCCGCTGCCTTACCCACATACCAATAGACAGATACATTCATAAGCCTAATCAATCCACTAATTCGGCTTTAAGAGAAACACACTACAGGGTTATCCATGTTTCGTCCTCTTTTTGCAACTTGAGGGAGGCGAGTGATCCCCCTTGGAACTGTTTAAATCAATCAATTAAACAATCCTCGTAGAGTCACCAATTACCATGATGCCTTCTTGAACTAGTGGCTGCCACTGAATCTTCATGGTTGAACTGGTCATGAAAATTCGCTGCCTGTTAACTGTTGTGCTGTCCATAGGTATTGTGGTTTGGAGGAGATTGCGCCCACATGCTTAATCCCGATCGTGAGGGAATGGATTTTGGGTTTTCAACTGGTATACTTCTGCTGCTGTGTTGTCCAGTTGCATTGTTGTATGAAAACAATTGCCAGAATCAGATCAGATCAAGAGATCGAGGGAATACACCATTGGTCTTCGACTGGTGACCGTCGACTCATGTCCTGCATTTGTCAGCACCAATAGGAAAACCATTCAGAACTCCAAATCATTACCAATATTGCATAAGAACTAACACACTCATTTCTTCTAACTTGTTTTAAGAGGTCTAGACAACATATGAACAAAAGGGTTCAACCGAGACATACAGGCTTGGAAGTTATTCAAACCTAATAACAACAAGCAAATCCACATTTCATGGTGGTCACAAATTACCCTAATATCAGTCTATAGGAATGACTTTGTTTTCTCAGCATTTCTATAATGTCGATCAAACTGTCCAATACTAACAGAATATTTCAATACAAATTCATTAAAATCTTGAGAGAGTTATCCAAGATTTCAATACTAACTTCATATTCCATTCAATAAGAAAGTTATCCAACCTAATTACCCCATTTAACACAAAAAAATTAATACAAAATTCAAAACCCTAACTTTAAAAAATTAACCTCGTTTGCGGGGAGAGAGATGCGAGCCATTTGAGCTGAACCAGGAATATCAGGAAGAGGAGGAGGTGGAGGGAGGAGTGAAGATCGAGAATGAAACAAGAGAATGAGAAGAGATAGTATTAGTAGGATTCACGGGCTTGAATCGCTTGTGCATACTTTTTTATGCTTCAAAGGCCCATTTATTATGGGACAGCTTGTGCAGTTTGCGTTTTGCCAATGCTGCAGTGCACATTATCACCTCCCATGGCTTGCTTCACTTAAATACATATCTCAGTTCGAATGGTTTTCTAAATAGACCTGTTTATACAACATATTAAGAATATCCATATAGGTTCCCAGCTCGAATTCTGTTCACCGGATGTTCTGTGATATATGTACAGCATCTAAATTAAACTACCTCTGTCAAAGCTATTAAACTTGTGAGTATCTATGACTCTATGAGTGAAACTAGTCTCTCTCATGTTCAACAAAATCAAAAGAAGTAATAGTGGCAGATCTGAACAAAAAGAACCATGAGAAGAAATGCAGCCACAAATCCCAAAGCTATAAGGATCAAGATAGTCTTCTTGGAGAATTTGCTGCCGCTGGAATTGGATCCTTCGGTATGTGCTCCAAAACACGATCCCGACCAGTTGCCACATAGCAAGGGGTTTCCAGAAAAGCTAAAAGATAAAATTAACTGTCAGGATTGAACAATTTGAATAAAATACAAATCCATCAGTTAATCAAATTTACCTTTCAGGTGGAAACTTTAAGCTAGGAGGAACGAGACCCGAGAGGTTGTTGTTTGAGAGATTTCTGTATCCACAACAGAACTTAGTTAGGAGCAAATTTCAGTAAACCAAAAAGTTCACTAAAATGACAGGAAACAAACCAGGAGGCCTTACAAGGAGTTGATGTTCTGTAACTCGCCCAACTCGTCAGGGATCTTGCCTGACAGATTGTTGGAAGACACATCCCTGTAATAGCAACGTCAGAATCGAATGGCACAACAAAGAGTAATTAATATGTCAAACACATTTGGTTGTTTGTAAACTTACAGATTCTGAAGATATCTAAGATTTCCAAATTCAGATGGTATAGGACCATCAAGATGGTTCTTACTCAAATTCCTAAATGCGAAAAATACACAAGTTAAGTACTAAGAATTTATCTTGAAACATAGAAAATATTCAGAGCGAGGAATTTTTACTGACAAGGTAATGAGATACTCCAGGTAACCAACAGAAGAAGGCACAGGTCCTGAAAAATCATTGCTCGAAAGATCCCTGGTAAGCATAACCTTATGTTAGCGCTTAGAGATGATTTACCAGGGGGAAAAAAAGATCCAACCTCTTGAGACTTACAATGTATCCAGATTTACAATGCTCCCAATCTCATTAGGAATCCATCCTTTTAAATGATTCGTCGAGACATTTCTACAGATTACAAAGGAAAACTATATAAACAAGGAGAAATAAAGCATTAATTCTAATTAAAAACGAGCACAGGGAGAGCCTATATGTACTTACAGGTAAGTTAGATTTCCTAAATTCTTGAATCCAGAAGGAATGGAACCATTTAATTTGTTGCAGCAAACATTACTGAAAACAGCAGATGCAAGAATGAGAAACCTAGTTAGCAGATAATGAATACATTTTCCAAAACAATAAAACTCACAGCCGATTGAGCGCTGTGCATGAGCTGATATTTTCTGGAATAGGGCCTTCAAGCAAGTTGTTGCCAAGATTCCTGTATTAAGTAATGACATGTTTCAGAACCATCTCAAATAAGAACAGCATACATTACAAATAGCATGGTAAGAAATACAAACTAAACTCACAGTAAAAACAGTTCATCTAGCTTCCCAAGCTCTGCTGGAATTCCGCCAACTAGGTGATTGTCATTCAGGCGCCTGTTTATGTACCTTACTTGTTAGATCCAGCTCATTCGCGTCAAGTTGAAGTTCATTATCATACTCAAATAAAAACACTCACAAGTAACGTAGTTTAGACATTTTTCCCAGTTCTGGAGGAATTGTTCCTGTCACTTTATTTTTATAGAGGTTCCTGGAAGAAAAGAAAAAACACCAGAAATTCACCATTCAGTATACCAAGTGCCATTAAAAGATAACATACTACAGCACAAACAATGAACATTCAACTCACAATATTCCAAGGTTGGATAAATTGCCAAGGGTTGGCGGAATTGTGCCAGTCAGTTCATTCTGACTTACATCTCTAGAAAACAAAAACATCAGTTTTAGAATATTGCCAGCAATACAAGCAAACATAAATGTAAGTGCAAATACGTTTTCAAAAGACGAGTCAATGATACATACAGCACAGTAAGCGCTTGCATCTCACCAATCACCTCTGGAATTTCCCCAGTCAGCTGGTTACCTTTAAGTGAGCTAGTGATTGAACAGCAAATTAACCTTAAATTTGTATGAAATATATACAAGCAAAGTAATGAAACAGGTAAAGAAAGAATGCATACAGGAGCTTAGTCATTTGCAAAAAACCAATACTATGAGGAATTTCCCCAGTGAGCTGATTTTCTGAGATATTCCTGAAATCGTGTTGAAATTTATCATAGACACAAGTATATAGATCAAGAAACAAATGAAACTGCGGTATAGATAAAGCAACTTACAAGATGATAAAACTTGTACAGTTTCCAATGTTTTCAGGGATTGTACCACTTATGTTATTGGCACTCACGTCACTGTTATAGGTATCATTGAAGTCAGATATCTTATAGAAACTAGATTAAGTAGCTAAAATAGACTAACATTCACAAAAGAATGAGAGACTTGATACTTACAAGTAACGGAGACTACGCATTGGACACATGTCAGGAGACAGTCTCCCACTTAAAGAGTTCTTTCTAAGGTCTCTGCAATACAAATTAGACACTCAAGAAAAGACAAGAAGACATATAACCCCCAAAAAAGTGAAAAATGAAGCAGAATGTAAGGCATAGAAAGTACTCACAAATAGCGCAATCCTCCAATCGAAAAGATTGATCTAGGAATGTATCCAGTCAGCTGATTTTGGCCCAAATCCCTGATATACAACAGAATTTGTGAATCTAAAGCACATGGTATCCCATAAATGATGGTGAAACTAAACTACCAACATAAATCAGTGTTTCTGCAAAGATAATCTTCATATTTCAAAAAAAAAAAAAAAAAGAATGGTGAAACTTACAAAGTTTTAAGAATACGGAGTTGTGACAGCGTAGGAATAGGACCAGTAAACTGGTTGTTGTTCAATATTCTGCATTGCAAAGGCCAGTAAGCTTAGTAGAAATGAAAACAAGGTCTATTGGTCAAGACCCATGCGAAAATATGGAAAATGTAAACTCATAAAAACTGGACTTACAAATCTTCTAGCTGTTTGAGCTTGGTAATGGTATATGGTATATGCCCATGTAGAGCGTTCCCAGATAAATCCCTAAAGTTGTCAAACAACAACAGTACTTTACAAATGAAGAAAATAAAACTTGAGAAATCAAAAATGATAGGAACTGTAGAGTACTTACAGAAATTTCAGCCTTGAACAATTTCCTATTTCATAAGGAATTGGTCCAGTTAACCGATTCCCATCCAAATATCTGCAGAAAATACAAGACAAGAAAACCATTAGGAGATCACTAAAACTGGAATCTATGTACTCTTACAGCTCCTTTTTGATCACTGCCATCTGAATTCCTTACTCTGGTACGAATAAGCTTAGATGGAATCCAATGGGATTTTTTTAGTGAAATTATCCTTTAAAGCCATTCTCAATGCTACCCAACAACCAACTGCTCCTAATGGACATACTATATCTTGGACCTATTTCTGAAAGTCTAAATTGCCACCAAGAATTTAGCATTTCCAAAGGAAATGCTTAAACAGATGCATACCAACTAGGGAAAAACTTGTTGGGTTCTGCCATAACACCATGCTCTTTGTCCCTTATGTAATTCAAGCAAACATCTATTGATCGACTGTCATATGCCCAGTACAATTATGATGGCCATAGATCCGAGTTTGACAGTTCTGCTTAATGAGTTATGCAATAGGCCACAGGATATCGAATTGTTGACTTATGGTGCTTTTGTTTCTTGGTAAATTTGGAAGAACAGATAGTCTATGGTATTTGACAGTGTGCTGGTGAACTGTAAGAGGTTGGTCTAGGCCATTAAATATCATATTCATGATTGGAAATACAGTCAGCTGCGCCAATCTCCTAGACCAGAAGAACCATTCATTGATGCAGCATTGCATGAAACAACTAATAGATAATGCAGGACTAGCACTGCCCAATGCAATGGAATTAGAGCTTGTTGAGCAGAAGCACTAGATGTGGAATTAGTTTCTGAACATGCCATCAACAGTTTATTATCATGGAAGAATGGAACAGATATCTGGAACCATTCTAGCCAAAGGAACCTCTATGCAACCCTTTTCATTTTTATGCAACTGAAGACAGCAGAAAACAAGAATGAGAAACCTACTTAGCAGCCGATTAAGCGTTGTGCACGAGCTGACATATTATTTCCGATAAAAAAACAAAATGGAACAAAAGGAAGAGATGAGAAAAGAAACCCAGGCTTACACTGTCTGTAAGTTTGTCAAATGTCCAATTGCAGGTGGAATTTGCCCGCTAAGATTCAAATGCGAAAGGTTCCTTGCGAGATTAACAAACAAATCAACCTCATGTTGTTATCCTAACCATTCAACCACAGATACTAAAAAGACTAGAAAAACAAATCCCAAAAAAGACATACAGTGATATTACAGAGAGGCTGATATTGTCACAGGTAACACCTCTCCAAGAGCAGTAATGTATATTGTGTTTGTCATCCCAATCCAGCAACACATCAGAACCATTACTAAGTGAAGCTTTAATCAAGTTCAATGCTTGTCCTGCACAACACAAAATCAGAAAGAAAAAAAATAAAAAATTATATGGTATGAACTATGAAGAACAGCTCCATTGGTAGTACTCAGTAAACTCCAAGAACATAGACCTTTTTTTTTTTTTTTTTTTTTTTGGAACATTGCAAAAACTTTCCATAAACGGAAAAAAAAAAAACTAGAAATGAAGAGAAACATAGTGGGTTAAGAAGAAAATAAAATGAACCTTCAACAGAAGAGAAGGAAGATACAACTGGTGAGAAATACATTGCAACAGAGAACAAGAAGATTATTTGTAGAACCACTAGAATTTCTTCCATTATTTCTACTTATGGTAATCACCTCTTTGCTCCAGAGAAAGAGTATTATAACTCAAGAAGAAGGTGAAGAATCTGATAGCTAGCAACATTAATTGAATGAACTATTTAGTTACTCTGTGTATAATTCAATGCTGACTAGATACTAACAGATGCGAAGCAGAAAGAATCAATTTCTAAATCATTTCCGAAAGAGTAACCTTAAATGGCAAACTCAAAAGAGTATAATTAAATGGTGAACTACAAAAACTTACAACAACTGAGCCGTCTTCCCAGATTGTGAACTACAAAAACTTAGCCATCTTCCCAGATCGTGAAAATAGATTTACGGTTTGTAAATAAGACCAAATTCATAAATTACTTTTACCTAAACGTGTTTTTAAGGGTATTATTTTTCCCTAAACGTGTTTTTAAAGGATGGGATTTGGATTTAAAGGACTTGCCAAAAATCCCATTGTGAAATGGGGTTTTCCATAGAGCGGCATTATGGTAGCCACGCAGCAAGGCCGCCAAAAATTGTATTTTAGTTAGCCCAAAATCCCGTATAACCCACTTTTAACACAGGCCAATCAACTCATATCTTTGCACAAATTAAATTCTAAAATAACTTTCTCAATTACCTCAATTTAATTTAAGTTCGAGCGGTGGATCCTATTTTTTATTTTCGGATGAAAAGTGGAATTAAGTATCATTTGGAAAGGAAAATAATATTTGTAGGTATTACGATAATTGGATGACGAATTATACGAGGATAGACAAGTGAGAAACAATATGTTGACACTACAACATAGGTATCCTCTAGAGCCAAAACAAGTATTCACAAGAAGATGAAAATTTTTTAAATCAGGAATTTACCTCCCGAATCTGAGGATCAATTATTTTGATCCTAGATGTGTGTACTTTTATACAACCTAAATTTACATTTTCGAGAACACGGTCCTGAAGAAAAAAAGTTACCCTCCGGACCGATTCACGCTTTAAAAATCTTGACTCCAACCCTTAGCAAGGTTATCAGACTCGTACGAGTCACTTCAGTAAATTCCAAATCGAGTCGACTCGTGTCACTGACCCGTTTTACCCATGTCTCTTATTTTAACGACGTGAGTCGCTGAATCTTTTTTTTCAGTTTCGGACGATTCCAGATGTGACTTGGGCATTTTTCCTTGTATAAAAAAATTAGTACCACCTCGAGACTCGAACTCGTGACCTAATATTATTTATATTTTAACGAGGTGAATGCTGAGTTTCCCATGACTCGTATCTTAATGAGGTGAGTCGGTGAGTATTTTTTTTTTTTTTCAGTATGAGACTCGAACTATATTATTTCTATTTTAACGAGGGGAATCTTCGATTTATCCCGCATAATAAACATAAGATCAAATTTCGGACATGATTCACTTGCACTTTTGCAGCACCATGTATCCCACATAATAAACATAAAATCAAATTTCGGACATGATTTACTTGCACTTTTGCAGCACCATGTATCAGTAGATACATGTATCTTTCAAACTTATACATAACATCTTATACATCTGATAGCCAAGTAGATGTCATAGTCCATAGAAACGTTAGTGATCAGATTTCTATGTTGTTAGGAACTTATGATTGCCCATATAGAATTCGAAAGCATGTTAGTTGGGAATGCTTTAAAAATCTAGCTAGAATTGTTGAAATCCCTTGGATGGTGGTAAGGGATTTAAATTTCACTCTATCTCGAGATGAAAAGAGATGAGGCATCATTGTTGACTTCTCAGAGAAGTTTTTCTTCTCTAATTTGATAGACTCTGCTGAACTCTTGGATCTAGGTTATGTAGGTGTTGATGGTGTTTTTTAGCTTAGGGGTAAAATCGTAAAACCCTAGTCAGACAGTGACGTCATAGAACTTGAGTAATAATGTCCGAACCAAGCACATTTATTGAACCCTTTAATTTTTCTGCGAGAATATTACCAGGGTACCTTTTCTTAATGCTGATTAGGGTTTCGACAGGCCAAAACCCTAATTCTCACACCGCATGTGCCAATGGCAAACCATCCCAGCCACACCTACCGCGCCAAGGCATGCCAACCATGCTAGTCGCACCCCTGTGCCAATGGCAAACCATGCCAGCCACACCTACCGCGCCAAGGCATGCCAACCATGCTAGCCGCACCCCTGTGCCAATGGCAAACCGTGCCAGCCACACCTACCGCGCCATGCTAAACGCACCTTGCCATGACCCCTTGCCAACCTAGATGCGCCACCTTGCTGGCCTTCCCTACGCGGCTACCAAAACGAAGGCGTGCGACAATATACGGTCCCCCTTCAATCCCAGGAGCAAATCCTAGCCGTCTGAGGTTACCAAACGACCTTTGGCCCAAAATCCTAGCTTGGTCACGAACCTAGCCAAGCTAGCCACACCATGCGCCCATGGCAAACCCTTGGCCCCACATGCCAGGCCAAACCGCACCTAGCCAAGCTAGCCACACCATGCGCCCATGGCAAACCCTTGGCCCCACAAGCCAAGCCAAACCGCACCTAGCCAAGCTAGCCGCGCTATGCGCCCATGGAAAACCCTTGGCCCCACATGCCAAGCCAAACCGCACCTAGCCAAGCCGCACGCCCATGGCAAACCCTTGGCCCCACAAGCCAAGCCAAACCGCACCTAGCCAAGCTAGCCGCGCTATGCGCCCATGGCAAACCCTTGGCCCCACATGCCAAGCCAAACCGCACCTAGCCAAGCTAGCCGCGCCATGCGCCCATGGCAAACCCTTGGCCCCACATGCCAAGCCAAACCGCACTTAGCCAAGCTAGCCGCGACATGCGCCCATGGCAAACCCTTGGCCCCAAATGCCAAGCCAAACACGCCTTTCCTTGGCCCTAGCCAAGCTATCCGCGTCATGCGCCCATGGTAAACCCTTGGCCCCACATGCCAAGAAAAACCACACCTAGCCAAGATAGCCGCGCCATGCGCCCATGGCAAACCCTTGGCCCCACATGCCAAGCCAAACCGCACCTAGCCAAGCTAACCGCGCCATGCGCCCATGGCAAACCCTTGGCCCCACATGCCAAGCCAAACCGCACTTATCCAAGCTAGCCGCGCCATGCGCCCATGGCAAACCCTTGGCCCCAAATGCCAAGCCAAACACGCCTTTCCTTGGCCCTAGCCAAGCTATCCGCGTCATGCGCCCATGGTAAACCCTTGGCCCCACATGCCAAGAAAAACCGCACCTAGCCAAGCTAGCCGCGTCATGCGCCCATGGCAAACCCTTGGCCCCACATGCCAAGCAAAACACGCCTTGCCTTGGCCCTAGCCAAGCTAGCCGCGCCATGCGCCCATGGCAAACCCTTGGCCCCACATGCCAAGCCAAACACGCCTTGCCTTGGCCCTAGCCAAGCTAGCCGCACCATGTGCCCATGGCAAACCCTTGGCCCCACATGCCAAGCCAAACACGCCTTACCTTGGCCCTAGCCAAGCTAGCCGCACCATGTGCCCATGGAAAACCCTTGCCATGCCAAGCCAAACCACCCGCCATGCCAAGCCAAACCACACGTGAGCAAATCCTAGCCATCCAAGGTTGGACAACACATGGTAAGCCAACATAGCCACGCGCCACCAACGGCATGGCCTTCCCCACCACGGCCTTCCCTACCTGGGCTACCCAAGGCGTGCAACAATCAACGGTTGCCCTTCAATCCCAGGAGCAAATCCTAGCCATCCAAGGTTACCAGACAACACATGGTAACCTTTGGCCCGAAATCCTAAGTTTAGCCACGCCAAACCATGCCATGCCAACGGCATGCCAACATAACCGCGCCACCATGTTGGCCTTCCCTACACGGCTACCCAAGCGAAGGCGTGCAACAATCAACGGTTGCCCTTCAATCCCAGGAGCAAATCCTAGCCATCCAAGGTTACCAGACAACATATGGTAACCTTTGACCCAAAACCCTAGTTTGGTCACACCAAACCGCGCCAGGACATGCCACGCCAATAACGTTTCAACCTAGCCGCGCCATCATCCCATGCCAATGGCGTGCCAACCTAGCCGCGCCACCATGCCATGCCAATGGCATGCTAACCTAGCCGCGCCACCACACTGGCCTTCCCTATGCAGCCACCAACGAACGAAAGCGTGCAACGATTAACGGCTACCTTTCCTCCTAAGATGCAAAATCTCGACCGTCGAAGGACACCAAGCCACCAAGTCTCCCAAGCTCGACTTGCCAGGCAACAACCATATGCTACATGTTTTCCACAAAAACATTCGAGACGTCAACACATATTGGGGGATCCTCTTTGGGTATTGGTTTGGAGGTTTACAGCGTGCGGCGTACATTACGCCCGTCATAAGGAAGTGTCATAAGGGTGAGGCGGTTAGTAAATACAGGGAGTTAAAGGTGAAACGTTCATGGGATATCAATTCCATACGTTAATAGTTTTATGGAACATCAATTCCATACATTAAAGATTTTATGGAACATCAATACCATGCATACGGTTACCACCTCCTCCAATTTACTTACCCATTTTTCCATTCCTTAATGAGACCAGGGTACGTTTCACTTCGACTTGTATAAATAGATCTTACCTATTTCCACGGAACAACAAGTTTATTCGGGAATATACAACACTCAGAAATTACTTGCTAGCTTACCATTTGTTAGCTTCCCACTTTTCTGATACAAGTCGTAGTAACACAACTACTCTTCCAGAATCAACTATTGTGGTCTCATCACTTCCCTTGCTTCCCTCCCCAAAACCAACCCATTCTCCTCCACTTTGTGACCGAAGCAAGTCCGGAACGGCCATTTCTTGGTTTAGGCTGGATTTGTACAGATTGATCTCTCGAATCTAAAGTACTCCTTTGCAGTACATTTTTTAGGGTTTAAATTGTTTCTCACCCGTACACCCGAAATTACCGAAATCAGCAGAAACCATTTTCACCCTCAAACAATTGGCGACCATAGTGGGAGATTGATCTTTCGGTTACAATTTCAATTTTCGACCGTCGATCTCGTGCTTCGACCCAGACGTCAAGATGGTAGAGGAAGACGATCCACTCCGACTTGGTTACCCGACGACTCGATTATCAGTCATGACACGACAAGGGATGACTAGGGACTTCCCAGAGGATAGAAGTAGACGATCCGCCAAGGATCAAAGGCTCGGTTATCAGACAGCTGATGGTTATTTTCAATGATGTTGTAGTAAGAAGGGTTATCGTTCACTCGGACTTGATGAGAATTTGTTTTAAAACTAAATAACGAAAATAAAGAGGATATATACAAAATGTGTCACGGGATGAAGAGTTTACTGGGACTCCGGATTTCACTGACTTTCATATTCAAGTGGTTCAGAAATTAATCCTAGACAATTATAGCTCAAAATAAAAGAAACACTAACTCTATTCTTTGCCAAAGTAGATTTCATAAAACATTATTTGTATATTGTAAGCATGAAGCATCAAAATTATCTAGAACTAAGCATGCGTCATCAAACAAAGTCACAAATAATTAATAAAAATCATAAATCATTAAAAATCGGTGCAAAAAGTAATTAAGGAATTAATTTTAATTTACCACATGATGAAATTCAGCTCCGTCCGTGGCCCTAGAGATGGTTTCTAGCTCATCATGTTGGAAACACGCTCAAAATATGATTTTATTGCTCAAAGTGTTGACAAATGATGAAAATGGGAGAAAAAACAATAAAAATGTAACAATTATTTTTGTTACAAACCGAACTGTTACAGAGAACGATAAATAGTAACTGTCGTTGTCACTGTAGCAAATACGACCGCTACTTGTGCGTCTTATATATGTTCTTCAGCAAACAACGACTGCCTCTGGTAGTCTTTTGTTCTTCGTGTTCTTCAGCAGCAGCAGAAAACTCGTCTCTGCAACTCGATTAATCCTCGCTATGTAATGCTCTAAACTCTCCCATACTCTCCATAATCCCCCTATGTGATCCCATAGACCTATATATATTCATTTGGCCCGAGAACAAACTCTCATAACTCCCATATATCCGGCAGTTAATCAAGAATATATCCATGCAAGATACGGGAATTTCTTCCCTGATTTAATTCTTCATGCGTTCTTGTACATCTGACACACTCCAGTTTGATTGAAACACGTTCTAGAATGATACGACAATGCAATAGACTCGCTCCAACCTTCCAAAACACATCCAACAGAATCCCGAGCACACCTCCATCTCTTTGCTGCTTCACTTCAACATGGGTCTTCTAGCCAAATTCAATCGAAACAAAGACCCATGCCAAGCCTGTTAGGCTCAGTCAAGTCATACCAACCAATCTCAGCCATTGAGTCTCCCTCTAGCACGTCCAAAACTCGAACCAAAATCTGACATAGCCTTTTTATCTTTCCCCGTCAAATTTCAGCTTTTAAACGGAGAGGATGATGTGCCCCTTATCCTGTGATGGGGTGCCGATAGCAATTACTGTACCCCTTATCAAATGAAGTAACCCTTATCCAAAATTGGGAGTCCGAATAACACGTGTCCTCCGGATGCCAAAATCAACTTTTTCGAGCCGAATTTTCCAAAAATGTTTGTTTCCCAAAAATGCCTACAAACACATAAAATACCAAAATTATTACAAAATAGAGTGCCAACAATATATAATATTGAGATCAAATTAGACACAAAAATGTGTCTATCAAATACCCCCAAACTTATTATTTGCTAGTCCTCGAGCAAATTTATTCTAGAAAATAAAAATCATTTGAACCCCTAGGTGGCCCTAGTGGCGGAGTGTTGTCTCCGGAGGGTTTACCAGAGGTGTACCCACAAAACCTTTACTCCAGACCCTAGCTATCTACGCAGAACCTTGGAAGGCACTAAAGAATCTCCTTGGTTGGCATACAATCATTGATTACAAAAGGAAGTACCCTGATGCGAAATTCCAATTGTTGTACACGAGTTTGCACTCAAGCATACTAAAATTCATATAAAGTGACAGAGCTCTACTCAGATAGTTTTTGGACATCATAAACCGGAGTCAACCAATCACATGGATAGATTAAGAAGATGGATGTAGAGAAAAACGTGGATGATGTTGACTAAGGTGAACCTATCCTAATGGATCGAGATATTGGTCGGACTAATATCAACACTTTGGCATATACAAGGGAACCGGTGGTCGATAATCCTAACTCTAGGTCAACTCGGGTGGCATATACAAGGGTACCGGTGGTCGACTTTATTGTATTTATTAGGTTGGTCTGATGGTATGGTCTCTTTTTTTTTTTTTTTTTTTTTTTTTTTATATCTCAGTCACTCTGTTTCACCCTAGCAATGGTAAAAAGAAAAAGAAAAAGAAAAAGAAAAAGAAGTGATCAGGATTCTTTCGATGTTTCCATCACGAGGATATGGCGAAACTACCATGTTTTCTTTTCTAACACTTGAGCTCTGTGCTTTTATGAATAGACTCTTCTAGATGTTTCCATCTAATCAGATTGGTTCCTCAACTCCTATAACCAAGATGCTTCCATCCACTTAGATTAGTTAGTGCCAACCTTAATAAGCATAAACTTCTAGTCTCTGGAGTTTATTTATTGCAACTAAAAAGTTTCTCCCATACCCCCAAACTTAAATCTAACATTGTCCTCAATGTTCTAAAGATGAAATTAAAAGCATGAACAATGAGAAACTGTTACCACTTGAAGAAAAGAGTTAAGGAAAAATATTACCATGTTGCAAGAGCATGGGTTACCTCCCAAGAAGTGCTAAGTTTAAAGTCTTCAGCCAGACATTGAAAATGATTAGTCACCTTGAAGAATCATATAGCAACAGCCGGAATAACTGCGGGTCATCTGAATCAAAAAGTGCTAACCACGAGAAGAGGAGACTGCAACAAACCAGGAAGATATCCAAAACACCCTTATCTATTTTTTTGTTTAATACAACTACATCTAGTTGTGGTTCGGGTTCAGGCTCTATAAAAGGGTCCAGATAACATATTTTCATGGGTTGCGTTTCCTCATGAGTTAGATCCGAATGTTCAGGCTCTAGAGTCTGAAAAACTCAAATAAAAACTTAGAAGCACATAATAATAACCTGAATAATTGAGGATCCTTTAAGTCAATCAGTTTTGACTTACACAGCTGACCACAATAAGATTGGTGGTCTTCCTTGAGCAAATGTGTCGACCCTAATATCCTAAAGTAATTAGGTTTAGTATCAAAACTTAATAATTGACACATCTGAAACTTATACGTTCCCACAATTGGAAGGAAGGTTTTTGGTGGGAAAACAAAGTCAATCGTGGTATCATAGCCTGGGTTAACCACATCAACCAGATGATGGGTTTCTAACAACTGAACTTCTTTATGGACACAACTAGGTTCAGGAAAAAGTGTATGAAGATAATCTTTTAAAATGGTTGAGGCACATATGTCAAGTCCCAAGTTAGGGACCTTTCTAAGAGTTAAGGCACTTGGAGAATGATAATCACCCCCAAACTTAGAGTTTTCAGTGTCTCTAGAAAGACTAGTCACAACTTCCCTAATTTCAAGGTCATCTGATTCCTGAAAATGGTCAATTGATTCTTCTAAGTCAGGTACATCCTCACTCATCTCTACGAGTTCATTTTCTTTTTCTAAGTCTATTGTTTCTAAATCGCTAGACTCAAAATATACTCGTTCCTCTAAACCATCATTGGCTTCTAAATCAAAAGGAAATACTACGTCGTCTAAAACGGGGGTATCTCTAGTCAAATCCTCATCCTTTTGAATAGGTGAATAATTATTAAAATTATTTGGATTTGAACTAGAAATATTATCATCATTAAGCTCAATTGGAGTAACAAATTCCTGATCACTATGCCTACTGATTTCAAATTCTTCATCAATACTATCCTCATCACAATCATCATTATATGAAAATGATCGAACCTCATCTAAATAAGTAGTGTTACCGATTCTAACCTCGTCATCTTGATTATGTGAATAAAAATTATCCTTATTTTCAAGGGTGGTATTGGGAACACTATATTGGAATTTAAGACTATCTTGAGCAAATTTTTCCACAATCCTATTTGTACTCTCAGTAAATTGCTTGAGGGACTCTTCTAGAGATATCTTAGTTGACTGCTCTATGGACTCTTCTGGAAGTGGAATATTATAAGTCTCTTTCATAAATAAGTGAAACTTCTGTGTTGACTCATTGAAACTCTTGAGAGACTCTTCTAAAGAAATTGGAGGATCGTTTTGCTCGTAAGACTGATGCACACATTGTTCAATTGGATATTCATATTCATTGTGATGGCTATTGTAATACCAGTTTGACATTCTAACTGCAAGGGAATTCTACACAAGCACAAACAAGGCTGACTCGACCACAACAAACCAACTGATTTCTAGCAAACAAAAAGCATGATGGCTCCACTTAGATTGCTTCTAGACCAGCTTCTAATCCTTCGAAAGGGAATTCGTTACAATTTAAGCAAACCTCTCTGGAATCAATCCGAGTTTAAGTAAGTTGAATAGAGGCGAGGGAAGCTGCGTGGAGCTTTGATACCCAAGGCCTCACCGCATTACAAGGCGGCCCAGTCACGCATTCAACTCACAGAAACCATCATGAACTTCGAAGTATGCTTAAAGAGTAACCAATATTTTTCGAATGACTTTCCTATTAAGCTCGTTACCCTATCGGTCTCGTTCTAGTCAAAATTTTAGGCTTAGGTTCGTGTTTGGTTTCGTTTTCCTAAGGCGGGCAAGAAGAGAACGGTGATGAAATCCGAACCCTTATCTTGTATGGCCAGTCCTTGCCCTTTACTAGGAATTTAAAGCAGCCGTTTTCAATACCTCAACATATATGCACACAAAATCATCCAGTAAACCCGCTGACAGGGGATTCGCGGGTGTTTAGAATTCTTACCTCCCGTTCCGGGACGGGGATGAACCGTTGAGGTCGACTCGGGCCACGACTCCTATGTCATGTACGAACCCGAGGGGCCGAGGAGATATCGTAATCACCGTCCTTCCCTGTGCAGTTTATATTTAAATTACCCTTCCTTAGGGTTTAAAATTAATAATGTCCGATAGTCCAAAAATTAAAAAGTCCAAAAATAAAAATAAAAATTACAAAAATAATTACCTAATTACAGTTTCTAAAAACAATAAAATAAAATAATTACACTATATACAAAATTTTCTTCTTCACTCCGTTCGGTTCTCTCTTTTCTTTCCTATTTTGGCTTTGCTTTTCTTTTCAGCACTTTCTCTTTTTCTTTCGCTCCACTCCAAATCTGAAAGCAAACAGAAATACCAAAATGCGTAAAAAAGAATAAAAATAATAATAACAAAAAAAATTAATAACAAAACCTAAAAAACAAATCTATACACAAGTCCGCGTCGGCGGCGCCAAAAATTGATGGTTATTTTCAATGATGTTGTAGTAAGAAGGGTTATCGTTCACTCGGACTTGATGAGAATTTGTTTTAAAACTAAATAACGAAAATAAAGAGGATATATACAAAATGTGTCACGGGATGAAGAGTTTACTGGGACTCCGGATTTCACTGACTTTCATATTCAAGTGGTTCAGAAATTAATCCTAGGCAATTATAGCTCAAAATAAAAGAAACACTAACTCTATTCTTTGCCAAAGTATATTTCATAAAACATTATTTGTATATTGTAAGCATGAAGCATCAAAATTATCTAGAACTAAGCATGCGTCATCAAACAAAGTCATAAATAATTAATAGAAATCATAAATCATTAAAAATCGGTGCAAAAAGTAATTAAGGAATTAATTTTAATTTACCACATGATGAAATTCAGCTCCGTCCGTGGCCCCAGAGATGGATTCTAGCTCATCATGTTGGAAACACGCTCAAAATATGATTTTATTGCTCAAAGTGTTGACAAATGATGAAAATGGGAGAAAAACAATAAAAACCGGGTTTGTAACAATTATTTTTGTTACAAACCGAACTGTTACAGAGAACGATAAATAGTAACTGTCGTTGTCACTGTAGCAAATACGACCGCTACTTGTGCGTCTTATGTTCTTCAGCAAACAACGACTGCCTCTTGTAGTCTTTTGTTCTTCGTGTTCTTCAGCAGCAGCAGAAAACTCGTCTCTGCAACTCGATTAATCCTCGCTCTGTAATGCTCTAAACTCTCCCAAACTCTCCATAATCCCCCTCTGTGATCCCATAGACCTATATATATTCATTTGGCCCGAGAACAAACTCTCACAACTCCCATATATCCGGCAGTTAATCAAGAATATATCCATGCAAGATACGAGAATTTCTTCCCTGATTTAATTCTTCATGCGTTCTTGTACATCTGACACACTCCAGTTTGATTGAAACACGTTCCAGAAAGATACGACAATGCAATAGACTCGCTCCAACCTTCCAAAACACATCCAACAGAATCCCGAGCACACCTCCATCTCTTTGCTGCTTCACTTCAACACGGGTCTTCTAGCCAAATTCAATCGAAACAAACACCCATACCAAGCCTGTTAGGCTCAGTCAAGTCATACCAACCAATCTCAGCCATTGAGTATCCCTCTAGCACGTCCAAAACTCGAACCAAAATCTGCCATAGCCTTTTTATCTTTTCCCGCCAAATTTCAGCTTTTAAACGGAGAGGATGATGTGCTCCTTATCCTGTGATGGGGTGCCGATAGCAATTAGTATACCCCTTATCAAATGAGGTACCCCTTATCCAAAATTGGGAGTCCGAATAACACGTGTCCTCCGGATGCCAAAATCAACTTTTTCGAGCCGAATTTTCCAAAAATGTTTGTTTCTCAAAAATGCCTACAAACACATAAAATACCAAAATTAGTACAAAATCGAGTGCCAATAATATATAATATTGAGATCAAATTAGACACAAAAATGTGTCTATCAACAGCTCAGTAACGACTGGGGACTTTCCACGGCGGTGTTTCCCATAAAACTCGGTCTTACACCCGGAAGGTTCACTTTCCATCAGGAGACCTAAAACCGAGTAAGTCTTACCTAGACAAGATACATGGTTTGCTATTTCAAGTTTTCACGGGAATGATAAAATCGCTAGCCATGTTACGCTTTACCCCATGTCATCTACCAACACACGGTTCTAAGGTTTTCCTGGAATGTTTACATCACATGCAATCATAATCAAAACAATCCATTCCTAAACATTGCGTTCCAAAAAGAATAATCCAAAACCGTCAAGGTAACATTTATCTATCAACCCAAGAAAACCAGAAAATCAAAAACCATAAACTAGGCGTCTCATTTGCCTTTCAAAAAAAAAAAACCTAAGATAAGAGGTTCAAAAGACAGAAATGTATTTAAGGAAAGTTTTTCTGCAGCGGCTTGCTCCTCTTAGCAAAGGCCTCCTTTGTACTCTGGAGAGTCGCCCTCTTCAACTTCAGCTGCCTACACAACTTCTTGAATTCCGCTTCCTGCTTCTTCACTATGTCTGTGGAAGGACCTTCGACTGCTTCGAACAGCGACTTTTCAACCTCAGAGAAGCCTTTAATGAACTAAGGAACATTGAATTCGAAGCCCACGCACACGTCACGATGGAACCTCCAGCTCGAGATTACATCCTCAGAAACCGTATGACTAGTCACGCTGCACATGTCGTCAATCGAAGACAAAGCTTTCTCCACCCGCTTGACCAACGCATGTCGACTAGTAATCTTCTTAGTCGTAGCAATATGACCTTAGCTTTCCCATATCCTGGTATATAACGTCGCATGTTTAGCTGGCACGCTAAATCCCCCGATCAACACGTGACCCGGGAAAGGGACCAGATACGGAGGGTTGAAGATGGCACCTGCAACTGAATCAGCAACCGGCAAGATATCCCTAACTACAGTTTCACCAGCAGGCCCCAGAGTGCTCTCCACCATCTGAGTCGTGGCAGCACCTTCGGGATGATTAATTTCAATGTCCAAGTCACTAGCTGGCACGGTTTCCGCAATTGGAAGTACGACTACGTCTTCACTCTGACGGGTTTCCACTTCAAGACCATTCCCAGGAACGGTTTCCTCCTAAAAAAAAAAGGAAGAAGAAAAACATGGAAAAGACTCACTGATTCGGTTTCAGACTGACTAGAGGAAGATTCGGCACTGTTATCGAAAGAACTACTCTCGCCATCACCGGACTCTGAACTTTCATCCTTTTCGGATTCCACATCACCATGGATAGGCTCGGCACCACCACCCTCCGTCTCGAAAAACGACGTTTTTTGACTACTTGCAAGTTTGGCAAAGGCGTTCGTCCTGCTGAAACCCTGTTGGATGTTGGATGAACTAAAAGTCGGTAGAACTGTGGAATCTGACTGGAAACCGCCCGCACGATCTAGCTAAAGTCAAGAGGAAAGTCATACGTACCCGCATGTTGGATGAACTAAAAGTCGGTAGAACTGTGGAATCTGACTGGAAACCGCCCGCACAATCTTTAGATCTTCGCTCCTTCACTTGGGGACTATCTGCATTTGGACTGACGGATTTTCGCTTGGGATCCCTCAGCAGTGGATGTTCCGCTAAAACCGCAGGAGAAGGCTTATCGCGACGTTTTTCTACCATATTATTCACGAATCCATGGATAACGAGAAACTCATCCTGCCAAAATATGTTGTATTTGGAGGTTGTTGATGGATTTCGTTCCACGAGCAGAAAAGGCAGACTTTTACCCGACACAAGAACACTAGCATCGAGAACAGTTGACAACGGGATTTCTGGAACAACCGGCTGACGAACGAGTGGGACCCCTTGGTCAAAACCCATATGCCGAGCCGCTCTATCGATATTGTAAGAGATTGCTTTGCAAGATCCTCGAAAGAAAGATGACACATGACCGGGCGTGCAGCTACGCGTGAACACCATTTCTCCAAAGCTCAGACCCTCTTTATCAGAAGACAAAGACACATTCAAAGCAGGAGCAAAGGTACTAATCTGAGTTATAGACGCGTGCACCGGAGCCCATGGACGAAAATTAACTGCATATGAGTTGTCAAGAAATCTAACCAGGTTCGAACCAGTCTTTGGGCGCCTGTTCGACCAGCGCAGTATTCTAGAGCCACCCCAAGACTCGGGAAGTGTGGTCAACGGTTTCGGGGCATACTTCTCGAAATGCTCCCACAACCATGCCTAGAGAAAGGCGGCATGGACATACGAATCCACTTTCATGTAGCCGTTTGAGGCGCGCATGTCCGAAACCAGCTGATCCAAGTGTGCATACAGAGAACCAAGAAACAAACCACCAATAGGGAGAACGACGCCTTTTGCCAATTTTATGGAAAACTTGATAAGTTCCTGTCTTATCTCTTTCTTGCCAGAGTCGTCGTCAAAAATATCTCTGGATAGCCAAAGAGCCAAGAACGCCGCGACATGAAGT
Organism: Papaver armeniacum; assembly: GCA_023531295.1. NCBI lineage: Eukaryota > Viridiplantae > Streptophyta > Magnoliopsida > Ranunculales > Papaveraceae > Papaver > Papaver armeniacum. Next base: position 163,997 of record JAJJWW010001306.1, read on the forward strand.
ATGTTATTCTTCTGGTTCGACTCCAACTCGTCAGGAAACCACTGAAACACCCACCAGTCATAGAAGCACTTCATCTCGTTTTCTTTCCGAACGAATCCATTTGACTTCGCAATTAGGGTGGCGCGCATTTCTTCTTCATCTGCAGACAACCTAACGTCGAGGTTTCCAATTACGAGAAGATTTAGCAACACAGCCACGCTCTCCAAGGAGATGGTCATTTCACCCCACCTGCATACGGCCGTGTGGGTATCCGGACACCATCTGGAAACAAAAGCAACTAGGCCTGGAATATCTTTCCTAATCTGGAGCACTGCGGAAGCCGCAACAGCACCAACGATCTGCGCCTTGGTCAAATTGGTATTTACATGCTCCTGGCTCATCATAAACCGCATCCATTTCTAGAAGGGACGCAACGGACTCACAGAGACTTTAAATTCAATAGGAGAGGCATGATATTCTTTCCTCTGAAGGCAAAACCTTATTACGCCTCATGGCCGAACCGATCGGTCTTCTCACCCACTTTCCGAATCAGTCAGAAGAATCGACACATACTTGGGGTGATTTCTCTTAACCGTGGCCGATGTCGTGAAGAACTCATCATCTACGTTTGGCTTGGAATTGCCAACATCTTTCGGTACGGCAGAACTTTTCTCAAGTGACATCATAATGAAGACTCTCCCACACTACTTTCACCTTCCAAACAACTACAATGGAACAATACGAAGAGAAATTATTACGGAAAGTGCACGGAATTATTTTTCCACCCAAGATGCAAGACAGTTTGTTTCAAAGCCATACCCTGCAGCATAAAATTCTTGTCCAACCGAGGAGGTGCGCCCCACCATGGGAACCATGAACACGGCCACACCAAAACAAGGAGTAAACCCTAAAAACTAGGTTTTCGTGGGGAAGGGATGGCAATTACTATCGCGTGCTTACTTTGCACAGTGAGTTGAGTCGGTCAACATTACTATGGTATTCATGCCTAAGTACTACTACAAGATCGTGCAAACATACCTACGGCTAGGCTTCACACCAACATTTTTTACAAGGTCATGAAAAGGTACGCCTACAACTAAGGTTTACACCAACACAAAAGAAAAGAGAAAACAAGTTAAAGAAGAAGTATTGGAAGGTATACATGGGATTTGCTTGTCCGCTTTGCTTTACTGCTACCACACGGCTGGGATAAAAAAAAAGGCGTGAAACGAAAGAGAAGCCGACCCTCCTTTTATATATACATGGTACGTGGGAGTTTGAACAAGGAAAGGATTTCCTATTTTGAGCCAAGAAAGGAAAAGAGGAAACCGGTCCCGCAAAGACCAATTTCCACGCCCAAGACCGCTCAATCCATGCCTTGGCCCCACACGCTAAGCCATCCGCTCCATTTTCCGCGGCCCCACCACGCCTAGACGTCCGTGTACACCTAGCCTTGCCATGGCCGCACCATGTCAGGCCGCCCGCTCCATTATCACGGCCCTATCATGCCAAATCATCCACGCGCGCTTTGCCTCTCCAAGCTGTCCGAGCCGTGAACCTGCCAATACCAACAAATTTTCCTAAGACCACGCCACCTCTTGTCCCCACGTGCCGAGCCGTCCACTATGCTTTGCCTTCCAAAACTGCGCCTATTTTGCCTCGGTGATGTACGGCCAGACCAAGCCAGCAACTTTCGTCTCACCACTCCACGGTCTGCATCCCCAGTACAACTTATGCAGGGAAGCCAACACGGGAAGCAAAAAAAACTCTCTTTACCCCTACCTTGCATGTGCCAATGGCAAACCATGCCAGCCACACCTACCGGGCCAAGGCATGCCAACAAGGCTAGCCGCACCCCAGCGCCAATGGCAAACCATGCCAGCCACACCTACCGTGCCAAGGCATGCCAACCATGCTAGCCGCACCCCTGTGCCAATGGCAAACCGTGCAGCCACACCTACGCGCCATGCCAAACGCACCTTGCCATGGCCCCATGCCAACCTAGCCGCGCCACCTTGCTGGCCTTCCCTACGCGGCTACCAAAATGAAGGCGTGCGACAATCAACGGTCCCCCTTCAATCCCATGAGCAAATCCTAGCCGGCTCAGGTTACCAAACGACCTTTGGCCCAAAATCCTAGCTTGGTCACGAACCTAGCCAAGCTAGCCACACCATGCGCCCATGGCAAACCCTTGGCCCCCATGCCAAGCCAAACCGCAACTAGCCAAGCTAGCCACACCATGAGCCCATGGCAAACCCTTGGCCCCACATGCCAAGCCAAACCGCACCTAGCCAAGATAGCCGCGCCATGCGCCCATGGAAAACCCTTGGCCCCACATGCCAAGCCAAACCGCACCTAGCCAAGCTAGCCACACCATGCTCCCATGGCAAACCCTTGGCCCCACATGCCAAGCCAAACCGCACCTAGCCAAGCTAGCCGCGCCATGCGCCCATGGAAAACCCTTGGCCCCACATGCCAAGCCAAACCGCACCAAGCCAAGCTAGTCGCGCCATGTGCCCATGGCAAACCCTTGGCCCCACATGCTAAGCCAAACCACACCTAGCCAAGCTAGCCGCGCCATGCGCCCATGGCAAACCCTTGGCCGCACATGCCAAGCCAAACACGCCTTGCTTTGGCCCTAGCCAAGCTAGCCGCGCCATGCGCCCATGGCAAACCCTTGGCCCCACATGCCAAGCCAAACACGCCTTGCCTTGGCCCTAGCCAAGCTAGTCGTGCCATGCGCCCATGGCAAACCCTTGGCCCAACATGCCAAGCCAAACCGCACCTAGCCAAGCTAGCCGCGCCATGCGCCCATGGCAAACCCTTGGCCCCACATTCCAAGCCAAACACGCCTTGCCTTGGCCCTAGCCAAGCTAGCCGCGCCATGCGCCCATGGCAAACCTTTGTGATGAGTGCCAAATAGTGCATATTTATACACCTTTTTTATTGGCATTTTACTCATCTTTTGCGCTTAGAAATCGAGATATTATCCCATATTCTCGTGTTTTCTTTGTTTTCAAGAATAAATATTTGTATTAATTAATTTTGTGTTTTTAGGTAATAAATAAAGCTCGGAGAATTTGAGAGCCAAAGAGCGAAGAATTGGAGTCGAGCATCTATGGAGCGAGAAAGCCAAAGCCGCGCGCGCAATGGGGGTTGCAACCCAACAGGTAGCAACTCATCTACAAGACATGGGCTTGAGCTAGTCCCGACCCGCGACCGGATCCGAGCCGTCCACTCCAAGCCGTCGAGATTTCGATCTTCTACATCCTACGGTCGCTGCTCCCACTAGCATCGATGTTCGATACTCCGCTCAACACTAGATCAAGCCAAAACCGCTTACCTCCCCGAGCCGTTCGAGGATCGCACCGACTTCATCCAACGCTCGCTAGGCTAGTCTCATCATTTCTCCGATACACCCGCTCAACACCACACCACCTATATAAGCTCCTTAGCCAAAACCTAAACCTAATTTCTCTTCTCTTCTCCTCTCCACCCGACAGAGCTCGCTCTCCACCTCTTCTTCCCGACCGGTCATTACATCCGTCACTTCCACCTTCACCCGACACCACAACCACGGTACAACCATCCTCACCATCCCCTCTTTGTCTCTCTACCTAGTTCATAGCTTCTTCCCTAGGAGCTAAGATCGAGATAGAGAAAACTAGAGTTAGGGTTCTCGAACGAGAGGAAGGAAACATCAATCGAGCAAAGAAGACGATACGCAGAGCCGATTAGAGCATGGGTTTGAGTTATTTTCTATTTTATTTTGATTTTTGAGAAGAATTAGGGTTTGGTATTTTGTTCTTCTTTTGCATGTATAAATAGAGGAGGATGAACTGTGTTGTGGGTTATGCCTGGGCTAGCCAGTGCTTCAATTAGGGTTAATTTGTAGTTGTTTTCATCTTAATTATGTTTTAAATTGATTTGCTAGGGTTGAGATGAAACCCATGATCTGTTACTAATTGTAGTTCATATTCTGATAATTGCTCTTGTTGTGCTTTAAGGCTTAGGATAAACATAATTTGAACACTTCAACATATCACTTTCACAGTGTCTATCAAGTATTCATTGTAGTCAGAGCACTTCTATGTTGATTGTGTAGCAATTCATACTTCATTGTTATTATTGATCCTTAGACTAATTGTGCCCTGAGAAGACAATTAGTACTATGGAAAAATACTCTAATTGCAATTAGGATATCCATTCTAGGATAGGATTAGTCATCTAAGTAATAAAACCAATCTGTGATTAGTTGTACTATGACAAGGCAAGCTAATACTAGGGGTTGTCTAGTTACCTTAGTTGATGAGAGACTACCCATTGAAACCCTGGATGAATGGCAGCCTTGCCATTACAAGGGACGAGAACGTTATTGAAGGTGAACTGAATTAGCTCAGATTAGGTGGTGAAGTCGACACCCTAGTGCTTTACAACCTTATTTTCCTTAGTTTAGTGTCACATTCACAACTCAGTCGCTTCGACACAACCCTCATTTTATGTTACACACTTCTTAGAAATTCAGTGAGTAAGCCTTGATCATCCTTAGAGCACCACAAGTCTACGTGGTTCGACCCGTACTTGCCGCGTCTCTCCGATAGACGCCGTGCACTTGCGGTATAACAAGTAGGCCGTAATTATTTACCCATCTTCCTGGCCTACCAAGTTTTTGGCGCCGTTGCCGGGGACTTGGCGCGTGCCTTGCTGATTTTTGGCTCGTTTCACTGTGTTTCATCCTACCCTGTACATATTCTCATTTTGCTGTTTTTAGCCCTGTGCATTTTCATCTGTATCTGTAACTTAGTTTCCATTGTTCAGTTTTTAACTCCATCTGCATCTCATAAACTCCATTATATAACTTAGTTAGTGTAACTTAGTTAGTGTAACTTAGTTAGTGTAACTTAGTTAGTCTACTTGCATTATAGTATAACTTAGCATATTGTAACTTTACCATGGCATTCTAGATAATTTTTTAGCACTTGCATTAGCTGCACTCTCACCTGATTCCTCATTGCATCTCAGTTAGATTACTTGCATTGCATTAGCTCCATCTGATCTCTCATTGCTTTAACATTCCAGTACTAGTATTTTGAGGGTCTTGCTTTGACTGTGGAGAACTGAGCTTGCTGTGAGTTACAGGTACCTGCTGTGCACTTGCACTTGCTGTGCTGCTGTGAGGCTGTGCTGTGCAAGCCAACCCAAGAAAAGCTCAGGATTTAAGGTTAGTCTCCCCTGTGACATTGCTATGAACAACTGTGCTATGACCCTCAGCCGTGCATCTGCCCTGAGCGATAACCCTCCAGCCCTCTGAAGCTGTTGTGCCTAACCTAGTCACGTACACACAGAGTGTTGAATCTTTGAGAAATGCTTGCACGACAACTGGCCATTTTCTTTGACACGAGCACTAATGAAACTTGTTCACAATGAGTGTGCATTACACACAAAGTTCACTCGGTGTGTATGATCTCGAATGTGTAATCCGTAGCTGGATAGCGGACTAGCCGAGCTTGAAGTTCACTCGAGCCAAGCTCCAGCCTGAAGGCGCAACTTGCGCCGTGTTGTCAACCACCGAGCTTGCATGTGCACTCCTGTGCATGATCTACCCTGTCAATCTTGTGTATAACCACGAGCTTTGTGAAGCATTGACCTCGAGCCCTCGTAGCTTTGAGTTTGAACCGGGTAGTGTGTGGCCCGAGCATACTTGTGTGGCCTGAGCATACCTATGAGTTGTGCTCAAATGCACTGCACTCTGTTGCACCTCCCCAAACCAGCCCACATAACTTGGCTCGCAACCTTGGGCTCCGTGAGTAAACCAGCCCAATCTTGGGCCATCAATCTAAACTAAGCCCACATAACCCACACAACTGGGCCGATCAACACAACCTGGGCTGCAACCAAACCGAGCCCAGTCTGCCGGGCTGTACCTTTTCTCACTGGGCTGCTTAGGCTAAACCTATTAGCTGGGCTGTGCAGCCACCTGAGCCCACATAACTTGGCCTATCTAACTGGGCCGTGCAAAAGACTAAGCTACACACCTGGGCCGCTTCTACCTAAGCTGGGCTCTGCTGCTGGGCTTAAGCTAAACTAAGCCCACAACTGCTGGGCTGTCTAAAACAACCACTTGGGCTTATACCAAACCGAGCCCAACTCAACCTAAACTGGGCTGTGCAGTTTTCACAAATCCTGGGCTTCAAACAACAAAATCCCAAATAAACCAAATCAAATACCCAACAAACCAAACCCAACAAACCAAATGAAACCCATCAAAACCAAATTCCCAATAAACCAAAACCCCATTCAAAACCAAACTGAGCCCACAAAAACCAAACATAAACTGGGCTCTATTTGCATCACTTGGACTTAACCTCCTTGGTTTTGAGACATCATTTAAATGTGTGCTAGGCAATAGTACTCCTTTTTGAGCCCAAATTGAGTTGCTAGACCATGTCAGAATTTGCATACGGGCAGGATTCATATTATGGACCCCCCACAGACCATAGTGATTTTAGGGACTATTATGAGCCTTCTCAGGGCCCTGACCTTCAATATTCACACCCTAATCATTATAACCACATGTATCAGTCATCACAATGGGGAGATGAACAATTTTATACTCCCCCAACTCCTTGCTTGCAATCAATAATGGAAACGCTCATGGAGCAAAATGCTAGACTTGAATTGAATGTAATGCATGATCATCCCTATAGCAATATATCTGAATTTCCCTTCTCTAGTGAACCACATGTGCAACCATGTAATGATCATTCATATGAAGCATGCACACCCACTAGTGAAAACTCTCCTTCCATTGAACAACTCAACATGATTCTTCAAATGAACCTAATTCAGACACAAAATGAAGAATGGAAGGAATTTCATGATAAGATGCTAGTTGTCCCTAATAAAGCAAATCTTGAAAATAGTGTTTCTATGCCTACTCATGCAAATAACACTGAATATGAACCTAATCTAGAGGTAAATGAGTACACTAGAAATGCTAATAGGGAAATGCATTTTTGCTATGATGATGAATATGACATGTTAGAAGAACTTGTTCATACTGAAAATTTACTGAAATCTTTGGGTTCAAAAACATTAAGTTTCTCTTCTGTGAACCCTGTGAATGATGTTTTTTCTAATATTCATACATGTGATACTGATTTGGGGTCTGAAAATGAGCATGATGTCTCTCTTGGCTATGTTATGAATGAGAATGAAATTTTGAGTGATAATGATTATGACATGGAAATTTATGAACTGTTTAATGCAAGTGAACATGATTTGTTTAATTCTCAGCCTAAGTCACAATGTGAAGTTTCTTGTGATCTCCCTATGCATGAAACTGAAATTGTAGATGATGATTATGGACTAGAGCTGATAGAAATGTTTTATGAACATGAGCATGTTACAACACTTGTAAATGATTTGGGAAATATTATTGTGAGTGAAACTGTTACTCTTGAGCTCACACATGTGAACAACTTAGAAAAGCCCAACATCATACCCATGTCACATTTTGATAAATTTCCACCCAACCTAGGTGTAGTTTGTAACCAAATTGCAAAATCAACTTTTCTGAGAGTTCCCAATTTAGGTCTAGAACTTTGTGCTTCCCAAGTCCTCTTGGACCATTTTGCATCAAAGTATAACACTTTTAAGGAACCACAGTTGGAATGTGTATGTCTGCCTGTTCTTAGCAAAACTCATTTTGAGTTAGACCTTTTGCATGATGTACCTTTAAAATTGCAAAATTTTGTGCTCCCAAACACACCCGTTCACAAGTTTAGGTTTGGGGGAAACTCATTCCCATTTGCAGTCTTACTTGCACTCTCATATTATATTTGTGTAAGGCTGTTAATGTGTGTACATATTTTCTATTGGGTTGATCCTCAACTCTTTAGATTATTGGTTTATGGTGAATTTCATTGTATATATACAGTAGGACTTGTTAAATTTTTCTTTTCTTGATTCGGTTGAGTCTTCTTGCACATATATTATGCTAATCCGATATGATCTCCGTTGAGAATGTTGGATTTTGCCTTGACTAAAGAAGCTCAACCTTGCTCCTGCCGACATCCGGTAATCTCTTCCCTTTTCTCTTATCAGCATAGTTCTCATGGTATGTAAATGTTTAAATTTTTCCTATCTGTGACACATTGAGGACAATGTTTGATTTAGGTTTGGGGGTGCATTTGCATTTAGAGTTTTTAGTCTTTTATTTTACCTTTTATTTTAAAAAAAAAAAAAAAAAAAAAAAAAAAAAAAAATCAATTCAAATCAATTCAAAACTCTTTTTGTAAAAACCTCCAACTTTTAGAGATTTTAGAGTCACTAGCATGCTTCTAGCTATGTCTACATAGAGATTCTGACCGAAATAACAGAACTTGGAAGTACCTAAAACGCAATCGGGTTTCTTAGTTGATTAGAGCGTTAAAGTTGGATTTAACCATACCGGAGGGCGAATTAGGTCTTTGTTTAGATATTCGGTAGTAGAATTGTGATCACCCATAGTGGAGACTACCCATTTTACATCAAGTGAGGCACCAACCTTCATTTTTTGCAACTTTCTAGAAAAGTCATAGAGTGTGTGTCACCTTACGTAAATTCCGGGTAGGAATGGTGAGCTACCCAACTTCGCACCATTTTCAGCACTACTTTTGATCTCTTGAGTGCTAGTTTTTGTCAATCATGAGGGTGACGTCTAAAGATGAAAACTCCTTCTAATTACCGATTTGTAGTTAGCATCATTCTCTCTCTCAATCAGCAAGACCCATAGAAACACATCATCGTCAAAGAACCGGAGCGAGAATCGAGAATATGGAAAGAAAAATTGATATAGTCCAAGGTTTATGTGCAACAAAGAAAAGAAAATAGGATGAGAATTAATAAAATTTATAAAATCAAGACAATACAAGTTGTGGAAAAATTGAGTGATAAAGTCCTTTGTCCATGGAGTTAGTTGTTTCATTATTTGTATTTTTATTTTCACTTATTATAAAAAAAAAAAAAAAAAAAAAAAAAAAAAAAAAAAAAAAAAAAAAAAAAAAAAGTCAAAAAAATTGTAGTTTATTTTCTTATTTTTGCTACCACCATGGTAAAGAAGAATTTAAAAAGAAAAATCCAAACAACAAGGAAATTTGTGTAAAAAAAAAAAGTTAAAAATTGTCAAGTTTTTGTGAAGTTTAGAAGTTCGTCATCAACATTTGAAGACCGAAGACCGAAGATTGAAGACGTTTCTATGGTTTCTTATTAGAGAGTGATATTAATTGCCGATCGGGTGAGAAGTGAGTGAGTACTCCCACCCCTTACTAATGGTTGATTTTCCTTTCTTAGAGATCATTAGAAAAAGAGTCTTTTTGTCCACACCTTTGTGGAGTCTCCAGTTTTTACTTCGGAAGGTTATCCTTCTTACCTACAACGTGTGGGGATTTCTCTCTTTACTCCCTCTGCACACATGAGAGACTAAAAAAGCGATCTTTTTGAGTGCAATTATCATAAAATCCTAATGGTGAGGCGAAGTTGAGACTTATGATCACAATCGAATCTGAATTCTTTCATATGGTATGGTTACTTCTCGCTCAGCACTTAAGGATGAGAAGGCGTTCTTTGGTAGTTCTAACTTCGTGTTACTAGCATGCAGAAACTCTATGTCCTCATAGCTTCTTGGAGGCTTGAGACTCTTTTACACTCTGAAGTTGGAGAAGGTTTTGTGGGTACACCTCTGGTAAACCCTCACGAGACTACAACTCGTCCACTAGGGACACCTAGCGGTTTAAAGGCTTAGTGCATACGCTAAATGCATTCGAGAGACCTGCGACAGGGGTATAGTTAGGATTTCTTCATTTTGTTTTCACTTGAGGACAAGTAAAATTCAGGTTTGGGGGTATTTGATGAGTGCCAAATAGTGCATATTTATACACCTTTTTATTGGCATTTTACTCATCTTTTGCGCTTAGAAATCGGATATTATCCCATATTCTCGTGTTTTCTTTGTTTTCAAGAATAAATATTTGTATTAATTAATTTTGTGTTTTTAGGTAATAAATAAAGCTCGGAGAATTTGAGGAGCCAAAGAGCGAAGAATTGGAGTCGAGCATCTATGGAGCGAGAAAGCCAAAGCCGCGCGCGCAACGATTTGCAACTCAACGGGTAGCAACTCATCTACAAGACATGGTCTTGAGATAGTCCCGACCGCGACCGGATCCGATCCCGTCCACTCCAAGCCGTCGAGATTTCGATCTTCTACATCCTACGGTCTTTGCTCCCACTAGCATCGATGTTCGATACTCCGCTCAACACTAGATCAAGCCAAAACCGCTTACCTCCCGAGCCGTTCAGATCGCACCAGCTTCATCCAACGCTCGCTAGGCTAGTCTCATCATTTCTCTGATACACCCGCTCAACACCACACCACCTATATAAGCTCCTTAGCCAAAACCTAAACCTAATTTTCTCTTCTCTTCTCCTCTCCACCCGACAGAGCTCTGCTCTCCACCTCTTCTTCCCCGACCAGTCGCTACATCCGTCACTTCCACCTTCACCCGACACCACAACCACCAGTACAACCATCCTCACCATCCCCTCTTTGTCTCTCTACCTAGTTCATAGCTTCTTCCCTAGGAGCTAAGATCGAGATAGAGAAAACTAGGGTTAGGGTTCTCGAACAGAGGAAGGAAACATCAATCGAGCAAAGAAGACAACGATGCAGAGCCGATTAGAGCATGGGTTTGAGTTATTTTCTATTTTATTTTGATTTTTGAGAAGAATTAGGGTTTGGTATTTTGTTCTTCTTTTGCATGTATAAATAGAGGAGGATGAACTGTGTTGTGGGTTATGCCTGGACTAGCCAGTGCTTCAATTAGGGTTAATTTGTAGTTGTTTTCATCTTAATTATGTTTTAAATTGATTTGCTAGGGTTGAGATGAAACCCATGATCTGTTACTAATTGTAGTTCATATTCTGATAATTGCTCTTGTTGTGCTTTAAGGCTTAGGATAAACATAATTTGAACACTTCAACATATCACTTTCTGTATGTCTATCAAGTATTCATTCAGGGAAGCACTTCTATGTTGATTGTGTAGCAATTCATACTTCATTGTTATTATTGATCCTTAGACTAATTGTGCCCCGAGAAGACAATTAGTACTATGGAAAAATACTCTAATTGCAATTAGGATATCCATTCTAGGATAGGATTAGTCATCTAAGTAATAAAACCAATCGTGATTAGTTGTACTATGACAAGACTGACTAATACTAGGGGTTGTCTAGTTACCTTAGTTGATGAGAGACTACCCATTGAAACCCTGGATGAATGGCAGCCTTGCCATTACAAGGGACGAGAACGTTATTGAAGGTGAACTGAATTAGCTCAGATTAGGTGGTGAAGTCGACACCCTAGTGCTTTACAACCTTCTTTTCCTTAGTTTAGTGTCACATTCACAACTCAGTCGCTTCGACACAACCCTCATTTTATGTTACACACTTCTTAGAAATTCAGTGAGTAAGCCTTGATCATCCTTAGAGCACCACAAGTCTCTCGTGGTTCGACCCGCACTTGCCGCGTCTCCGATAGACGCCGTGCACTTCTGCGGTATAACAAGTAGGCCGTAATTATTTACCCATCTTCCAGGCCTACCACTTTGGCCCCACATTCCAAGTCAAACACGTTTTGCCTTGGCCCTAGCCAAGCTAGCCACACCATGTGCCCATGGCAAACCCTTGGCCCCACATGCCATGCCAAACACGCCTTACCTTGGCCCTAGCCAAGCTAGACGCACCATGTGCCCATGGAAAACCCTTGGCCCCGCCATGCCAAGACAAACCACACCCTGCCTTGGCCCTAGCCAACATAGCCGCGCCACCATGCTGGCCTTCCCTACATGGCTACCCAAGCGAAGGCGTGCAACAGTCAACGGTTGCGCTTCAATCCCAAGAGCAAATCTTAGCCATCCAAGGTTACCAGACAACGCATGGTAACCTTTGGCCCGAAATCCTAAGTTTGGTCATGCCAAACCATGCCATGCCATGCCAACGGCATGCCAACATAACCGTGCCACCATGCTGGCCTTCCCTACACGACTACCCAAGCGAAGGCGTGCAACAATCAACGGTTTCCCTTCAATCCCAGGAGCAAATCCTAGCCATCCAAGGTTACCAGATAACACATGGTAACCTTTGACCCAAAACCCTAGTTTGGTCACACCAAACCGCGCAAATAACGTACCAACCTAGCCGCGCCATCATGCCATGCCAATGGCGTGCCAACCTAGACGCGCCATCATGCCATGCCAATGGCATGCCAACCTAGTCGTGCCACCACGCTGGCCTTCCCTATGCGGCCACCAACGAACGAAAGCGTGCAACGATCAACGGCTACCTTTCCTCTTAAGATGTAAAATCTCGACCGTCGAAGGTCACCAAGCTACCAAGTCTCCCAAGCTCGACTTGCCAGGCAACAACCATATGCTACATGTTTTCCACAAAAACATTCGAGACATCAACACATATTGGGGGATCCTCTTTGGGTATTGGTTTGGCGGTTTACAGCGTGCGGCGTACACTACGCCCGTCATAAGGAAGTGTCATAAGGGTGAGGCGGTTAGTAAATACAGGGAGTTAAAGGTGAAACGTTCATGGGACATCAATTTCCTACGTTAATGGTTTTATGGAACATCAATTCCATACGTTAACGATTTTATGGAACATCAATACCATGCATACGGTTACCACCTCCTCCCATTTACTTACCCATTTTTCCATTCCTTAATGAGACCAGGGTACGTTTCACTTCGACTTGTATAAATAGATCTTACCTATTTCCACAGAACAACAAGTTCATTCAGGAATATACAACACTCAGAAAATACTTGCTAGCTTACCATTTGTTAGCCTTCCCACTTTTCTGATACAAGTCGTAGTAACACAACTACTCTTCCAGAATCAACTATTCTGGTCTCATCACTTTCCTTGCTTCCCTCCCCAAAACCAACCCATTCTCCTCCACTTTGTGACCGAAGCAAGTCCGGAACGGCCATTTCTTGGTTTAGGATGGATTTGTACAGATTGATCTCTCGAATCTAAAGTACTCCCTTGCAGTACATTGTTTAGGGTTTAAATTATTTCTCACCCGTACACCCAAAATTACCGAAATCAGCAGAAACCATTTTAACCCTCAAACAGTAGGATATCAGTACACATGGTCTAGAAAAGGATAGGAAGTGACTTCATTGAAGCTAGACTAGACTGTGCTTTAGCCAACTCTAAATGGGCTAAAAAACTTTCATAGAGCCATGGTGTATCATCTGCCCGCTGTGGGATCATATCATTCCCCAATCTTACTTAGAACCTCATCATGTCAGAAGGATGGAGCCAAACCATTTAAGTTCTTTGGTATTTACATGGAGGGATCTTCCTGTTTTCAAGTTATAGAGGAGGCTGGGGATTTTGACCTTGGAGGATCATTAGCCTTTGGAATAATGTCGAATCTAAAAAATGTAAAGTAACACATAAAGTTATGGAATATGGAGCACTTTGGAAATATTCAATACAATATTAAGAAACTCAATCAGAACCTAAACCATGCTAAAAACAATCTTAACCACCAAGACAACAACTCTAGAGTGTTACAACTCAAGAAAAAATTAGAAAAATTGGTTCCTCATAAAAGATGAAGTAACAAAGATGATACAAGATTTCTTCGAATCAAGACACATCCTAAAACAATTCAACTCTACCTTCATCACCCTGATACCAAAAATGGAGTCGCCAAGCACCCCAAAGGACTTCGGACCCATCTCGCTGTCCAAAACTATCTACAAAATTATCTCCAAACTTTTAGCCGGCAGGATAAAACCCTTTCTAAAAAAAATCATCTCGCCTTTCCAATCCGCTTTTGTCCCAGGAAGGCAAATAGCTGACGAAATTATTGTGGCCCATGAAACAGTTCACATAATGAGATCAGAAAGGAAGAACAAGAAGAAAAAAGGCATAATGGGTCTCAAAAGTGACATGTCAAAATCCTTTGATCATGTAGAATGGGTTTTTTTGGTTAAAAATATGGAAAAAATGGATTTTTGTAAAAAAAAAAGGATACATTTAATAGCCCACCGTATAAGTACCGCCTCAAGCGTTGTCCTAGTCAATGGTTCCCCGTCGGGTTTTTCAAACCAACCAGAGGCCTTATACAATGAGATCCTCTTTATCCTTACTTATTCATCATTTGCATGGAAGCTCTATCCAGAATCCTAATGAATTCTGAAATCAAAAGATAATCGGTGCAGTCAAATTCTCTGTTGACTCTCCATCCATCTCTCACCTCTTGTTCGCTGATGATTGTTTGATCTTCACCAAAGCCGGGGAAAAAAAAGTATAAAAACCTTGTTAAAATTATAGATTTATTTAGTCTGGGGTCGGGTCAACAAATTAATTATGACAAGTCGGGAGCCATCTTTAGTATATCTGTCTCGAATGAAAAAATAAGAACAATTCTAGATATCCTCAAAGTAGGCATAATCCGTCTGGATGATAAACACGTTGGAATACCGTTGTTTACGCAAAAATTAAAGATTAAGTGCTTTGATCCAATAATAGATAAGTTAAATGCGAGATTAAAAGGATGGCGTAGAAAACTTCTCTCTCCAGCAGGTAAAGGGGTGCTAATCAGACATTCAGCAGATACCCTGGCCACTATCAAATGTCTTGCTTCGTTGTCCCGAAAGAGATAACAAAGAAAATGGATTCTCTTAACCGCTCCTTTTGGTAGGGGCATTCTGAGGATAGTACGAGGGGTTTGTGCCCAAAAGGTTGGTGTTCGATCTGCACTTCAATCACCATTGGGGGTCTGGGATTTAAACAATTCGTAAAGTTCAATATTGTAATGTTAACTAAAACAGCCTGGAGAATTCTACAAAACCAAAATTCCTTACCATGTAAAATCCTAAAAGCCAAGTACTTCAAATCAACTTCCCCGTTCAGTATCTCAAAACCAAAAAAAAAAATTGCTCTTAGTTATGGAAGGGTCTTTGGAATGGTCTAAAAATCATAAAGGAGGAGGAAGACTAGAAGACGGGAAATGGAGAGGACATCCAACTATGGACTCATAATTGGATTCCTTTAAACTCTCCAAACTTGATCTCTAGAAATGACGTAATACTTTGAGAACAGTAAGTGATGTCATGGATCAAGACAAGAAGAATTGGAATGAAGATTTTCTAAATCAAGTCCTCCCACCCCAAGTTGTTCAGAACATCCTAAGTATATACCTCAATCAGAGAACACACAACCAGGACACGCTAATCTGGTCGTTGAACAACAACGGAAAACTCACGGTTAAGTCGGTATATGAGTATTTGATTAAGAATCCCTCAACTCTGCTACTCAAGCAACCCAACTGAATCCATTATGGCGAAAATTTTGGTCTCTTGATGTTCTACCACGTATTAGAGTCTTTGTATGGAATATTTCCAGTAAGCATCAAGATAGGTAGATGGGTCTCGACAATTAACACTTCTTGTACTATGTGCAACCAGTCTATAGAGACAGATGATTACGCATTAATCCATTGTCCTTTCGGCATAGTAGTTTGGTTTGGCTTGAACTGCAGCATAGATACTACCGTGAAAGGTGTTACAAACTGGATAGAAACCTGGATCTATAATAGCCAATTGATAGATAGTGTAAAAAAGAACCAACTTTATGCTCTTAAAACTTGGTATATATGGAAAGCTATGTGCCTCAAGTGTTTCCAAAAAATTGATCAAAGCCCTGCAGTAACCATAGCCATCACAAAAACCATGTCGAATCTTGCTACAACTCCCCATCTGATCTCTTTCTCAATAGAAACCCAAATCCAAACCAACTGTCCCAAATACAAATAATTATTCCCAAACCAAAACAATTTGTGACATGTTATAGCATGTGGCATATCGAGTTAACTATCGCCATTGTGGTTCTGGTTTTAACATATGATGGAGAAACCTGTAAAGGAAGAAGGGCCTTCCTCTACGAAGTGAGCTCACTAGAAGAAAGTAGCACCCTAGCAGTGATACCGGCGATGAAGTGGCACCAGCAACAAATATATCGAACCTGCAACATCGAGCTAGAAGACAAGAAGTTAATGAAGAAGTTGAATTCAAAATGGAGACTTCCACAAAGTTCATCAAATATAACTCTGATCGATGACAATGTTGATTTAATTTGTTAATTTAGACTTTTGAAATGTAATCCCCTAAGGAAAGTGTGGATGCCAAAACTAATTTCTTTTGCTAAGTTATATACCCCATCCTCTGGCAATAACGGTATTAACTTTACTATATTTAATTGTAATATGATTCATGCTAACACTACTACCCAGACTCCTGATCTGAGTAGCTAGTTTCCTTCAATATATGGTTTTTCAAGAATGTAAAAATAAATTACTTTTACTTAAACGTGTTTTTTAAGGGCAATATTTTTCCCTAAACGTGTTTTAAAGGATGGGATTTGGATTTACTATAAGGACTTGCCAAAAATACCATTGTGAAATGTCGTGCGGCACTGTATCTTCCGCCAAAAATTGTTTTTTTGTTAGCCCAAAATCCCGTATAACCCACTTTTAACACAGGCCAATGAACTCATACCTTTACGGTTTACACAAATCAAATTGGAAAATAACTTTCTCAATTATCTCAATTTAATTTAAGTTTGATCGGTGGATCATATTTTTGAATTTCGGATGAGAGATGGAAATAAGTATTATTTGGAGAGAAAAAAAAGTATTTATAGGTATTACGATAATTTCGAGGATAAACAAGTGGGAAACAATATGTTGACACTACAATATAGGTATCCTCTAGAGCCAAAACAAGTATTCACATGAAGATGGAAATTTTTAGAATCAAGAGTTTACCTCCAGAATCCGAGGAACAATTATTTTGATCCTAGATGTGTGTACTTTTATACAACCTAAATTTCTCAAAATTAGGTTTTTTCAAAATTTCTCCTAACCGAACAACTTACTGTAACTGCCATTTGAACCCTATTTTGATGATTTTTATTCAATTGAAGCAATCAAAATCAAATTAAAAGTAATGGGTTTGTTGGAAAATACCTGCGGATAGGTCCCATGGCAGAATCAGGGTTCTTATTGCATCTATTATACGTGATTATGACTTCACCTTCCGGTTCCACTTCTTTCTCAATTTCACTTGGGGGATTTGCTAGATGTGCTAAATCGAGACCTTTTCCAGGTGCTAAATCGAAGAACCATTCTTATACTCGATAGATTAATCGACGGTGAAAATTTTATGAATCGATGAAGACGATGTTGAAAGGAAGAAGAAGAAGAGAAGAAAAACAAAACTTCTCCCAAAATTTCTGTCTGTGTGGCGCGGTAGGGTAGGTCTGATTTTGTGTTTTTGTTAATAGATTAGATTAGGTTAAATTTATATTTTGGTAGTTATTAGTTTGGTTATAATCTTAATTAGGGTTTAGGGGCAAATTAGTAATATCTACACTTTAGGACATCCCTTATAAGTATAGGGTAGATGGCCTTATAAAACAATGGTCCCCTCAAAAAAAGGCTGGTCCCAAAAAATGGTTCTTATGGTTCTAACTTCTAATGCATTTCAAGGTCCTCTTTGGACTCCATACTACACAATTCCTCGTGATCCCTGTCACCAGGATATTCAGCGAATAAAAAAAAAATCAAAGCAATCAATCAATGATCCAGTTCAAACTTTTAACACGTAATTTATCCAAATAAAACGAAAATAAAAAATAAAAATAAAAAATCAATCACAGATCATGCAGCTGTCGATAGTGCAGACTGCAGAGTAATAATTTGTGCGTCAAAATCAGCTTGAGAGCAAATTAAATTCTCCACTGGTAACCTCTCAGTCTCAGAGATAATGACATCAACATCAAAACGATTTTAACATAAAAATACGAAGGACATGCCCAGCAAATAAAACAGCCAGGGGATGTCCAAATCAATTTCTATGCCACAGCCAGGATAGACTTATGATCTCCCACAGAAAAAAGGATTATATATATTGTACAGCATAAATATGACCATTGCGCCCAGAGTCTGAGACAAGTAAAACTATTTCTACGATTAACTCATTTCTGATTCTGTCTCCAATAAAACAACTACTATGAAGCTAAAGGATAGAATGGAACTGCCAATTTACCTCCAATCA
Source organism: Papaver armeniacum (assembly GCA_023531295.1). Classification (NCBI taxonomy): domain Eukaryota; kingdom Viridiplantae; phylum Streptophyta; class Magnoliopsida; order Ranunculales; family Papaveraceae; genus Papaver; species Papaver armeniacum. Next base: position 182,157 of record JAJJWW010001306.1, read on the forward strand.
AAGTAACAGAAATACACCACAAGTCTGATTTCGCACATTGCCAAGACAATTTTTCACAGCCTTTCTTGTTCAATTTCACAAGATATAAACCAAAATTTTACAATCACTTGGCAAACAAGAAGACATGTTGCATTTTGTAACCACTGCAATGCTGCAAAGGAAAGCTTTACCTCAGCAAGATCTTGCCTGGAGTTTTTATCATAATCTAGTACTGCAAACATAACTCGTTGTTTTTATTGTGAGCAATACGAAGCCATGAAATGTTATCAGGTTAGCCTGACTAGAATTTCTTACAGAAAAACAAACACCCAAAACATCGTATAGGAATCAAAGCCTGGAACAGAAGGATCACTTGACTACTGAAGTTTAAGTTAAATAGAGGTGGCAAAAGCTCAGCTCCCTAACAACATACAACAAGAAGATAATCTAAAAAGACTACATATGTGGAAAGAGTAATATAAGAACTCATAAATGTTAATTGAGATTGCATTGTAAGAAGACAAGATGAGATTGCATTGGATTACTGAAATTCCCACCATTGGTCCTATGACCCTGCTAAAGAAAAATGTTTTGGTTGAACAAGTTTCAAGTGCAAATTATAGGAATTTCTTAAGGAAAACATCATCTTCACAAGGGTTCTTAAATACATATCTCAGTGCGAATAGCTTTCTAAATAGACCTGTTTATACAACACATTCTGAATATCCATAGATTCCAAGCTCCAATTCCGTTCACCGGATGTTCTGAGATATAATGCGAACATATTTCAACAGCATCTAAATTAAACTACTTCTGAGCTATTACACTTGAGTATCTATGACACTATGAGTGAAACTAGTCTCTCTCATGTACAAATCAAAAGAAGTAATAGTGGCAGGTCTGAACAAAAAGAACCATGAGAAGAAATGCAGCCACAAATCCCAAAGCTATAAGGATCAAGATAGCCTTCTTGGAAAATATGCTGCCGTTGGAATTGGATCCTTCAATATGTGCTCCAAAACACGATCGGGACCAGTTGCCACATAGCATTGGGTTTCCAGAAAAGCTAACAGATAAAGTTAACTGTCAGGATTGAACAATTTGAATAAAATACAAACTCCATCAGTTAATCAAATTTTACCTTTCAGCTGGAAACTTTAGGCTAGGAGGAACGAGACCCGAGAGGTTGTTGTTTGAGAGATTTCTGTATCCACAACAGAAATTAGTTAGGAACAAATTTCAGTAAACCAAAAAGTGCACTAAAATGACAGGAAACAAACCAGGAGGCCTTACAAGGAGTTGATGTTCTGTAACTCTCCCAACTCGTCAGGGATCTTGCCTGAGAGATTGTTGGAAGACACGTCCCTGTAATAGCAACGTCAGAATCGAATGGCACAACAAAGAGTAATTAATATGTCAAACACATTTGGTTGTTTGTAAACTTACAGAATCTGAAGATTTCTGAGACTTCCAAATTCGGATGGTATAGGACCATCAAGATGGTTCTTACTCAGATTCCTGGATGTGAAAAAGGCACAAGTTGATTACTAAGAATTTCTCATGAAAATTAGAAAATATTCAGATCAAGGAAGGTTTACTGACAAGGCAACGAGATACTGTAGATAACCAATAGAAAACGGCACACCTCCTGAAAAGTTGTTGCTAGAAAGATCCCTACATCATAACCTTAAGTTAGCTTAAAGATTATTTACGGGAGGTAGAAAACAATCCAGCTCTTTAGACTTACAATGTGTCAAGATTTACTATTCTCCCAACCTCAACAGTAATACGTCCTTCGAAATGATTCGCGGAGAGATTTCTGCAGATTACACAGGATAGGTATATATATAACAAACAAGGACAAATGAAGCGTTAAATCTAATCAGAAAAGGCACTGAGAGAGCCTAAAAGTACTTACAGATAAGTTAATTTTCCTAAATTTTTGAATCCAGATGGGATAGAACCATTTAAGTTGTTTCCGTAAACATTACTGGAGACAGCAGATAACAAGAATGAGAAACCTACTTAGCAGATAAGGTAAAATTCATATGCCAAACCAATAAAACTCACAGCCGATTAAGCGCTTTGCACGAGCTGATATTTTCTGGAATAGGGCCTTCAAGAAAGTTGTTGCCAAGATTCCTGTATCAAGAACTCAATTGTTTCAGAACTGTGTCAAATAAGAATGGCAGACAGTTCAAAAAGCTTTCGACAAAATACAAATAAAACTCACAGTACGATTAGTTCTTCTAGCTTCCCGAGTTCCGCTGGAATTTCACCAACTAGGTGATTGTCATTTAGCTGCCTGTTTATGTACCTTTTTTGTTAGTGGCAGCTACATCTTTGTCAAGCTTGAAATTTTATCATACTGATAGAAAAACACTCACAAGTAACCTAGTGCAGACATATTGCCCAGCTCTGGAGGAATTTTTCCTGTCAGTTTATTTCCATGAAGGTACCTACAAAAATGAAAATCACCATTCAGTTTACCAACTGCCATTAAAATATGCATACAACAACATTCCAGAAAAATGAATCTACTCAACTCACAATATTCCAATGTCAGATAGGTTGCCAAGATTTGGTGGAATTGCCCCAATGAATTCGTTCTCACTTAAGTCACTACAAAATTCAAAGACATGGAGTTTAGAATATTGGCAGTAATGCTGCAATACAAGCACACATACATGGCAAGCGAAAGTACAATTATGTCATCAAAAGCAAAGTTAATGATACGTACAGCATAGTAAGGGCTTGCATCTGACCGATCACCTCTGGAATCTTCCCAGTCAGCCGGTTACCTTGAAGTGACCTAGTGAATGCAGCCAATTGCCCAAGAAAATAAAACTTATCAGAATACCTAATCAGCAGCGGGACTTCAACTTTAAAAGTTGCATAAGCAAAGTAAATGAACAAGTAAAGAAAGAATGCATACAGGAGCATAACCATTTCTAAAGAACCAATGCTGTAAGGAATTTCCCCCGCAATTTGATTGTAAGAGACATCCCTGAAACCATATTGAAAGTTATCATACGCACGAGAACATAGATCAAGAGACAGTTGAAACAGTGATAGAGGTACAAGTAACTTACAAGATTCTTAACCTTGTACAATTTCCAATGTTTTCAGGGATTGTACCACTTATGTTATTGGAACTCACATCACTGTAATACGTAATTAATACTGAAGTCAGATATCTATTATAAACTAAATTAAGCAATTGAAATAGTAAGATTTAAAACAGATACTTACAAGTACAGCAAACTAGTCATTTGACACATATAAGGAGACAATCTCCCGCTTAGAGAATTATCTCTCAGGTTTCTGCAACACAAATTAAACAAAGTTCTATTGATCACAACTCATGCGAAAAAATGAAAAAGAAAACAAACAAAAAAAAAACTCATAAAACTAGACTTACAATTCTTCGAGCTGTTTGAGCTTAGAAAATGAATAGGGTATATACCCAAATAGATCATTTACGGATAAATCCCTATAAAGTGTCAAACAACAAATGCACTTTACTCATGAAGAAAATCTAACTTGAGACTTCAAAAATGATAGAAGAGGACAAGGAAAAGAGTAGTTACAGTGATTTAAGCCCTCGACAATTTCCTATTTCAAATGGGATTCGTCCACTTAAACGATTCCCTTTCAAATCTCTGCACAGGATTACAATGCAAAACCAACCATAAGCACAATAACACACAGAAAAACAACCGAAATTGAGTAAAACGAGAGGATAAAAGAAACCATCCTTACACATTCTGTAAGTGTTTTAAATGTCCAATGGCAGGTGAAATTATCCCGCCTAGATTTAAACTCGATAAATTCCTTTACAATAAGAAACAAATCAAACCCATTTTAGCATTCTAAACCATTCAAAATTGGGACAACCTCTGAAGCATTGTACTCCATAAGCACAATGCCAAGTCAAGTACTTTCCCAAATATGCAGTAGATAAACCATTCAAGAACTAACAATAAAGAATACTTACAACGAAATTATTGAGAGCGTAATATTATCGCAGTCGACGCCTCTCCAAGAACAGTAATGTTCATTGTGTTTATCATCCCAGTCAATCAATACATTGGAACCATTACCTAATGATTCTTTAATCAATTTCAAAGCTTGTCCTACACAACAACCCCAAAAATCAAAACCCTAAAAAATCAGAATCTTTTGGTTTTTAAATCCATTTTCATACTCTTCTAAGAATATCATTTGATTTACTAATTGGTTAGGTTTAAAGTTCAAAAACTGTTTTTAAAAGTTTCACTCCATTGGGTAATCCTAATTTCCCAATGATGAAAAAAAGTAATCATCACAAATTTCCATATACCCTTTTCTTGGTTTTAAAAGCCCTAGTGGCTAGTTTGAAGTTTAACACCACCATGCATCTAATGTGGATGTTTCTCAGGTTACCCAAAATGAAACAAAAATCTGTTTCAAACAAGAACAGAGAAAAGGAGAAAAACAAAACGTTTTATCGTTTTTATAAAGTGGGAAAATTTTGAAAACGTTTTTTTTCTTTCTAAAATGTTCATTTACCAGACAGCTTTTTCCTTTTTTACAGTTTTTATATAAATAAGACTGTTTTTACCATCTAAGAAATCAGAAGAGAAAAAAATCTACTAACAAACATGGATCAAAGAAAACCATGTGATGCTGCGCAACTCCATTGCTGTTAATCAATACATTTTTTCTTTTGGATTTGTTTTATCACATATTCACATTGTAGAAAACTTGCCATAAATGGAAAAAAAAAAAAAAAAACCCATAGTGAAGAGAGTAGGAAATAGCAACGGACCTTCAATGGAGAATGACGATGCAACTGTAATAGAGAAGAAGAAGAATATTACAACTAGAGGCACAAGAATTGATTTTCCCATTCTAATAAGAGAAATTATCTATTCCGGTGAGCATATCACACAAAGAAGATCATGGAAGGTAAGGTACTGTAAGACAAAGGAGCAGATGGAAGAGTATTGATGCTTCAGCATTGAATGAACTACTAAGAGCATTTAGTGATATAATCTGATAGAGACACTAGACTCACCATAGTTAAAGCCTTTTGATTGTGTTCATTTGAGCTTGCAAAATTTATTTCTTAACCATTTTTAGAAATGCCATTTTAATTTATTTTTGATATTCATCCAAATAAAATTGTTTTTGGCGGAAGGTTTAAAAATTATTTTGAAGCATTTTTACTAGATTCAAAAATTTCCATAGAGGTTGGTTAATCATACAAAGAGGTATGTATATTGAGAAAGTAAGAACCAATTAGAGAATTAGAAAGAAGACATATAATCAGCATTCCTCCTAATTACCGGCTATAATAATACATCACCAACTAGCTCTTACAACACAGCACCAAGGTCCCAAGATCTTTATGGATATAAATCCATTTGCTCAATAATAATCAGCATAAGAAAATCCAGCGTAGTTTCTGTTGGAAAATTGTGTTAAAACTAGAGGATAAAAACAAAACAGAAGAATGGTGTATCTCTGACTTCAATGCTTTTTCGATTCTTTTAGACAATAATTTGACATTTCCAGTTAACTTGGCGAGTACAACGAGTCTCTCGAATTATGCATTCAGGATTCAATAAAGCCCTAACACCGTAATCGAATTCAAGGATTGTACTTCTTAACCCGACCAAGAACACATTGTATAAGGTTTTGATGATGCTATTAGAGAAAAATGAAAACATATTGATTTTGATGTGTTTACAAGAGAAACATCCATCGCTACTTATAGGTATTTCATGCCTTTTGGAGACGTCTGCTCATCACTAAATGTCACCTTCAAAGGGTATCAATGATGGCTTTAGGCAGAGACGCGTCCATTAAGAATTCATAGAATTTTGAATTAGGTTTTCAAATTAAAACTGACAAATTTCTCAGATTTTTTGTCTCACACTCTGCTATGGGCCGATTCCCCCTAGACCCCCGTCATAGCGGCAAACATAATACATACATTTTGAAAATTTCCAACATTCTCCCCTATTTTCAAAAACCAAAAAATGCAATAAATAAAGTTAAAAACTTTTAAAATCGGAGTGGTTGCATTACCCTAAGTGACTGCATGCGTACCCGAATGGGATCACGCCAACGTAGTTTAAGCACAATTGAGAACAAGCATCATCGTCGAAACCAATACATAAATGGTAGATATCTTTTGAATTTAAACCTTCACTTAGTATAAGAAATTCAAATCCTTATCGAGGTTCAGTGGTGAAACTAGTCTTGAACCAAGTACCCCTTGTGATAAAACCGGAATCACGCATATTGATTTCAGAGAATTATGTGTTCTGTAGCTAGCACGTCAATGGACATGTGTTTAAATCCTCGATTCATGAGTCTTCTTTAGAGAACGATCTTCTTCTCTTGGCCTGATTTTCATACTCATATAGGTAAGTCTGTCATATGTATCTGTGATACATGTGTTAGCCAAATATAGACTTATTAAGGATTTGCATCCATCACTAATAAGAAAATTGGAAATCTTAGTGCACCATAACCACTTCCATAACTTGTTGGTACCATACTGAACCTTGTTTATCCTTTCCAAAACATAGGTTGGGTTTCTGCGATGGGTGATCAATCTTCGTTCACAGACCTTAGTCTCATTTCTTCGCACTTTATTGAAACCACTACCTTTGGTAGACTTTTCGTAAATGGGTCTGCCAAGTTCTTACTTGTTTCAATATAGTTCACTGCAACTACTCCTCACTTGAGTAATTGTCTTACCATTTGATGTCTAAGACTTGCATATCTAGACTTTCCATTATAAGTCTTGTTAGAGACATTGTAGATCATAGCTTGATTATCACAATTAATCAAGATTACTGGAGATGGCTTCTTTCAAAGTGGGATTTGTAGAAGTAAGTTTCTAAGTCATTCCGTCTCTTTACATGCATCGGCTAACGTAATAAGTTCTGAAAAATTGTTGAATCAGAAATACAAGTATGTTTCTTGGAACTCCAAGACACATCAGCTCTTCCTAATGTAAAAAATATCCATCCACCAGATGACTTAGAATTGGACTCTACATTTTCCATGTAGCATCACTGCGGGATAGCTTTGATAATGCAAATCATAGTCAACGGTTCCTTTCAAGTAAGCCAACACTCTTTTGAAACTGTTTTCCAGTCTTCAACTCCTGGGTTACTTGAGAAACGACATAGCAACCCCATAGCTTGGGATATGTCCGATCTTGTGCAATGCATATCATACATAAGACTTTCAATAATACTATAATACTCAAGTGGTGCATGAGTACGTACAGTATTCTTCATTAACTTGATACTAGGTTCTAAAGGAGTCGGGGCTGGTTTGTCATCAAAATGACCATACTTCTTGAGAAATTTCTTAATGTAATGAGATTGGGTTAAATCCAACTCATCTCCCTTTCTTAGAATTTTAATTCCTAAAATTACATTAGCCTCCCCCAAGTCCTTCATATCAAAGTTAGAGTTAGGAAACTTCTTTGTTTCTTCCACACGAGGTATGTCAGATCTAAAAATAAGCATATCATCAACATACAAACAGAAAATTACATATCCACAACTATCATGCTTACTATAGATACATTTATCTGCATCATTCACAACAAAACCATATGACAAAGCTACTTTGTCAAACTTCTCATGCCATTGCATGGGAGCTTGCTTCAAGCCATAAAGAGATTTTACCAACTTGCAAACCTTCTTTTCTTGGCCTGGCAATAACCTTCGGGTTGTTCCATATATATCTCTTCTTCTAAATCACCATTTAGAAAGGCAGTTTTGACATTATTAGAGCATACCTCGGTTGAACCCACCAAGCGTTGGTATGTCAAGTTTGGTTGTCATATTTTAGTGAACCAAAACTCAATTAAAGAGTCGCTTGATTATGTACTAGAGTCAACTTCGTATAGGTTAGCTTGAAAGTATTAGGATATGATACATTACAAGTATTACGAAGACTTGAAGAAGTGAAGAAGTAAGGAGCTACAACGACAACATCATCCTTCCACTTGAGGTTAGTGATATTTGACTTGAACTGTTTCATTCCCTAACGTATCTTACAAGTCGTGCATATTGAAAACATAACTGTGAAGCATGAATGATTACACTCTAGTTAGACGTAGTATTAAGGAATACAATACGAAGTATAACGCTTATCTTTTGAACTTCGTATATAATACATCGACATAATCGTTTGAATGCTATTGTGATTATGTATGGGTATGAGGTGAAGATTTCATCCTAGGAAACAATGTTTTACATTAGTTTAAAGGAACTAAATTCATGAACTTGTTTCGTGAATCGAAAGGGAAATCGCTAGGCTTATTGGTATTGTTATTCATTGCATATCTTTTGAACTACCAATATGTGTGATTAGTATAACAGCTCATGACTTGTTTATGTTCTTGGTAAAACTATTCACAAGGCCTGACTTTTGTATTAGTATGACTTTTATTAGTGAAACTGATCTTAAGTAATCACCTGAGATGGTATGATCGATTTAGTGTTATTGGTATGACCAACTCTAGGAAAAGGGGAACCGATCCTATGAAGAGGTGCAACCGATCACAAGAGGGAATCGATCCTTGTAAGAGGTGCAACACATTTTTAGTAGATGGGGGAACCGATCCTATGAACATGTGCAACAAGTTTTTAGTGAAAGGGGAACCGATCCTATGGACATGTGCAACAAATACAAGTAGTTACCATAAGTATGTGGGGAACCGATCCTAGTACCTAGTCAACCGAATTTTTGGAAAGCTAGTGTGACTATGCACAATACTCACATGGAGGTAGAACCGAAACTTGTTTTGTTAGAACCGTGAAACCCATGATTTGTGATTGAGTGTTCTTAATCAATCACATAGTTCTTGAAAGTCAGATGAACCAATTCTAAACTTGTTTGGAAGTGTGGCAAATCGGTTTCAAGATTGTAAGTATGAAAGAGGACTTACAAAGTAAAGATGTCGACATACTTTGAACATGTGCAGTAACGCTTATCTTTTATTATTCAAAGATATTCCTTAATAGCTAAAGGAAAATCCCGGATCAAAAAATAAGTTGAGAATCTTTTAATTAAGGTTTTTAATTTTATTTTTGGAAAATAAAAATTGGTAATGTGCATTTACTAATTGGAGATAATCTAAGAGATTTTCGGTCAATGTTTGGACAAAGCATTTCCAGGAATTATGGAAACCGAATCTAGAATATATTGCATATCTTGAGAATATTTTCGGTTTTGGAAATTCCTTGGTGTCCAAACTTCCATGGTCTATAAATACCAAAGTTTGCATTTCTAGCAAACTAATCCTCAGAGCTAGCAAAACTACCTAGTTGTGTTGTTACTGGTGGAGCCGCCTATTCGGAGAGGAAAGTAACCTAATTAGGTGAAATCTCTTACGGTCCTTCAGTTTAAATACTTCTTTGGGATTGAGAAGCTCTATTAGTACCATTGGTGGGAAACTAGATAATTGTAGTTTATTATTAGTTTTCGATTGATTTGATTGACTAACGCTTGTTGAACTTTGATTGCACCTAGTTTGTTTATGCTTGAGAATCTTTTCTTCTGATATAAGATTCACTCAAACTAGATCGAAGTTTCGACGGGGATCTTTAGAGTGTTTGTAGATCTAAAGACATCTTGTGATAATCCATTGTTAACAGACTCCGTTCTGTGCGTGATTGATCACAAGAGATTCAAGTTGATTGTGTGCGGGTGTTTATTGAAGATCTAAGAAGATTTGAAGACAAAGAAGACTTTGAAGATTTCTGATTTGGGTTCATAATCTTTAGTGTGCACAATACTTGTTTCGGTTAAATAGGATCCAACTATAACCATTTTATCCTTGTGGTAGATTGGATTGATTAGTTGAGTAGATCGGCATCAATACGTTTCTTTGTGATTCAAAGTATTGATTGCAAAATCTAGACGATTACCTAGGTAATTGTTAGTAGATAGATCTAAGGACCTGACAAAGGAGTTTATTGGGATAAACGGAAGAGCCTTTTGTCGAACTCACATCACTTGGTTGAAAAGAGTTGCTACCAAATAGATTTGTTGTTCCTTTATTGTTTGGAATACGAACCAAAGGAATTGTTCCAAGCACGTGACTTATTACAAGTTGGAGGCGTGGGAATACAGACGGAACTAGGTGAACTATAGGTTTAGTTGCTTGGTCTCAGCTATACGAAGTTGGTTTGATTTTGTATAGCGGCTTAATCCCGAGAGTATTCAATTCTGGACAAGGACCCGGGGTTTTTCTGCATTTGCAGTTTCCTCGTTAATAAAATCTTGATGTGTCTTTTACTTTTCTATTTCCGCAATTACAATTGTTTTTATTATAGTTAGAAGTAAAATACACAAACGTTAATTTCTATTTACTTGATAGTAATCCTATTGTGTTTGGTTAAGTCTGAACCTCTTAGAGCATCCACAGTCATTGACCAAAACTAAAAATTTGGTCGAAAACACGCACTCGATGGATGCGACTCTTCCCGTTTGGCCTGAGGTTGAATCGAGCCGACCGAGTTGACCTGACCGATAATAAAATCTTGATCCGCCACAATACCGGAGACTTTTTCAAAACACATATGATATAGGACTATCAATCAAATATCAGACTATAACCATCCTTGAAATCAATCAAAATCGATCGACTATAACCAAAAACCAAACCATATTTGGTCTTTGGTTTAGTTTTATCGGGGCGTAGATTAAAGTTATTTGATGGGGCGTAACTCGCTTGAACTAAAAAAAAAAGCATTTTGGACGCGTAACTCGCCAAAAAAAAAAAAAAAAAAAAAAAAAAATGGGACGCATTATTTTGGTTGCGCCTGATTGGGGCGTAACTCAAAGTTATGCCCCAACAAAAAAAAAAAAAAAAAAAAATGGGACGCATTTTGGAGTTGCGCCTGATTGGGGCGTAACTCAAAGTTGCGCCTGACCAAATTTTAGTCTCCCTCCACTACGTTACAACACGGACTAAACCCAAAATTTGGTTTTTTTTGCTCTTTGCTCTTTGGTTTATGATCGCACCACTGCAGTTGCTCTTATCAAGTAAACATACTTTGTTGTTGTATTGTCTCGATCTCGTATCCATAGACGATCACACGAAGTGTGAACCGATTAGTTGTATTGTATCGACTCAGTCCATAGACAATCACTTTCGGAGAAAGGACTTATAGGTGGAAAAGTTTTAGATTGAGGTATATTTGGGTACCCTAGTCTTTTCAGACATCTATTTGATGTATAATTAACTTGTGAATAGAAGCAAGTGCAATTAAACAACGAATGGATGACATGCGAGCAACAAGAGCATATGTATCAAATTAGTAAATTTCATGACGTTTTTATAGCCCTTAACAACTAGTATGGCTTTGAACTTATCAATGGAACCATCTGCAGTCATTTTTCTATTGAATACCCATTTACATCATATAGGCTTGACGCCAGGAGGTAAATCACAGTATATCCATGTATCATTAGACAAAAGTGAATGCTTTTCATCATTGATAGACTCTTTCCAGAAAATAGCATCTCTGGACCTTATTGCTTCAACATAAGTTTTAGGGTCGTCATCAACATGCATAACGTACCTAGTCATGTTAAGAATTTGATTCTTTCTTGCTACCTTCTACAAGATATGTTATGAAATCTGGACCATAACTTTTCTCTATCCTTGATCTCTTACTCCTTCTAAGTTAGATATCTTCAACAGGTTTAGAAGTATCTTCTATGTCTCGAGTATGAGCAGAATTTTCATCATTGTCACAGTCTCCAAAGATTCTAGACTAGGTAACAATAGGTTTTCTATGGGTTGTTTTTGGGAACTATCCTTATTTAAGTTCTCAAGGAATTCCACATTTATAGATTCTATAATCTCAAAAGCATCAAGGATTAAATGTATGTAAGTGATACTGTTAAGTGAGTAACCTACAAAAGTAAATTTGTACGCTCTATTTCCTAACTAATTAGGTCTTTTACGTCAGGCTTCCTAACATATGCTAAACAACCCCAAACCTTGATTTTTTTCAAATTTGGTTTTCTGTTAAACCACAATTCATAAGGAGAAATATTCTTCTTTTTCAATGGAACCCTATTCAAAATATATCATGCATATAACATAGCTTCTCCCCACAAAGAATTAGGAGAATTAGAACTAATAAGAACAACATTAACAATTTCAACCAAAGTTCAATTTTTCCTTTCAGCAATACCATCTTGTTGGGGTATATAAGGTGCAGTAAATTGATGAATTAAACCATGCTCTTGACAAAAGAATTTAAATTCACTGGGAAAACACTCACCACCACGATTACATCGTAAAATCTTAATTTTTTGTCGTAATTATGTCTTTACTTCTGCTTTGTATATTTTAAACATATCAAAGACATCATCCTTAGATTTCATCAAGTAAGTATAAGCATACCTAGTACAATCATCAATTAAAGTGACATAGTAATTGTTTTCACCACGAGTCATGTGATTCTTAAGATCACCAACATCACTATGTGTTAGAGCACTGCTCGGTCGAACTCGCAAGCGTTGCTATCTCAAGCTTGTTTGTCAAATTTAGTTGATCAAAACTATATACTTGATTTCTAGTCCACTTATAGCTATGTCTCGGATTAGGATAGAAAGTGTAGTTGAGCTTTAGACTTCACGGCGTTCATCAATCGAAGACGAAGATCTACTGAGGAGCTTGGAAGAACTTCATCAACAAAAGGTATGTGGAGACTAAAACTTATCTAACACTCAGAAGTCTATTATATCTTATATTTTAATGAGACTAAGTCGTATAGTTATATAGACTTTTACATTATACACATTTCACATTTCGAGCTGAGTTTATCTCACTTATCTATTTGTCGAAATATGTGTTGGAAGCTTTTTGCTTTAGCTATGTTCATCATATTCTTGACGAGTTTAGTTGGAAACAATGTTAAGTCAAAAGACGATCATGTGAAAATTACCTTGAACATCTTATATGATTTTTGTGAGACAGTCATTTGATGTCGACTTAGGAAGTTTCGTATTGATCACTCGATCACTTGAAAATTATTTATAAGCTAATGGTATGTGTGAGACAGCCATTGTCGTCTTCTAAGGATGTTTCAATGATTGAAATGAGAGTTTAGAACAATTACCTATGTCTGGATACAACACGGTATGCATACCCATTATGCGAATTGTATTACGATAATCCAGGTCCGGGAACCTTGCTTGCGTACCTAGTATGTGAACGGTTTTACCTGAGAAGGTCTGAGAATTTTTTTACGTACCTAGTATGCGAACGGTTTTACCTGAGTTGGATCCGGAACTTTTGTTCGCGCACCTAGTATGCGAACGGCCTGTTTAGACCAAGGTCCAGAGTTGTTGTTCGCGCACCTAGTTTGCGAACACAGTGGTTAAGTTCTAAAATCGGTCATGTATGATTTTCATACTCATGAACTAAAACATTTATGATTTGAGGAATGCAATCTTTGCAAAGCGTGGCTTAATGTTCATGAATCGATTCTTGTATAAGTACTTTGTACGATTAAAAACCAAACCGATTTTGTTTCAATTGGTTCATATACATTTATATTCAATGATGAACAATTGAACAACTCAATTGGAAACACAATTAGATTCATTTGATTATCTATCATGATTGATTGATCTTCGTATTTGATCTAGAATTGTTGGATGAATACGGCTAAGACAAAAGTGGTCATGTGGCTAACTTCGGTAAACTATTATTGATCCAACTCAATATACACGTTTAGGTACGGTTACCCATATCTAACTATATGTATATTTCATTTGTGTGTAACAAGCTAAGACCATCTGACAGTGGAAAGATATTGCTTTGGTTTTAAGCAAACTTAGCTTGAATCTTAAATCAGGATTTTATCTAACGGTGAATATTGAATGCTTTGTTACTAAGCTAAACCTATATTTGATTGTAACTAACCCTGATTTGAAATACTATATAAGGGAGAACTCTAGCAACTGGAAAACCTAATCCCGGCATTTTTCTATGTCCTAGTTGCAAACTAGAGTCGATTCTCCTTAACCTAGGGTTTTCCTAAACCTCTATTAGGTTAACGACTTGAAGACTTCATTTGGGATTCGTGAAGCCAGAGCCAACTATTTTCTCTGTAGATGCGTATTCTTATCTTACTTGTTCTATCGTATCGAGTTTTATATTCTCTAAGATTTACTCGAGATTTATCTCCAACAGGTAAGATATAAAAATTAATCACAACAGTTCTTCGTCTCAGACTTTTGTGATTCCGCAATAAATTTTTCTACCACCATATAGTTAAGTTATTGTGAGGTGATTGATATTTCTAGGCAGCTCTTCAGGAGTATAAGACCGTATTATCAATTGGTTCATGTTCACCTTGATTTATCAAAAGACGGGGAAAAAAAAGAATAAAGGATGGAAATTTCTGTGGGAGAAAGATTTGTTTATAAGTCTTCGACTTTGGGTCTTAGCAACTCTTAGTTGTGGGTGAGATCCGCTAAGGGAATTAAGTGCACATAATCTGGCGTGGTTCTGGAGGCGTAAGGAACACAATTGTACCTTAATCGGTGTTTAGGGCTCAACTACATTCCAGTCTGAAGTTAACTTGTAGTAGGATAGTGTCTGTAGCGGCTTAATACAGTGTGGTGTTCAAAGATGGACAAGGTCCCGGGGTTATTTTGCATTTGCGGTTTCCTCGTTAACAAAAATTTTGGTGTCTATGTTAGTTATTTTCCGCATTATATTTTATATAATTGAAATATCACAGGTTGTGCATAATTAAATAAGTTTATAAATACGACCTTGTTTGTTGGATATAACTTGATTGACACTTGGGCATTGGTCTTTGGTACTGTCCAAGTTGTTTCTCATATCAATCAGGCTCACAGATTTCTATCTGTTTGATTTGTTGATTTTATTGAGAAATAGAGATAAAGATCTTTGATATCTTTCTTGATTGAGCTCGCTTTTAAGTTGGTGCTCTCGGAATTATATTGGAGTTTAGTCCATACAGATTTTCGAACGAATTATTGGGTGTGGTTGTTATACCCCCGCTTTTTCACTATGTACTAATTCAAGCAAGGAAGAATTTCTTACTACAGATTTAAAAGATATTCTATGTATTTTTGCTTGCACACATATTTTACATTTAGATACATTATCAAAATTGCAACCAGAGATCAACCATAATTTTTCATGTTACTAAGAGAACCATAATTCACATGTCCTAATCTACCATGCCATAAATCAACAAAGTCAACAATATAAGCAGAACTATTATTTATTAAATTAAGCTTAATAATTCCATTACAAGGGTATCCTTGTCCAACAAACATTCTGTTCTTGGACAATACAAACTTAGCAGCCTCATAGGTCGTCTTGAATCCAGCCTTCATAACAAGGTCTCCGGAAACAAGGTTTTTCACAATGTCAGGGACATGTAATACATTATTAAGAGTAACAATCTTTCCCGAAGTAAACGAGAGTTCAACAGTGCCTTTGCCAATTTCTTTGTTGCGTAGGTTGTTTGTGGGGACAACTTCATTTCCTTTTGTAGTAACCGGTTCATGTCTCGTAAAGGTTTCTATCCTAACATATATGGATGGTTGAACCACTATCGTACCATCATCGTCAGTATATTCACCAAAAACATTGGAGGCTTGCACTACTATGACAAGTTTGTCATCGACCATATTCGCCTCATGTTTCTTTTGTTTCTTTCATTGACGACAGTCATGAGCATAATGGATGGGTTTCTTAAAGAAGTAGCAATCGCCATTCTTCTTCTTGTTTGGATATTGATTCTTAAAATGAGTATTATTCTTATTTTTCAAGGAATTATGTGCCTTAGATTCTTCTACACTATTATTCTAAATAGAATATCAATTCTTCTAAAATTTCGAGGACTTCCTCCATGGAAAAGGGAAAACCAGGAGATGATGGATCTGCTTTTGGTTGTTGTTGTTGTCGCTGGCGCATAGCATTGATTGGGTTTGATGCAGAATGTTTAGTCTGCGATGTCGGCTGAGGTGTAGCCTTCCTCTTAGTCCCTTCGTCGGTGACAACACCTATGGATGGTTGATCAGAGTATTACTTGTTTACTAGGCTCCTATATCCGCGAGTGTCTCCGCAACTTTCCTCTCTAGAAGGCCTCGTTCTCTCCAACAAGGTTGGATCCGTCGTTGCCGACCGCTTAACAGCTTTATGTAACTCGGAGAAGGTTTGGAATCGTAAATTTTCTAACAAAGCACGATAGACAGGGATTATAAGGTTTGGAATCGTAAATTTTCTAACAAAGCACGAATAGATTCTGTGTTTTCCTTGTTTTCAAGAATAAATATTTGTGGATTATACCATTGATACCAAAGATCTCCACTAATTGTAGTTCAACTTCATGTCGCAACAATGGAATCACCAGCTTATATCTCGATGTTGAGATCTCTCCCACGGATCGTGGAAGTCGATCTGCTTTAGAAAAGCAATCTGTCGAATCTAGAGCTTCCAACTTTTAGTGATTTTAGAGTCACTAGCATGCTTTTAGCTATGTTTACATAGAGATCTATCAAATAATGAAATTGGAAGTACTGGAGAACACAATCGGGTTTCTTAGTTGATTAGAGCGTTAAAGTTGGATTTTTAACCATACCTGAGGGCGAATTAGGTGCTGTTTAGATATTCGGTAGTAGAATTGTGATCAACCATAGTGGAGACTACCCATTTTACATCAAGCGAGGTACCGACCTTCACTCTTTGTGAGTCAGGGGTTTGTAGTGCGGATCGAAAACCTACGACAGTGGTATAGATTTCGATTTCACTTGAGGACAAGCTTGAGTCATATTTTAAATCTTTTCACATAGTCATTTGGATGCTCGTTATTTCACAAGACATGGGGAACACCCACGACCCGGATCCAAGCCCGTATACGCCCAAGTATGAAAGTGTGATCTTTCTTGAGCCGCGAGACGAAGAAATATTTTTCTGTCTCGCAACTCCAGAAAATGTTAACCATCCGAGACCAAGGCTTTCTCGAGAAGAGGAAGGGGAACATCGTAGATGTTGTTGAGGGCGATATTGTTGTACCACGTGTAAGCTCTTCCCGTAAAAGAGACTTTGAGAATTCTTTGAGTCGCAAAGTTAGTTAGTGAATGTCTAACCAAGACTGATTATATTCATGTTCTCCCTAACGATTCTAGGAACAGGGAGACATGTTCCTAGCTCTCGTGGATGGACTCGCACCGGTACCATCATATAATGAAAAGGGAGGAGATGAATACCCTCTTGGCAGCGGAATCCTTTATATCTCCATTGGGTAGGGAGGCTGGTGCTGATGAAATGAGGCTGATCCTTCCTTTCCACGGTTCTGTAGGAGCCTTTCGAGATCTTCCCGTGTGATGAATTTTTGATGTGGCTGGCTCCTTTATGGCATGTGGTTAGTGATAACACGTACCTCATCATCTTTCTGAGTGTTTACTCTTGAGGTGTTAGCATCGCCGATAGATGTGTTCCTAGCTTGCTCCATTTGGTGATGACGCTGCTCGGGTGTTAACCGCTCCGTTAAAGTCTTAAGATATGTGAGAACTTCCTTATGAGTGGTGGCCATGGCTACTTGATTCTCATCCAAGGTATCTTGCCTTCTCATTAAATCATCTATGGTTGGCGGTGCCCGCTCCTCGTTCCTTGCATCCTCGTCGGCAGGGGTAGGAGTGTTGTTGTTTTCATTGGACATGTTTGGAAGAGTGATCTCTGGAGTCCTGCCACCGGTGTTATTGGGATTAGGAGTACCTTCTGAGCTTGATTTTCCACCGGTGTTGTTTGGATTAGAATGGCTGCCGAGCTTGCATTGGGATTGGTTACTGAACCAGACATAAGATCCACCATTTCTCTTTTTCCTTCATACAATTGAAGAACTAAATCTGTAGCTGAGAGATAGATCTCCGGATGTGGTCGCCAATTGTTAATACCCAAAAATAGCTCCTGCATAAAATAATGTACTGTCAAAGTACTTTCTTTAGGTTCGAAAATCAAAATCGTACAAAACGAGCCTAAACCAAGGAGTTGCCCGTTCACGTTTTGCTTCGATTACAAAGAGAGAAATTGGGTTGATCTTAGGGAGGGAAAGCAAAGAAAGTTGAGGAAATCGGTGGTGATTGAATCAGGTGTGAGGTTATTGAACTATGGAAGAAGAAGAGATTGGGAATGATAAGCTTGTTATGTCTTATGAATAGACAAGGTAGTCTATTTATAGTTGTAGGAAACACTCACTGCTTCCTCGTAAGTAGCGGAGGTTGTGGAGAGATGGAGATATTGGGATAATGGTATGGTTATGCCCATTACTTTTGGGAAGTTTTTGGAAACCGTAAACCATCATTCCATTACTTAGCCACTTCCTTTAACCGCTCTCAACCATTTCCACTACTTGTAACTTCCTTATCATAGGGTGTTGCCACGCCGCACGTTGCTGTTAACCACCAGACCAATACCCATAAATAATTCCCCTATGTAACATGTTTTTATTTCTCGTAGGAATCATGGATTTGTTTCTAGTCTTGTCTAAATTTTCATGACTGATTGATAGCCTAAGCTAGACAGACTTTTGTCACCATAGCTTAAAGAGACAACTCAATCCAAGGGTATGCTAGCACCAAGCTAATATCTAGCTAAGTCGTGGCGAGAACGCGACCTAATTGATTAGCTAGCCGAGTCGGCATGGACATGGGTTCTGGGCTTGGAGAAATATAGTCGTGGCCATATGGCCAGGCTATGCCGGCCAGCAAGGAGGTTGCGGCTGTGCCTGGTTAGAAGCCACGCTAGGCCGGCTGGCAGGAAACTGTGTCCATGGTTAGCCAAGACGGTAGACAAGGAGTCCATAGCCATTAGATAGACCAAGCCGGGAGATAGCGAGGGCATGGCCTGACTAGCTAGTTGGCTAGCTAGGAAGCTAGGCTAAGCCAAACTAGGAGGCAAGGAGGCCGTAGCTATATGGATAGTCTAGGCGAGACATGGATAGGCCGGGCCTGAAGACAATGAGGCCTTGACCTGACTAGTTAGTTGGCTAGATAGGAAGCTAGGCTAGGCCAGACTTGGAGGCCATGGCCAAGGTTAGCCAGGCCAGAAGATAAGGTATTCGTATCCATGGATAGGCTA
The DNA here is from genome assembly GCA_023531295.1 of Papaver armeniacum. Classification (NCBI taxonomy): domain Eukaryota; kingdom Viridiplantae; phylum Streptophyta; class Magnoliopsida; order Ranunculales; family Papaveraceae; genus Papaver; species Papaver armeniacum. Next base: position 201,301 of record JAJJWW010001306.1, read on the forward strand.
GACCTGAAGACAATGAGGTCGTGGCCTGACTAGCTAGTTGGCTAGCTAGGAAGCTAGGCTAGGCCATACTACGAGGCCGTGGCCATGGTTAGCCAGGCCGGAAGATAAGGTGGTCGTAGCCATTGATAGGCTAGTCCTGAAGACAAGGAGGTCTTGGCATGACTAGCTAGTTGGCTAGCTAGGAAGCTAGGATAGGCCAGACTAGGAGGTCGTGGCCATGATTAGCCAGGCTAATAGATAAGATAGTCGTGGCCAATGGTCAGGCCAAGAGTAAAATAGGTCGTGGCCAATACAAGGTGGCTATGGCCGGTTGGGCTAGACTAGGAGGCCGTGACTAGTTAGGGAACTAGTGGCTCAGGCCTTAGCTAGTTGGCTAGCTAGGGATAGGAATGTCGTGGCCAAAGACACGGCCAGGCTAAGAGATAAGGAAGTCGTGGCCTGGCTAGTTAGTTGGCTAGCTATGGAGTTAATGGCCACGACCTGGTTATGGAGCGCGGCCATGTTTGCGCTAGCACTTCATTTGTAGCATACAGAACATACTCGAGGAATTCTACCGTGGAAGTTATGCGACTCGAGGTAATATTCCAAATATTATGCTTCTGGTAATTCGGAATAGCGTAATAGCTTATTCTGAATATTTATAATTGCAGCATCAGTGTAGACTGATCAATGCATGACAATTCATATGGCGGTGCATAAAATAATGAGAGTTCAGCTGGGTGAAGCTCTAAAATATTGCAGGCATATTGAAGGCCAGTATGGCCATTTAGCAGGATACGCATTCTCAATTCTCTTACGGAATATGATGTAGAAGTACGAATCTATAATTCTGATGTCGGGTCAGGAATTTAGACATATTTATAAATATATATAGAATACCGAGAGTTCAGCTGGGTGAAGCCCTAGTACATATATGATTATAGATACGTCTCTGTGTAAGTTCAGAGGCAATTTTTTTAAGTTTTTCCCTTGTCAAAAACCCACCATCTACACCAACTAAGTTTGCAAACGGGTATGCAAATTATATCATCTGGATTTCGGTCTTGATCGACAGTTTGCAAACGGGTACGCAAACTAAAGTCACGGACCTTAATCATACCAATTCAGTTCGTATACTTGTACGCATACCGTGTTGTATCCAGACAATGGTATTTGTTCTTAAACTCCCATTTCAATCATTGAAACATCCTTAGAAGACGACAATAGCTGTCTCACACATACTATTAGCTTATAAGTAATTTTCAAGTGATTAAATGATCAATACGAAACTTTCCAAGTCGACATCAAATGATTGTCTCACACAAATCATGTAAGATGTTTCAAGGCAATTCCAGATGATCATCTTTTGACATAATGTCAAGAATAACGATGAATGTAGCTAAAGCAAAAAACTTCCAACACATATTTCAAGATATATATAAGCGAGTTATACTCAGCTCGAAATATCAAATGTGTATAATGTAAAAGTCTATATAGCTATACGACTTTGTCTCAATAGGAGATACAATAGAATAGACTTCTGAGTGATAGATGAGTTATAGTCTCCACATACCTTTTGTTGATGAAGTTCCTCCAAGCTCCCCTCAGTAGATCTTCGTCTTCAATCGATGAACGATGTGAAGTCTAAGCTCAACTACACATTCTATCCTAATCCGAGACATAGCTATAAGTAGATAGAAATCAAGACTTATAGTTTTGATCACCTAAACTTGACAAACAAGCTTGAGATAGCAACGCTTGCGAGTTTGACCGAACAGTGCTCTAACAACTATAGACCCCTTCGTCAATATATATAGGTTGAATTACAGTTTCCACTTGAACTTTATACTAATCTTAAAACAGATGGCAATTCAACTGTCAAAAAAAAATAAAAATGTTTGGCACACTTTAATGGAGTTGTATTGTATCGCAAAAGCAACCAGAATTAGATTAGGAAACCTACTATTTATGATAATCAAAATCATTTTTCCATAGTACATATTGTAAAAATTAGAATCATTTTTTTCAACTGTTCGTTGTGTGTTAGAGGTTTGGGAAATTCCTAAAAGTTTAGCTATACGGGCTTGCAAGAAGATATCTTCGGAGAAAAAAATTGCATCAACTAATAACAAGGATAAAACATGCAGTTGGTGTAAGTAATTCGGTATAACTTTTGAAAGTTCATACGCCTTGCTCTATAAAATGCTTCAGTACTCCAAGAGTGGTTTGCTTCTAAAGTATATAAAGATCGCGACATTCCTCTTTCAGCTTTCAAGACACTCCTTTGTTATGATCACCACAACTAAGGAAAGACATGATACTTAAAAGTTTTTGGAACTAATCCCTCATACAAAAAACTTTCCTACATTTACTCTTTTTCTTAATACATTTATAAATTTGTCAAAAAAATAATAATTATCCCCCAACTTGAATTCCTGGCTCCATCACTATGTCTGTTCATCGCCAAACGACACCTTTAAAGGGTATCAATAGTGGCTTTAGGAAGAGACAAGTCCATTCAAAATTCAGAGAAACTTCTCTGAATTTCTGTTCGTAGTCTGCTATGGGGCGCTGCCTCCTAGACCCACGCGACCTAACCTGTCAGGTCCATCACAGCCGAGGAAGCCCTCCGTCATAACGGAAAACATAATGCATACATTTTGAAAATTTCCAACAGTTTAAACATACTTTTATTTGGACTCCGTTTTTAACTTTGGTTAGGAAAATAAATCCAATATAAAATCTTTACATGGCGTAACAATTCTCTATATAATAATAGAGTTTTTTAAAGCATTCTCATTCACCGGAGCTCCACGTTAATTCTGACTTCTAGCTTCTAGTTGATTCTAGCTTCTGGTTGATTTTGGCCCCAATTTTTTTTTGTAATAAAATATTGAATTTAAACTAATAATATTATTTTTCTAAAAGTAAAATAACTAAAATCTTGAAAATCTTCTTGCATCAGATAACAAAATCTTGCAAATCTCAAAACATGCCAAGAATATATGATTTCATCGTGATAATCAACAAAATAAAAAAAAAAAACATCCACGATTAAATCGAATGATCATCATGTGATGATAAAATAACTTCAAGTGTCCAGTGTTCGTTTACATTCTTAAAAAATATACTTTTCCTAATTACGTCCCCAAACTATCAATTAAATCGGAAAAAAAAAAATCTAAAGAAAAAAACCTGAATAGCCCATTCATGAATCTCTTTTCCGCAAAACGATTAGCCCGGTCATGAATCTCTTTTCCGCAAATCTTTTTTGGTATTCCTACACAGCAGTTGGAATTTTTGTTAGTATTTTGTATGAATGATTTGGAACAAAGATTATGATCTAAATGGAGCTAATACAAAACAAACAAGCACTGAAAAAAAACTACGAATCAATAATCAATAGACGTCCTAATTTGCAAAGATAATTTTTCTTAATTTGTTTTTTTTTTCTATAATCAAAAATAAAAAAAATTAAGATATGTTCCATAATTAAGAAATATAGTTTATTAGTTCTTCGGGTCAGAGCTTATTAAAAATTTTATTTTTCAAATATAAGCGAGAAACAGGCCCGTACATAGCACGGGCAAAAAACTAGTAATAATAAAAAAAAATCAAATAGCGTACCTAATTTTTGAAAGCTATATACTCCCTCCGTTCTTAAATAATATATAGGTTGGTTTCATGTACAAATTACACATGAAACCAGCCTATTATTTAAGAACGGAGGGAGTAATAAAATTGCTATACATAGGGTTAGAGACCGCCGAATGAGAGCACCAGTGGACCTGTTAGCACTCGCACCATAAATTCCAAGACAATAGTACACTGCAACTAAGGTCTCTCTTGTATGTCATTCATTGCGTTGTGTGCTTAATTTTATTTATATTTTCTTGCAAGAATGCAAATGAAGCACGCAAATGATAATATCGGTAGCTAGCATTTTGCGAGCAAGAAGTAGCATCACCACAAGTTCAGTAATATCTGTCGTTAAACTTTTGAGAAGCAACTGAACAAGTCTTATAAAACTTTAAGATCATTTGCCCGATCTCTCAAAGAAAATAAACCACGAGGGGGAAATAGAAAATAACCACGAGGGGAAAAAACAGTTCAGACTTCAGAGCATACTTAAACCACGAGGGGGGAAATTGATTTCATCTGTAATATTTCATTCCGAGAACGACAAAACTCCACCACTTTCACAACCTAGCCCAGAAAATTTCCATGAATGACCACACTTGAGCCTAGTTAGCAATTCAGGGTACGGGTAGTAGTTCGGGATGGCATATGTACGGGAATTATACAGAATCAAATAGGTCGGATTCGGTCAAAAATCCGGTCAACGATTCGTTGTTCGGACAGTAGTTCGGAACGGCATACGTACGTGCATATTCGTTTTATAAATGTAAGTTCGGCACTTAAAATTCGGCTTACATATATGATAAATTGATATGTATTATGACCTTATTACGAGACTAATTTTATTTGTATATGATTTATAAGATGGAAAAAAACATTTTAGCGTGATTATTTAACAAGAAGTAAATAATTTAATCGCATAAATGTATTATAAAACGAGTTTATAGACTTTTAAACAAAAATTAACACATAAAACACTGGTTAAACAACTATCAATAGAAAATTTTAACTGAATAATTGTATTTAAATATAAAGTATATACAAAATCAAACAAAAACCAATCAACAGAACTCTGGTCATAGAATTACCTATGGGAGAGCGAGGTTGGGCGCGAACTAGGTTCGAAATTCTAGTTCGGAAATATCATTCGGATTCGGTCAGTTCGGATACGTTCGCGAATCATTCGTGAATGATTCGGAGAATTACTAACTAGGCACTTGGGTTCTTTACCATGTGGAGCCAAGAATCTAGCTAGCTACGAGTGGTGAAATTTTTTTTAGGGTAAGCAAGATGGAAAAAATAGGTTTCGGGGCCAATATTATTATATAAAAAATTAAGCTCGGGATCCGACTCAGCGCCATACCATTTACCATGGGTTGGCTCACAAATTTAAACCCACGTCTAGGTTTAAGAACTGTGACTTCGACACTATAACCAAAGCCATTTTTCCTGAAACAAGTCCAGGATTGGCTAGGGACTATCTCATAAAGAATCATCCCATAAAAGTGTTGCAAAAAGTTTTACGTCAGCTTGGGGCCTAAACAAAACTTGTCCTAAGACAAGAAAATCTTCAGCCTCATTCCAAAAGAAATAAACATCATGAACAATCAAAAAGGTAAGATTTTAATCTCACAGCTAAAATTTCTTTTCTGGAGAGATTAAGGAGCAAATACAAAATAATGGAAGAAAATTATATTATTGGTTTGGGATGTGTGCATATCTATCAGATAACAGATAAATATCTGAGGGCAAAAAGTGCACCATCTCATAAAATAAAAAAAAGCTAAAAAATAAATCAGACTCGAATCAAACTTTAAAATATACTATTAAGATTGTAGCATTCCACCAAATTTAATCCAGATGCAACGACATTTATTTTGCGTTGAAGAGGCAACAACATTCTTGGTTCAAGCAAAAACCACCATGGTTGTAGTTGTACTTGCGACATTGATCTCCACAGCTCCTCCCATCACTTTTGCAAGAACCTACACTGAGACAGCGATCGCCTCTATCATCTCTTTGAGGTTGCAGGAGATTATCAGCCGCATTAACTAGAAAAATAAATAATTTGTTCCTTTAGCATTATTCTATATATAAGAAATAATTAAATTTATACAAAGAAAAATAAATAACCAAAAATTTGTAGCAAACAACACAAAGAAAAACAAATTGATAGTTAAAATACTAACCAAGAAGTCTGTCCCTAGCCTCGACGTAGAAAAGTGAAGCTGATGACAAAAATAAAAGGACGATAACAAGATGACTAATGGAAAATTTTGATGAATAACCCATTATTTTGTCTGAGCTATGTGTCTGTAACTGTAATTCGATGAAATTAAACTTGTTAAGGAGGATATTTATAGGTTTCAAATCATTAAAATTGCCTTAAAATCCTTACCAAAAATTTCCTTTTGCTTCCTTGCCAAAAATACAGACTTAGTTGCCTAATACCGTTGTAGTTTTATTGATATTCATGCAAGTAGTCAATGCGGAGTTTTTTTGGCAGCTGCTCAAGTACGGGGTTTCCTTCTAATGAAGATGACTTAATTAAGGATTTAATGCACGCTGGTGCTAAAAAAAATAACCAGAGCTTTTGCCTTTTTGAATTTAGGGAAACTCCTAATGTTGGGAATCTTGTTTTAATGCAAGTAGCCCTACCCTACGAGGATTCCTGGATCCGTCCCTGAAGAAGAAATTGACGTTTAGTCCCAAAGTTACTGGGCTTAGGACGCTTTAGTCCATCCATCTGAAGCCCAGTACAGTTTAATCCAAAAAAAAACCCGCCCAGAACAGTTTAGTCCAAACTTGGACGATTTAGTCCAAAATCACGTACGAGTCCCGAGTTTCCGATTTTTTGATATACCATAATTAACCTCGAACGATTCCTTCTATATAAAGTGTGATTTTGAAATCGAAACCTTTGGATCTGAAACTTGAATTCAAAACAGGATGCAGCTCATAGATGATTTGGGAGGCGATTTAACAGTTTCAGAGAGATTTTGATCGTTTCTTCATCATACTTCAACTCAGTTTACGTTCTTAGTCCAGTAACTTTAACAGTTTCAGAGAGATTTGTTTGTTCTATAGTCGAAAATTCTTAATCTCAGGTTTGAAGAAACCACAGAGTGAGAGATAGATCGATCCAGGATTAGATTGGATTTTGATTTCTAATAGAGCGTAATTCAACTTCAGGTTAGTTTTCTTTTGGTTGTATTTCATCTAATTTTCAGGTTTTGTATCTGATTTTTAGTTTTTATGAGTTTCTGAGTTTATGAGTTGATGATATCAATTTGTATAATCTTGAGTTGATATTTTGTTATATACTAGCTTTTTGATTCTCTTGATGATGATGATTTACTGTAAATACTAGATAAATTCGATTTTTGTTACTTGATGTTGATTTTTTTAGTTTTATGATGCATGATAAGAAATCGACGGTGATACTATATCCTAGTCTTCTATTTTTTGTTCCATTAAGATTCTGGAGCTTAATTGATGGAGTATTTTTATCTAGGTTTAACGTTAGTTGATGTTTTTGGCATTTTTTAAATGTGTACTTTCATGTACACCGTTTACTTTTTAGGTTTTATGAATTTGAAGCTTCGGATGTTTATTATCATTTCTTTTGTAATATGTAGGGGTTCCAAATAAGCCTGACAAGTTCATTAATGCTGTTTTGAATCATGGTGAGCATTCTGCTGTTTTTCGTGTTAATACTAAAATAACCGTAGAAGAATTGAAGCATTTAACATGCAAGCACCGGAGGTCTTTGTCTCACGGGAGTATATGTTTGATTATATGGACAATGCTCAAGTAGTTTATGTGACAGGTGATATACAACTTCAAAGCTTAATTGGTTTCATGATTCTTATCGATAATGAAGATGTGTATTTGCGTGTGGGAATAATTCCGAATCATACTTCTCGTTCTAAGTATGGTAGTAGCAGATGTGGTAGTTCTGGTTCTAAGTCTGGTTGCAGCAGTAGTTCTGCTTCTTGTTCTAAGTCTGCTTGTGTAACTGAAAGTCCTAAGATGGTAAGGGTGTTAGATCATGATGCAGACAAGGGTAAGCCTCTTATTATCGATGAATGGAATTATATATTTGACGAGATTGGTAGAGAATTCGTGGGTGGTGTTAAAGTTGTTAGGATTGCTCTTGATGAATACAAGATGGCTACTGGTCACAAGCCTATTATTCTTAAAAATGATAGAACTCGTTTTACTGCAAAATGCGAAGAAGATGGTTGTGCTTGGAGGATTCATTTTGGGCCTGTGAATGGTGATACTTCTCGGTTCGTCTTTGAAAGATTCTAACGCTCACAAGGTTAGTGGTTTTCATACTAGTCCACATTCTTTGAAATAGTTAGTTTACTTGCTCGGTTAGTTTTTATGTTGATTTGTTTTAGGTGTACATTGTGGTGCACTGTACTTGTTGTACTCTTAAAATACATGTTCTTGCTTGGTTTTTGTGTATGTTCATAGTGTTGTTTTTGAGATCTTATTAGGTGTGAATTGTGGTGCACATTACTTATTCCATTTTATTTATTTTTGTGTAGTTGTGGTGATGGTTTGAGGTTGAAGAGTCCTGCGGTGACAACCAAGTTAATCAAGCATTTGATCGCTGACAATTTACAGGGTGATCCTAGCTTAAAACCCAATCAGATCATATCACTTTTCAAGAAAACTTATGGGTCCAATATTAAGTATCACCATGCCCGTAGAGGGAAAGAAGCTGTATTTGAAGAACAATATGGCGATGATGAGAAGTCGTATAGTGATTTTACTTGGTATGTCAAAGCAATTGAGGAAACTAATCCCGATAGCTATGTGAAGTTTGAAGTTGAGGATGGAACAAATAGATTTTCAAGAGGATATTCGTTTGTTACGGTGCTTGCAAGCATAGCTATAAGTATCTCAGCCCATGATTTACTTGGACGCTACTTTTCTTCTTTGGTAGATACAGGGTACTCTTATGGCTGCAACATGTATCAACGAAAACAATGAGTTTTACCCATTTGCTTTTTCCATTGTACAGTCTGAAAACAAAGATAATTGTTTTTGGTTTCTGGATAATCTTCAAAAACTATTGTCGATGGTCGATGATCGTCCGATTGTTTTCCTTAGTGATCGTGGAGAATGACTCTTGCAGGGCATTCCAAAATATTTTCCTAATTCACATCACAGCTATTGCTTTTACCACATCAAATGCAATCTCCCCATTGGATCAGGTGATGCGAATTCGAAGCCCGTTCTTGATTTGTTTTACAAAGCTGCGTACTCTTACACACCAGCAAACTTTGAAGAAGCTTTGAAGGGAATGCATGCAATTGGAGCTGGGCATGTTGCTAACTATATCAGGACTATTCCAAAGGAGAAATAGGCAAATGCGTTTTTCCCTATATGCAGATATGGTGCTCACTCTTCAACTCTTGCTGAGTCCTTCAACAACTGGGTTCTTCCTTTTTAAAAGTTGCCTGCATTTGTTCTTCTCGATGCGATACGGTGAGTTTTATGTTTAGTTTTTTATTTATGCAACTATGTCTACATTGTTTGCATACATGTGTTTGCTTTGATCTGTAGATACATGTATCCAAATGTGTGTACATTGTTGTACACATTGATTTCCTTGATGTGTACATTGTTGTACACATGTTTTATCTGTATTCCTTTTTGTTGTACACATGTTTTTGATTTTATGGTTTGTGTTTTTATCATGTCAGTTTGAAGGTTATGGACAAAATGTCCGAGAGAAGGATACTAGGTCTGGAAACATTCAACACTAGGCTCACTCCTGAATATGAGGCTTTACTAAAGGAAAACATCGACATTGGTCGTACTTGGACCGTTGTTCAGTCCATGGAAAGATTGTATGAAGTCAGGTCTCCCCGGACTCATTCTGTAGATCTATTGCAGAAAACTTGTACATGTCACAGGTGGCGAGTTAATGGTTTTCCTTGTGCACATGCTTGTGCTGCAATTCAAGCTACTAGATAAGACATCTATGATTTTGTTGAGCCATACTTCACCACCGAGTGGTATAACAGGACATACCAGGAGATCATCTTGCCAATCCCCAATTATGACAAGCCGCAGACTTATGATCCTAGTGATAGGGTTATTGTTCCTATTCCTGTTCCTCCACCAGGTAGGCGAAGAACACAACGAATCATGCATCCTTATGAGAAGCAAAATAGGAAAATGATGTGCACAAAGTGCTTCACACTTGGTCACCACAACAGAGCTACCTACCCCATGATTTGATGACTTTTTCTATGTTTCATTTTTTCAAAAGATTCCATGTGTTTGGTCTTTACTTTTGGTAATGTCTTTTCGATTTTCTTTGGCGTGGATAATAAGTGCCAGGACATGTGTACCATTCTGTACACCTTCCTGTGAACTTCAGTTTTTATTTCCTGTCTTTTTACATGTGTACCACTATGTACACCTTGGTGTACAATGGATGCTACTAGTCTATTTTGTTTAGTAATTACTTATTACTTTTGTTATGTTCAATTTTTCGATTTCGCATGATATAAAAATTTTAGTAATATACTTATGTCTTTCATTTTTATACTTTTGATAAAGTATGAAAATCATCGTAACATGTGTACCTTTATGTACACCTTATGAACAGTTTTCTGCTATGTCGCACTGTGTACAATCAAGTACACCTTGATTTCAAAACCCGAAATATACATTTCAAATGGTAGTGATAAGTCATAAATTTGTAACATCAATAACATCAATATTGAAAACTAATAAGATTTCAAACCAACAAATTTCCAACTAATAAAAATATTAATTCAAGGTCTTGATAAGTCATAAACAAAGTTATAAAAACTGAAATTTGATTTTGTTGTCTACAAAGATAGAAAATGTTTAGAAGCAAGCAATTAACAAATTGATCTTGTATAATGAATTAGGAAAATAAACTCTTCTTCCTCCTCAATGGATTCTTTTCCATACTCAGGCGCCACTGCTTGTGCGCTTCATCAGCTTGCTACATCCCACACCTGTTCATAGTTTCCGACTTTTTCAGCATCTTTGCCACCAATGTCGCTCTCATATCCTGACAGATTTTTTCGGCCCTCTGCTGATCTCTTTCCATACTCTTTCTCTTCTTCATACCTCGTTTTATAAAGTAGCAAGTATACAGCTAGCAACTGGATTGGTACCTTGAGAAGGACACCGCATGATGTTTATCTCATGCGGTTCTATAGGCGCATCACCCTTTAGCACTCTCTTTTTGTTGAGTTCCAACCGCACCACATTTGCCAGTTGTTGTGCATCATTTTTGTAGTGCTCATTTGAGTGCGGCGAGTTGTACCACTTCCACTCCTCGGCTATGAAATCAAACTTCAAAAGCGACCAGTGAAGCCCCACTGCATTTTGTATTGTAGAGTGATTGAGGGGATTAGAAGAACTTCCAAATCGTCGGGCATGTCCCGTATGAAATCTACCACAAGCCTTTGTGTCTCATTGATGTTGTTGTTCTTCACATAGTACCGCAATCAATAATTTGTTGGAAAATAAGGTACACCTAAATCATACCTATATAAAATCTATCAATCAAACATTCATGCAAACACTTAATATAGCATTCGTCAATCATATGGCATACTCGGGTGTATATCTATGTCCACTCCTAAATAAATCTACAAAGGCATACTTGGTGTATATCTATGTCAATCATGTGTACTAGTATGTACACATCATTAAATTATCTATATATGACATTTTTTATTTGTTTTTTTGAGAAACTTACACATGCAGTGGGACTCATAATTTCGCATCTCATGTACTTCTGGTCACCAGGATGACGGATGTTGTCTCTGACCATTGCCTTGCAACGTCGATGGATGTAAAACTGCAATACCGCTTGATCCAAATACTTGTTGAACATCAGTTCACAAAGTACTTTCCCCACAATCATAACATCTTCCTTGACTGTTGGATCTTGGAGCCTTGTTAGTTCCCAAGCTACAGAGATGCGTAATCATAAAGGAAATGTTAACATGGTGTACATAGTGGTGCACATAAGCTTTTTTCAATAAGATTCAATCATTCATATAGTACGAGGTATTGTTTTGTGAACTTACGTCAGGCTTGCATAATCGAAGAATTTATGTACCCTTCTCTTGTCCGGTCCTGTGTCCATGGCATGGTAAAGTGGTGATTGACGGATATCTGGCAGTGGGCGATAAGGATGATACTCATTGTCCTTTCTCTTTTTCGGAGCAGGATAGGGTATTTGTTCTTCGTCCTCAATTTGGATCCTCTTGCCCTTTTCAACTCCTTTGTCATCCATTTTCGGCCTAACTTGTCTGTTTTTGCCCTCAGCAGTGAAATCAACATCAAGTTTTTTCTTTGCAACTCTTTTTGGTGGTGTCTTGGACACCCTGCCAGTAGCTCTTGTCTTCAACATTTTTGCTTCCTTCATCCTCCCAGCTCTTGTCTTTGCTGTTGGTGTCTTCTGCTCTTCTTGACTTCTAAAAAATGCATCTCCGTGTTGTTGGATGAATTGCACTGCTTCAGCAACAATCCTTTCTCTTACGTCTTCATTGGATAATGATCTTTGCGACGACTCTTCTTTAGGATCTTCTTGGCTCAACAATTGAAAGTTTGGACATTCGTTGATCACGGTTGCCATCTTTTCCTTCACGTCAGACGCTGCCATTCTGTAACAACCTTTTTCAAGCTTTATGAAGACACTTTAAGACAAGTTGTCTAGAAGTTCCTCAATTGTTGAATAAGGATCATCCAGTTGATCTTCTCCTTGAGTGAGTAAAAGCACATCTCCTTCAACCGGGAACATGCCTTTAGGGTCCAGCTGAGCTAAGGCTTCAGCTGCGATGATTGAAGCCTCATCAATTTCAATTTGTTTGAGTTGCAACATGGTCTTCTTTATATGCAGATGTCTGGCAGAGAAGTCTTTGAAAAAAATGAAATTTTTGTTAGGTTCTACAAAAGTGTACATCTTTGTACACACACATATACAGAAGAAATCACTAAGGTGTACAGCTTGGTACACATATAAAAATGAAAACAAAAATGAAATTACTAAGGTGTACAGCTTGGTACACAGAAGAAATCACTAAGGTGTACAGCTTGGTACACATAAAAAAATGAAATTTTTGTTAGGTTCTACAAAAGTGTACATCTTTGTACACACACATATACAGAAGAAATCACTAAGGTGTACAGCTTGGTACACATATAAAAATAAAAACAACTGCGAGCCTAACAAAAAAATATTTTTTTATACCTCGGTTTGTTAGCAGTTTCAGACTCAACTTCAAGCCTTGTTCCATCCTCTTCTTCATTTGACTTTGACAGAGGCCTGCTGAAAAATATAATTTTGATTGAATTTTATCAGTGGTGTACAAGTATGTACATGATACAAGAAATGAAATAAAATGCGAGCTTAGATCACCATACCTCGGCTTGTTAGCAGTTTCAGACTCAACTCCTTTGTCATATTCACTTCCATCATCCATATCTTTTGCTTCATTTCCATTATTGGTCTTTGATGAAGGGGAGCTAAAAGATGCAAGTTTAGAGAAAAGGTATGAGTTATAGCATACTGGTGTACAACTATCTACACACATAAAAACAAATGACTGCCACATTTAGTAAGAGTGATTTTATACCTTCGCTTTTCAGAATTGGCACCCTCGTCATCACCACCATGCATATCACCACCTTTGCCACCTTGGTCATCATGATCATGCATATCACCACCTTTGCCAGCACCACCCTGCATATCACCACCTTTGCCACCATCATTGTCATCGTCATCGTCATCACTATTATCATCATCATGCATATCAACATCTTCACTGTCCTCCTCCTTCTCATTTTCCTGTTTCTCCTCAACCTCTTCCTCCTCCTCATCATCCTCTTCCTCAACATCCAACTCCTGCTCATCATCATCACGTTCATCCTCACTTTGTAACTTTTTGTTCAATGAAATGATTTCTTGCAAGGTCTCAGTAATTAAATCAACAGCATCCCAATCTTTTTCCACAGTCTTCAGATTAGCTGAATAAAGTATCTTGGCTTTTTCTTCAATGAAGCTAACAAGCTTTTGATGTTTAAGCTGCAACTCAGAAAGCTCTTCCAATGCTTCATCTCTTTGTTGTTCTCGCTTTGTACAACTTTTCTTTCAAGTACATCTCTGCTATTTTCTCCCCGCTCTTTTCGTACTCTTCCAGAATCTGTTGTTGTTCATCACTCCAAGCTTTTACCCATCCGGTTGCATCCGAAAACATGCCAAAGTGTCAATATATATAACAGGTGTACATCTTTTTACACACCGTGTTATGTGTGTATATTGTTGTGCACATGACAAAATTTTCTCACCATTTTCAAGGTGTATATTGTTGTACACATATAGGAAGAAATCACTATCATAAAGAAAGTTATGAAGTTACCTTTTTCATGGCTTCATTAATATCTTTCTCTATTGTATTGCTGATGTCACTTATTACCCACCTTAGAAATCTAGGGAAAACTTGTTCATTGTTTGGCGTCATGCTATTGTTATGTTCAGCAAACCAATACTGCATTGACAAAAAGTTAAAGAGTTAGAAATCTTAGGACCCAACAAATACAGTGAACAAAAGCATGTAAATTGGTACAACTTAATACTTGTGTAAAACAATGTACACATACTATCTGTAACAGTGTACTCACCAACAGGTACACCGTACAACCATTAACTTTAAGTGGATGATGAGTGCCAAATAGTGCATATTTATACACCTTTTTATTGGCATTTTACTCATTTTTTGCGCTCAGAAATCAGATATTATCCCAAATTCTGTGTTTTCTTTGTTTTCAAGAATAAATATTTGTATTAATTAATTTTGTGTTTTTAGGTAATAAATAAAGCTCGGAGAATCCGAGGAGCCAAAGGAGCGAGAAAAGTGGAGTCGAGCATCTATGGAGCGAAGTCGAAGCTCGCGCGCGCAATGCTTGCAACCCAACAAGTAGCAAGACATGGGCTCGAGCTATCCATCTCGGACTCCACGACCCGGATCCAAGCCCATCATTTCGAGCCGTTGAGATCTCCCTCAGCTACATCCTACGGTCGCTCATCTTTGCATATCATTACTCGATGCTCCCGCTCCACACCAGATCACTCCGAGCCTCCCTCGGCTAGTTCGGATCGTACCCGCTTCATCCAACGCTCGCTGAGGCCTCTTCATCGCTCCTTGCTACACCCGCTCAACACCGAATCAACCCATATCCCTATACCCCATCGAGACAACCCATTCTCTTCTCCATCTTCTATTTCTTCTCCGACACAACCCAGAGCTCCACCTTCTTCCCCCGACCAAGCTCTGAGCAGAGCCATACCAGAGCCTCACCACCACCATCTCCTGACACACAACAACCACTGCAACAGCCGCCTTCGCCATCCCCTCCCAACTACTCTCTAGCTCTGTCTTAGCTTCTTCCCTAGGAGCTAAGTGAGAGATAGAAAGGGTTAGGTTAGGGTTAGGGTTTCAATACAGTGAGAGGAAAATCGAAGCAAGGAAAGCTCAGAGCCGAATTGACAGAGCAAACACTGAATCAGAGATTTTGGGTAATTGGGTTTGTTTAATTTATATTTTGCAGAGAATTAGGGTTTGATTTCGGTTGCATGTATAAATAGAAGTGAGTTGGGGATGTTGATGGCATGCCTGGGCTAGCCAGAGCGTCAATAGTAGTTTTATCTCTGTTGTATCATGTTCTAATTTGATTTCCAGGGTGTTTGATGAAACCCCTGATTCCAATGTGAAGCATGTCTGATTTGATATGATTTTTGTTGTGTTCTAATATGATTAAGATTAGTAGTTAGCCATTGAGTTTACAAGCCTGTGATGAGTGGTACTGTAAGAAGACCACTCATACTAGGGGTGAGTTAACAAATTTAGTTAATGAATATCTAACCAAGACCTTCAAAGAAAGGCACATGATCATAACTTAGCTTGCATTGCCTTAGCATAAGAACAGGTGGTGGAAATAATCACCCTGGTCACTTCCTAATTTGTCACAATCATTTGCTACTTTAGTTCAGTTCACTGTCACAACTTCTCAGTCGTTTCGACAAACCAAACACTAGTCTTGTTACTTTCTAGAATTCAGTAGAGGAAGCCTTAGATCACTTAAGCACCACAAGTCTCTGTGGGAATGACCCGTATTTGCCACTGTCTATAAACTAGACACCGTGCACTTGCGGTTTAGACATAGTTGTAGGATAAATCACATCTTTAAAATCCTACCAAGTTTTTGGCGCCGCTACCGGGGACTTGGCGTGTGCCCTGTGTTCATTGGCATGTTTTACTGAGTTCCAGTCCTCCTCTGTATATACTCACCTTACATTTCTGCTTTTAGTCCTGTTTTCGTATAACTTAGTTTAATTTTTGTAACTTGCATCTGTAACTTAGGGAAGTCTAGTATAACTTAGTTTCAATACTTGCATAACTACATTCTCTCATTTTTTGTTTTTTTTAAGCTCTGCCATGAAGAATAACTTAGTGTAATCATCCCCTAATCATCTCATAACATGTAATGTCACTATAATCATCTCACTGTTCTTTTGAAGCTTTCACAAATCATAACATCTTGCATTTTAGTGTCAATTGTAGCTATTGCATTTCCCCTGTGACAGTCCAAGTAACCAAGCTTATCACCCTGCCAAATCCCATTCAGTCCAAATAGGCATAATTGCTATTATTTTTCCCATGTGTCAGTCCAAAAGACTCTCAAGCTTATGCCAGTGACCTTGTTCATTTGCTTTGCCTTAACCTGCACATCCCAGAAAACTGAAAATCTTTTTTGAGCTACAGGTGCATATGGTAAGGCTGAGCCAAGACCAAGGAGAAGCACAAGACTTGAGGTACGTATGTTGCTGTGCTGCTATGCTGTTGTGCCTGTGAGCAGCTGAGCCAACCCAAGGCAGACCACAGTGCTGCAGACTTGAGGTTAGTATCTGAGCATTGTATTGCCCTGAGCATCCCTGCTACGTATAAGGTTCATGTGAGTGATTCCTTGGTATTTAAATTATACACCTGTTAGCTAGTATGCCATGACTGTGTTTAGCATTGTATGGAAGTTTGCATGAATTCTCTGCTGTACACTTGTGAGCCATAACAAGCATCTTGTAATCGAACCATGTTATCTCATTTGAACCTTGTGTGGCTCGAGCATCTTTGTTCCGTGCACCTTTGAGCCCCGAGTTCAACTCCAGCCCTGCATTGTGAGTTAGGGCTCCAACTTAGCTAACAAAAATTGCTGCAAGCCTTGTTGACATCAATGGGCTGGTTGAGGTCAATCGACCAGATTGACATGACTTATGAGCCAACCTGATTAACCCTGAGCTTGTTCGTTTGCATCTGTGAATCGTGAGTGCATTGAACTCGTTGCCTTAACAAGCACCAACTCCAGCCCCTGTAGCTGTAGAGCTTGAGTGCAACTTGAGCATGATAAAATAGTCGCCGCATCCCTTGCATGCTAATTCCCCCATTTGATCATTTGCCAAGTTAGTCACCTTGAGTTGACCTGAGCATAAGCATGTGCTGTCCTGTCATGTGATGTCAACTGAAATTTGTGTGGCCTGAGCATAAACCTACAAACCCCTGAGCTGTAACCCTTAGTCTGCATCACTCTGTGCCTAGTGAGCCACCAGCCCGCACTCTTGAGCATAATCTGCCGACATTTCTGTCTTGTCTTTGTGTTGTGTGACCTGAGCATACTGTATTGTTCATGTGCTGATTCAATCATTTTGCATAATGAGACCCTGTCATCCACTTGCATAACCTGTGAGAACTAGAGCATCTCTGCCTCAACCCCTGTTGAGCCAAACCCTGAGCATGTTGTAAACTACTACCCTCTGTTCATTTACTGTTGAATCTGCTGACCCAGTGAACATTGGGTGTTGTGATTAAAATGCTATGCTCATATGAGTGCTTTGGTTTTGTGTTAACCATGCTTGTTTTTGCATAATCTATGACTCTGCACCTTGACCTTGAGCTGCATCTTATTTGTGCTTGTATGCTCCCTGAGCTTGTGCTCATTAACCATTGCAAAAATCCATCAACCCTGAGCACAACTCTAGCCCCTGCAGCTGCGAGTTGAAGCTACATTTGCATAACATCTTTGGTGCATGAACCTGTTGACACACCCTTGCATATCCTGATCACTTGCTAAGCCATCTGCCTTGTGCGATTGTGTGCATAACTCTGTGATGTTTGAAGCGAAATAGTGTGAACTGAAATCATTTGCTCTTAGGTGATTTGTGCATTAAAACTCTTGGCCTCTTCATGTGCTCACCTCCAGCCCCTGAAGCTGTTGAGTGTGAGCAGCTACTTGGATAACCCAAGTTAGCTGAAGCCCAAGTGCTGCCAAACCAGTGCTGCATCATTTTTGTGAGCTAGTGTTTACCTGTGTTGATCTCAGTAAGCTAGCCTTGTCTTTGTGACTCGCTAAGCCGTGTCTTTGTGTTGCACTGATCTTTGTGCAAGCACTAGGCCGTGTGCACAAGCCGAATCCCACACCGCCGGGTGTACCTCTTTTCACCGGGTTTTTTGTGTACATGTCACCTAACCCGGGCTCTACAACACGGCTAGCCCACCCGCCCGAAGCCCAAAACTCGGGCTGATCATAACCTAGAGCCCACACCCAAACTGGTCTGTGCAATAGACTAAGCCCACCTAAGCCGCACACACTGGCCGAGGCAAACCTTTGACAGATTAAGCCCACTTTGCCTGATCTCATTGGCCGATGAACCCGCATCTTTGGGTTCTCGCACAAACATCGACTCATGAACCTGGGCTCTGTTTCTGCACCAAACATAAGCCCACCAAAACCAAAACTGAAGCCCAAATTCTGGGCTGTGCTGCTGTGCCTTTCCACTGGGCTGTGCACCTGGGCTGTTACATACATGGGCTCTGCTTCTGCACCAAACTCAAGCCCACTTAACTTAGCCTTCATAGTTGGGTTGTGCAAGACTGTAGCTCACAAGCCAAGTTTTTACACAACCACTTGGCTTAAACCAAACTGAGCCCACAGTTCACTGGGCTGTACATTCCCAAACAAACCAAATCTCACATAAACCAAAGCTTACAAAAACAAAAATGAACCCATTTAAACCAAATAAAACCCACATAAACCAAACTAGATTTTGAGTTCAATTTGAGTTGCTAAATCATGTCAGGATTTTGGTCTGCATCTGGGGATGGAAACAAATCCATTAGAGAGCTCGCTTACGGGCATGCTTCACAATATGAAACCCCCACAGACCATAATGATTTTAGGGCATATTATGAGCCTTCTCAGGGCCCTGACCTTGAGTACTCATACCCTAACCATCATGAACACATGTATCAGTCACCACAGTGGGGAGATGAACAATTTTATACTCCCCCGACTCCTTGTTTACAATCACTAATGGAAACGCTCATGGAGCAAAATGCTAGGCTTCAACTGAATGCAATACATGACCATCCATATAGCAACATGTCTGAATTTCCCTTCTCTAGTGAACCTCATGCTCAACCATACAATGAATATCCATATGAGGAATGCATAACCACTAGTGAAGACTCTCCTTCAATAGAACAACTCACTATGATTCTTCAAAGGAACCTGATTGAGTTACAAAATGAATATTGGAAGGAAACTTATGATAGGATGTTTGTTATCTCTGATAATTTTGAAAATAGTGTTTACTCCTACTCATGCAATTAACACTGAATATGAACCTAATCTAGAGGTAAATGAGTATACTAGAAATGCTAATAGGGAAATGCATTTTTGTTATGATGATGATGATGATGAATATGATATGTTAGAAGAGCATGTGTATGCAGATAAAATGATAGAATCTTTGAGTTCAAAGACGTTAGGCGTCTCTTCTGTGAACCCTATGAATGATGCCTCTTCTAATATTCATACATGTGATATTAACTTTGAGCTTGGTTTTGTGAAATTTTTCAGTGAATGTGAGCATGCTTCACAACTTGTTTGTGACTTAGGAAAGGATGAATCTTCTGTTGACACTATGTTCTTTTGGATCATGATATTATTGTTGTGTCTGATTCCCTTCCCATATCATAATATGTTGCCTGCTCTGATGATCATGACATGGTGATTGATGAATTGTTCTATGCTGATGAACATGATTTACCCTCTTCTGACTTTAGGAAAGTGTGTGATGGTACAAATGATCTTATACATGAAAATAACTTAGATGTACCTAATCTCTCTCCTAAGTCACAAATTGAAACTCCTCCACCAAACCTAGGTGTAGTTTGTCACAAAAATCTTAAACCAACTTTTCTGAGAGTTCCCAATTTAGGCCTAGAACTTTGTGCCTCCCAAGTCCTCTTGGACTATTTTGCATCAAAGTATAACACCTTTAGGGAACCACAGTTGGAATGTGTATGTCTGCCTGTTCTTAGAAAAACTCATTTTGAGTTAGACCTTTTGCATGATGTACCTTTTAAATTGCAAGATTTTGTGCTCAAAACCGCATCCGTTCACAAGTTTAGGTTTGGGGGGAAATCATTCCCATTTGCAGTCTTACTTGCACTCTCATATTATATTTGTGTAAGATTGTTGATGGTTGTACATATTTTCTATTGGGTTGATCCTCAACTCTTTAGATTGTTAGTGTATGGTGAATTTTCATTGTATATATCCAGTAGGACTTGCTAAATTTTTCTTTTCTTGAATCGGTTGAGTCTTCTTGTGAATATTTTGTGCTAATCCGATATGATCTCCACTGAGAATGTTGGATTCTAGCCTTGACTAATGAAGCTCAACCTTGCTTCCGCCGACATCCGGTAATCTCTTCCCTTTTCTCTTTTCAGCATAGTTCTCATGGTATGTATTTGTTTAATTTTTTTCCTATCTGTTGACACATTGAGGACAATGTTTGATTTAGGTTTGGGGGTGCATTTGCATTTAGAGTTTTTAGTCTTTTTAATCTTTTATTTTCAAAAAAAAAAAAAAAAAAAAAAAAAATTCAAAATTCTTTTTAAAAAAACCTCCAACTTTTAGAGATTTTAGAGTCACTAGCATGCTTCTAGCTATGTTTACATAGAGAATTTTTTCTGACCGAAATAATGAAGTTAGAAGTACCGGAGAACACAATCGGGTTTCTTAGTTGATTAGAGCGTTAAAGTTGGATTTAACCATACCGGAGGGCGAATTAGGTGTTGTTTAGATATTCGGTAGTAGAATTGTGATCACCCATAGTGGAGACTACCCATTTTACATCAAGTGAGGCACCAACCTTCAATTTTTTGCAACTTTCTAGAAAAGCTGTTAGAGTATGTGTCACCGTACGTCAATTCCGGGTAGGAATGGTGAGCTACCCAACTTCGCACCAATTTCAGCACTACTTTTGATCTCTTGAGTGCTAGTTTTTGTCAATCATGAGGGTGACGTCTAAAGATGAAAACTCCTTCTAAATATCGATTTGCAGTTAGCATCACTATCTCTCTCAATCAGCAAGACCCATGGAAACACATCATCGTCAGCAAACGGAGCATCATCAGAATATTGAAAGAAAAATTGATATAGTCCAAGGTTTACGTGCAACAAAGAAAAAGAAAAGAAAATAGGATGAGAATTAATAAAATTTATAAAATCAAGACAATACAAGTTGTGGAAAAATTGAGTGATAAAGTCCTTTGTCCATGGAGTTAGTTGTTTCATTATTTGTATTTTTATTTTTATTTTCACTTATTGTAAATTAAAAAAAAAAAAAAAAAAAAAAAAAATTGTAGTTTATTTTTGCTACCACCATGGTAAAGAAGAGTTCAAGAAGAAAAAAATCCAAACAACAAGGAATTTGAGTAGAAAAGTCAAAAATTGTCAAGTTTTGTGAAGTTTAGAAGTTCGTCATCAACAATCGAAGACCGAAGACCGAAGATTGAAGACGTTTCTATGGTTCCTATGAGAGAATGATGTTAATTGCCGATCGGGTGAAAAGGTAAGTGAGTACTCCCACCCTTGCTAATGGTTGATTTCCTTCCTTAGAGATCATCAGAAAAAGATTCTTTTTGTCCACACTTCGTGGAGTCTCAGATTTTATTTCGGAAGGTTATCCTTCTTACCTACAACGTGTGCAGAATTTCTCTCTTTATTCCTGCCTGCACACATGAGAGACTTAAAAAGCGATCTTTTTGAGTGCAATTATCATAAAACCCTAATAGTGAGGCAGAAGTCGAGGCTTATGATCACAATCGAATCCGAATTCTTTCATATGGTATGGTTACTTCGCTCAAAGACTTAAGGATGAGAATGCATTCTTTGGTAGTTCTAACTTCCTGTTACTAGCATGCGAAACTCTATGTCCTCATAGCTTCTTGGAGGCTTGAGACTCTTTTACACTCTAAAGTTGGAGAAGGTTTTGTGGGTACACCTCGGTAAACCCTCACGAGACTACAACTCGTCCACTAGGGACACCTAGGGGTTTAAAGGCTTAGTGCATACGCTAAATGCATTCGAGAGACTGCGACAGGGGGTATAGTTAGGATTTCTTAATTTTGTTTCACTTGAGGACAAGTAAAATTCAGGTTTGGGGTATTTGATGAGTGCCAAATAGTGCATATTTATACACCTTTTTATTGGCATTTTACTCATCTTTTGCGCCGTAAATCGATATTATCCCAAATTCTGTGTTTTCTTTGTTTTCAAGAATAAATATTTGTATTAATTAATTTTGTGTTTTTAGGTAATAAATAAAGCTCGAAGAATCTGAGGAGCCAAAGGAGCAGAAAAGTGGAGTCGAGCATCTATGGAGCGTAGCCGAAGCCGCGCGCGCAATGGGGCAGTTGCAACCCAACAAGTAGCAAGACATGGGCTCGAGCTATCCATCTCAGACCCACGACCCGGATCCAAGCCCATCATTTCTGAGCCGTTGAGATCTCCCTCAGCTACATCCTACGGTCGCTCAGCTTTGCATATCATTACTTGATGCTCCCGCTCTACACCAGATCACTCCGAGCCTCCCCTCAGCCGTTCAGATCGTACCCGCTTCATCCAACGCTCGCTGAGGCCTCTTCATCGCTCCTTGCTACACCCTCTCAACACCGAATCAACCCATATCCCTATACCCCATCGAGACAACCCATTCTCTTCTCCATCTTCTCTTTCTTCTCCGACACAACCCAGAGCTCCACCTTCTTCCCCGACCAAGCTCGACGGCGAGCCATACCGAGCCTCACCACCACCATCTCCCGATACACAACAACCACCGCAACAGCCGCCTTCGCCATCCCCTCCCAACTACTCTCTAGCTGTGTCTTAGCTTCTTCCCTAGGAGCTAAGTGAGAGATAGAAAGGGTTAGGTTAGGGTTAGGGTTTCAATCTGATGAGAGGAAAATCGAAGCAAGGAAAGCTCAGAGCCGAATTGACAGAGCAAACACTGAATCTTAGATTTTGGGTAATTGGGTTTGTTTAATTTATATTTTGCAGAGAATTAGGTTTGATTTCGGTTGCATGTATAAATAGAAGTGAGTTGGGGATGTTGATGGCATGCCAGGCTAGCCAGAAAGAGCGTCAATAGTAGTTTTATCTCTCGTTGTATCATGTTCTAATTTGATTTCCGGGTGTTTGATGAAACCCCGATTCCAATGTGAAGCATGTCCGATTTGATATGATTTTTGTTGTGTTCTAATATGATTAAGATTAGTAGTTAGCCATTGAGTTTACAAGCCTGTGATGAGTGGTACTGTAAGAAGACCACTCATACTAGGGGTGAGTTAACAAATTTAGTTAATGAATATCTAGCCAAGACCTTCAAAGGAAGGCACATGATCATAACTTAGCTTGCATTGCCTTAGCATAAGAAAAGTGGTGGAAATAATCACCCTGGTCACTTCCTAATTTGTCACAATCATTTGCTACTTTAGTTCGGTTCCTTTGTCACAACTTCTCGGTCGTTTCGACAAACCAAACACTAGTCTTGTTACTTTCTAGTATTCAGTAGAGGAAGCCTTAGATCACTTAAGCACCACAAGTCTCTGTGGGAATGACCCGTATTTGCCACTGTCTATAAACTAGACACCGTGCACTTGCGGTTTAGACATAGTCGTAGGATAAATCACATCTTTAAAATCCTACCAGTGGATCACCAACATTTTTCCTTATGCTATCCATTAAATATTTATGTATATGCACTGGCCAGTTGGTTTTCTTCATTCTTTCAAATGATTTAAAGTAGGGAGAAAATTTGCTCTTCGTAATCCCGCTTCCATTTGCTGTGGTAAAAAAACAAGTGATGCAGATACATCGCAAAACAACACTACCAAGTCCTCAGCATTTCTCTCAATCTCCTTATCCAACTTTGATTTTAGCTTCATTATACGCAAGATTTCACTCTCCACATCAAGTTTCCCCAACTTAGATTTACCTTCGATTTATTCGGTTTATTAGTGGACCGTATGTTTGCTCGACTCTAGTTTTGGCACATTCTCCTTCATCGAGGTTCCGATCCCACCATTTCTAATTCAAAAATTAAGAACAAATCTTGGCATAGTCTCTACTTCCACAAAGTTTTTCTCCTCGCAGTATAAACATAAAGACATTTCTTTCGAATGATCATGGCGGAACTTTTGCACAATCTTCAAGATTGATTCTGGACTCTTGAACCAAACATCATCTCTCTTCTTCTCCTTTTTCTTTTCTCGAGTTTTCCTCCTCCTCCTTTTCAGACTTTCTTGTTAATAAAGGCATCTACTACATGCCAAAAAGGGCTCTCTTTTGCTTCTCTAACTCGAAATTCTCGTGAACTAGACTTTGTCACGATCCTTTTACGTACTTCTCCATCCTTTTCAAAGTGCTTGTTCACAAACTCACCGATTGCATTAAAACCCGCTCTATAAGGTTTGTTTGTATCTACGAAAATAGACGAATGAGAATAAGAAAAGAGAAGCATAGCACATGATACTCATACAAAAATCTTTGGTGTACAAACAAGTACACTGTATTACGAGATAGTGAGTAAAAAAGCAGACAGAGAGCATACACAAAATCTTTGGTGTACAAACCAAGACACTCGGGTATGAGATATGAGCATACAACATGCTTGGTGTACCATTATTTACACACATACATGAAATATCATAAAAATTGGTCTAAAACAGACAGAACTGGACACGAAGCACTGCAACAACATGCTGGTGTAACAGTATTTACACACAGAACAACAATTCTCACAAAAATTGCTACAAAACATACATACCATGAAATGAAGCATTTGCAACAACATGCTTTGGTGTACCAAAGTATTTACACACAGTCAAGAAATATCACAAAAATTGCTACAAAACATACATACCATGAAATGAAGCACTGCAACAACATGCTGGTGTACCAGTATTTACACACAGACAACAATTCTCACAAAAATTGCTAAAAAACAGGCAGAACTGGACATGAAGCACTGCAACAACATGGCGGTGTAAAGATGTGTACACACCAACAACAAAACAGTATAAAATTGCTCAGAAAAATATAGAACTGCACATGAAACACTGCAGTAGCATGGTGGTGTACCGATTGGTACACATACAAGAAATATCATAAAAACAGATCGCACATGAAACACAAAGCAGTAGCATGGTGGTGTACTGATTGGTACACATACAAGAAATATCATAAAAATTGCTCAAAAATATACAGAATCTGGACTTGAATTGTTACCTTTTTTTTCATTGCAGTTGTTGAAGCCTTTGAATGCTTTGATTTCTTATTAGGCTGCTGATGTTTAAGTACGAAGGCTTTGATGTTGAAGGCTTTCTTTGTCTTTGGTTTCTTCTTAATTGGTGATGTTCTTGAGGTTTCACTCTCGATTTTGATGTTGGTACTTCTAAACTTCTCTTAGATCTCGTTTTTGGACCTACTGATTTTGGAATTTCTTCTGCAGTTGATGAAATTGGTGTTGAATCTTTTGATGCCGACTTCGATCTCGTCGTTGGTGACGTTGATTTTGCGATTTCGTCTCCTGCTAGTGATGGATTTTGTTCTTCAGTTGATGTTGAATCTTCAACTATTGGTGTGTTATTCTTAGAAACTACTTTTTTTCTTTTCAACATTATGCTAATGATGCTTCATAGAATCGAGTTTTCTTGATGAATTTAGAGTTTTAGTCTGTGAGTTTTCTAGGGTTTGTCTGTAATTTTCTCTTTGATTTTTTCTTCTGAAGTTTCTGAAGTTTCTGATAAAGCAGAAATGGTGCAGTTAAAGAAATTGTCCGTTACGCCGCTTTAATTAGTTTTTTAATTATGGGCTAACGTGTCGCAATCACAGAGACTGTGTCAGTTACAAAACTGATTCATTTGATTGCACGTGTGCTTTAATAAAAGCGTGCGAAGGTTAGTAGCGTCTTTGTACATTATTTGGATTAAATTGTACCTAGTCAACTAGGTCTGGACTAAACTGTCGTTTTTTGAGCGGTTTTGGACTGAACCGTTTTTTTCCCGTCCCTGAATAGTACACTGCAACCAAGGTTGCTCTTGTATGTCAGTCATTGTTGTGTGCTTAATATTATTTATATTTTTTTTGCAAGCACGCAAATGATAATATTTTTAGCTAGCATTTTGCGAGCAAGAAGTAGCATCACCACAAATTCAGTAATATCTGTCGTTAAACTTTTGAGGATCAACTGACCAAGTCTTATAAAACTTTCAGATCATTTTCTCTATCTCTCAAAGAAAATAAATCACGAGGGGAAAAAACAGCTCGGAGCGTAGTTAATAAATCCTGGCGAGATTGGGGTATACCCAATTTTAAGGGGACATAGTGTGTCATTATTAAAAAGTGTGATTTTACTTTAATACCCTTGAACTAATTAAATCTTAAAAATAAACCCATTTCTTAATTTCATTAACCCTAAAATTAAAAAATTAAACAACTCTTAATCTTCTCTTCTTCTTCTTCATCTTCATCTTCCATCAACCAAAGCCATATAAAAATCTTCAACTTTGATTTTCCAAAAAAAATTTTGACTCTACCGGCGAAAAGAAGACTATAAATGATGTTTAAACTCAAACCCATCATTGTGTTGTGTGATTTGATTGTTATATTAGGTTAGAAATCGAAAATTATGATTTTTGTGTTTTTGGTCGGCAAGGTCATAACATGCATATCTTGCCGACTTTTCATAACAGTCATGGCAACTGTAAATTTTTTCAACAGCCGGCAGGGTATTTTTTGAAGACCTTGCCGAAAAAAACAACTTGACAGTGGTATTTTCAACAAATTAAGGTGGGTATTTTTCTCAACAGTATGGGTTTTTTTTTGTAGACCTTGTCGACTACTATTTTTCAATAGCCGTCTCATGTGTGTCAAAAAAATAAAGTCGGCATCTTCTTAATTTAAATACCCTGTTGTTTATGGGTAAAAATCGTTTCCGCCGATTTTGGTAAATTCGGTAGGTGAGTGAGAAACTAGTTTAAACCCTAAACAAATGTGTTGCACGTGAGCACTTTCTAGATTCGAGAGATTAATCTGTACAAGTCCGGCCTAAACCAAGAAATGGCCGTTCCAGACTTGCTTCGGTCACAAAGTGGAGGAGAAGGGTTGATTTGGGGAGGGAAGCAAAGAAAGGTGTTGAGACCGAATAGTGCAGGAGAGTAGTGTCTCGACTTGTATCAGAAAGTGAAAGCTTCGGAAGCTTGCAAGAGATGAAAGTTTTTTTGGAGAGCTTGCAAAGTTGCCTTTTCTGAGAGTGTTGTGTTTTTCTCCTGACCAAGACTTGTTGTCTGGTGGAAATAGGTAAGATCTATTTATACAAGTCGAGATTGAAACGTACCCTGGCCTCATGAAGGAAGAGAGTAAAGGGTGAAATAATGGGAGGAGGTGGTAACCGCATGGTGTTTATGGGTGAAAACGTTTTCACCATTATTTCCTCATTTATTTGACCGCTTTATTCCTATTCACGCTTTCTTAATGTGAGCGTAGTGTACGCTGCATGTTGTGACCGCCAAACCAAGACCCTGGAAAGCATCCCCCAGTTTGTGTTGATGTCTCGAGTGTTGGTTTCACCTTGAGTGCAAGTGGCGCTGCTAGTGGCGCGTGTGGCATGTGCCAATGGCATGTGCGGAATGCCTTTGTTGCGGGTTGCACCTTGAGCGCAAGTGGCAATGCCAGAGCTGTCTTCATAAATGGGTATATTCTTCATAAATGGGTATATGCCTTTGTTGCGGGTTCCCAGATGAAAAGAAGACACGTTCGGTTCGCCCAAAGAACACCATACGGTTCTGTCTTCATAAAGGGGTATATTCTTCTTCCAACATTGATTTCAGGATGTGTCAAAGCCCATTGCGTTCTTTTGATAGATGGGTTGAGTTCATGGTGAGTAAGGAGCACATAAATACCAACTTGACTCGAGCGCAGATTATTGATCTTTGTCGAGCTTGGTAAGTCTCCAGATTAGGAAGGATATCCCGGGCTTGGTTGCTTTCATCTCCAGATGGTGTTCGGACACCCATATGATCATATGTAGATGGGGTGAAATAACTTTCTCCTTGGAGAGTGTGGCTATCTTGCTGAATCTTCCGGTAACCGGGAATCTTAACATCCAATTGTTTGAATGTGAGGAGAAAATGCGGGACGACCTTGCCGCTAAGTTGGGAGATTTCGCTCGAAAAAGACTCCACCGCGAAGTCGAAGGATTCTCGTGGGAAAGAGGATGAAAGGTGCTTTTACAGCTGGTGGATATCTCAATGGTTTCCGGACGAGCTGGAACCTAAACAGAAAAGCAATGATCTTCACGTTGTAGTATTTTTGGCTCTCTGGTTGTCTAGAGACATTTTTGATGACGGTTCTGGCAAGAAGGAAATAAGACCAGAGTTGCTAGTGATTTCTGTGAAGTTGGCAAAAGGTGAAGTTCTTCCCATTGGCAAGCTATTCCTTGGTTCCCTGTATGTGCATTTGGATCACCTAGTTGCGAACATACGAGTTTCAAATGGTTTCATGAAAGTGGATTCATATGTGCACGTTGCTTTTCTGCAAGCCTAGTTATGGGAGCACTTTGAGAAGTACGCTCCGAAACCGTTGCCTTCGATTCTCGCGAGTTGGGGCGGCTCCCGAATTCTTCGATGGGTGAACAGGCATCCAAGAGTTGGCATGAGATTGGTTAGTCTTCTCGATAAGTCGCATGAAATCAGTTTTCGCCCATGGGAGCCGGTCCATAGGTCGGTGACTCCAATTGACACCTTTGCTTATGCTACGATCATGTCTTTGTCTTCTGACGGAAGCTTGAGTGTTGGTGAAAACTTGTTTATTCAAAGTTGCATGTCCGGTTATATGTCGTCTTTCTTCATGGGGTCTTTCCGAATAGCTGCTTACAATATTTACCGTGCTGCTCGTCACATGGGTTTCGATCAAGGGGTGCCTCTTGCTTACCAGCTGGTGGTTCCTAAAGATTCATTGCGTGCCGCCCTCGATGCCAGTGCCCTTGAGCCGGGTATCCGCCTTCCCTTCTTTCAAACGGGACAAGTAACTTCGACGACTTTTGGCTATAATGAGTTCTGGTACGATGAGTTCATTATGATCCAAGATTTTGTAAATAACGTGGTAGAGAATGTTCGTTGTAAACCTTCCCCGGCAGTTTTGAAGAAGTATCCAATGTTGAGAGATCTCAAGAGAAAGTTGCCTGGCAACTCGGAAAGTCCCCAGGCAAAGGAACAGAGAAACGAAGAATCGTCTTTGGCGGGTTCGGACGGTTTCAAAAGATCCTCCCCAGCTCTCGTGTCTTTCGAGTTCTTCCAATAACCGGGTATGTGTCGCTTCCTTGTTGGTTTGTCTCAAAACACGTGAATTTCTGCTTTGAAAACATGTGTCTTGTTTCTTCCGGGGCTTCGGTAGTGTTAATGCTTTATTTGCCCTTGCACGTTACCGTGAGACGGCAATTTATTCGAAGAATTCGGCAGACCGGGCCTTCTCATAACGGTGATGAGCCAGAGAAAGAAGAAAGTTCGACAAGTGAGGGTGATTCTTCCGACAAAGACTTTGGTTCTTTTTTGGGAAGTGGTTTGGTGAGTTTCGCGCTTCTTTTTCTTTCTTCTTCTTTTTTTTTTTTTTTTTTTTTTTGAAAAATGTCTAACTCAAGTTCGCAGGAGGAATCCGGTTCGGAAGACTATTCTGGGGCGGAGTCACACGAAAACTTGCTTTTGGTGACCACCACCGGTGACTTGGAGATGGGAGTTAGCCAATCGCTGGGCACAGATGTGGTTCAAACGGTGGATGATTCCCTGATGGTTGTTGTCGTAGACATGGAAAAAGACCCTTTGCGAGTCGTGAGGCCGATTACGGGCGCCATTTTTGATCCCCGTACTTGGTTCCTTATCCAGGTCATGTCTTTGGTTGGCGGTTTCAAGCGTCTTTGGCTAGGTATGAGGCATTGTACACCAGAATCTGGGAGAAGTATGGACATATGGCCAAAACCAAGAAGATCACTAGTCGATTTGCGCTGGTTAAGCGTGTGGAAGAGGCTTTATCTTCCATCGAGGACATGCGTGAGGTGACTGGCCACACCGTTTCTGAAGACGTTATTGCCGACTGGGAGCATCATCGCGACGTGTGTGTAGAAAAGGAATTCAACGCTTCGTGGTTTTTCGAAGGCCTTCTTTGAGATCCAGTCGAAAGATGCAGAATCGAAAGCCTTTCTGCGAGAGGAGATTGCACGACAGAGGTAGAACTCGAAAAGCTTTCCAAGATGTTGACTATGAAGAGAGCGGCTCTTGAAGATGCAAAGTTGACTTTCTCCAAGAAGAGCAGACCTCTGTTGGATGATTTTCCTTGAATGTTTCTCTGTTAAACTTTCATTTAGGTTCTTCTCTTTTTTTTTTTTTAAAAACATACTGGATGTCCGGTTCAAAGTTCGACTAGGTTTTGATAGGCAGTGGTAGCTTCGAGGATATTAGACTATTTCGGGATGAATGGTTTTGATAATATAACTCTGATTATGTTTTGTGAAAGGAATATTGCTTTTATGAAAGTGTGTGCTAGCAATCGGCACAAGACGCAATAGTATGACGGTTTTACTAAGAACCTAAAAACAGATCGTATATCTTGCCCAGTCTAAATTTACTCACTTCATAGGGTTTTTTTTTCTTGCGAACACGCCCCTCTCCATGTAAAAGGCGGCTTTGCTGGTAGCATCGCCATCAAGTCCCCAATTCTTTGGTAGCATCTTCAACGAGTCCCAGTTTTCTTGTGTAGTCTTTACAACTGGTAACCGGGTTGTCTGGTAGTTGAGTCGGATTGAGTCGCCTTCCTCTACCATCTTGACATCTGGGCCGAAGAACGAGATCGACAATCTGACATTGTAGCCGATAGATCAATCTCCCGCTGTGGTCGCCAATTGTTTATAGGTAAAAATCGTTTCCGCCGATTTTGGTAAATTCGGTAGGTGAGTGAGAAACTAGTTTAAACCCTAAACAAATGTGCTGCACGTGAGCACTTTCTAGATTCGAGAGATCAATCTGTACAAGTCCGGCCTAAACCAAGAAATGGCCGTTCCAGACTTGCTTCGGTCACAAAGTGGAGGAGAAGGGTTGATTTGGGGAGGGAAGCAAAGAAAGGTGTTGAGACCAGAATAATTCGGGGAGAGTAGTGTCTCGACTTGTATCGAGAAAGTGAAAGCTTCGGAAGCTTGCAAGAGATGAAAGCTTTTACGGGAGAGCTTGCAAAGTTGCCTTTTCTGAGAGTGTTGTGTTTTTCTCCTGACCGAGACTTGTTGTCTGGTGGAAATAGGTAAGACCTATTTATACAAGTCGAGGTTGAAACGTACCCTGGCCTCATGAAGGAAGAGAGTAAAGGGTGAAATAATGGGAGGAGGTGGTAACCACATGGTGATAGGTGTAGAGGCAAATGCTATTGGGAGTCCAGCAGAGGATAAGGGGTAACCATCTGACAGATCACTAAGTACAGACTATAATTCGCTAAGGGGCACCTGCTTCTACTTTACTTCTTAAAGGTACAGAGCGGGTCGAGGTTCTCAGTTCCCATCCCAGCTCAATCCACCTCTGCATCAAGTACCCACTGCCGGCGAACCATGGTGAAGAAGGTGCTAAACTGTCATTTCATAGTCGAGAGATTTCAGAAGCTAAGGTAAGAAACACACGAGCAGTACTGAGTTGGTTCGAGTGAGCTTAAAGCAGAGAAGACATGGAAGAATACCTGCTGCTGCTGCCGTCGATTTGTAGCCATAAACGAGAAGATTAAGATGGGTTTTGAAGGTTTGATAAGAATAAGGAATTGGGTTTATGCTCAAACTCGAGTCAAGAGGATGTGGGTTCATTTCAGCTGTACAAATCAGAGATTGATTCCATCGCCATTAAAGGAGGTTGCTGGCTGTCATTGATTTTTGGAAGTAAATTGTCGAATATTGAGAATGTATGTGTGTGATTGTATGCATTTGAACATCACTTTGCAGGGAAGGAGTTGTGCAATCTCCATTATTCAAGAAGTACACAATCCTCATCAGTTCGAGACTGGCACATCAGATGCTTGAGAAAGGGCCTGAAATACAGCCAGGGTTGGAATTGCAAGGATTGAAGAAGTGCAAGGATGACAGAATGGTGCTTGGAACTGGAGCGAGTTTCGGAGTGGTGAGACCGAAAGGCCTGTGGCTCGAGGCAAGCTGGTGATCATTACGGTGCAATTTCGAGCAAGGAATGATGAAATGATGGGTGCGGTGAACAAATTACGACGGTGATGGCGACTATTGATAGAATGGAGAAGAGGGCGGTGGCAATGCAGCTATGAAGCTGAGCTGCAGGGAGTCTGGCTGGAGAGTCTGGCAGTGTTAGATAGAATGAGAAGGTGGTAGCAGGAGCTGGTCATGGCACGAGGGAGTGAATTCGCAGAGATATGTGCACTTGGTGGAATTATAGGTCAGTTTCCGGCATGGGATTGTTATGAATGAGTTGTTCTTTGCCAATGGAAGTCTGATTTGGAGCAGCAATAAAGGGAAGCGATGGTCTTGTTTGTGTGAATTGGATGGACTAGTGGTGCAATCGATGTTGTTGGTAGAGGCTGGGTGGAAAGCCGGAGTCATACATTCATGGCGGTGGTAACGAGTTAAGGTCGATGGCAGTATTAGGTGGTGATGCTGGTGTGCAGTCATTGAAGTGGTAGTGGTGGTTAACTCTTGGCAGGGCGTGTGGCAGTGCCAGTTGGTCTTGTGATCTCGGCTTGGGTAGTGAACACGGGTAAAGATGAAATCTCATTCTTCTTGCCAGTTAGAGAATGAAGCTGCGAAGGATTGCAGGCTAATTGAAGTGCAGAGATGGCCTGAGGCGTTTGCGAGAATCTTTGCGCCATGAGGGTGAATCGAAATATGCATTATGCAAATGAATCATCTGGAAATGGCAGAACTGCAGGAATGGAAGGTGGAGCATTTGGAGCTGAGTTGTAAGCTGGGAATTTGGGTTCATTGTTTCAGTCTGAGAATGCAGGCCTGTATGATGCTGATGATGGCAGCTGAGTTGTATGAGGCTGCCAATGCTGTTGAGGCAATGATGGTGAATTAGCATTGCAGGTGCAGGGATTATAATGAGAAATTGCAGCTGGGGATAACGGTCATGATGCTGTGAAATTACAGGAAGTGATAAAGTGCTGTAACAAAGTCGAAGGTTGTGCGGAAATGGGCCAGAAATGGCGAGGCGGTGGTGCTACTTCCGGGTGCCGGATTTCGGAACCGAAAGTGGGGATCGTAATGTTTCAGTGACTCGCGAGGGTGGTATGAGTCGGATGCAAGAGTCGCCGGCCGGACATATGAGCTACGCGTCACGCTTTTGGGCGCGTTTTCGCAAGAATTCAAGAATTGGATGGTTCATATGTGATATATTGCTTTGAATTGTGAGTGTTTGAACTGCAGAGAAGGACAGTGAGTTATGGTAGCCGGAGGCAAGTCCAGGTAGCTGGAGATGATTTTCCGATGACCGGATTCCGGCGACCGGTGACCGGATTCCGGCGATGACGTCAGCAATTCCGGCGACGCTTTTGGACCCAAAATTCCAGAGACATATTTTTCCCTCCTGGGCTTGGTGGACCAACTTGGAGACGGGTTTTGAGAAGAATTAACCTAATTTTGGGAAAGTATCCTTATGAGGAGAAAAGCATATAAATAGAACTTTTTCTCTAAACCTAGATATCTCCATTAGGGAGAACTCATACTTTTGGTTCTAGGGTTTAGAAACATGATAGGTTTTTTCTTTCTTCTTGCTATGAACTCCTATGCCATGAGTAACTAAGTTTTTATTATTGGTTGAAGATGTAGTTGGATTTTGCAACCAAGTTATGATTTTTATGAATTAGTTTTCTCTCAATATTATCGTTTGATTTCTACAGGTTATAATAATTGCATGATTGATGGATTGCAATATGATTGAATGTTTGTTTAGTCGAGTCTAGA
Source organism: Papaver armeniacum (assembly GCA_023531295.1). Classification (NCBI taxonomy): domain Eukaryota; kingdom Viridiplantae; phylum Streptophyta; class Magnoliopsida; order Ranunculales; family Papaveraceae; genus Papaver; species Papaver armeniacum. The sequence continues at coordinate 235,343 of JAJJWW010001306.1, forward strand.
ATTGATTGAACTCACATCCATATCTATAGCTATTTTAGGGTTTTCATCGAGCGATAACCTTGAATACTAGTAGCATGATATGATTAGGGTTTGTAGTGATACATCCTCGTAGTCATATGTAGAAATTGACCTTTGTTCGAATTGTTTGCGCAATGTATTTCAATTGCATTGATTAGCCTATTTCTGAAACTTAATGCTCCTAGGAATTGAACTTGATTAGCGCAAGGCGTTAGGTTATTCTTTAGGTAGATTTCACATACGCAGCTCTAATGTGTGTGTTGATAACTTTGGAAATTACGGAGTATTCTTGCAATAAGGTATTCTATGGCTTTTGATGATAGCGAGATTAAATACGAATTCTATTCATACATTCATAAACTTGTTTACAATTGAAGATGAAACCTTTATCCAATATTTCACATCCTTGATTTTCTCACATGGTGTTTATGGGTGAAAACGTTTTCACCATTATTTCCTCATTTATTTGATCGCTTTATTCCTATTCACGCTTTCTTAATGTGAGCGTAGTGTACGCGCATCTTTGTGACCGCCAAACCAAGACCCTGGAAAGCATCCCCCAGTTTGTGTTGATGTCTCGAGTGTTGGTTGCACCTTGAGTGCAAGTGGCGCTGCTAGTGGCGCGTGTGGCATGTGCCAATGGCATGTGCGGAATGCCTTGGTGGTAGGTTGCACGATGAGTGTAAGTGGCAATGCCAGAGCTGCTAGTGGCGTGTGTGGCATGTGCCAATGGTATGTGCAAAATGCCTTAGTGGTAGGTTGCACAGTTTGCAAGTTAGGCTACTAGCGTGGGTTTTGGCATGTGCCAATGGCACGTACGGTCAAGTTGGCCTAGGTTGCGCGGCTTGCAAGTTAGGCTACCAGCGTACGTGTTTGGCATGTGTCAATGGCACGCACGGCCATTAGGGCCACGGCTAGGTAATGAAAGCTACCAGCGAGCGTTTTGGCATGTGCCAATGGCACGCTCGGCCATTAGGGCCACGGCCTGGTAAGAAAATCTACCAGCGATGCGTGTTGGCACGTGCCAATGGCATGCGTGGCCATTAGGGTCACGTCCTGGTAAGAAAAGCTACCAGCGATGCGTGTTGGCGTGTGCCAATGGCATGCTCGGCCATTAGGGCCATGGCTTGGTAAGAAAAGCTACCAGCTATGCGTGTTGGCATGTGCCAATGGCATGCTCGGCCATTAGGGCCACGGCTTGGTAAGAAAAGCTACCAGCGATGCGTGTTGGCATGTGCCAATGGCATGCTCGGACATTAGGGCCACGGCTTGGTAAGAAAAGCTACCAGAGATGCGTGTTGGCATGTGCCAATGGCATGCTCGGCCATTAGGGCCACGGCTTGGTAAGAAAAGCTACCGGCCATGCGTGTTGGCATGTGCCAATGGCATGCTCGGCCAATTTGGCCTAGGTTGCACGGTTTGCAAGCCTAGGCGCGGGCACTACTTTGGCATGGCGCGGCTAGGGCCAAGGTAAGGGTGTTTGGCTTGGCGTGGTGTGACCCGGCGTAGGCTGGGTCCAAGGCGAGTGCGTTTGGCATGGCGCGTCTAGCTTGGGCTAGGTGTGGCTGGTATGATTTTCTATTGGCACAAGGGTGCGGCTAGCATGGTTGGCATGCTTTGGCGCGTTTGGTGTGGCTAGCATGATTTGTCATTGGCACAGAGGTGCTGCTAGGGCCAAGGTAAGGGTGTTTGGCTTGGCGTGGTGTAACTAGCGTAGCTAGGGCCAAGGAAGAGTGCGTTTGGCATGGCGCTGCTAGCTTGGGCTAGGTGTGGCTGGCATGATTTTCCATTGGCATAGAGGTGCGGCTAGCATGGTTGGCATGCTTTGGCGCGTTTGGTGTGACTAGCATAGCTAGGGCCAAGGCGAGTGCGTTTGGCATGGCGCGGCTAGCTTGGGCTAGGTGTGGTGGCATGATTTGCCATTGGCACGGAGGTGCGGCTAGCATGGTTGGCATGCTTTGGCGCGTTTGGTGTGACTAGCATAGCTAGGGCCAAGGCGAGTGCGTTTGGCATGGCGCGCTGCTAGCTTGGGCTAGGTGTGGGTGGCATGATTTGCCATTGGCACGGAGGTGCGGCTAGCATGGTTGGCATGCTTTGGCGCGTTTGGTGTGACTAGCATAGCTAGGGCCAAGGCGAGTGCGTTTGGCATGGCGCGGCTAGCTTGGGCTAGGTGTGGCTGGCATGATTTTCCATTGGCACGGAGGTGCGGCTAGCATGGTTGGCATGCTTTGGCGCGTTTGGTGTGACTAGCATAGCTAGGGCCAAGGTAGAGTGCGTTTGGCATGGCGCGACTAGCTTGGGCTAGGTGTGGCTGGCATGATTTGCCATTGGCACGGAGGGGAATTAGGGTTTTGCTCGTTGTAACCCTAATTTGAAAAAATACACCCTATTAATTACTGACTACATGCATTAAATGTTCTAATAAATGTGTCACCGGTGACATTAGGTTATTCGGGGTATTACGATCTTACCCTTTGTCTAAAAACCACCATCAACACCTGCCGACCAAATCTAGTCGGCATGTAATTTTTTCAACGGCCGGCAGGGTATTTTTTGAAGACCTTGCCGACAAAACAGCCGGCAGGGTATTTTCAACAGCCGGCGGGGTATTTTCTCAACAGCCGGTGGGGTATTTTTTTGTAGACCTTGTCGACTACTATTTTTCAATAGCCGTCTCCTGTGTGTCAAAAAAATAAAGTCGGCATCTTCTTCATTTAAATACCCTATCGACCAAATCTAGTCGGCATGTTCTTCATTCAAATACCTTGCCGGCCAAATATAGTCGGCATGGTCTTCATTCGTCGAGCTTGCCGACTTTTCATACTTTTATAACTGAAAGTGTTGATTTCTGATCTAATTTTGAGTATGATTTCATACAACAACTTTGCAATCCCCTTTTTAGAAGTGTTTGGGTTGTGTGCTTTCATTTCCGTTGCAAAATATTTTCTCAAAAAAAAAAAAAAAAAATCATCAAAAATCTTCCCAAATAAGTTCAATCAAAAACAAAATTTCATTTCATAAGTTTTTATCTACTCAATTAATCAATCTAAACTTCAATTAATTAACCTAATCAGAATTTTTAGTTAATTAAACAAGGGTATATTAGCCATTTATAAAATATATGGTTAAGGGGTGGCTTGTTTTACTTCCAAATGACCCTATTTTGTCTTATTGGGTATACACCAATTAATCTGGGTATACCCAATCTCATCAGGTTAATAAACAACTAGGGGGAAATTAATTAGGATTTAGGAAGAACAATTAATCTGTATTCCATTCCGGGAAAGTCAAAACTCCCCCACTTTCACAATCTAACCCAGAAAAGTTCCACGAATGACCACCCTTGGGTTCTTTACCAGGCGGAGCCAAGAATCTAGCTAGGTACGAGGGGCAAAGCAAGATTGCTAATAGGGGGACTGGTTTTGTTTGGGGGTGTACCAAATGCTAATAAGACAAAACATCATTTGCTTTGGGGTTGGTACACCCCCAAGCAAATTGGTACCCCCATTAGCAATCTTGGGGAAAAAGATATAAGAAAAGTAAGCTTGGGATCCACGTCTAGGTTTAGGTACTGTGACTTCGACACAGTCGATCACAAATCTTCATCCTCATTCCAAAAGAAATAAACATCCCGGTTTATGAACAAACAAAAAGGTAAGATTTTAATCTCATAGCTAAAATTTCTTCTTTTTCTAGAGGGGTTAAAGAGCAAATATAATTGGAAAAATAAATATATTTATTATATATTTATTACTATTGGTTTGGGATACGTGCATCATGTAATATCTGAGGGCAAAAAACTACACCAAAAGTAATAATTTAATGTACTATTAAATTAAATTAAACTTTAAAAATAAATCATTTTTAAATTGTGCTACTAAAAAAGTAAAGTAGATTCAAATTAAACTTTAAAATAAACTATTAGACTGTAGCATTCCACCAAATTTAATCCAGATGCAACGACATTTATTTTGCGTTGAAGAGGCATCAACATTCTTGGTTCAAGCAAAAACCACCATGGTTGTAGTTGTACTTGCGACATTGATCTCCACAGCTCCTCCCATCGCTTTCGCAAGAACCTACAGCGAGACAGCGATCGCCTCTATCATCTCTTTGAGGTTGCAGGAGATTATCAGCCGCATTAACTAGAAAAATAAATAATTTGTTCCTTTAGCATTATTCTGTATAAGAAATAATTAAATTTAGGGATATTTTGATTTTGGGTCCCATAAAATGGTACACATTTGCATTTGGAGCCTAACTTTGTCCAGCTTTGAGTTTGGGTCCCGGTCAAAGATTGACTATTTTTGACTGTCTTGACCATCCAACAGTCGGTTAAATATGTGAAATGACTAACGAAAATAAAACTTTTTATTTATTTACTAACTCTATCAAGTTAGACACGTGGGCAAATATTGATCGCAAGTTATGGATAAGTTCTAGACTTATATGGGTATATAATTCTAACCCTAAAATTTCAGACACTATTTATCGTCGATCTGTGAAAGTGAAGAGAAGTAATTAGGGCTCTTTGAGGTACATCGTTGATTGAATTCAATCGTACTAGAGATTTCTGTACTTGTAGCTGTGACAATGAAGATTGAGAGTTAATATCGGAGGCGGATATATTGTTGCTGTCGACTTTAGGTCAACCAAAAGGTATGGAAAGGGAATTTTTCATTTGCTAATAAGATTAGGGATATTCTTAATTAAGTTCTTTATGATGAATACCCATGTTGTCTAGTAGTGATTGATAGTTTAATGGGTTGATTTTGTTTTGTTTTTGCTGTAATTTTTGATTTTGTTTTTATCCATTTTTTGTTTTTGTCTCTGAATTTGTCGTGTTTGTCTTTCCATGAGTTGTTAATTATAGTTGCAAATCTTGAAGTTTATGAATGAATTTTTAATCTAGTGGTCCTGCTGTTGGGTTCAATTAGTGTGTTTTGCAACTCTTGAAGTTTATGAATGAAGTGTTAATTTCTAGTGGTCCTGCTTTTGGGTTCAATTAGTGTGTTTTGTGTATACAGTGGTGGTGCTTTTTATGCATATCTTGTAGTTGTAGTCAAGAGTTGTTTACTGTTAGTGGTCAATGATCATGTAATTTGAATGTTGTATTATACTAATTTGTGATTGTTGGGTGTATTGAAATGCAGGTATTATGGAGGATGATTTATTGAGATACTTTCCTACTAAAGGTGGTTATGTGGTTGGTAAGAGTAACAGGGCTGAGCATCCTAATATAGAGACCCTGCCAGACTATAACCCCGAAGAAGACCTTGACTTTCTCCCCCTTTTGAACCCTAAGAAAGCTAGTTCACAAAGCAGTCAAGGGCAGTCAAGTCAGCTATCCAGTGTTGATGACCCTGTGCGTAGTAATGAAGTTGGTGTTGGTAATGTGGTTCCCATAGATGATGAAGTTTTGTTTGCAGATAGGTACCAAGGTGATGAATCAATAGACTTGGATGAGGTTAACTGTAACAGTGATGATGAAGACCTATCAGAACCATTTATTGATTGTGATGAAGAAATTAGGGTGACTGGTCAAATCCAATCAACACTTGCATCAACAGTTGAGTTCAAAGAATTTGTTGCAGAGACTGAGAGTATAAATGGTGAGTATAAGATGGCTGAAAATATTGTTGCTGTTGAAAAGTTATTTGTTGGCCAAGAATGGTCAAATTACGAAGAATGCAGGGATTATTTGAAGAACTTGGCCATAGACATGAATTATAGAATGACTCAAGTGAAGAACATCAAGAAGAAGCAACAATACAAATGCATTTTTGATGATTGTCCATGGAAAATTTATTGTGCTGTGCTCCCTGATCGCCAAACTATGCAATGCAAATCTGGTCATTTCATTCATACTTGTGAATCATTTCATGAGTTGAAGCATCCTCTAGCAAATGCAAAATGGGTAGCAAAGGTTATGTTGGAGCCTTTTAAAGCTCATCCTAACTACAAGCCTAGGGATTTCATAACTGAGGTAAAAAGAAGCCATAAAGTTGACATTTCTTATTATTCTGCTTGGCATGGGTATCATTTAACCTTAGAAAAAATAATGGGTAGTTATGAGGATGGATATAAGAAGATTCCTGCACTATGTAAAGAGATTTTAGATGATAATCCTACGAATATTGCTTGCTATAAGACAGATGAAAATGGGAGGTTCAAGTCACTTTGCATTGCATATAGAATATCACTTGATGGCTTTAGACTGTTCTGTAGACCTATTCTAGGTTTAGATGGAACTCATTTAAAGGGAAAATATGGTGGTACCTTGTTGTTATCTTTTTCTATTACTAAAACTTGTTTCATTTACTTGGTAGGTATGTCCATCCATACATGCAGGTGGCTAACTATAGAGACTTGTATGCTCCATCACTTAAGCCACTCAGGGATAAAGCTTTATGGGCACAGGTAATATGCTTATAACTATAACTTTTTGACTTGTAATATTCTAAATCATTGTGTATGTATGCAGAATCTGTTGGATGATGTGAAGCCTCCTAAAGTTACTAGACCCACGGGAAGGCCTAGAAGTCAAAGAAGAAGGGACAATGATGAGATACGTGGCAGGAATTCTAGACAGTACATGTGTGGGAAGTGTTATACATATGGTCACAACAGAAAAACTTGCACTGGTGCAACTGCTGCGAATGTGGATCAAGGTAAAAAGCGTTAACTTGTAAATTTTATACTTGACTTTACATTAGTTGGAAAAGGCTTAAACTAATGTGTTCATGTGTGTGTGCAGCTCCAGCTACCTTCACAGGTCCTCATGTGAGACCAAATCCAGCAACAAGGCCACCACCACCACAGCCAGCACCAGCAAGTGCCACAAATGAAGCATCAACCTCAACTGCTGCAAGTGCCACGAGAGGCAGAGGTACTAAAAGGAAAAGAGGTGGTGCAGTTGCTACAACTACAACTGCACATGAGCAAGCTTCAGTTTCTGTAACTACAACAACTAGAGGTGGAAGAGGAAGTAGGGGAGAAAGAGGTAGTAGAGGAGGAAGGGGAAGTAGATGTGGAAGAACAACTACACCTGCAGCTACAGCTGAAAATCAAAATGAAGCAACTGCACCTGTCACTACCTCTACTGCCACTACAAGTGTTGTTTTTGGTAGAACAACCTCCACTGAGGTGCCTACAAGCAGCAGAGGAAGGCCTTTAAGGGGAAGAGGTGCAAGGGGATATGCAATGGGAAAAACAGTGCATAGACGTGGAGGTAAGATTGTGGGAATTGGTATCATGATGCCTGAGCAGCCTAGACTAGTTAGAGAGCCAACTAGAAGTGCACAATCTCAGGTAAGAATAATATTCTTTAACTGCAAACACTTACATGTGAACTCAGTATGTTTGAGATCATGTATTTTAACTGCTCCAGCTTTTGTATCTTCTTGTAGGTACTAAATCCAACTGGAAGAGGTGCTGGTGGTGTTCAGAGAGGAGGTGTTGGTGCTCAGAGAGGAGGTGTTGGTGCTCAGAGAGGTAGAGCTTTCATGAGAGGTGGTGCTGTATTTTCAACGAGTGGAAGGGGAAACATGCATAGAATGATGGATTGGCTAGGCACACCTGAGCAGTGGGAAAATGATGAATGACGATGGATCGTGTGTGTTCTTAATTTGAAATAATCTTTATTTTGTAAACTTTGCAAAAGTTTAACTGCAGAAATCATAGACCAATAGGTTTTCTTTTAACAGTTCTTCGATTATTAAGTGAAGTTGGATACATTTTGTTAAGTTTTAATGACTAGTGAGATTGCATTGCTTTTCATCAACTCTTCGAGGATTCCTACTCAGATTGCATTGCTTTTCATTAACTCTTCGAGGATTCCTTTCTTAGGATTTTTTTCAAAGTCACGTGCAGGTCGCGTGGCCACATTTCTGACGGCGTTAACGGCGTTAATTAATTAATATATTAATTAAAAATAAAAATTAAATTACAGACGGTCAACTGGTCAATCGTTACGTCAACTGTTTGACCGGGACCCAAACTCAAAGCTGGACAAAGTTAGGCTCCAAATGCAAAGATATACCATTTTATGGGACCCAAAGTCAAAATATCCCTTAAATTTATACACAGAAAAATAAATAACCGAAAATATGTAGCAAACAACACAAAGAAAAACAAATTGATAGTTAAAATACTAACCAAGAAGTCTGTCCCTAGCCTCGACGTAGAAAAGTGAAGCTGATGACAAAAATAAAAGGACGATAACAAGATGACTAATGGAAAATTTTGATGAATAACCCATTCTTTGTCTGAGCGCTGTGTCTGTAACTGTAATTCAATGAAAGTAAACTTGTGAAGGAGGATATTTATAGGTTTCAAATCATTGAAGTTGCCTTAAAATCCTTACCAAAAATTTCCTTTTGCTTCCTTGCCAAAAATACAGACTTAGTTGCCTTAAATCGTTGTAAGTAGTCGATGCGGAGTTTTTTCGGCAGCTGCTCAAGTACGGGGTTTCCTTCTAATGAAGATGACTTAATTAAGGATTTAATGCACGCTGGTGCTAAAAAAATAACCAGAGCTTTTGGCTTTTGAATTTAGGGAAACTCCTAATGTTGGGAATCTTGTTTTAATGCTTAAAATCATCGGTTGGAATGTAAAGAGCCTTAGAGCTCAGAAAAATAGGGGGTAGAGTCTATATTCTCCAGATATTCTGATAATACAACAGACTCTTTTACTTCATTGCAATGACACTCTATAGTTAGACAAATTTGGGGTTTAGGAAACCATGATTGGCTTTCTCTCGATCCTTTCTGGAGACCAGGTGGGATTCTAATCATCTGGAACACAAACATAGTGGTTCGTGAATACTCAACTGTGGGTACTTTCTCTATAAATGTACCCAATTCTCTAACTGCATTGTCAACTTTAGTTGGTTGCTCTCGGGTCTGTACGGTTCTTGTGACAGAGATGAAAGGTGCAGAACCTTGGAATAGCTTACTATATATTATGAAGGCCTTTGGGACTTGCATGGTCATGGTGTGTATCTGGTGACTTCAATGAAGTCAGATTCATGCATGAGAAACTTGGGTGCAACAGAATCACTAGAGGTATGAGAGAATTTAGTGCTTTCTGTGATGATTCTGACCTCATAGATCTGCCAATTGCAGTGGCAAATTACACTTGGGGCCAAAGTGCTACATCGTCTAATACTCAACTTAGCAAAATTGATCGTTTTCTCACCTCGCTTAGTTGGGTGGACCGATTCCTTCTATTGCGGTTAGCTAGGCCATTCTCTGTCCAGAAACCGCTTCTTTTCTCATGTTTCACTGATGAATGGCGTCCCATGCCGTGGCGATTTGAAGCAATGTGGTGGCAATAACCAGATTTAGTAGATTCTATGAAAATCCCGTGGGATGACTTCCAATGTGCGGGTTCAGCAGGGTTCGCCTTAGCCAAAAAGCTCAATTACCTTACAGACAGAGAAGCTCAAAATCTGGAATATGAATGTCTTCGGCCGTGTGGATAGGAAGTCATTTTTTTTTCTTGCGGATATTAATTGGCTGGCGCAACAAGACAATCATCACCTCTTCTAAAGTGGCAAAAGAACTCAACCAAAAATTTGAGTTCAATCAAGTTCAAAATATGATGTAATGTTGTAATGTTGAAGTCTGAATCAAGGCAGCCATGTTGTAATGTTGAAGTCCTCTCTACATTCCACAACAATTTTTTAAATTCAATTTCTCATTTTTCCTTCAGTTCTGTAGACTGTAGTAACTCGAACCAATCCTGCAGGATAAGTCTCATGTAGTTGGGTTCATTTATCAGCTGATCCACCGGAACCCACCGATAACCGATGAAATATGATATTCGGATGTATTGCAGCTTAACATGGTTGTGTTAATGGATATAGGCGTTGATTGGAACAGCAATTCAGTAGCTAGTCTGACAGTAGGTTTTGCAAGAGTCTGTGAGTAAAGAAGGTCAACCCCGTTCTGGTCAGCTTTTTTTTTATGGCGCACCAAATCCAACTAATGCTCAACAAACAGGGAAACGTGGAGAGATGGCAGCTTTTCACTAAGGAAGTGTTAATTGGGTGAATAAGGAACTAGAGACTGGATTACCCTATGATATTGTTCTCGGTAAAAATGGGGAGAGCAAAGAGTACATTGAAGTTGAAGCAACAACATCTACAACAAAGGACTGGTTCTCAATCTCAAAAGAAGACTTTCAGTTCTTCTTTTTTTTTGGTAAGAAAAGAATTTCATTGATTAAATTATTGCATTACAGATGATAAGTTTTTTTCCAATGTAACTACCATGAATTCTGGTGGATCATCATACCATTCACACTGACCATTAACTCTGGTGTGTTTAGCTAGAACATCAGCTACTTCACCTTATTACATGACCATCTTGAAAAACGTTTCAGCAACTAAGCACTCTTGGATCACAGAGTTTGTTGTCCAACTAACACATCTAGCTAGCATTTCCATTTAGAGGTCGAAACAATATCATATTTCAGGAATCCGCACAAGCAATGGCAGTTAGCTGTTTTGTTCACGAAAGATCCAAAGAAGTAAGTGGATTGAATTCAATCGAAAATAGAGTGTCAGAGCAGAATCTAATCAGACCACTTATTCTTCTAGTTGTGCCACATAACATCAGCTTGACTAATCAGGTGTTGGTGATGTATATGTCATCTGAAATTGGGTTTCGACACCCATCTGAAGTGCTAGCATGTGCTACCTCAAATGCTTTGTGCTTTGCTACTCATTCAATTGCTTCCCAAACAATTGGCTCTGGGTGTTCCTTTTCCTCCAGAGCAGCTACCAACTAATCTTGTGTAAAACTCTATTGTTCTTTTTAATAAATGCCCCAGGTGGCCCTTTTTCTTTTCTTTATATATGTGTAATTTCTTCCCATCTCATGAAAATGAAGTACAAACCCTTCCACCGGAAAAGACGAAGGCCTGATGAGTCAGTGGGCCACCGTGCCAACGAAAAACAAGGGTCCAAATCCAATATGGATATCATGTATGACATTGGTCTTTGTTAGTGCGCCTACTGGCTGCTTAATTTACCACGGCCTAAAATGGCAAAATCCAAATAATCCAAAAATAATACAGTATTAATAAAAAAACGGCAAGATTTGGTTTCATATTTATTAAGAGCCTCCTAAAATTGAAAACAATAACTGAAATTCAACATATAGTACAGTAATATCAAACTTTATAGTCTGCCATTCGACCAACATCACCAATTTTTTATCCGATGATGCAACAACATCTAAGAGAACCCGAATAATACAAACAACTCCCACCAGCAGTTTTATAGTAGTGCTTACGGCATCGACCTTCACAATCATTCCCATCACGTTTGCAAATACCTATAAAGTGACAGTTGTCATTGCTTTCATCGTTACTTTGAGGTTGCACTTCATTGCTCGTTGCATTAACTAGAGAAAAGAAAATTTTGGGTGTTAGTGTTTTCTCCAAAGAGTATTCCAATTTATATAAAGAAAAACGACCGAAATTATGTAGCAAAAAACATGAAGAAGAACAAAATGTATGTTTAAAATACTAACCAGGGACTCTATTACTAGCCTCGGCACATAAAAGTGAAACCAATGAAGAAAATAATAGAACAACGATAACAAGATGACTAATGGAAAATTTTGATGAATAACCCATTGTTTGTCTAAGCTATGTATTTGTGATCACTTGATCATTTGTCACTTAATAAGTAAAGCTGTTGAGGTCCTTGAGGAGGATATCTAATCTATAGGATTTTGGTTTCCTTATTTATTTTTTAGAATCCTTACCATAGATTTAGATTTAATTGCCTTAATTGAATAGAGTTTTGTTAAGTAAATACTTATAGGGTTTTAGTATCCTTGTTTATTTGTTTTAGAATTAGAATCCTTATCATTAATTTAGATTTAATTGCCTTAATTCAAAGAAATCCTTGCCATTAATTGCCTTAATGCAATTTGGTTTTTGTTAAAGCTTAAATGTTTCATTTTTGAATCTTGGAAATATGATATTCAGATGTACTGCAACTTATCATAGTTGCGGTAATGGAAAGAAGGTACGTAGCAAGATAGTCTGACAGTAGGTTAGCAAGAGTCTACAAGGAAAGAAGGTCAATTCCGTCCTGGTACTGGAAGGTGTGCTTATACTGCGGGAGTATTGGACCAGTCTGTTACTGTTAATATTCCATCAGCATTGACTGAGAGAGATCAGCTTTTTTATGGCGCACCAAATCCAACTAATGCTATGCAAACATGGAAACGTGGAGAGATGGCAGCTTTTGACTAAGGGGAGTGAATATGGAAGTAGAGACTGGATTACCCATTCTAATTTCAGCTTTGTTTGGAGGAAGCATATACCAAAGAAAGTCCAGCTATGGGTATGGTTTGTAGTGCAAAATGCAAATTCCCAGTGGATATCTAAACAAAAGGGGCTGCAATATAGCTGAAGCGAATCGTTGTTTCTGCAATCTTAATGCGGAAAGTGTTGATCATATTCTGTTGCTTTGTCCATTTGCAAGGCATATTTGGGACTATTTTATCTCTAGAATTCCTCAAGTCTGGTCTCATAAACTATCAATTAAAGAGCAATTTGAGAATTGGCCAGGTCCCGATGGGAAAAGGCTAGCTGATTATGCTGCCTTTTGCGGTTACTTGGACTCTATGGGCTGAAAGGAATAGGAGGGTGATGGCTAATAAGACGGGGCGTAATGAAAAGAAAAGCATCAGTAAAGAGAAATCTATTCCAGTGGGGGTCTCTGGTTGGTTGGTTGGTTTAGGCTTTTGTCCTTCAGGGATGTTATTATATCAATTGGGAAGCTCTATTATTAGAAACCAATTGAGATTGGGGTTGTAAGAACTGGAGCCTGTGCTTGGCTTAAGGTTGTTGCGTTTTGGTTTGTTTTTTTCTTTTTTTCCTTTCCAATAAAATTTTAACCTCTCAAAAACAAAAACAAACAAAGGACTGGTTCTCAATTTCAACAAGGGAATGGCAACTTGCAGTTGAAAAAGTAGACTCTTTCAGTGTTATGAGCTGCCTCAAATGCTTTGTGCTTCTTTGCTCATTCAATTGCTTCCCTAGCAAATCTTTGGCTCTCTGCGTGACTACATATGCATCTTGCTCCATCCACTGTATTAGCTTAATTAATCCCAAACCCAGCAGACTCTGAATTCTTAGATTAACATTCCAGTAATTATATGTATGATTCAGGGTTTCAATCCAATTGGAACTAGGGATTCAATTCAACAGATTAAGGGTTTTACTCAAATCGGAATTGGGAGATTTAAAGAACAAGATCAAACAGACTGTAAAACATTAAAATCTGAAAAGAAATAGAGATGATACTGTGAACACATTCCATTAGACTAATTAAAATCAGAACACAGACAGTTCCAACATCCCAAAATCAAAAGACATACAGATCCTAATATCATCACCCATAAACTCTAAGACCTCCAACAACACATTTACATAATAGATTGTTTAAGCACGTTCACCTCTAATTCTCCTAGCAAGTTGAATATCTTTAGGCATAATAGTAACTCTCTTAGCATGAATAGCACATAAATTAGTATCTTCAAACAAACCAACAAGATAAGCTTCAGCTGCTTCTTGTAACGCTGCAACTGCTGAACTCTGGAATCTCAAATCGGTTTTGAAGTCTTGAGCGATTTCACGAACTAATCTCTGAAATGGGAGCTTGCGAATCAACAGTTCAGTACTCTTCTGGTATTTCCTGATCTCACGAAGAGCGACGGTTCCTGGCCTGAATCTGTGAGGTTTCTTCACTCCTCCGGTTGCTGGTGCTGATTTCCGGGCTGCTTTTGTTGCTAATTGCTTCCTTGGGGCTTTTCCTCCGGTGGATTTCCGAGCGGTTTGCTTAGTACGAGCCATCGCCAAAGATGAGTTGAGAAAATTGCAGAGATTTCTGGTTGAAGAGGTTGATTGATTTGTGTAGATTGGGGATCTAGGAGTGGGGTTTTATAGATGTGAAATACAAGAATCCGTATGAAACATTCTAATCAATATTAGCCGTTGATAATATGAAAACTCAAATGGTTTTACCCAATCCGTATGGCACCCTTTTAAACCAATGAAAAACGCGAAAACCAAAATCCGTATGAAACCTTGTAAACCAATATTAGCCGTTGATAATATAAATACTCAATGTTTTTACCCAATCCGTATGACACCCTTTTAAACCAATGAAAAAAGCCAAGGAACTAAAAACTTTAACCCCAAACTTTTGAGCATTAGTGAAATTTTGCGAAAATGCTTGGGAGCCCCCGGTTCTTTAAACCAAGCTTTGACACCGCTTATGTGTCAAAACTGTATTGGCTCATTCCTTAAAACATGCCCCCTGTTTTTTCTGGTGGGGTAGGGTGAAGAGTAATCAACGGTGAATCCAATTGCCACATAGTGGTGTAAAAAGTGGGGGTAAATCAGGGTCTCTATAGCACTTGGAAAAAAGCGACTCTACGAGTGCGTCAAGACGGGGCAATTCAGACAAGTTACATAGCTGGCATTCGACCTGTAAGTTCTCAATGATTCTGTCCACTTTGCTCAAAGTCTCAACACCATTATGTATAGTGCACTTCATAAAGATTTCAGGGTATTTGGAGCCAAATTTTGATAGCCAATAATTTTTCCCAAGAAAGATGGCTGACCTGAAAAGTAAAACTGGAGTGAAACAGATCCATTTCCTTATATCTACCAGTACTTCAGTTGATTGAAAGTCAATTATAGTCCAAACAGAGTATGCGAACTTAAGCGTCCGAACTTATTGTACTCGAGCCTGTTATGCAAGGCGACGTGCAATAGTGAAATTAGAAGACCTCCTAACACATCTCATATGAACTACCCAGAACCTGATTCTTTCAAAGGCTGGATTCTACTATCGTGAGCCATTTCCAAGGTTCTTTGAAGCTAGAATTTCATATCCTCGCCTTTTTTCGAAGTGTTCACAAAGGAGTTGGATTACATATATCAATTCAAAATAAGAATTCTTGATCAAAATTGGCTTACAATCTATAATACAAAACAGAAGGGGTTTTTGAGCTTTGGACGGTCGGATAACATTTTGAGAGATAAATGTTGCATCCGACCATCCCAGTCTCATCTTAGCGAAAGACATCTAACGGATGCAAGAGTGTAACCTATAATCATTACGAATATACATTAATTGGGTTCTGTCATAATAAGGATCATAAATAAAAGTTAAAAATAATTAAAACTTTTTGCTTTAATTATCCGGCTAGCTTGGGGCCTATGAAATTTCTCTCCCAACTATATCAAATGACTATGGGTGCCGAATTTCACAAAAAAGTCTAATTTACCTCCAAATTAATTCCTAAAAGTAACTCATATAAATACCAATCCATTACTGAAAAAACAGAGGTCTAAATACCAATCCATGGACTTAGGCCTCTTCCTATGGGTATGGCAAAAAAATGTTGTTTGGCATGCCGGGTGGCATGGCAAATGAGTTTCTATGGTAGATATGCCAAACTTGATTAAAAACATATATTTAATTGTGTTGGGTGGGACCCATTTGTGTTTGTGTGGTAGGGTATTTATAAAAGTTTTAGTGTTATAATATATTTAGTGGGACCCTTTAAATATAAAAATATATTAGAATAATGAAAAAGTAGGAGAGAAGGATAATTTATATATATATAAAATTACGGAGATAAAGTGAATATGTTTGGAATTACCAGATAAAGTAATTCCAAGAGAAATCAACTAGACAATCGATGGAAACTCTGTCTCCTATGCCTATATCAATATTGGCATATGAGATATACCCAAGAGTGCATATATGCCAAATATCGGTGTTTGGCATACCCATAGGAAGAGGCCTTCAATATAATTCCAAGAGAATCAACTAGACAATCAAATCAAAGAAAGATATCCAAGAGTGATATATCTTTCTCAAATCAATTAGCAAATCAACAAGATGGAATTCTTGAATTGATTGGTATGAGAATAACTTGAACGGTACCAAATACCAATGTTCAAGTGTTAATCAATTTATATCAACAACCAAAGGTTGGATTTACCAATTGATTGAACTACGCACAACCTGTGATATTTCAATTATATAAACAAATATAATGTAGAAAACATATAAAACAGATACCAGAAGTTTTGTTAACGAGGAAACCGTAAATGCAGAAAAACCCTGGGACCGAGTCCAGATTTGAACACCACACTGTATTAAGCCGCTACAGACACTAGCCTACTACAAGTTAACTTCGGATTGGAATGTAGTTGATCCCTAACCAAGTCTCACACCGATTAAGGTACAGTCGCTTTCCTTACGTCTCTGAATCCCAGAAGGACTTTACGCACTTGATTCCCTTAGCTGATCTCACCCAAAACTAAAAGATGCTACGACCCAAAGTCGAAGACTTATAAACAAATCTGTCTCCCCCAGATAAGCCTATTGTGATAGATAAATCTGTCTCCCACAGAAATACCTATGAAGTTTTGTTTCGTCTTTTGATAAATCAAGGTGAACAGGAACCAATTGATAATTCGGTCTTATATTCCCGAAGAACAGCCTAGAAATATCAATCACCTCACAATAACTTAACTATATGGTAGTAAAAGAAGTTATAGTGGAATCACAAAGAATTAGACGAAGAGCTTTGTGATTAATTTTTATATCTTACCTATCGGAGATAAATCTCGAGCAAATCTTAGAGAAGATAGTACTCAATACGATAGAATAAGTATGATTAGAACACGCAACTATAGAGAAAATAATTGGGTCCGGATTTACGAATCCCAAATGAAGTCTTCAAGTCGTTAACCTATAATGGTTTCGAAAAACCTAGGTTAAAGGAGAATCGACTCTAGTCGCAACTAGGACACATGAAAGTGTCGGGATTAGGTTTTCCAGTTGCTAGAGTTCTCCCTTATATAGTCTTTTAAATCAGGGTTTGCTTACAATCAAAGCTAGGTTAGCTTAGAAAAAAATCTAACAATATTCACCGTTAGATGAAAACCTGATTTAAGATTCAAGATAAGTTTGCTTAAAACCAAAGAAATATCTCTCCACCGTTAGATGGTCTTAGCTTGTTACACATAAATGAAATATACCTTCATTTAGATATGGGTAACCGTACCTGAATGTATATATTGAGTTGGCTCAATAATAGTTAACCGAAGTTAGCCATATGAACGCTCTTTTCTTAAAGACATTCGTCTAACACTTCTAAATTAAATATGATGATCAATCAATCATGAAATATAATCAAATGAATCTAATTGTGTTACTCATGGAGTTGTTAAATTGTTTATATCTCATAAGAGAATACAAGTCACAGTTGAAGCAAAATCAGATTGATTCATGATTGTACAAGAATCAATTCATGAATATTAAGACACGGTTTGCAAAGATTGCATTCCTTAATTTATAAATGTATTTGTTCATGAGTATGAAATCATACTTAACCGATTTTAGAACTTTAACCACTAAATTTGCAAGCAAGTACGCAAACTTAATTTACGGACTTTGGTCTTGTCAGTTTGCAAACGGGGACGCATGATGTTGTCCCGGACCTTAACTCAGGTAGAACCGTTCGCTTACTGGTATGCAAACTTGGTTCCCAGACTTTATGATTAAAACCGTTCGCATACTAGTATGCAAACAGGGTTTCGGACTGAATCATACCACAACAGGTTTGCATACTTGGTATGTATCTTTGTGGTATATCCAGACAATGGTTAATTGTTCTAAACTCCCATTTCAATCATTGAAAAATCCTTAGAAGACGAGAATAGCTGTCTCACACAAACTATTAGTTTATAAGTAATTTTCAAGTGATCTAATGATCAATACGAAACATTCCGAGTCGACATCAAATGTTTGTCTCACACAAATCATGTAAGATGTTTCAAGGAAATTTTCACATGATCATCTTTTGACTTATTAATTAGTTTCCAACAAATAATTTATTTCCAACTATACTCGTCAAGAATAATGATGAACGTAGTTAAAGCAAAAAGCTTCCAACACATATATCGAGAAATATATAAGCGAGTTAAATTCGGCTCGAAATATCAAATGTGTATAATGTAAAAGTTTATATAGCTATACGACTTAGTCTCAATAGGAGATAGAATAAAATAGACTTCTGAGTGATAGATAAGTTTCAGTATCCACATACCTTTTGTTGATGAAGTTCTTCCAAGCTCTCCTCAGTAGATCATCGTCTTCAATTGATGAACGTCGTGAAGTTTAAAGCTCAAGTACACATTATATCCTAATCTGAGACATAGCTATAAGTAGACTAGAAATCAAGACTTATAGTTTTGATCACCCAAACTTGAAAAACAAGCTTGAGATAACAACGCTTGCGAGTTCGACTGAGCAGTGCTCTAACAATCTCCTTCCTTTTCAATTTTAGTGACAAAACTATCAATACATATGGATTACAAAATAAATAAACTTTATGGCTTCTCATCCAACATGCTTGATTTCCTTGGTTCTTCAATATTCCTTGAATTCTTCGTCACTTTAAGTACTTCAGCAACTCTGAACGTGTTCAACTCAGCATCATTGTTGTTGAAGATCTGTAGCCATAACAATAAGAACATAGATGTTCCTAATTATTGTTATACAATGTCATAGTATTATTACGCAGTATCAAAGTTCAATTGTATAACAACTTTGACAATAATACTACGGTGATATGTATCACTCTCCCTTAGTCAATACTTCATCTCACAATGGAAAACACTCCCCCTTACATAATGATCCGTAAACCATATGTATGTAGTGTGAACTACAAAATAATTTCCCCCCTTTTTGTCAATATAAATTGGCAAAGGTACGGAAAAAAAACGGGATCATAATGAAATTCTCAAAGAGATTATTCATGACTAAAAGAGAACATATCAACTTGGTTTCGATGATTTCACATAGTCGAAACTTAGTGTATTCATCAAGGAGTTATAACAATACAAGATAACTCCTACTATATTCCACATCCGCATTCCCCATAAAGATTTGGCAATTAAGCACAAGTTCAATTAAGAACTCTCCCCCATAAAATGTCAATCCCGAAGAACAACAAGAGCAACCTTACTTTTACAAGAAAAGAAGGATTTCTTTGGACATTAACAAATTACATGAAACATGAATTTGTATCCAGAAAACTCGAATAAATTAATCACAAGAAGACCTTATAGATTAATTTAATCGGAAATTATCAACATAAGAAAATTTACGGAGCCATACAGTACTTTCACATAGAAGTGGATCATGGAAAGATCAATAATGCGGAATATTTAAAAGTTCATTCTATCTTTTATCAATATTTGCATAAAGACATAATAGACTTAACTTTTGACATATATGAGATACTCATAGTTCACGGACGTAAACACATATCCCATAAAGTATTTTTGCAATATACAAGACCAATAAACATTAATACTGCAAAATCATCTTCCAAATAACTTATAATTTAAATAAATAAATCTAAAACATTGCAAGATGAAAATCGTTGGCAATAGCTATGTGTAATCACAATATTTGCTATTCCAAACCCTAGTTATCCTTCTTAAAACACAAGAATAAATTCTCATAAAAAGTTTCCTAGACATTAAGATTCTTGAAAAATTCTTTATCGTCCCCGAACTCCTTGTCGTCAAAAAACATTGGAACATAAGGTTCATGAATAAATGAGTCGATTCCAACAAACCTTCTTAACTGATGCTGAACCAGGGACTTCTGAATTTCAAGATATCTTGGAACAATAGCCTTTATTTTACGAATCTTCATCCTTGTTTCTTTCAACTCTTCAAGAATAATTTAGAAAACTTCGAAGAGTTGAGGGATTAGCCCTTGGTTTCATCATATTCTTCCTTTTTATCTTCAAAGTTGTAGAGGAATGAGATTTATCTATTTACTTCATGATTGATGGATTAACAATCATATTAACATCTTTTCCATCAAAAGATATGATGCTTGGAGTCTCCATTCAAATATGGAATTGTGAGAGAAATGCACGAAACTAGCTCCACATGCAATCTTTTGGTAAAAAGAGTTTTCAGGGAAGGAAAAAAGGAATGTAGGGTTACATAACCTATACACAAAGTAAGTAGGTTTCAAGTACAAATAACTCTTAACCCTAAAAAAGGTAAAATTATCGATTTTTAACCCTCTTTTAATGATCAAACAGGGAAAACCTTTTCAATACCAATTTAGGATATGAAAAGATCAACAGAATTCCACAAAACAAAAAGAAAAAAATAAACAAAGATTTTCTCTTCCTATAACCCGATTTGTGCATAACTCTTGTCTATTTGAAATCGGGCACATGAGACAAGATACACTATCAACACAATTAGGCTGTGTTGGGGTGAACAATAATCTGTCAACATGTAATCCCTGTATGAATTCTTTGTACCCTTTTTCATAGATCGTTTAAACCTGGTTATTTGCTGTAGAGGTTTATCCTTTTCTTTAGAAATTAACTTCTTTGGAGATGAATTAAATTTACATACCTCAGATGACTTTGGCTTCAGAACAAGTTTGAGCTTGTTTGCTAATCGATCTACTCTCTGTTGAAGTTTGTTGACATATCTTATTTTATGTTTGTACATGAAACAATTAGAGAGTTCATGACCCTTAATAGTACAATTAGAACATGTCAAAGAGGAGGACGGTTCAGGCACTATAATCGAGCATGCTTCTAAACAAAATGAGGTACCTGAAACATGTGAGATAGAATTTTCAATAGACAGGGTAAAATCCATTTTATACTCCAAAGTGGTCGAAGAAGTTTCTCCAGGAAGAATATCAAGATTGATGTACGTATTGCTAAAATTATCAAAATTAATATAAGTGATTTTTCATCTTCATTTGAATCATAGTGTCCTTGTTTTTAGGATTTGGAAACTCATTTGAAAAATGACCAAAACCTTTACATGAAGTTGGCATGTCCTCGAGTGTCGATAGTGTCCTTGTTTTTATCTCGATGGATTTATCTCTGATGAACCGTTTACTTCTCTTCAAAAGAAGATCTCTAAACTGTGTTGTGATCAGTGAGACTGAGTTGTCAAGATAGTCATCTGATGAAAATCAATCTCAATAGGATCAACTACAGAGTTGCCAACACTCTTACTTTTATCAAGTAATTTAGTGTTCTTTTGTACTTTGAAAGCAATATCCTTTCCAGATTTGGATGTATGCTCATTATCAAAGATATTTAACTTCCCAACAAGAGTATTTATGGAAAGTGTTTCAAGGTTATTTCCCTCATGTTTCTTAGAATCGTATCTATATCTGGAAACGATCTGAGAATTTTCATCACAATGTCCTTTTCAGGAATAGTCTTACCTAATGAAAAAGAAGCATTAACATTTTCAGACACTTTGTGATTAAACTCATCAAATGAGTCTTCATCAGCCATATGAAGGTTTTCCCAATCGGAATTTAGGTTTTGAAGCATAGCTTTCTTTTCAGAGGTATACCCTTCAAATACGGTTTCTAAGATATCCCAAGCCTAGACTTATTGCATGTGGTCACATGGTGTTGTAGATCTGGGGCAATGGCATGGATGATCGCATTTAAACCGTCAAAATTTTGCTTTGCAGCGAGAATCTCGTCAGGTTCATATGCACCAATATCCTTTGGAGCAGTTACACTGTTTACTATAACCATTGGAAGATTATAACCATTAACAACACGAACCCATGATTGAAAATCACGCGCTTGGAGAAAGGCGAGCATTAAAATTTTCCACTATAAGTAATTCGAGCCATCGAAGACTTGCAGTACGTTTTTAGAGATAGCGCTTATGTCCATAGAGTCAGATTGCTACAAACACAGATTTATGAGGTCTTAGCGTGTTTGCCTGCTCTGATACCAATTGAAAAAACGAGGGTCTAACAACCACACCCAATATTTCGTTTGGCCATCTATATGGACTAACTCCAATATAATTCCAAGACAATCAACTAGATAGTCAGACTAAATCAAGGAAAGATATCCAAGAGTTATATCTCTTTCTCAAATCAATCAGCAAATCAACAGGATGGAATCCGTGAATTGATTGGTATGAGAATAACTTGAAGGCGGTATCAAAGACTAATGTTCAAGTGTCAATCAATTTATATCAACAACGAAAGTTTGGATTTACCAATTGATTGAACTATTTACAACTTGTGATATTTCAATTATATAAACAAATATAATGCGGAAAAGAAATAACATGAGATACCGAAGTTTTGTTAACGAGGAAACCGTAAATGGATAAAAACCCGGGACTTAGTCAGATTTGAACGCCACACCGTATTGCCGCTACAAACACTAGCCTACTACATGTTAACCGGACTAGAATATAGTTGATCCCTAACCAAGTCTCACACCGATTAAGGTATGTGGCGTTCCTTACGTCTCTAAATCCCAAAAGGACTCTACGCACTTGATTCCCTTAGATGATCTCACCCACAATTAAGAGTTGCTACGACCCAAAGTCGAAGACTTATAAACAAATCTATCTCCCACAGAGATAATTCTATTCTGATAGATAAATCTGTCTTCCACAGAAGTACCTATGAAGTTTTGTTCGGTTTTATGATAAATCAAGGTGAACATGAACCAATTGATAATCCAATCTTATATTCCTGAAGAACAACCTAGAAATATCAATCACCTCACAATAATGGTAGTAGAAGAAGTTATTGTGGAATCACAAAGAATGAGATGAAGAACTTTGTAATTACATTTTATATCTTACATATCAAAGATAAATCTCAAGCAAATCTTAGAGAAGATAGTACTCAATACGATAGAACAAGTAAGATCAGAACACGCAACTACAGAGAAAATAGTTGGGTCTGGCTTCATGAATCCCAAATGAAGTCTTCAAGTCGTTAACCTATAATGGTTTTGGAAAAATGTAGGTTAAAGGAGAATTGATTCTAGTCGCAACTAGGATACATGAAATTGTCGGGATTAGGTTTTCCAGTTGCTAGAGTTCTCCCTTATACAGTCTTTCAAATCAGGTTTTGCTTAGAAACAAAATAATTTCCCCCCTTTTTGTCAATATAAATTGGCAAAGGTACGAAAAAAAATGGGATCATAATGAAATTCTCAAAGATATTATTCATGACTAAAAGAGAACATATCAACTTGGTTTCGATGATTTCACATAGTCGAAATTTAGTGTATTCATCAAGGAGTTATAACGATACAAGATAACTCCTACTATATTCCACATCCGTACTCCCCGTAAAGATTTGGCAATTAAGCACAAGTTCAATTAAGAACTCTCCCCCATAAAATGTCAATCTCGAAGAACAACAAGAGCGACCTTACTTTTACAAGAAAAGAAGGATTTCTTTGGACATTAAAAAATTACATGAAACATGAATTTGTATCCAGAAAACTCGAATAAATTATTCACAAGAAGACCTTATAGATTAATTTAATCGGAATTATCAACATAAGAAAACTTACGGAGCCATACAGTACTTTCACATAGAAGTGGATCAGGGAAAGATCAATAATGCGGAATATTTAAAAGTTCATTCTATCTTTTATCAATATTTGCATAAAGACATAATAAACTTAACTTTTGACATATATGAGATACTCATAGTTCACGGACGTAAACACATATCCCATAAAGTATTTTTGCAATATACAAGACCAATAAAGATTAATACTGCAAAATCATCTACCAAATAACTTATAATTTAAATAAATAAATCTAAAACATTGCAAGATGAAAATCGTTGGCAATAGCTATGTGTAATCATAATATTTGCTATTCCAAACCCTAGTTATCCTTCTTAAAACACAAGAATAAATTCTCATACAAAGTTTCCTGGAAATTA
Organism: Papaver armeniacum; assembly: GCA_023531295.1. Lineage (NCBI taxonomy): Eukaryota > Viridiplantae > Streptophyta > Magnoliopsida > Ranunculales > Papaveraceae > Papaver > Papaver armeniacum. The sequence goes on from JAJJWW010001306.1 coordinate 259,202, forward strand.
AGATTCTTGAAAAATTCTTTATCGTCCCTGAACTCCTTGTCGTCAAAAAACATTGGAACATAAGGTTCATGAATAAATAAGTCGATTCCAACAAACCTTCTTGACTGATGCTGAACCAGGGACTTCTGAATTTCAAGAGATCTTAGAACAATAGCCTTTATTTTCTGAATCTCCATCCTTGTTTCTTTCAACTCTTCAAGAACACCAGAGAGAAAACTTCGAAGATTTGAGGATTAGCCCTTGGTTTCTTCATATTCTTCCTTTTTATCTTCAAAGTTGTAGAGGAATGAGATTTATCTATTTACTTCATGATTGATGGATTAACAATCATATTAACATCTTTTCCATCAAAAGATATGATGCTTGGAATCTCCATTCAAATATGGAATTGTGATAGAAATGCACGAAACCAGCTCCACATGCAATCTTTTGGTAAAGAGTTTTCGGGGGGAAGGAAAAAAGGAATGTAGGGTTACATAACCTATATACAAAGTAAGTAGGATTCAAGTACAAATAACTCTTAACCCTAAAAAAGGTAAAATTATCGATTTTAACCCTCTTTTAATGATCAAATAGGAAAACCTTTTCAATACCAATTTAGGATACGAAAACATCAATAGAATTCCACAAAACAAAAAGAAAAAAATAAACAAAGATTTTCTCTTCCTAAAACCCGATTTGTGCATAACTCTTGTCTCTTTGAAATCGGGCACATGAGACAAGATCCTCTATCAACACAATTAGGTTGTGTTGGGGTGAACAATAATGTCTGTCAACATGTAATCCATGTATGAAATTCTCTGTACCCTTTTTCATAGATAGTTTAGACCTGGTTATTTGTTCTAGAGGTTTATCTTTTTCTTTAGAAATTAACTTCTTTAGAGATGAATTAAATTTACATACCTCGGATGACTTCGGCTTGAACAAGTTTGAGCTTGTTTGTTAATCGATATACTTTGTTGAAGTTTATTGACATATCTTATTTTATGTTTGTACATGAAACAATTAGAGAGTTCATGACCCTTAATAGTACAATAAGAACATGTCAAAGAGGAGGGACGGTTCGGGCACCATAGTCGAGCATGCTTCTAAACAAAATGAGGTACTGAAACATGTGAGATAGAATTTTCAATAGACGAGGGGTAAAATCCATTTTATACTCCAAAGTGGTGAAGAAGTTTCTTGAGGAGAATATCAAGATTGATGTACGTATTGCTAAAATTATCAAAATTAATATTTTCATCAAGAAGTGCTACACTTGATTTTTCATCTTCATTTGAATCATAGTGATGAGACATTTCATCAAGAGTTGCGACAAGACCTTTGTTACCCAGTGTATTTTTTACGATTTGGAAACTCATTAGAAAAATGACCAAAACCTTTACACTTGAAGCTCTGTGGCATGTCCTCATCATCAGTGTCGATAGTGTCCCTGTTTTTAGGAGGGGAACGATCTTGAGGTTTAACTGATGACCTGGGTTTATCTCTCGATGAACCGTTTACTTCTCTTCAAAAAGAAGATCTCTAAATTGTGTTGTGATCGGTGAGGCGAGTTGTCAAGATAGTCATCGATGAAAATCGGTCTCAATAGGATCAACTACAAAGTTTCCAACACTCTTACTTTTATCAAGTAATTTAGTGTTCTTTTGTACTTCGAAAGCAATATCCTTTCCAGATTTGGATGTATGCTCATGATCAAAGATCTTTAACTTCCCAACAAGAGTATTTATGGAAAGTGTTTCAATGTTATTTCCCTCAACGATGGCATGTTTCTTAGAATCGTATCTATAGCTGGCAACGATCTGAGAATTTTCATCACAATGTCCTTTTCAGGAATAGTCTTACCTAATGCAAAAGAAACATTAACAATTTCAGACACTTTGTGATTAAACTCATCAAATGAGTCTTCATCAACCATATGAAGGTTTTCCCAATCGGAATTTGGTTTTGAAGCATAACTTCCTTTTCAGAGGTATTCCCTTCAAATACGGTTTCTAAGATATCCCAAGCATCTTTAGACTTATTGCATGTGGTCACATGGTGTTGAAGATCTGGGCCAATGGCATGAATGATCACATTTAAACCGTCAAAATTTTGCTTTGCAGCGAGAATATCGTCAGGTTCATATGCACCAATATCCTTTGGAGCAGTTACACTGTTTACTATAACCATTGGAAGATTATAGCCATTAACAACACGAACCCATGATTGAAAAATCACGCGCTTGGAGAAAGGCACACATAAAAAATTTCCACCATAAGTAATTCGTGCCATCGACGACTTGCGAGACGTTTTTAGAGATATCGCTTGTCCATTTAGTCGATTGCTACAAACACAGATTTATGAGGTCCTAGCGTGTTTGCTTTGCTCTCGATATCAATTGAAAAAGCAGGGTCTAACAACCACACCCTATATTTCGTTTGGCCATCTATATGGACTAACTCTAATATAATTCCAAGAGAATCAACTAGACGATCAGACTCAATCAAGGAAAGATATCCAAGAGTTATATCTCTTTCTCAAATCAATCAACAAATCAACATGATGGAATCGTGAATCGATTGGTATGAGAATAACTTGAGCAGTACCAAAGACCAATGTTCAAGTGTCAATCCAATTTATATCAACAACCAAAGTTTGGATTTACCAATTGATTGAACTACGCACAACTTTGTGATATTTCAATTATATAAACAAATATAATGCGAAAAAGAAATAACACGAGATCTGAAGTTTTGTTAACGAGGAAACCGTAAATGGATAAAAACCCGGGACCTAGTCCAGATTTGAACGCCGCACTTTATTAAGCCGCTACAAACACTATCCTACTACAAGTTAACTTCGGACTAGAATACAGTTGAGCCCTAACCAAGTCTCACACCGAATAAGGTACAGTAGCGTTCCTTACGTCTCTAAATCCCAGAAGGACTCTACGTACTTGATTCCCTTAGATGATCTCACCCACAATTAAGAGTTGCTACGACCCAAAGTCGAAGACTTATAAACAAATCTATCTCCCACAGATAAGTCTATTCTGATAGATAAATATGTCTCCCATAGAAGTACCTATGAAGTTTTGTTAGTCTTACGATAAATCAAGGTGAAGCAGGAACCAATTGATAATCCGGTCTTATATTCTTGAATAACAACTTAGAATTATCTATCACCTCACAATAACTTAACTATATGGTAGTAGAAGAAGTTATTGTGGAATCACAAAAGAATGAGACGAAGAACTTTGTGATTACATTTTATATCTTACATATCAAAGATAAATCTCAAGTAAATCTTAGAGAAGATAGTACTCGATACGATAGAACAAGTAAGATCGAACACGCAACTACGGAGAAAATAATTGGAGTCGGCTTCAAGAATCCCAAATGAAGTCTTCAATTCGTTAACCTATAATGGTTTTGGAAAAATGTTGGTTAAAGGAGAATTGATTCTAGTCGCAACTAGGACACATGAAATTGTCGGGATTAGGCTTTCCAGTTGCTAGATTTCTCCCTTATATAGTCTTTCAAATCAAGGTTTGCTTAGAAACAAAGCATTCAATATTCACCGTTAGATGAAAACCCGATTTAAGATTCAAGCTAAGTTTGCTTAAAATCAAAGCAATATCTCTCCACCTTTAGGTGGTCTTAACTTATTACACAAAATAAAATATACCTTCATTTAGATATGGGTAACCGTACCTAAACGTGTATATTGAGTTGGATCAACAATAGTTAACCGAAGTTAGCCATATGGACACTTTTGTCTTAACCACATTCATCCAACACTTCTAGATCAACTATGATGATCAATCAATGATGAAAGATAATCAAATGAATCTAATTGTGTTACTCATAGAGCTTTTCAATTGTTTATATCTCATAGAAGTATACAAGACACAATTGAAACAAAATCGGATTCGATTCATGTGTTACTCATAGAGTTGTTCTGTTACATGATTTGTGTGAGACAATCATTTGATGTCGACTCGGAGTATTTCATATTGATCATTCGATCACTTGAAAATTACTTATAAGCTAATAGTTTGTGTGAGACGGCTATTGTCGTCTTTTAAGGATGTTTCAATGATTGAAATGGGAGTTTAGAACAATTAACCTTTGTCTGGATATAACACAGTATACATACCAGTATGCAAACTGTTGTGGTATGATTCAGGTCTGGAAACCCTGTTTGCATACTAGTATGCGAATGGTTTTAATCTTAAAGTACGGGAACCAAGTTTGCATACCGTATGCGAACAGTTCTACCCGAGTTAAAGGTCTTTGGACAATAGTATGCGTACAAGTTTGCAAAGCTGAGGACAAGACCAAAGTCCGAACTTAAGTTTGCGTACCCGTTTACAAACTTAGCGGTTAAAGTTCTAAAATCGGTTAAGTATGATTCCATACTCATGAAAAAATACATTTATAAATTAAGGAATGTAATCTTTGCAAACCGTGGCTTAATGTTCATGAATCAAATTCGATTTTGCTTCAATTATGACTTGTATACTCCTATGAGATATAAACAATTGAACAACTCCATGAGTAACACAATTAGATTCATTTGATTATCTTTTATGATTGATTGATCATCATATTTGATCTATAAGTGTTAGATTTAATGTGTTTAAGACAAAAGCGTTCATATGGCTATCTTCGGTTAACTATTATTGAGCCAACTCAATATACATGTTTAGGTACGGTTACCCATATCTAAATGAAGGTATGTTTCATTTGTGTGTAACAAGATAAGACCATCTAACGGTGGAGAGATATTGATTTGGTTTTAAGCAAACTTAGATTGAATCTTAAACCATGTTTTTATCTAACGGTGAATATTGTTAGCTTTGTTTCTAAGCTAACCTAACTTTGATTGTAAACAAACCCTGATTTGACAGAATATATTGAAAAGAAGAGGGTACCTAAATATACCTCAATCTAAAAGTTTTCCACCCATAAGTCCTTTCTCCGAAAGTGATTGTCTATGGGTGAGTCGAGAAAAATACAACTAATCGGTTCACACTTCGTGTGATCGTCTATGGATACGAGATCGAGAAAATACAACAAGGAAGTATGTTTACTTGATAAGAGGTTCTGAATTGACCAAACACAAGAGGATTACTATCAAGTAAATATGAATTAACGTTTGTGTATTTTACTTTAATTATAATAAAAACAATTATAATTGCGGAAATAGAAAAGTGAAAGACACATCAATATTTTATTAACGAGGAAACCGCAAATGTAGAAAAACCCGGGACCTTGTCCAATTGAATACTCTCGGATTTAGCCACTATACAAAATAAAACCAACTTCGTATAGTTGAGACCAAGCAACTAAACCTATAGTTCACCTAGTTAAATCGTATTCCAAGGCCTCCAACTTATAAATAAGTCACGTACTTGGAACAATTCCTTTGGTTCGTATTCCAAACAAAATAAAGGAACAACAAACTGTTTGGTATCAACTCTTTTCAACCAAGTGTTTTGAGTTCGACAAAAGGCTCTTCCTTTTATCCCAATAAACTCCTTTGTCAGTCCTTAGATTTATCTACTAACAATTAGAAGTAATCGTCTAGATTTTGCAATCAATACCTTGAATCACAAAGAAACGTATTGATTCTGATTTACTCAACTAATCAATCCAATCTACCACAAAGATAAACTGATTATAGTTGGATCCTCTTTAACCGAACCAAGTATTGTACACACCAAAGATTATGAACCCAAATCAGAAATCTTCAAAGTCTTCTTTGTCTTCAAATCTTCTTAGATCTTCAATAAACACCTGCACACAATCAACTTGAATCTCTTGTGATCAATCACGCACGGAAACGAAGTCTCGGTAACAATGGATTATCACAAGACGTCTTTAGATCTACAAACAGTCTAAAGATCCCCGTCGAAACTTCGATCTAGTTTGAGTGAATCTTATATCAGAAGAGAAGATTCTCAAGCATGAACAAACTAGGTGAAATCAAAGTCTAACAACCGTTAGTCAATCAAATCAATCGAAAACTAATAATAAACCGCAATTATCTAGTTTCCCATCAACGGTACTAATAGAGCTTCTCAATCCCAAAGAAGTCTTTAAACTGAGCGGCCGTAAGAGATTTCGCCTAATTAGGTTACTTTCCTCTCCGAATAGGCGGCTCCATCAGTATCAACACAACTAGGTAGTTTGGCTAGCTCTGAGGATTAGTTTTCTAGAAATGCAAACTTTGGTATTTATAGACCAAGGAAGTTTGGACACCAAGGAATTTCCAAAACCGAAAATATTTTCAAGATATGCAATATATTCCAGATTCGGTTTCCATAATTCCTGGAAATGCTTTGTCCAAACAAAGACCGAAAATCTCTTAGAAAATCTCCATTAGTAAATGCACATTACCAATTTTCATTTTCCAAAAATAAAATTAAAAACCTTAATTAAAATATTCTCAACTTATTTTTCGATCCGGGATTTTCCTTTAGCTATTAAGGAATATCTTTGAACAATAAAAGATAAGCGTTACTGCACATGTTGAAAGTATGTCGACATCTTTACTTCGTAAGTCCTTTTCATACTTACAATCTTGAAACCGATTTTCCACACTTCCAAACAAGTTTAGAATTGCTTCATCTGACTTTCAAGAACTATGTGATTGATTAAGAACACTTAATCACAAATCATGGGTTTCACGGTTCTACCAAAACAAGTTTCGGTTCTACCTCCATGTGAGTACTGTGCATAGTCACACTAGCTTTCCAAAAATTCGGTTGAGTAGGTACTAAGATCGGTTCCCCACATACTTATGGTAACTACTTGTATTTGCTGCACATGTCCATAGGATCGGTTCCCCTTTCACTAAAAACTTGTTGCACATGTTCATAGGATCAGTTCTTCCATCTACTAAAAACGTGTTGCTTCTCTTACAAGGATCGATTCCCCTTTTGTGATCGGTTTCACCTCTTTATAGGATCGGTTCCTCTTTGCCTAGAGTTGGTCATACCAATAACACTAAATTGATCATACCATCTCAGGTGATTACTAAGATCGGTTTCACTAATAAAAGTCATACGTACCAATACAAAAGTCAGGCCTTGTGAATAGTTTTACCAAGAATATAAACAAGTCATGAGAGGTTATACTAATCACACATATTGGTAGTTCAAAATATATGCAATGAATAATAATACCAATAAGCCTAGCGATTTCCCTTTCGATTCACGAAACAAGTTCATGAATTTACTTCCTTTAAACTAATGCAAAATATTGGTTCATAGGATGAAATCTTCACCTCATACCCATACATAATCACAATAGCATTCAAACGATTATGTCGATGTCTTATATACGAAGTTCAAAAGATAAGCGTTATACTTCGTATTGTATTCCTTCATACTACGTCTAACTAGAGTGTAATCATTCATGCTTCGCAGTTGTTGATGGTGGTTTTTAGTTCAGGGCTAAGATTGTAAAACTCGTATTAAATGCGCCGTCGTTCTGCAAAGAAGCTGAGCCATTTAAGAGTGATGAGCGCCCAAGCCTCTTTACTTACATATGTATTGAGCAATTCAGTATATGTATAAAAAATTTATCCATAATGGTGCATGTATCAATGATAGGTGTCTAAAACACCTAATTTAATATCTAGTATTTATGCTTTCTTTGCGAGTTTTCTTGTAAATTATGTATCTTATGTGTGCTTTTGAGTTTATTAGGTGTAATGGAGTCATTTGGAGCAAAAAGACCAATTAGAACTCGTTCAAATGCAAGATTTCTACTTTTCATTGTGTGTAGAGGACGAGAAGATGAAGACAATGCCGAAAGAATGGAGTCATTAGAGTTCGTATGAAGAAGTTATGAGCAAAACAAGAACTTGGAAGACTAAGGGCTAAATGGTCATTTCATAGAGAAGTGTTATTGTCACCCCCGCTGTACGCTAAGGGGTAGTCATTCTGTTAAGGGACAACTCTATTTGGAGGTGTACTAGACACTGACCGATTAAGGATAAGGGACAACCGGTGGAGTCTCACTAAAAGCACCCATGGGTGTTAATAGTCATCCCAGAGACTATTTGACCTAAGTGGGTCGAATTGGTTTTGTTGTTTGGAATAACACTGACCTCTCGACAATTGAATCGGTGAGAAGATTAAATGAAGAAGAAATAAATATGAAGAAATTACGCCGCCGCCATGGATTGAAGAAGAAGTGAAGCATTAACCAACTCAAGGGTTGTCAATAAAGTTGAGGTTTCTAACGAGAGAAAATCAAAAGGATACTGTGTTGATTTGATGAATCAGAAGATAGCAATGAAGTTTTGTTGGCTGAGTAATTGGTACGATTTAGGGTTCTGAGTTAGAGAAGATACAAGGGTTTTGGTTGAAGAACAGAGGTGGTGGATTGCTGTTAGGGTTTAAGTTGAATCGATGAATATAGGGAAGATGTTGCTGCCGTTGCTTGACATTGGAAGTTACCAGTGATGATTCCAGGAACCAGAAGAAGGAATTGAAAAATGATGGGCAGAGTTATGGGTTATGCAAATTGGTGTTGCACCTGGAGCTACAAATGGAATTGGTTACAAGGTGTTGTGATGATGCTGATGAGCTCACAGAGCAGTGTGCAATGTGGAGTTCAAGATGAAGCTGCTTTAGATGTATGTCTAGGTTTACAGAGAAGTTGATAATGAAGATGAGAGATGTACCAATGCAGCTGAGTAATGGGTCCTGAGTCAGGCACTGGTGGTGTTATCTGTTGTTATGGCAATGCTGCAGAGGTGGTCTTGTTTGTGATTGGCAGTTGCAGCTGCAAGTGAGCTGTGAATTGACGGATCTGGTGCTGAGAAGAGTTGAGAAGCTATGGAATGATGGTGGTGTTCAGACCGGGTTTGTGAGTTACAAGAAGATGGAGCTAATATGATACAGAGGAGATGGGACCGATGTCTTTAGTTTGGCTCAGTGGTTTAGTACTACTCGGTTGCATAGTGGATGTGAGCGCTTATAGGAATTGAAAGCACTGGAATTGCTGAAAGTGTCGTGGACGAGGATGGTTGAAGCCGCGGTGAGGCCTTGGTGGAGTCTCTTTTGCATAGCAAGAATGACAAAAACAACGGTTTGAGCCGAATTGCGATTAAGCGCAGCGGGTTGCGACAAGCGGCTTGCCGAGAAGAGCGAGTTACTGTGTAGCTCAAATGCGGTGGGTTGCGGTGGATCAAAGAGGAATTCAATGTCACAAGCGCATTGCATTGTGACATGAAGCGAAGTGCAGAGATTTGCGAAATTGCTCGAATTGAGAATATGAAGAATATTAAGGTCTGAGCTGCAGAAATCGAAATAGAAGGTGGAGCCGTTGGTGACAGTGGTTGGAGCAGCAGTGGATGGCAGCTGCAAGTAGATGAGCATTAGTTGGAGCTGAAACAATTGCTTGGTATGTGTGTGCAGTGGCTGAGTTGCAAATGACTGAAGGAAGAGAAGAGATGGCAATGCTCGGCTGATATGGGTTATTTGGGTCGTGACACAGGGAATAAATGTCACGTATCTGTGTTTGAGATCGAAGTTCAGATGGGTTGCGCTCGGTTGTGGAATGAAAATGGAGCGGCCCAGTGGTTGGAACCGAGGACTTGAGCTTGAGCTGGGAAGTGTTGGTCATGGTGGTGGTTGCAGTTAGCCTGAATTTAAAGCTGCAGGTATATCTGTGGTGATGTTGAGAAGATGATGCATTGCAGTGAAGATGGAGTGAACTAATGAATGTGCTGGCCTGGGAAGTATGGTGTTGCTGTGGTTTTAGCTGAGGAGATGACCTGTAAGATACAGTGCAGAAGTCATTGGTACTATAGGGAGAGAATGATAATGGTGCTGCTGATTGAATGGCTGGGATACTGCAGGAGGCTGCACTTGGATTGCAGTAAGTGCCAGGGCCATGATGGCTGAAGTTTAAAATGGTGAAGCACAAGGATTGTGCAACACAAGAGAGCCCGTGCAATGGCTCCGAGCCAAGGCCAAATCGATTCGCTTAGACGAGTCGATGCTCGACTCACACCTTGACCCGGTCTGACTCTGAGGTAACCCGACCGACCTGACCCGATCCGACTCAGAGTTGACCCGGCCGATCCGACCCGTTAACAGGTGACCGGGTGGACTTTGCCGGTCACCGGAGCCGATTTCCGACGACTTTTCCGGCCAATTTCAGGCCACAATCCCAGTTTTCCGGCGACGAAATTTGGACATAATTTTACATGGGTTTTTCTCACACATGGGCTTGGTGGACCACTTGGAGATGGGTTTTGAGAAGACCTAATATTGGAAGGAGTATCCTTATGGAATGGGAGAAGCATATATATAGAAAACTCTTTCTCTAAACCATATATCTCCAGGAGGGAGACTTCTACTTGTTTTCTAGGGTTTCACATGATAGGTTCTTCTAAACTCTTTATGATGATTTCCAAAAAACACAAGTAACTAAGTTTTTATTATTGGTTGAAGATGTAGTTGGATTTTGCAACCAAGTTATGATTTTTATGAATTAGTTTTCTCTCAATATTATCGTATGATTTCTACGGGTTACAATAATTGCATGATTGATGGATTGCAATATGATTGAATGTTTGTTTAGTTAAGTCTAGAATTGATTGAACTCACATCCATATCTATAGCTATTTTAGGGTTTTCATCGAGCGATAACCTTGAATATGAGTAGCATGATATGATTCTAGGTTGTAGTGATACATCCTTGTAGTCATATGTAGAAATTGACCTTTGTCCGAATTGTTTTGCGCAATGTATTACAATTGCATTGATTAGCCTATTTTAAAACTTAATGCTCCTAGGAATTGAACTTAATTAGCGCAAGGCGTTAGGTTATTCTTTAGGTAGAATTCACATACGCAGCCCTAATGTGTGTGTGATGAATTAGGAAATTAATAGATTATCTTGCTCTCTTGATTCTCTAGGCTTTTGATGATAGCGAGATTAAATACTTAATTCTATTCATATATTCATAAACTTGTTTACAATTGAAGATGAAACCTTTATCCAATATTTCACATTCTTGATTTGCGTACTTTATTTGCTTTTTGTTTATTTTTATTTACACAATCAGAAAATCCTCGGTGTTTTATATAGGAAACCATAACAATTTGACAACCTAGACCTCTCTGTGGGATCGATCCTTTCTTGCCCTAGCTATATTTATATTTTGAGTAGTAAGAAAGTGTAATTATATTTGTGACGCTTACGACCGCGATCAAGCAACAATCCCAAATATTCTATAAATTTTATTAAACTCCCGCTTGCATTATTCACTAATGTACCGCCGGTCGAGTATTTTCCTATGCTATGTTCCCCAAATGAACTCTTAATATTGGTATGACATGACAATTACTCTTCACTCGCAGCGGAGTAACATGAATTTCCCGAAGTGTCGGTATTAAGATCTACTTGTAAATACTCAGGAACACGTAAATTGTACAGCTCTCTGATAAAGAGATTTCTTGTGCCAACGCACAAATAATTATCGAAAATTGTTTAATTTTGTGTCAGCTCACGAAATTCAATTTTCTAACCTAATTTTACCTATTTGCAAAAATTAGGTTTTTTGCGCCCTGCGCAATATCTCGAACCCTATTGGTCGAGACCAAACCTAGGCAAGCTAGGAAATTAATCCGCCATGGACTAGTAGGAGCAAAGTCCTACCAAAAATCAGAAAGAAACAAATAAAAGAGGAGCTGCGGTAAAAGGAGCAGCAACAAGAGGAGGCATGGCCGCGCCACATGGCTGGCCAGTTCGCCCTAGCATGCACCACCTGTAGCCGTATGGCCACGCTCCATGTTGCCCTTGTCGGCCCCCTTTCCCATCGACTAATCAGGTCGCTCTAAATGCGCCACACGCATTTAGAATGAGGCCGGCCCCATGCTGCTTTCCGGCCCCCTTTCCATCGACCAATCAGGTCACCTAAATACGCCACACGCATTTAGAATGAGGCTGCCCCATGCTCGCTTGTCGGCACCCCTTTCCATCGACCAATCGGATCGCTCTAAAATATGCACACGCATTTAGAATGATGTAGGCCCCATGCCGCTTAGGCCCCCTTTCCATCGACCAATCAGGTCGATCTAAATGCGTGTGGCGCATTTAGAATGAGGACGGCCCCATGTTGCTTGCCGACCCCCTTTCCATCGACTAATCAGGTCGCTCTAAATGCGCCACACGCATTTAAAATGAGGCCGGTCCCATGTCGCTTTTGTCGGACCCCTTTCTATCGACCAATCATGGCTTAAATGCGCTACACGCATTTAGAATGAGGCTAGCCCCATCTTTGCAGGCCCCTTTCCATCGACCAATCAGGCCGCTCTAAATGCGCCACACGTATTTAGAATAAGGCCGCCCATGTCGCTTTAGGCCCCCATTTTAATCGACTAATCAGATCGCTCTAAATGCGCCACACGCATTTAGAATGAGGCCGGCCCCATGCTCCTTGCCCGCCCTATTTCCATCGACCAATCAGGTCGCTCTAAATGCGCCACACGCATATAGAATGAGGCCGACCCCATGCCGTCTTGTCGGCCCCTTTCCATTGATCAATCAATTCGTTCTAAATACGCCACACGCATTTAGAATGAGGCCAAACCATGCCAACACCTAGTGTTCGTCGGCGTCAACATAGCCGCACACACTAATTAGGGCTTTGACATGCCAAACCCTAATTTGGTTAAGACGCTATGTCGTCCCATGCCAAATAACATCACCTAGGCATTAAGTTCGATGTGGCAACTAGAGCTAATCTCACTGAGCCATATTTGGATCTAACACCAATATGCCAAGATATAGTAGGCGCCACATCGCCACTATGCCACTGGAAGGTGCCACTTTACCGTTATTCCATTGGCATGCGCGACTTTGACACCTTGCCACTACGCCATTGGAAGGCGCCACCTCGCAACTTAGCCACTGGCATACGCCACTATGCCATTATGCCTCCTAGCTTGCGTGCGATTGGTCGAATAACTAGGTTTTGAACATCGGACCCACTCAGAACCTCGTTGCACATTTTTCCTCGAAACACTCGAGACATCAAACATGTCACAAATCGCGGATGCTCATCATGGTATTGGTCCTGGAGGTTCCCAGGTGCAACGCGCCCATTACAAGAAAGTGTCCTGAAAGAGCCGACGGATAATAGCGATGAAGAGAATAACAGGTGTACGGCTAACCAGTTTCCCCTCACAATAGGAAAGTGATGGTAACCACTTTTACACAACCCCACTTCTCCACTACTTAACCGTCTCCACTTCCTACGAGATCGGGGTGCTCAATGACTTGTATAAATAGGTTTTCAACCTATTTCGACCAACGACAAAGTTTTGGCTAACAACAACACAAGTATTCGTAACGCACAAAATGAACCGATAGCTTACATTCCACAAGCCGGTTCCAAATTCTCGATACAAGTCATAAAACAGCCCACACCCTCAAAATTCAATATGTTGATCTCAACACCTTATTCGCTTCCCTCCCTAAGATCAACCCTTCTCCTTCACTTTGTGACCGAAGCAAGACTGGAACGTCCATTTCTTGGTTTAGGCCAGGATTGTACAGATTGATCTCTCGAATCTAAAGTACTCACGTGCAGTGCATTTTTTTAGGGTTTAGATTCGTTTCTCGCAAGACACCCAAATTTACCATTTTCAAGCAGAATCAGTTTTTACCCAAAACAACTGGCGACCATAGTGGAAGAATAATCTCTCGGTTGCAAAATCAGTTTCTCAGGATTCATTCCATTTTTCTCAATTTCAAAAGGGTAGATCTTAGATCCAATTCAATCATTAAACTCATTTTAGGTTCAACAACCAATTTAAATTGCGGTGTTCCGTTCGCTAAGAAGCTTCACAAAATGCTATTTCAAGCAATGCTATCGGAAATGCCTTGGATACCGAGCACCTGTAAATCTCCCAGAGATGAAAGGACCACACAACCGCGTGTAGACACATGGAGACGTGATTACTACTTAGAGGGCACAATGGATTCTCTCGAGGTCTAAATGGAGCAGCCACATATGCAACACCATAAGTGTTATATGGAGCAAGCCGGAAACACCTCAAAGTTATCACCGATATTAATGTCTCCAGGTTCCACACTCCGGGAGATAAAAGGAAGATTCACATAGTCGTTGTTCCAAATCTCAACACCAGTGGAGTCCTAGAAAGGCACCTGCAGAGATCACGAAAGCGAGGGTCTATCTCCATTCCACCACTACTGCCATTTTATGGTCAGGAGTATCCGCTATCACTTCATCAGCAAAATGTGTAGATCCAGATCATAGCGCAATTCTGGGAATTCGTACATCTACAATAACAAAGGAGACTTGAAACATCTTCAATTCATTCATAGGGGTTCGCCCATTATGCCGACCCAAGCAAGAGCAACCCGGAACATCTTCGGATCTATTGGAGCCGACACGTCAAGAGAGCATCCTCAAGAAGATAACGGTGCACGCACTATCGTGTCAGGAAAGAATCCGCAGCCAAGATAACTTCACGCAGAGGAAGATTCGAGAAGTTTGTGCACCAAAAGGATCCACGTTTCCCATATTTCCTTTGCCCAGGGAAGCGGGTAATGCTGAAGAGTTCTCCAAATTTCCTACCGGAAGAACCTACACTGGGATGTTCGGGCAAAATAACATGCATCTCGCTGACTACGTCAAGAGATCCAGAATTGAATCCCTCGATTTCCAAGTATACTGTTGGTGATAACACATCAACAGATAACTCACAAAGAGAGACACCTCATCAGCAGTGTCACCCACGGACATAACATGTGGTTTAGAAATGTTACGGGCCGTTTTGCAAGAACTCCGTCAGAAACTTTTTTACAATGCCCTCCGGAAGAATTGAAACTGGTGCTAATTGGTGAAGAATCTGGGAGTGATACATATACCAAACGATTCGTATAGAAGTCTTCTACAACATACTAAAATGGCACATCAATCCTATGAATGAGCTATAAATAGAAGCCGAAACTCTCGACTACGCTGAAAACCTACAAAATTCTTCCTGGAAAGTTCAGAATTCTCTGTGTCAGGTACGTTTCACCCACCAAACGGACTCCGAATGAATAATTTTATTTTTCGCAAAAGTTAGATTTTCCTCTTAGCAAAATAATGAGAGGTCAATCACCTTATTCCAATATCGGACGAAGTATGTTTACTTGATAAGAGGTTCGGACTTAACCAAACACAATATCAAGTAAATAGGAATTAACGTTTTTGTATTTTACTTCTAACTATAATAAAAACAATTACAATTGCGGAAATAGAAAAGTAAAAGACACAACAAGATTTTGTTAACGAGAAACCGCAAATGCGAAAAACCCCGGGACCTTGTCCAGAATCGAATACTCGAGGATTAAGCCGCTATAAAAAAATCAAACCAACTTCGTATAGTTGAGACAAAGCAACTAAACCTATAGTTCACCTAGTTCCGTCTGTATTCCCACGCCTCCAACTTATAAATAAGTCACGTACTTGGAACAATTCCTTTGGTTCGTATTCCAAACAAGAAAGGAACAACAAATCTGTTTGGTATCAAATCTTTTCAACCAAGTGATATGAGTTCGACAAAAGGCTCTTCCGTTTATCCCAATAAACTCCTTTGTCGAGTCCTTAGATATATCTACTAATAATTACCGAAGTAATCGTCAAGATTTTGCAATCAATACCTTGAATCTCAAAGAAACGTATTGATGTCGATCTACTCAACTTATCAATCCAATCTACCACAAGGATAAACTGATTATAGTTGGATCTTCTTTATCGAAACAAGTATTGTGCACACCAAAGATTATGAACCCAAATCAGAAATCTTCAAAGTCTTATTTGTCTTTCAAATCTTCTTAGATCTTCAATAAACACTCGCACACAATAAACTTGAATCTCTTGTGATCAATCACGCACGGCGATCCGTTAACAATGGATTATCACAAGATGTATTTATATCTACAAAACAGTCTAAAGATCCCCGTCGAAACTTCGATCTAGTTTGAGTGAATCTTATATCAGAAGAGAAGATTCTCAAGCATAAACAAACTAGGTGCAATCAAAGTTCAACAACCGTTAGTCAATCAAATCAATCGAAAACTAATAATAAACCACAATTATCTAGTTTCCCACCAACGGTACTAATAGAGCTTCTCAATCCCAAAGAAGTCTTTAAACCGAGCGGCCATAAGAGATTTCACCTAATTAGGTTACTTTCCTCTCCGAATAGGCGGCTCCACCAGTAACAACACAACTAGGTAGTTTTGCTGGCTCTGAGGATTAGTTTGCTAGAAATGCAAATTTTTGTAGGGTACATTATTTATATATCCCTACTTTTGACACCCAATAAATATGTCCTTATACAACAATAAATATGTCCCTACTTTTTTATAATTTTATCCATTTAATATTAGATTACCTTAATACCCTCACCCATATAATATTTTTCTTTATTTCAAAATACAACAAATTTCTTCCTCTACCACTTCACCACCACCACCAACATTCAACTACCATTCCACCACCACCTTTCAACAACCACCACCTACCAACCGCCACCACCACTAATATTCCACCACCACTCCTTCACCACCACAATTACACCACCAATAGTCCTCCTCCACCACTAATCCGTCGCCGCCGCCACCACCACCGCCACCGCCACCGTCGTCGCCGCCGCCGCCGGTTTAGATATTTTTGGATCAACAACAATAGTTGATCCAAGTAAAAATAGAACCAACAGTACAAGTTGATCCAATTTAGGGGACCAACAACGGTAGTTGATCCAAAAAGAAAAACGGATCAACAGTAGAAGTTGATCCAATTTAGGGGATAAACAGTGGTTGTTTATCCCCTAAATTGGATCAACAATGAAAGTTGATCCATATAAATGGAGTGAACTTGGCGTGAGTCGAACACGCATCATCTGACATGGAGTCAGTCATGCTACCATTGCACCACAAGTTCAACACTGGAAGAAATTTACATGATTTAAACTACATGCATGATTTAAAATACAAGCATGATTATACTTATCCAAGGAAATATTGTCAACAATTTTTTTTTTGCTAAGAATATTGTCGACAATTGGAGTTGAAAGGATCAACAACAGTAGTTGATCCCATAAATGGATCAATAACAGTAGTTGATCCAATAAAAAAATGGGTCAACAACAAGAATTGATCTCATAAATGGATCAACAACCGTAATTGATCCCATAAAAACCGAAGTCCAAAGATATACATAAACAAAAATGGTAATGCTTGATCATTTCAAAATGTTGGAAAACGACAAAATGAGATCCCATAAAAAAATTAGTTATACCTCGCATGTTGGAGCAGACAACCACTACCAAAACCAAAAGCAAAAACCACCAACTCCACGAACACAATCACTATCATCAGTCCAACACAAATACATGAAATGAGGCAGGGTATATAGTTCTCACTATACGTGGATAACTTAATAAGCAATAAGATAACTAAATAGAGAAGATAACTGAAGTAGTAGTAAGATTATTAAATAGAGAAGACGAACAAAAT
This sequence comes from Papaver armeniacum, assembly GCA_023531295.1. Taxonomy (NCBI): domain Eukaryota; kingdom Viridiplantae; phylum Streptophyta; class Magnoliopsida; order Ranunculales; family Papaveraceae; genus Papaver; species Papaver armeniacum. The sequence goes on from JAJJWW010001306.1 coordinate 276,750, forward strand.
AGAAAATAGAATAACTGAAAAATCAAATATGTTATATGCATTTAAAAAACTGGAGGCCTCACAATTAAATACTCATGAATTCATGGACCAGTTCCCCTTTAGTTTTAAGTTTTATGTTAGTGCAATGACAACGGTGTAGGCATGAAACATACTCTATATAGTAAACTAAAAACTAACATATTGTTCATATCCCAAGATGTTGAACTAAACTAATGGTGTATCCTTCCCACAACCCTCATGAAAACGTGTGTGTAAGAGAGGGAAAGCGAGGAAACCTGATAAAGCTTGAGTATACCATGGCTTTGCTAGTTGCATCGTTACTTGGGGTTCATACCCATGTGCGCCTCAAGCAACCTAAGAGAATAAACCATCACATAATTGAGCTTCTTAATGACAATGCATACACACCTAAGCTGAATCGGTAAACAACAGCAGGCCTTAAGCAACAATGCAGTTTTGACAGGTAAAACAGTAATTAGCGAAATACTCGTTAGCTACCTGTACTTATCAGCGACTTCTTATTTCCATCTCCGTCACCATTCTACTACTGCTCCTACATCAATAATAAAATAACAAGCTTTCAAACTCTACCAGCACCTCCTCCACAACAACACCAATATCAATACTCTTATCACCATCATTACCACCCTCACCACTACAGCAACATCCACCACCATCACCTCCACAATAACAACATCCACTACCACCACAACAACAGGCACCAACAACAATGATACAACATCCACCACCACTAATGTAAACAATGATACAGCAACCACCACCACTAATAATACAACCACCAGTATCAGTTGTTTCTCTATCAACGAGATTAATTATTAAACTCCAATTAATAAAAGATGCAGATTTTAAAACCGAAAATTACATGAAATTGAGATCCAAAATCAGATCATCATCTCTTAAATCTTTAACTAAATTAAGAAGAGGAACTTTTAGTTTTTGCATCCTATGAAGATTCAACGAAGACCTCTCATGTAAGAAAAAATATTTCAGAGATCAGATCATACCAGTAACGATTCAATTTGAATCTTGATGTTAAATCAATTTTCAACGCAAAACACATGATTGATATGGGGAATCAAAGTTGGGAATAAATTAGAAAACGAAATTAAACAATTTTTTTGAAAATAACGAATCTAATAAGAAGACAACCATGCCTGAATCAATTATTAGCATACTAGAAATGATCAAATCTGGATCTTAATAGCCAATCAATTTTCACCTAAACCAGATGGGGAATCAAATTTGAAGATAAAGTGATAATGAATTTAAGTAGTTAACTTGGATCGTCGGCGGCGGCAGAAGTGGTAGCAGTGGCAGAGGTGGTGGTGGTGGTGGTGGTTATGGCTGTAGAGAGAAACTGAAATGTTTTAGATCTGATATTAAAGAGATAGGTTATAACTCGAGTATTATTCAGAAAGGACATTTCTGGAATTAATGAGTAAAATTAGCTTCCTCTAAAAGTGGGAGGATATAATTATTGTTGGTAGGGATATTTATGAAGGCCCAATAAAAATAGGGACAATAATTCAATTTCCACATTTTTGTATTTATAGACCAATGAAGTTTGGACACCAAGGAATTTCCAAAACCGAAAATATTCTCAAGATATGCAATATATTCAGTTCGGTTTCCATAATTCCTGGAAATGCTTTGTCCAAACATTGACCGAAAATCTCTTAGAAAATCTTCAATTAGTAAATGCACATTACCAATTTTCATTTTCCAAAAATAAAATTAAAAACCTTAATTAAAAGATTCTCAACTTATTTTTAGATCCGAGATTTTCCTTTAGCTATTAAGGAATATCTTTGAACAATAAAAGATAAGCGTTACTACACATGTTCAAAGTATGTCGACATGTTTACTTTGTAATTCCTATTTCATACTTACAATCTTGAAACCGATTTGTCACACTTCCAAACAAGTTTAGAATTGGTTCATCTGACTTTCAAGAACTATGTGATTGATTAAGAACACTCAATCACAAATCATGGGTTTCACGGTTATACCAAAACAAGTTTCGGTTCTACCTCCATGTAAGTACTGTGCATAGTCACACTAGCTTTCCAAAAATTCGGTTGACTAGGTACTAGGATCGGTTCCCACATACTTATGGTAACTACTTGTATTTTTCTCGCACATGTCCATAGGATCGGTTCCCCTTTCACTAAAAACTTGTTGCACATGTTCATAGGATCGGTTCCCCATTTACTAAAAACGTGTTGCACCTCTTACAAGGATCGATTCCCCTTTTGTGATCGATTGCACCTCTTCATAGGATCGGTTCCCCTTTGCCTAGAGTTGGTCATACCAATAACACTAAATCGATCATACCATCTCAGGTGATTACTTAAGATCGGTTTCACTAATAAAAGTCATACCAATACAAAAGACAGGCATTGTGAATAGTTTTACCAAGAACATAAACAAGTCATGAGAGGTTATACTAATCACACATATTGGTAGTTCAAAAGATATGCAATGAATAACAATACCAATAATCCTAGCGATTTCCCTTTCGATTCACGAAACAAGTTCATGAATTTATTTCCTTTAAACTAATGTAAAACATTATTTCCTATGATGAAATATTCTTGTCATACCCATACATATTCACAATAGCATTCAAACAATATGTCGATGTCTTATATACGAAGTTCAAAGATAAGCGTTATACTTCGTATTGTATTCCTTAATACTACGTCTAACTAGAGCGTAATCATTCATGCTTCGCAGTTATGTTTTCAATATGCACGACTTGAAAGATACGTTAGGGAATGAAACAGTTCAAGTCAAATATCACTAACCTCAAGTGGAAGGATGATGTTGTCGTTGTAGCTCCTTACTTCTTCACTTCTTCAAGTCTTCGCAATACTTGTAATGTATCATATCCTAATACTTTCAAGCTAACCTATACGAAATTGACTCTAGTACATAATCAAGCGACTCTTTAAATAAGTTTTGGTTCACTAAAATATGACAACCAAACTTGTCATACCAACGCTTGGTGGGTTCAACCGAGCTATGTTCTAACATATATAAGGGAGAACTCTAGCAACTGGAAAACCTAATCCCGACACTTTCCTGTGTGCTAGTTGCGACTAGAGTCGATTCTCCTTTAACCTAGGTTTTTCCAAAACCATTATAGGTTAACAACTTGAAGACTTCATTTGGGATTCGTGAAGCCAGACCCAACTATTTTCTTTGTAGTTGCGCGTTCTGATCTTACTTGTTTTGTCGCATTGAGTACTATCCTCTCTAAGATTTGATCGAGTATTATCTCTGATAGGTAAGATATAAAAGTAATCACAAAGCTCTTTGTGTCATTCTTTGTTATTCCACAATAAATTCTTATACTACCATATAGTTAAGTTACTGTGAGGTGATTGATATTTCTAGGCTGTTCTTCGGGAATATAAGACTGGATTACCAATTGGTTCCTGTTCACCTTGATTTATCAAATGACGAAACAAAACTTCATAGGTATTTCTGTGGGAGACAGATTTATTTATCACAATAGACTTATCTGTAGGAGACAGATTTGTTAATAAGTCTTCGACTTGGGTCGTAGCAACTCTTAGTTGTGGGTGAGATCAGCTAAGGAAATCAAGTGCATAGAGTCCTTCTGGGATTCATAGACGTAAGGAACATAACTGTACCTTAATTGGTGTGGTTAGGGATCAACTACATTCCATTCCGAAGTTAACTTGTAGTAGGCTAGTGTCTCGTAGCGACTTAATACAAGATTTGGTGTTCAAATCGGAATCGGTCCAGGGGTTTTCCTGCATTGGTCTTTGGTATCGTTCAATTTATTCTCATACCAATCAGTTCACGGATTCCATCATGTTGATTTGATGATTGATTTGAGAAAGAGATATAACTCTTAGATATCTTTCCTCAATTGAGTCTGACTGTCTAGTTGATTCTCTTGGAATTATATTGGAGTTAGTCCATATAGATTGTCGAACGAAATATTGGGTGTAGTTGTTAGACCCCGTTTTTTTCAATTTCGATCGTTTCTAGCCTAACCTAACGAAGTTGGCTCTAGTTCACTTATTAAGCGACTCGGATTTTGGAACTAAATATGACAACCAAACTTGACATACAAACGCTTGGTGGGTTCAACCGAGAACTGCTCTAACAATCCCCCCCTTTGTAAATTTAGTGACAAAACTCTATTACATATATGGAGATAAACGAATTACAAAAATACTCATTCTACATACACTTAATCCACATTTCAACAGCACAATAACTTGCAAATATTCAAAAATGAATGCCGCTGTTGAAGCTTTCGAATAACAAAAGCTTTTACTCCCCCTAAAGGCAAGCTAGGTAAATATTCAATCCAAACCTCTTTGTTATTCCCCTTTTGTAGTCTAAGTACTACACACATCATTATGATATGTTTCTCCCCCTTAGTCTATGCTTTACTCTTTCGTTAGATATAACATTTAAGCACAATTGTCCTTCCCTAATGATTAAAAATCAATTGTTTACTCCATATATTTCTCCCCCTTATTGTCACAAAAATGAAAAAGGTTCGAGCAAATAATGGTCAAACCGAAGGGATCTTACAAATTTATACGACTTGTACAACTTATAAGAGTTAAGCACTCCTCTGGTTTCACATACCATTTTAGATAACCAATATAAAAACCGAAACTACAAAAGTAATTTCGTTTCAATATGTTATCAAGGAAACAATTTCCGAAGCAATTTTACCTATAGTCTAACAAATCGACTTAGAAATTACAATCACTTATTTCGATAAGACCAAAATAAAGATCATAATTAACTTTTTTTTTTCTCATCAGACTCTAATTATTCAGACAATAACTTAGACATTTCCCTTTAGACAAGACAAACACTAGGTTAGTTAACTATTTTTTCTTGTCAAGGCATTCGATTAGACTTGAATAACCGAATCCTCCAATTGATAAGGCTAATTAAGATTAGAATTAACATAGTTTCTCTTATCCGGAATTAATTGGACTAAACAAATGATCCCGTATTTTGTTAAGCCATAAACAATAGATACAAACTAAAAATAAATTGACTTGCACAATTATTTTCTTAACCGGAAGCAATTGAACAAATATAAACATTACAACACCGCAATTGCACCGAATTTCGTTAAGCAAAAAAAACTTGATACCCAACAATAAAGAAGATACCAAACCATAAGCCAAATAAAATTGACATAGTTTTTCTTAAATGAAATTATTGAATCACATAAACAATCCATACACAATAATGGAACATATCAAATGTACTGAAATTTTGTTAAACAAAAGCAAAATATATGCAATATAAACAGGCTTTTCTTAAACAGGAAAACGATTAACTAACAAATAAAATCTTTACCTCAATTTCCGCAGCCACATCTCCCCAGAAAGATATATCATTAATCACAAGTTCAAATAAGAACTCCCCCACAGTGTGTTGTCATTCTCTCGCAAGAACAACAACAAAAGCAACCTTTACCAGAGAAAGGTTGAAACGGTTTTAACTATTACGTGCCAATAGTAATAAGTTAAAACCGAATAACTCATATGTATACTATATACACAACTTATGAAACATAAATTGATAATAGTATAATCGTGACTCACATATGAGATTAATTTCCATCATCCTTTTATGATTATTTGATTAAGAAACCCAATAGGTTAGATATGAAATCTGATAAATCAAAAGTCACAAAATTATAAAAAGGTAACCAATACGAGACCTAATTACCTCATACAACGACGATAACACGGAGATATATTGATTTGATCAAGAACGTTTAGCACAATATTCTAAATGTCACGAGTATTGATACTTATCATTTGAGTGTCATAATTGTGGCTAACTTTTGATACCTTCCTGGTTGTCTTTAGAGAAGACATTGGAATCCATTTAGAAATGGGTTTTATAGGAGCAACTTTGTTCTTCCTATTATTTCCTCCTGAAATCTTTGACGAATCTCTTGAGGAAACATTAGGGTAACTGTTGTGTTGAAAACTATGAGAATTAACCTTTCTCCAATTTGGAACATCAGATCTTGTCTTCACAAAGTTATCTCTCCTTTTATTGTTTGAGCGATAATGAGAAAACTTTGTAGAATCTTGATAAGCAAACTTTGAACTATCATCATAATAATTCTTTTTCTTATATTTAGGACAATGATGCCCAGAGTTAGCACAAGGAGCATTATTGAGTTCAGCCAATTTTGCGGACACGCATGCATCTATGGCTTTCTCATTCCTTTTACAGAATCTGCATCCCCTTTTCAAGTGTCCTTTATTTCCACAATAAAAGCAATGCTTAGTAACACAAGAATCATGAGGTTTAGTGTTACCTTGTTGTGAAACCACTTGTATTGGAGTTTGACGAATTTTATGTTTTCCATCATTTGCTGAAGATGAAGGTGCTACAGATTTTTCTTTTATGGAAGAACAATCTTTTGTGGCAACTTTTGAAGCAATTTCTTCAGCAGAGTCTTTAGGTTTTACAAACTTTTTCTCCTGTTTAGCATCCAAAGTTTGTTTACCTTTGTAGCCCAATCCTCGTGTGTCACGATGAACTCTAGTTGATTTCAACATTGAGTCAAGATGTTTTGTACTACTATCGAACTTTTTCAAGTCCGCTTTTAGACCCATATTCTCTTTTTCTAACGTTTTTATTTTTTCGAGAGCATTATTTAGATCAAACTTCAATTTTTCAACTTGAATTTTGAGATTTTCAGAAGCAGTAGATTTACTTACCTCAATGTTTTTTTCGTTCTCTAGATCCGTATGCAATTTTACTTCTCGATCATGACTTTCTTCGATTTAATCTCTGTAACATTTCATGGCTCCAAGATAATCTCGCCCATCGCTGATAAGTTCTATATCCTTGTACATATCATCAAGTTCCTTTTTCCGACTTTCATTCTCTTTACGAAGATCACATTCAAGTGCCTTTGGTTGGAGTTACTTGGTATCCTTTTCGTGCGTGCATTTAACAATTGCGGTGAAAGCTTTGTTCTCTTGATCCTTAGAACAATTAGGGTTATCACCATCATTCGATCTATCTTCTCTACACATTTACGTGATTGTGAGAAGAAGATGATACATCTTTAGAAGAACTCCTTTATTTTGTCTTAATAACTTTCTAAATTGTCCCTGATCATATCGACACAACAATCCTCGATTTTTGCCTCACAAAAATTTCCTACCGAAGAACTAGTCTTAATCACAACTTTAAGGGTAATAGCCACTTCATTCTTGGATTCGTATTCAAGGTCAAAGATCCTTAATTGACCAACTAGAGTGCTTCTAAATAGTGTGGAAAGATCACTTGCTTCCGTGATGGCATGCTTTTTAGATTCGTATCTTGGTGGTAAAGACCTAGAAATTTACACAAAATATCCTTATCTGAAATAGTTTTTCCTAAAGCATAAGAGGCATTCACTATTTCAGAAAGTTTTTGGTCAAACTAATCAAATGTATCTTCTTCATCCATACGAAGGTTTTCCCATTTAGAAGATCGGGTTTGAAGCCTAGCTTCATTTTCAAAGGCATTCCCTTCAAATACAACATTAAGAATATCCCAAGCTTTCTTTGATGTTTTACACGTGGTTATATGATGATGGAGGTCTCGAGTTAAAGCATGAATAATGGCATTCAATCCATCGGAATTTTGCTTCGAAAGCAATTTTTCTTCATTATTGAACTCCTTTAATTCCTTTAGTCTAAACTCAGTGGTTGAGTTGTTCACAAGTACTTTTGGGTGTTCATATCCATCAGTAACTAAAACCCAAGTGTTAAAGTTACGAGATTGCATTGCCATTTTCCACCATAGATAATTTGAGCCATCAAACCCTGGCGGTACATTAAATGAATCAACCATTGGATTCAAATCGTATAGGTTGGATCACGCCAAATACAGATTGTTAGATCTTTTCGTGTTTGCCTGCTCTGATACCAATTGAAAATACAAGGGTACCCAAATACACCACAATATTTTATTTTGATCACAACCTATTCAAGACCCACCGTGTATAAACCTCTTTAAGCAACAATCACTAAAGGAATATTTCAACACAGTGTCCACTTGGAACATGATTATTCCGGACTGGCCTAACAATGTGAGAAATCACTAAAGAATATTTCAACACGGTGTCCACTTAGAACATGGTTATTCCGGACTGACCTAACAATGTGAGAAATCAAAGCCAAGTGGCGAATCACAATACACCTTGTGTAATCGTCTATGGATACAAGATCGAGAAAATAAAACAACAAGATGTGCACTTGATAATAGTTACGGTACATGACCGAAACACTATAAGATCAATATCAAGTGCCTAGTTAACGTACAAGTGTATTTAATTTAACTATAATATAAACACAATTATAACGCGGAAATAAAGTAAATTACACAACAAAATTTTGTTAACGAGGAAAATTACAATCTTGTAGAAAAAAACCCCGGGACCTAGTACAATTTTGAATACTCAATGAATTAAGACGCTACAAAAAGTAAACCTGCAACTTCGTGTAGACTATACCAATAAATCTAAAATCCTAGTTACTCAGTTTCAACAGTATTCTTGTTTTGATAGCATCTAGCAGAACGAAGTTCTTAATAGACGTTTGATACTAGATGTCCTAGAAGAATAGACGTTTTCTTTAGTACTAAATCTAGTATATCTTCTTAATGGTTCACAATAACTTCTTCTACCAATCTTTCAACTGGAAAGACAAGATTTCTTTGGATCGTATCCTAAACAATAAACGATCAAAATTGTTTGGTAACCAAACTCACTTTCTAATCACAATACCGAAATATATGATAAAAGCACAGGTACAGATCTATTTTAAAGATCCGTTACCAGATCCGAAGCTCCTAGGTTGCGAGATCAAACAAGACAATGATTATCGAAATAAACAATCTTGATTACAAGGTTTATGATAAAATCATAAACAACTTGTTGATCTCAAAAAGCTTATGTTTATCGAAAATAAACAACCTTTTAATCCCAAAAAAATTAAGTCACAGAAAGTCACACCAAGATCAAAACACAAGAATAAAGTCTTTAGATCTTCGAAATCTTCAATCTTCGATTTAATCTTCAAAGTAACAACCTGCAAAATTAAATTTAATTCCTTATTGTCGCACATAACGGAGTCTGTTAACAATGGAAAATCAATGAATCTATCTTACAGATCTAAAAAAACTTAGATCCGTAGAAACGTTAAATCTTTGATCTTGTTTGAGTGAGCCTTATATCAGAAGAGAAGGTTCTCAAGAATAAACAAAGTAGGTGCAATCAAAGTTTCAACAACCGTTCGTCAATCAAATCAAATCGAAAACTAAAAATACTGCAATTATCTAGTTTCCCACCAACGATACTCGTAGAGCTTATTGATCCCATAGATTTCTTTATATGAGTGGTCGAAAGAGATTTTACCTAATTAGGATACTTTCCACTCCGAATAGACGGCTCCACCAGTAACAACAAGAAATGAAGTTTGATTGGCTCTTAGGATAGTTGCTAGAAATACAAACTTAGGTATTTATGGACCAAGGATGTTTGGACACCAAGGAATTTCCAAAACCGAAAATATTCTCAAGATATGCAATGAATGCCAAAATTCAGTTTTCCTAATTCCAATAAATGGTGGTCCAATATTTCCGAAATCTCTCAATAGAGAATCTCCAATTAGTAAATTCCCATTACTAATTTTTTATTCTCTAGAGCTATACATTAATTGCTGGTAATTAATGCATATAAAACCAAAAATTTTAATTAAAAGATTCTTAATTTATTTCGGCACAAGATCACCTTGAGTACCAAGGAATATCTTTGAACAATAAATGATAAGAGTTACTGCTCGTGTTCAAAGTATGTTGACATCTTTTCACTACAATTCCTTATTTCATATTTACATGGATTTGCTTTCTTGGAATTGGTTATACCACACTTCCAAACAAGTTTAGAATTGGTTTGCAAGTATTCCAAGACTACTATGTGATTGGTCATACCAAATCACAATGGTTAGTTGTGATCGGACTTACCAAGTCTATACATGGGTTCATATCAGTTATACCAATCACTAGGATCAGTTATACCTAAATATGGTACCTACTTGTGATCGATCACACCAGTCACTAGGATCGGTTCCATCTACACATGGTATCTACTTGTGATCGGTCACACTAATTACCAGGACCGGTTACACCAATTACAAGGATCGGTCACACCAATTACAAGGATCGAGCATACCATCACATGGTGATTACTTAGGATCGGTTACACCAATTACCAGGACCAGCCATACCAAACCAAAAATCAAGGTATTGTGATCGGTTATACCAAGATACATAACTTGAGTTAAGATCGGTTCTACCAACTCACACATATTGGTCAACCAAAGAATATACAATGAATAGCCGGACCAATATACCCATTGATTTACCTTTTGATTCATGAAACAAGTTCATGAATGTACTTCCTTTAAACAAATGTAAAACATTATTTCATAGGATGAAATATTCACCATAACCCCATACACATAATCATAAAACTATATACAAGATTATGTCTGTTGTATTTACAAAGTTCAAAAGATATTCGTTATACTTTGTAATATAATTCCTTAACGCTTTGATCATAATGATATGACCAAGTATAAAACCTCGCATGTTATGTTTTCAATCTAAAAGACTTGAAAAAACAAGATAGAAATGGAACAAGTCAAGTCTGTAGTTACTAACCTCAAAGTCGAAGGATAATGTCTTCAATCCATCTTCGAGATCTTTGTGAGTAAGCTGGAGCACAATATCTCTATCGTTTCTATCCTAACCTAACAAAGTTGACTCTAGTTCACTTATTAAGCGACTCGAGTTTTGGAACTAAATATGACAACCAAACATGACATACCAACACTTGGTGGGTTCAACCGAGCAGTGCTCTAACATATGGGTATTCTTAAAACAAGGGACTTCACCAAACCGTGCTTGATTTGATTATAAGTGATGGTGCTGGAATCTATTTTTGGGATGATATATGGATAGGTGAGCGATCGCTAAGGTTGAGATTTCCTTTGTTATTCAAAATCTCCAAATGTAAAAAACTCATTGTGAAGGAGATGGCTTCAGTTCAAGGAGCGTGAATTTTAGTTTTAACCGAGCTTTGAATGAAATAGAAGTACATGAAGTCGTTCAATTGCTGCAGCTGATCGATAGGAGATCCTAGTTCGACTCTCGATATGCTGGCTAATGAAAGACAATGGAGGTATGGCAATGGTAAAGGTTTTTCGTAGCTTCTGCTTACTTGGCGCTTGAAACTGAAGGATTTATATCGTTCCCAGACAAACAACTTTGGAATCCTAAGGTACCTCTAAAAGTCTCGTTTTTTGTTTGGAAGTTATGTTATAATGGTGCTCCCACTTTGGACCAACTATACAATGCAGGCATGGTTCAAAATGATAATTGTTTGTTGCGTGGTCTTCATGAGGAAACTAATGTTCACTTATTCTTATACTGCAACTTATGAGGTTTGGTCCTACTTCATGAGTAGTTTCGGAATCAAACGGGTGTTTGACAGTAATATTAGGAAAACTTTGTGGGAACGGAAAAATAAGAAAAATAAGAAGAGGATAAGACGTTTGTGGGGTATTTGCCATTTGCCATTTGGTGGAGTGTGTGTAAAGAAAGAAACAACATATTGTATCATAACTTGAGTAGATAATCAGATAATTTTGGAGATCAAGTCTTTGTTATTCAATTGGACGCTACATACGGATATTTTCGAGGGATTTTCGCTTTCCACTCTTTTATGTAATAGGGATGCTATATGCATCCATGTAATTGTTCTCTGATTTCTTTATCACTGCTTTAGTGATGCAATTTTTTTTTTTTAATAAACTTTGCTCTTTGCCGTCAAGAAAAAAGAGTAAAAACGAGAACGCAACAACTTGTTCACTGACTGGTATCTTCTTACGCCCATAACCAAGCAGCCCATTACCCTGAAGAGCAGAACCATGAAATCCGGAAGGACCCGAACCAACAGAAGTAGTATGAGTGCCAGATTACGTGGACTGCCTCTATTCAAACCTATGGCTATGGGTGTACCAGCATTATTCAAATTTGAATTTTTAATATTAGCGGCCGAAGGCATTATCTGAAAGGCGCCAATTTGGGGGGAAATACTATTCTTTCCTCTTTATTTTTTTTTTTTCTATCGGCTAAGAGATTTTTGATTTGAGTAATTCTTGCCATAGAATCTGCTTAAGGACATAAACTATCGCCTTATTTCTACTAATCACTGCATCATGATCATTGGTGACGATGGAAGGTGTAACTTTGCTATAAAAATTGAATATCTTGATCAATCAGTGAAGGCACCATAATCTTGACTGATGAATTAACAATCTTCTACTTAAGTTGCTGATTGAAGAGTAAACCTCCAATAATCCTCCAAATAGATTACCAAGGAAATCAAATAAGTAATTTTTTATGCCACAAATGAAATGGAATTCCAATAATACTAATCCATTGCCCAACCTTAACTTCTTCTAACTTCGCAGGAGCATATGCCACCATGGATAAAAAATTAATGGAGGGAAAAAAATTAGAAAAAAAAAAAAAAAAAGGAGAAAAAGGGTGAGAATATCGAATATGATAGTGATGTGCGCCGACTGGGCTAGCTTTTAAAATAATGCTTGTTGTTGTTATCTAATTCTCCACTCCCATTCCCATACTCTTTCACTAAAACGTGTGTATTGACAGTCTCAGCTCTTTCTTAATTGTCCCTTCTTCTTCTTCTCTACTTTCACCTTCCACGTGTGGGGGACCTTCCCCCATACCAGCCCTACCTACAAACTTGTTCTTTCACTATCGGCCCACCGCCCACTCACAACTTACATTCTTGTGTCCATTTATTTACTAAAATGAAAATATGTGGCATGAGTGATTGATATACAAGATGCAATGGTCAATTGATGGAGTGATCGACGATACAAAGTGCATCAGAAATCTATCTAGAAATGATCATGACGTGATCAGATCAGAATAATCAATTGTAAGTCAGGTTATTCCGGTCAAAGTTTTTCATTTGATATATTTTTACGTTCCTCGGATTTAATTACCTTGGAAAGATGCTGTGTAAATTTGTAGTCAATATATGCAGGTACGTAAGAGTAAGACCAGGATCAGTAGTCGAAACATTATGATTTTATGAGTACAGAGTACGTATTACAATTGTTGTGGTGACGTGCTTTAAATGTTCTGTGTAAACTCATCATAACAACACAGTGCTAGTAGTTCGTCATGTGTTCAGTGGTACTCATGATTTTTACTGAGATCGAGAATCTATCTAATAAACTCTCATTTAGAGAGAGGGAGTGGGAAATGATCATCATGCATTTTTGAAGCTGAAATAATATGCAGTGTTTATTATGTGTGCGTTGTGTTCAGGTTTCCTTTTAAGGAAATGCAATCATACCCTGACTGACACTCATTACATTGTCGGGAACATGCACTATGATATGTACAAGTCTGTATATTATCACATAATTTTAGCTGGTTAATTTTAGTGTCAATCTACAAAGAACTAATAGTTGATCTGTTAGCAATAGAATTATTTGTATATTTGCTTAAATTATGCCCGAGACGAATAACGAATGCTCTAAATATTATTTTGGGGAGATTGATTTTTTTAGTTTGATTGCATATTACGCCTTAGATAGGTAATAATGAAGGAAGCTTTTCCTCACTAGGAGCACATCCCCAAAAGATTATTCGATCACCAATGAGAAGTAAAAAATAAAAAATAAAAAAAAATAGACAACCTCACCAAGCAATATTAGCAAAAAAATACGACCAAAAAGAGAGTGTACCACTGTACCTTATTGGAACTCATAAACTCATTATTTCTTTCTTCTTCCTGTAAATTAGCGTCTAGCTAACAGCAAAAAAACGTTGAGAGTTTTTCAACACAAAACTCAATGTAGTAGTCTCTTTGAGCGCCCCGGCCATCCAACCAAAACACTACTGCCACAGTTAAAAGGTCAAAAAGTATATGATCATAGGCATATCTTTTTTTTTTTTTTTTTTTTTTTCTTCTTCTTTTTAGTATTTGTATATATAATTTTCAAAATTTTTAGTTGGACCATAGGCATATCTAGTTTCAGCCTATACATCTTCATTTCGTATAACTAGAGTGTGGAGAGCAAAAATATACTGTCTCCTAATAAGATACAATATCACTCGATTGGTAGATAAATCAATCACTTGGCACTTTGCTTTTTATCCAAGACAAAGTCATTAACAAACTCATTGGCTACTATTTCTACTACTACTTATAACTTCATTTAGGCAGCCATCATTCAGTCTATCTCAAGTGCGAGTGACATTTATCAGCTTGGTTGGCGTATCCTATACTTTGTTTTCCTCATACAGTGTATTCATGGTAGTACAGTATATTTTATTTTGAAGGCTATTATTGGGGCGTCACATTTCATTAGAGGGGCGTCACATAATAGGACAAAAACGGGTCACTCATAAGTAATTTCAAAAACCCCTTATCTCAAATAATTTTGAAATGACCAAACAACCCTTATTTAAGGTTTGAAATGACCAAAACCCTTATTTACGGTTTGATTCAACTAAACCAAGACGTAATACAACATTCAAATCCAATTTTATGGTTTGATTCAACTAAACCTAGACGTAAGAGTATACCAAATCAAATTTTACGGTTGAATTCAGTTAAACCTAGACGTAAGTTCTTCATAATCAAATTTTACGGTTGAATTCGGTTAAACCTGACGTGAAGAGTACATGCAAATAAAATTTTACTACTGGGAATACCACATGCAAATTAGATTTACGGTTTGGAATCATCCAAACCTAACCGTAACACCTTCAGAAACGCAACTAAAACCCTAATTTGACTTCGATTTCATTCAATCTAACTTATTTTTAGCTCACAAAGAGTAAAAACAAGATGGGTTATCGATTAATACCTAACATAAACCATGGGTTCTTGTTGAGGAGTTAGAAATCGTGATTCTTGATTCGGTTGTTGGTGATGAATTTGATCGTCCGGTGGTTTATTGAGGAGAGGAAGATTAGGTTTTTAAGTTCTTTTTTTAGTTAAAGGGTAATCTAGATATTTTGTTTTGGTGTTAGGATATCCCATAACCACTTTTTTGGATACTAAGAATCCAAGTGAAGCCCCTCTATTGGAGTGTGACGCCCCAATAATAGCCTTCTTTATTTTCTAATTCAACTTACAAATGTACAATACACTTTTATTTAAAGGGTAAAGTTGTTTAAAAAGGCTATTTTCATCAATAATCTAATCAATATATTATTGTTAACTGAGATACTATTATTATTGTTAACCTACCAAGATCTAGCTAGACACACCAGCAACATGTAATTACAAGAACAAGAAACAAAATCACATGTCACAATGGTTACTAATAAGTCATAATTGAGCAAATTCATAATTAATTAATCACTTTTTAAACAAGTAATTAAAAGGTAAAAGCATAAGAGATTGATGATCCATGCATGCAAAAGTTCATCAAGAGACAGGTGTAATTAAGTTGAAGCTAGATAAACACTAGAAATCTGATCTAAAACACTATTGATGATGAGAGTACTTAGGAAGAAAACCCAAGCCTCAGCTCCAAATCCAAGTCATCTTCACAGCACAAGCCAATCTCCAAATCTAGCCTAACATTTTCACCATAAATCTTCATGTTGTTGTTGCTGCCACAGTACTGGTGGTGATTGTAATTCTCATTCATGAAATCCTCAAGCTGATGTCCGTCTCCAACTCCCGACGACATTTCCATCATAGGTAAAGCAGTTGCGGCGCTGTTCTTTGCATTCTCCTGGCCTTTCGTGCTCGACAACTGGCTGAAAGAAGATGAACTTATAAATGATTTTATCCTAATATTTTCATCAGTTGAAGGTGGTGTTGATGACGAACAAGCAGTGATAGATGGAGGAGTAGTACTACTAGGCAACGGATAAGCAATTGTAGAAGGGTAGGCTGCAGGTGGAAAATGGTGATTAGTGAAAGCAGCAGCAGTAGAGGATGATGGGTGAAAATTAGGGTTTGTGCTAATGAAGTTAGCATGCTGATATTGGTTAATGTCCCAAGGAATTGATTGGTTCAACCTAGCTCTATCTCTCCTATGAATATTCATATGACCTCCAAGAGCTTGAGCAGATCTAAATTCCCTTTTACAGAAACTACATGTGTAAGGTCTTGGTGGCCATGAGAACTTACTGCCTAAAGTTTCTTTCCCACCATAACTATAACTTCTGTTGTATTCCCATGTTTCCTTAACTTTGTTGCTGTTATTGTTTTTGTTGATGAGGGTTCTCTCCATTTTTTGTTTTGACGATTCAACCTTACATCAATATCAAAACAAAATATCATTAGGATTTGCATACACAAAAGAAAATCAAAGTACACACAAACATGATGATCACAAACAGTAATCAAAGCCTAACTAAAAGGTTAGAATTTAAAGTGATTAAGGATGAAGAAGAGAAAAATTGCAACTTACCATAACTTATAGCTTGAAACAAGAATTGATGTAATGATGAACTACAAGGAGATCAGTAGATGAGGGAAAGAGAGATGAGAGAAACCAATGTTTTCAAGTGTGGTTGAAAGAACAATATGAAATGAGTATATGATGAAGTAACTGAGACAAAAAGTTAAGAGATGAGACCCATCTCTCAAAACAATGAAAGTGAAAGAAAGAAAGAAAAAGAGTGAGTACGTATGACTCTGTGAAACATATGATGATGATGGTGACGAGATAGAGTTATGGTTTGGTGGTCAAGGAGAGACTACATGTACTGGCTAGATAGTAATAATAATGAGAGTTTGTTCAGAAAGAAATACAACAAAACCCATGAATATTCTAGCACTTAAAACTGAAAAATCCGAATGGAGGTACCAATCTAGTGAAAGTGTATTTATTTCTACATTTGGATCTTACTTGGTGAATGTTGAACCTTTAGCTTTTGCCAGGTTATACCCTCTTTCCTTTTTCGGCCGATTCATTTTCCCCTATAAAAATCAATATCAAGTTATATGTACGTTGTATACCCTTAAATTTGTATATATGCTATTTGCCAGCCTACCTCATACCATGCCAAAAATTTCTACCATCCAACATATATATGGGTTGGTTTGTACTAATTGACACAGTTTATGACGCACTGAATAGTAATAGTGAGTTCAAATAAGAACATTTTAAGGGTGTTGATAAATAGATGCCATGCACTTCACTTGATAAAACTACCCTCAATTTTTATTTTATTTTTTTTGAAAAGTACTACCCTCGAATTAATATCGACTACATTCGAGTATTTTGAGTGAGAAATGAACCCTTTTTCATACAAGTTAAACTAGTACAGATGGTTTTGCTATTCTTGGAAGAACAAGGAGGTGAACTTTATATATGCTTTTTTGAACTATAGAAATTGAAGATACTGATTTTTCTTAGTTATACAAGTTAAACTATCCCTTGCGCATGCTTAGTTAAGCAAATCCTAGTGATAATGCAAAGTGCCACATACCATGCTCTTATCTTAAATTGGACAAAACCCATCTCAAGTTGGATAGATGTAATCTGATAAAGCTGTAGTCCATTGAGATAGAGACATTTTCCATACCCAATTACCCATGTATGGATACCATGCAATCTCAATGTCCAGTGGTTAAAAAGTCATTAAGTACCACGCAGGAGGAATACTGAACTCTATTTCTCTAAAAGTGCATGGCCAGCTATTCATGTATGGGTCATGAGTAAGTTTTTAGCTAAAAGAAGAAAAGTTTGATATGAGATTTAGATTTTTTTTTGACTAATTACTACTACTATCAATTAACAGAAGTTAACTACACATGCTTGAGAGAGATAGAGAGAAAGAGCATTGACAAGACCAGAAGTGACAAAAGATTATCTAAGAAGAGAAGAGATTTAGGGTGATTTGAATGGATGAGACTGATGGCCAATTAGATGAAACTATTACGTTGCCAAATATAGTTGAGGTAAGACATGCTTGTATACCCGGAATAACAGTCATTACCCGCAGTATAACATGTTGCCTTTTCTTTTACTCTACTTGACTTGATTTGTTTGGTTTTTAGACCTTTTCTTGAATCGATCCCTGCTTGTCTGTTACATTTCACATCAATATTAGTATTTTGACGGGTGTAATTGTGTTTCTTATCTTTACTACCTTAGACAGAGACAAACCAACACAGATAATTTCCATCAGTCTCTTGTCTATTGATTTCATCTTTAAGACTTTACCTTCCCTTTCACGATTAAAACCCTTTGTCTGTTCATACTGATGGTATATCTCTTGCGAAAGTAGTTCATCTAATCTCCTACAAGATCTTGTTGCTGCTGGCAGTCAATCGAATGCTGATTCTGTAGCTGGCAAGTCATTCACGTTCAAGTGCTAATTTTGATTCAAAATCTAGCGCGAAAATCTCAGGTATCCAAATTCGTCTACAAATAGTTCTGGTTCTGCACTATTCATCTGGGTCTTCTGTTGGACGAAAATCTAATCACGGCCCAATAGGAAAATAAATAAAAGATAATTTGAGCAATTATGTAATTTGAGCAATTATGTACGATGACTCTTTTTAGAACCTTTTTTTTTTTTTTGGGACCATGGTTTTTTTTGAGGGGATCATGGTCTTATTAGGCCACCTTCCCTATAGTTATAAGGGGTGCCCTAAAATGTGGAAATGACTAACGTACCCTTAACCTAATTTAATTTAAAACTAACATAATAACCACCTATATATATATAACCACCACCTTCTCCCACCACCGCCGCCCACCACTACCACCTCCGACTACCACCACCACCAACCACCACCACCTCTATATATATTATTTAATTTAAATCATTAACATATTTACTCTTTTACCTAATTAAAATTATAACTAATCTACAACTTCTTCTTCCTCTATTCTACAATTTTTATTCTTCTCTTCTTCATCAATTTATGATCATCTAACCCTGATCATATACAAATCTAATCAAAATCATCAAATTTTTAGCCTGGTCGATTCATTGAATTTTCATCGTCGATTAATCAATCTTTTATAAACAAACCTATCTATAAGTATTTTCCCACAAACCCATTACTTCTAATTCGGTTTTTATTGAAATTTTGAGCAGTAGTCATCAAAATATGGTTTAAATGGAAGTTACAGTGGCATGTTCGGTTAGGAATAGTTTAAAAAAAACTAGTTTGCTAACCGAACATTCTGAAACCAAGAACACGAAGAACACTTCGGTTATCACGAATTAATTTTTTTCTTAACCGAACTCAGAGTTCGGTTGGTTCGCAAAGAAGGCTAAAACTATTTTCTAACCGAACTTTACCAATATTACAAAAAAAAAAAAAAACAATCAAATGTAACCGAACTAGTGCTATTTTTTCGGTACTATGTTGATTTTTGATTTAACCGAACTTTGCCCACTATGTTCGGTTGGTTCGCAAAGAAGGCTAAAACTATTTTCTAACCGAACTTTACCAATATTACAAAAAAAAAAAAAAAAAAAAATCCAATGTAACCGAACTGTGCTATTTTGCCCACTATGTTGAGTTTCAATTTAACCGAACTTGTCCCACTATGTTCGGTTTGTCATAAAAAACCTTGACAAACCGAACTCTTAACTAATTGTGTGTAGTTCGGTTAGATATCAAGTTGGTATGAAGTTTGCGAAACAACCGAACTTTGTACACTAATGTGCAATCTTATTTTACATAAATTCGGTTAGCTATTGGTTGCAAACTAACCGAACTTATAGACCCTAAAGTTCGGTTACATTTCGGCCAAACCGAACATATATACACTTTGTAATCCTATTTACAAAGTTGGTAACATGTCCGAGTAACCGAACTTCAAAAAACCTCCATTATTGGAGAGTTCTTGTAACCTGCGTGTTTAGAAAAAGTAACCGAACTACACTTTCGGATGAGTTCGGTTACATGTTCTTCACACAAGGTAGCCGAACAAGCCCAAATCTACTTAACAAATTCACATTTTTTTGAAAATTTGGACCAATTCAACCAACATTATCTAAGTTTAGAGCATACCGGGTACCCAAATAGTCTTCCTCCAGGTTGTGGTTGGTAAAATCCATCGT
The DNA here is from genome assembly GCA_023531295.1 of Papaver armeniacum. Taxonomy (NCBI): domain Eukaryota; kingdom Viridiplantae; phylum Streptophyta; class Magnoliopsida; order Ranunculales; family Papaveraceae; genus Papaver; species Papaver armeniacum. The sequence goes on from JAJJWW010001306.1 coordinate 296,955, forward strand.
TTTCATCTTGAGATTGGCTTTGGGGAAGAATACATTCACCATCTAAGAAATAATTCATCACTTGAATAGTCTAGCTTAGTGAACTCAATTTTTTTTCATGTTTTTCTTCTTCATCTTCTCTAACTTTTCTCTCTCAATAATTATACTTCTTTTTAAAAATGCGATTTTTTAATCTCAAATCTTTATTCAAAATCATTTCACTAATCACACTAACTAATATTAACACTAACTAATCATTAACCAAAAATAATCAGAGGGTAATTTAGGTATTATCATAAATATCTAGATAAGGGGTGACCTAGATTTACTTCTAATATCTTACCCAAAATAAAAGAATGATCCCCCAAAAAAAGGCTGGTCCCCAAAAAATGGTTCTCTTTTTACTACATGACTTGGCTTGAAGTCATCCAAGTCGTTTATCATTCACTAAATTGGGTTTCAGTCTGGATAATCCAATATATTTCTAAGTTGGTAAATATGAGTAATTGAGATGTTTATATCCCTTTGTCTAATCAACAAAGTAAACAAATGAGTTACTTATTCATTTTTCTGGGAGGCGAATAATTCTACCTCTTGTTTTTGCAAAAGTGTTGGTGATACTTTGGCAGAAACAAAGGGAATACTACTTCTTTCTATTTTCCTGTGAATAATAGGTACAAATAGTTCCACCATCAGTCATAGCCAAAATAAAATAAAATCGTAACTGATAAATGCAGAACTTTCTATATAACATTGGTAGCTAGTTAATCCAATTTTTTATTTATTCAACTATGGTAATGGCATAATTATCAACGAACATCTATACCGAATGTCACTTTTTCCTCGTTATATATGTGTATGTTAGTGTATAAGACTTTCTAATTATCAAATCCATAGTACATATACGTTGGGTGTGGATCATTTATTAATACACTGTTAACTTCTAAAGGAAAGACTTCAGAATATGACTATGGTTCAAAACTGGGAAGCCAAATAATGGATATAAAATAACTCATGATAGATCTGTAGTTAGAGTTTCTGCAAACTAATCAGTAATTCATCAATCGATGGAAAAAATCATAATTTCCTCAATTTTTGAAATGTAGAGTTTTATATGAGGAACATGACCTTTATATTGATTTAAATTTTTTTCAGAAAAATGATAACCATGTGATCATTATAATGTACGGATCCTTCCTATAAAATAAAGATTGGAAATGGTTAGTAATTCATCAATCGATGGAAAAAACCATAAAAAATGTCCCTGGCCATTTTTGTAAAATCTAGAAGTGATCAATTACAAAAAAAGATTATGTTAGAGTAGAAAAACCAAAACTCCTTTTATGTATCCTATCTTTTCAGGGGTATAATTGGCAACCAAACTTTAATATAACATATCTAAAAATCCGTGCCTTGGAATTTTACAAATTTTATCTCGTTGGAAAGGTTATAAAAAACTCTACGCAACGAGTACAAACAACAATATTAAATTTAAAGTTTTTGCGAAAAATTCGGAGGTATTCATCATTTTAGGCACAATTTTAGAAAATTAAATGTATATCCATTATGCAAACCACCACAAAGGATACATAATACTTTATGTAGCAAAATTTTGGTTTATGCATCAACTAATTTTCCGTTGCAATTAATAAAACGATGTACTCCCTCCGTTTCAAGAAAAATGATACTTTCATTTTAGGTATATATAATTCTCGAAAATTGAATGCATAGCCATTATGCAAACCACTACAAAGGATGCATAACACATCATGCAACCATATTTTGGTTTATGGATCGACTAATTTTCCGTTTTAGAAAAAGTGATACTTTCACTCCGTTAAGGAAAAGGAAAGTGATATACTTTTCGCTCGGTTTCGGAAAAGTGATACTTTCGCCCGTTTCGGAAAAATGATATTTTAGCCGTTTGAAAAGTGATACTTTTTCAAACGAGCGAGAAAAAAGTATCACTTTTTCCCAAAGGAAGAAATATCATTTTTCCGAAACGGGGCGAAAGTATCACTTTTCCCGAAACGGAGTGAAAGTATCACCTTTTCTTAAACGGGACGAAAATAGTCGCCGACAAACCCCATCTTCAGATTCTTCTTCGGTCGGCCCTCCCACCGTGGCAACGGTCGTACTAGTAAATAAATATGTCATTTTGTTTAACTCAAATACAAAATTAATTCATTCTAACTCACATTTTAAACCGAACTGTTAATTAATCCTGCATTAATAAACTAATACACTCCCAAAATCCAACTCCAAAACCATAAGGCAATTCAAAATAAAGATCAAATGGTCATGTAAATTATTGTTTTTGAAAGACATTTTGTGCAGCCCATCAAGAAGCACTTAGGTTCAAGCATAATGACACAAGACCAGATAATTAGAAACATCATGAATTGCAATATGACTAACAAAAAACATCCTTGTTGCCAAAACCTAGAAGGACCACAAAAGATGTATAGTTTCCTACGTCATACCAGTCCTGATTTACAACTTCACAGTGAATTCCAGTTAATCAGATGCGCTAAATAACGATAATAACTAGTAAACCTAAAGGCTAATTTTAATATAAAACATTAATCCAACATAATTAAACTGCTAATCAGTAATAAATCTTGCAACCAATATGTTTGAGAATTCAGGAAAAAATTGAATTTGTAGGGCTACGAAATTTAGGGTTTTGTACTGATAGATCATGGTTTAAGAGTTTTGATAAGAATGTAAAGGTTAATTGTTATGATTTAAGTGAGAGGTTCCCTCATTCATAGATCATAGAACCTGGGCATTCCCTTAAATTAACGTGGCAACAATATCGTTCAAGTTAGAGGTTCCCTCCTTCATAAGGCATATATATTTGTATGCACATGTCAAGCATCTGATTTTACCACTTTAGCACCCATTATAGGTATGTAATACCCGATTTTGGCAGTGGTTGGCCGAATGGAATATAAGTAATGATTTGCCCTTTCCTAATACCGAGGCCTGATGAGTACACTTGATTGAGTTATGGAAAAAACTTCTCGATTAAGCGTGCTTTCGAGAAGTAGTCACGAGGATGGGTGACCTCTCGGGAAGTCTCTTCTTTGGATGACCGCATGAGAGTGCCGTTTAAAATCCCACACTGCTGCACAACCGCAGTGGGTAAGTGAGAACAATATCGGTGTTAGTTGGGATACAATTAGGGGCGGGTCGCTTGTGCTCGGATGAGAGAGTATGATGGGCGTTATGCCAGATACTAGTCTCATAAGAGGCAATGAACCTCTACATTATACCGAGGCCTTTTCAGCACAATTGGCTCCAGAGTTGGTAGAAAATTCTGCAGTTAAGCGTGCTCGGGCGGGAGTAATCCAGGGATGGGTGACCATCCCTGAAGTTTCTGCTAGATTACCACAGCGATGCCCGTTGAAAAACCCCACACTGCCGGATGACCGCAGTGTCTAAGTGGGGACAATATCAGTGGAGGGACGGGTCATTAGAAATGGTATCAGAGACGACAACGGGTCACCTGCTGAGGGTGGGAAGGTACGCTGGACGGGGTTGGTCCAGGTGCTTCTCATGATCGGCAGGGAACGCCAGAGATATGGCTTGAGAATATATCCAGGAGCCGAGGAAGGCTTCAATTTAAGGTGGTGGTATTATAATACCCCGATTTCGGCAGTGGTTGGCCGAATGGAATATAAATAACAATTTTTCCTATCCTAACACCGAGGCCTGATGGGTTCACTTGACTGAGTTGGGAGAAAAAAACTTCTCAGTTAAGCATGCTCGTCTGGGAGTAGTCACAGGATGGGTGACCTCTCGGGAAGCTGCTGCTGGATGACCACAGTAGTGCCGTTAAAATCTTACACTGCTAGATAGCCGCAGTGGGTAAGTGGGAACAATATCGGTGTTAGTTGGGATACAATTGGTGGCGGTTTGCTTGTGCTCGGATGGGATATTATGATAGGCCATTGAGCTAAATACTGGTCTCACAAGAGGTAAGAAACGTCTACACATTATAACGAGGCCTTTTCAGCACAATTGGCTCCAAAGTTGGCAGAAAACTTTGCATCTAAGCGTGCTCGGGCGGGAGTAATCCAGGGATATGTGACCTCTTGGGAAGTTGTTGCGGTTATCCCGCAACGATGCCCGTTGAAAACCCCACATTGTTGGATATCCGCAGTGGCTAAGTGGGGCCAATATCGGTGGAGGGACAGGTCATTACAAGGTATGCCAAACAACCAAACATATCTTTCTATGTGCCAGGAATATCAGTTAGGCATACACGACAGAGCTTCTAACGAGCGATAGAGTGTCCATCGCTGGATGGTCAAACGACCGCTCGATGGTCATTCCATCCAGCGCCAACGATAGTCATGCTGCTCGCTGGGTTGATCATCGCTCATCAGTTCTTTATCCAACGACTATAAATTCCCCCCCCTATAAATACCAAATTTCAAACTTATTTCAACTCACACCAGAATTTGTAAATCTCTCCTGAATTTCTCAAATTCTCAATTTTATTCATCACTCTTCCGATTCTTTAAAGAGCATGGCTGATAATATGAACATGGCTGAGTTCGTAGCAAACCAACATGCCGCCGAAAATCAAAGAGTTGCTAATCGTGCCAATGTGCGAAGTCGAATTATGAGGCGATAACAAAATTTACTAATGAGGAAGATGAATGTATTTGCAGAAATTTTGTTTATTTTACTAAGACTTTATTCGCAGATGAATTCAGTCCCCAAACATTTTGGGAAAGGATTTTTAGGAAATTTCAAGAAAAAACAATGAAACCCAACAATCGCAATGTTTCAGGGTTGAGTCAACACTTCACTGTAATTAATAAGGAAGTTATTAGGTATTTTGTTTTACTTCAACAAGAAGGTCCAAACATGAGGGATGTTGAAACCATAATAGAATTTCAACAAAGGAGTCGTGTAGAATATCGTCGCATCTACGAAAAAGACTTCCAATTTGGAAAAAAAAATCGGGATTTTAAGAGAGTTGCCCAAATATAATCCAAGATTAATGTTTTAATTTCTTTATTGTCCACTTAAGTCTAAGTATTAATTTTTAATATTTATCTTACTTTAGTTTAAACTAAAATGTAAGATTGAATTAAGAATAGAATTAAGCTTAACTTTTAACAATACGAGTCAAATTTTCAAATTCGTTAAACTTCGAATTAATCATTAATAGTCGTTTTACAAGACATAAAACTAGACAATAATAAATTGAAATATAGATTTTAAAAATAAAAATTTGGGACAATGTTCTTCATCTTGTTTATCTTCTTCATTTCAAAAAACTTCCAATCAGAAACACATTTTTTCATTGGATTTTTTTATCTCTCTGAACCAATCGAAGCTTCCAAATAAGGCGGCCATCATAAAAATATGATATATGAGGGTAAGATTCCAATCAATCAACTGATGTTATGAGATATGATCGATTGTGAAGTAAAATGTGAGAAATTTTTTTTTTTTTTTTTTTTTTTTTTGAAGGAGATTTTTTATTGTCTTAATGGAAATTGTGAACATAAATAGAATTTGTTCTTCCATCCGTTTCTTAGTTGTAATTATCCATCTACTGATGTCATGTGGTATGATCCATTCTTAACTTAAGTTAATGGTGAGTATTTGTTGTTTTAATGACAATGTTAATATTTGATGAGATTCTCTCTTCAATCAATTTATTCAATTTTAATATTGTAAATGGTAGACGTTTCATTAGGTGCTAGATATTGAACTTGATTTTTGCAGATTTTGTGGTTGATTCTATTGAAGATCAGATTGGAAATCATCCAAACTTGACATACCATGGACTCCCGGAGGCGTTCGATTCTTGAGGATTTTTATATACTTCTTTTAGATTAATATGTTCTTTGATGAATAAGGTTTTGTTTCAATAGAGAGTTCTTCTCAGATCAATTACATTTAGAACTTCCCCTCCACCAACATCGATTTATATTGATCTTTTTGACTATGTTTTGAGGGTAGTTGATGATTTTTGTTCCTTCTTATTGATGTAGGTGAAAGTTTTGATCTACATAGATCACTCAAGAGAGAATGTCGTTGTTATTTCATGTGGTATACAATCTTGTCTAAATATTTTGATTAGTTATAATTAAGAAATGATTACAGTTGCTCAACTAAAACTATTGTATTGCAGAGATAGTCGTGGTGGGTATGATTGAACTGGTTTTGTAGCTAATGGGCTACTATCTGCATTTGTTTATGGGCATGGGTTTTTGACTCTTAAACTACAATCAATCCAACTATTATTCAAGTTGTGACTAGGGAGAAGGGTTGTTTACTTGTCATCAAATGCCTTCAGCTAAAGAGCTTCAAGATTGCAGCAGAACAATATAAGTCTGAAGAAGAATATAATATAAAGATCAAAGCTGAAGTCACCAAAGAAAGAAAATCAGGTTACAAAGACAACAACAAGATAGATATCGAAGTTATCAACCCGAACTCAAATGTTCGTATGTGCTTTATTCGTATGAATGGTATTGAGATAAAAGTTTTTATACTTTTGTAGTGAGTTCGGCCCACAAAAATAACACTACTCAATGGGATAATCAATTTCCATGTCCGAGGTAACAATATGCTAACATTGAGGAGTATTGTTAGTAAACTGTATATCTTCTTGAAAAGTAAAGGAATAAAAACAATTGGTGGTTACTAAATAAATTAAAATCGGGTTGTGTAGGTTTGTTGAAGAAGCTAGCAGACGTATTTTCATTGACTGTTATTCTTATGAAAGTTGTTTGGTTTGTAGAACTATAATACTTTTTTAAACTCTGTTCTGGTAGTTTGATCAAACTTTTGTTCTTACCTTTGTGTTGTTAATGATGATTTAAACCTTCTAAGTTTAATTTCATGATATTTTTAACACATTTCTTTGTTGTTGTTGTGTATATATATAATAGATGGTTCCATGAGAGCTTTGTCATGTTAATTTTTTTTGAGTAGTTGTTTATCAAACTTTCATTCTCATATTTTCGTTGTTGATGATGATTCGAACTGTTTGATAAGATTTTTATGTTAATGTAGTTGTTGATTTTTATTTGGTATAATTAATGGTTGTAAAAGTAAAGTGCTATGTCAATATTTGTTTTAGTGGATGTTGATCGAAACTTTGTTCTTATTCTGATGTTCAGTGAGATTTTTATTTTAATTTATTTTTTGTCTGTCTTTTTTGTATAATTGATTGTTACACACAAATAGCACATTATACTTAATCTTTATTTTTATAGGTGTTAACCGAACTTTTATTTTAATATTTTCATCATTAATGACAATTTGAACTTTTAGACTAGATATTTTTAATGTATTTCTTGATATCTTACTGATTGAACGTTGTAGAAGTAGAATATTTTGTTAATCTTTGTTTCAATAGTTGTTTATCGTTGTTTTTTTTTTTTTTTTTTTTTAGTTTTTTTCGTTGTTTATGGCGATTTGATCTGTTCAATAAATTATCATTCTTTGACTTGTATTCAACTTTTTTAATTTATCGTTTTAAGCGATAAATTACTTTTTCTGAACTATATGTAGTGAACCGAATTTATAGAAAGTTTGATGACAACTCATCGATCAAAACTTAATTAACTCGGATGGTTTCCCTGATGTCATTGTCCCTCTTTCTTGGATGTTTTTCTATTGATGAATTTGGTATTTGAATATAAATTTGATGTTTGCTTTGTGTTTTGTTTTAATTCTTGATGATGTATATCTAAGATGTAATACATCTTTGATAATTCAAGGGACAAATTAAGGCGTTGTGTTCTCTATTATAAAGTCCCTTTTATTTAATATCTGGCTTGAATATTTTAAATCTTTCCCCTGATTTAAAGATCGTCATAACCGTCGATTTAGTAAGATATATAAATTCATACTTTCTGTATTAAAAAATGGTTTCAATCGATGTGCATGGGCATATCGAGCTAGCAGATTAAATAACAATTGGATGGTATGAGTATGATTTCGTCCTCACTCCATAATCGACAGACAAAATTTAGTTTACCCACTGATTGTAAAAGAACGGCATATAAAATGCTTCAACCTGCCAATTATTGGTTTTAAAGGTGACCATATTAGAATCGCCATGTATTTTTCCTAGCGTTTTCCAATTGCATACGATCCGTGATTGTAGATGTAGAAAATTCTACTACTACATCCAAAGGATTTCAAACGTATGCAAAGAATTAAATCAACAAGAGACATAGAAGAACACAAGATGTACGTGGTTCGGCATGATTACCTACGTCCACGGGGGTGAAAGGATGATCTTATTACTTCACACAAGATTACAAGGATGAAATACACTCAACAATACTCTATCACTCTTCTTCCTTACTCCTAAATTGCTTGCCTTTACCTTTCTACACGATCTCCATTTATAGTTGCAGGTGATGATACATCGATATTACAGTGTTGGGCCTGGTGTAGCTTCCTGGATGTTCTTCTTGGACGACTTGCTGACGCTTCGGCCGATATTCCCTTTTGCTCGAGTCGGGTCATCTAGTCGAGTGGTGTCATCACCCGATGTCGTTTGTTTGGTGGAGGTGTTCGACGTCGCCCTTTAGATTCTTGGCCGAGTCTCACTTTGATCGAGCTTTTCTTATCTCTTCACCAACTCTGTCAGTGCATTAACTACCCTCGAACCCGATGAGCATCACATCAGAACTTTTCTCCTTTATGTCGACCTCTCGAGCTGTCTCCATACCTCTTTTCTCGTGCCTGCACTGATGAGATGATTCAGTGCTTCTAGTTCTTGCTTTTCTTGGTGCGTCCTTGGCCGGGATGGTTCCACCTGTCTCTATGGATTATTTGCACCTACATTTATGCCCCTTCTTCCACTCGTGTGATCGACACGTGGGGAAGAAACCGCCTCTAAATCTTCCCACGTCCTCACTCATGCCGGGTTACGCGCCATGTTTGTTCCCCACTTTCTTCGATTCATCGCAACCGGTTTACCTTACTCGTCGGTTACCACGGGTGAGGTTTATAAGTCCGACCCTTAAACCTTATTCTCTTTTACGTTTTCCTTAGCCATTTTTTCTACTCTCTCTCCGTTCTCCTCTCGCTTTTTTTCATTGCCATTAGTTATCCTCTCCACAGGTTTCCTTATTTCTTTCTTCATTATGTCCGGGTCTTCTTTGTTTCGTTGCCGCTGCAATTTCCGATTCCGGTCGTATTTTTACTCTTCCTGCCATTTCCTCTACTAGATTCATGGCGTCTTCAACTCCTTCCGTGACGGAAAAAAGGTGAGTGAGCTATGTGTTTTCTTATGAAGACGGTGTACCGCTTGATTCCCTATTTGTTATAGAGAGCCCTTATAAGCATGATTATCGTGCTCTGGATTCTATCTTTTCTGATAATCCTTATTCGTTTTCATGTAGGGCTGACAAGAGAACTGCCAGAGACTTGTCGGATGAACAATTCGTCCAACAGTTGAAAGATGAGTTCGACCTTCATGGCTATGACGACAGGCTCTTGTCGGGCCAAAAAAAGGCGTTTTGAAGAAGGATGACGTTCTAAAGTTTCCCCACTCACCCGAGGCGACCATTGTCACCAGGGGCCAGTTAGAGCTCGGGTTGCATTTTCCTTTGTACAATCCCAGCCGTTCATTTTGGCATGAGGCTCTTTCTAAGATCCGCCCGTCCCGCGCCTTGGCTCAGTGGAATGACAACACCTTTCGCATTTTGTCCGAGTGGGAGAGGCGCAATCGAGGCGAGTGTGCTCCTACTACTTGGTCTACTTACGATCCTTCCCAGGAGGGTGACTATACTCCAGCCCGGTTTTGCCGATAACTATCGGAGCGGAAGCCGCTACCAATGGTGACCTCGCCGGTTTTGCTGCTAGCCCTCATCGCCATAAGACTCTCCTTGAGGGTGTCAAGAAGCTTTTATTGGACGAGGATCCCGAGGGGAAAAGTTCCAACAGGCATGGCCGTCATACTAGCGATGCGGCTTGGAATCGAGTTCCTTTGGCTATCTTTGGTCCCCTTTTGAGTGGCAATTTTCCTTCTCCGTCTGAGCCTTATCCCTTCTGGGTGGTTAATGTTGATCGAGTAAGTGTGTTTCTCGGCTTTAGATTTATTTGGTCGGCTCGGGCGACTGGTAAGGTGATGTCTTAATTTTTGTGCTTTTACGGTCAAGTTTCGTAACGTTCCTTCGAGTCTCTCGTTCTTCGAAAAAGGGATAGGGGTTAGGCGCCAGGCCAAGGAGGAGACAGGGAAGGTAACAAATATACTGCTTCTTCTTTGTAGTACATGTACTTGCCCCTATTTGTTACCTTGAATGGTTCTGACATTGGCTCATGCGCAGAAGCTGAGGGTCGATGATGCTGGAGGTGCTTCGGCGAGGGATGGTGAGGATGTCGAGGATCGGCTGCCTTTATCACATTTCATGAGGAAGTCGCCTCAGAAAACTTCTGATGTTTCGTCTACCCTTGTAGGTGGGAAGCCCAGTGGAAAGGGCAAGGAGACTAAGGGCGATTTATTCGTCCCAGAAAAAACTGTGCCCCAGCAGTCAATTGGTAGAGGGGTTGTTCTTTCCGATGGTATTGTGTATCTTGAGTCTGATGGTGATGATGATGATGATCTTTTTGATGGAGAGGACGAAGCCGATGGTGATGGAGAGGAGCCGAAACAATCGGAGAAGTCTGGTGGAAATAATGTGGGTACTGGAAGTAGAGAACACCACTGGGGGTGAGTTTCTAGAGCCCCTTTCTCCCGTGGTTCCTAATTCGGGAGCAAACATCTCTTTTCTTGTCTCGGGCCCTATGTGCAATTCCTTGGAGCTCTTATTTCTCCGATTTTGCCTCGATGTCGGATGAAGATAAGATCAAGGCGGTCTCGTTGTATGATGCCGATTTGAAGAGTACTTTTGACTCTTTGGTGAGTTGTGTTGATCGGGTCATGCATTCATGTTATAGGGTAAGTGCTAATGCTGTTGGTGTTTGTAGGATGTCAATCGTTTGTTGCTAAACGCTGCCATTCAGCGTAGGGAGGTCTCCGAGAGAGAGAATCTTCGTCTCTTATTACAGAAAGAGCGCGAGCGATCCCGGGGGCTGGAAAAACGACTAGCCGAGACCCAAGGTAGTTACTTAGATTTCACGTGTTTATGATTGATTCTGTAGTGCCAATATCCTGAGTTTAGTACTGCCTTCCTAGCCGAAACTTCTAGTGCGGAGGCCGATCTTGCTACGAGGTATCGTTTGTTGAAGAGAGAAATTAATATAGAACGGGATCACGTGTCGAATTTACAACGAGAGGATTGTCAATAAGGATGATGAAATCGATCGTCCTGGAGACCGAGATTGAGGGTCCGCAGACCCAACCGCATCGTTATGAGACTTTTGAGTATGTCCCCGAGGAGATTGATAATCTTAGGCGAGCTTAGCTCGGTTCCAAGGTATTGCGCCGATAAAACACTTTGTTGGCCGATAACTTAGAGAGTCAATGTGGTCGGCTAAGGCTTCAGAGTTCGAGACTTGCACGCAGATCGCCTTCGGATCCTCGGGGGAGAAGAATGTCACGAGAAGTGTAGCCAAGAATCCCTTGAGAAGCTCGAGAGAGTCCAAGAAAGTTTCGAGGAGTTGGAGTGGGTTCGCTGCTCAATTATCGGACCGGGGTTTGCTTTGAGATAGCCCATTCCAGAGCAAATGAGAATGGAGTGATCATAAGAAGTACCGCCCCTCTAATGAGTTTAACGAGCAACGATATCTAGAACTTTCTTCAAAGATGTCTTTCTCGAGTGTATCTTGTCGAGTCTTCGAAGAGACCATTAGAGTAGTTAACCCTTCATTTGGAAGGTGGTGCCACAATCATGCCTTGTGTTGTGTTTTCCTTGTCGTTGTCTTAGTCTCTTCTAAGCTATGAAGTTATTATGTCCTATATATGTCTTAATGGAATTTCTACAAGTATGAAAAGGGGAGCATATTGACATGCTTGACCGCTCTTGTGTTTTAATGCATCATGATGATGCAACATTGCCCTGGCCAAATGCCAAACATAATGCACCATTTTTGGCGCGGTATTGGCCTTAAGCCAATCCACCTTTTTCGTTGCGGAAGCTTTGGAAGCTAAAAACGGGGGTGTTACATTATCACACCCTTCAAAGAATTTCGTCCCCGAAATTCAAAACCAAAGAGGAAGGTGGCATCGTTGGAAGAGGAGAATGCCGATTGAAGGGGAAGGAGGCTCGATGCCCACCGTCACCACGGTCACTCGAGCGGGTAGCCAGCCTTATACAAGCTTGCCCGTTTTTCTCGGAAGTGGCGTCGATGCAAGCATTCCAGCTTACCCTTGTCCCTGAAAAGGGTTTAAGGCCATAAGGCCAATGACACGATCACATTGATCTCTTTATAACTTGATAGGAAGTATGAGCATCCACTCACTGGAATGCGCTGAAAATGCGAAGTTTAATGATGAGCTCGTTGCGAAAGGTCAATGCATCATGATGAGCGGTGTAAAGGCGGTGCTTGATAACCCCTTCTTTGGAAAGCGAGCCGATCTCAGCTGTTTACGAAAAGGCGAAGTTTAATGATGAGCTCGTTGCGAAGGTCAAAGGGGTGTAAAGCTGGTGCGCTAAGAGGGCGATTCCGGGGCCAGTTCCTTCTAAAGAGTAAGCTTGTCTTTTGTAGCGACTGCGTCGCTATCTTACCCTTTGCCATGGGTTGTAATCCGCTCGAACACCTTTAATTTCCCGTACACTTTTTTAATGGGGTGCTGCGTCGCCAGTTTGGTTATTTTTCTTGCTATCCGACACTATTATGCATGTTACCGTTCTTATTTATGTTACGCCGATGATGTATGGTTTATTTTTGCGACTAAGTGATGTATATCTGCATAAATATGAGTAGATCGGTTAACCGTAAACGCCGTTTCTGTCGAACACACTCAACAGGGAGGGTCATCGGGCCCAATGCCATGTCCCGAGATTGAGGTATCTCATCACCGTATTTATAGATCTAGTGGCAGGGTAGTTGGTCCTTCCTAGTTTCTATGGGATCGATACCCCAAGAAGTTATCAATTAACTTTCTTGGGCAAGTGATTTCGGCCACTTGCGAGGGGAGCAATGTTGTCTGCTCGATTGACGAGTACTCATGCCTCGACAATCGGCCATTGGCTTCCAACCACCAGGGACCTAAGGCTACCTCGGCACTTGCACACTGCCGTCGCCCCGAGTTCGAATAGCCCGTCTTAGTGTAAGTCACCCCGACACTTGCACAATGCCATCGCCCCGGGTTCGAAACGACCATTCGAGTGTAAGCCGCCCGACACTTGCATAATGCCATCGCCTCGGGTTCGAAACGGCCATTTAGACGCAATTGTCACATTTCCAACCCCACGTGGCCTTTCAAGGAAATAGCTGACAATGTATTATACCGTTGTTAGGGGTGATAGAGCTTTAATCGCTTAGCATTCCCAAACGGTCGTGGCTCGGGTGTTCCGTCCGGTTTTAGTATCTTGTATGCTCCTTCGCCGACTTTCTCAACAATGGTATAGGGTCCTCCCTACCGTGCTGCTAGCTTTCCTCCTTTTTTTATCATGTTCATAACTGGGTAGATCCTTTAGTACCAATTGCCCCGGCTGGAATTCTCTTGGTCGGACCCGCTTATTGTATTCTCGTTGTATTCTTCGCTGGTAATTTTCCATCTTTTGCAGGGCCATCTCTCTTGTTTCTTCTAGGTCGTCGAGCTTGGCCAAGATAAGATCCTCCGAGATGTTTCGCCTCCATGCTTCGGTCCTTGTTGTAGGTATCATCGCCTCTGTCGGGAGGATAGCCTCGGTCCCATATGTTAGCATGAAAGGTGATAACCCGGTTGCCTCTCTGCGAGTTGTCCTATATGCCCATAAAATGTTATAAAGTTCCTCGCACCATTCTCCGTATTCTCCATCAAGCTTCTTTTTCAAGTTGTCGACGATGGTTTTGTTTGTGATCTCGGCCTGTCCGTTACTCTGAGGGTAAAGGGGCATGGACTTGCTTTTTCGGATGTTGTAGGTATTGAAAAGTAAGTCGATATTTTTTCCATGTAGCTGTTTGCCATTGTCCGAGACGATTGCCGCTGGTACTCCAAAGCGACATATGATGTGCTCCCAAATGAACCGAAAAACATCTCTATCCCGGATATACTTCAATGGGACAGCTTCTACCCATTTAGTAAAGTAGTCTGTTGCCACAATTAAGTATTTTCTCTGCCCCGATCCGACATGTAATGGTCCTACAATGTCGACCCCCCATTTGGCGAAGGGCCACGGATCGGACATCGAGTTTAACGTTATCGTGGCGCATATATCTTTTTGCCGAATTTTTGACACTCGTCACAGATGAGGGCCATATGCTTTGCGTCCTCATTCATGTAAGGCCAGAAATATCCCATAGTCTTGGCTCGTGCTGCTAGGCTACGGCCCGAGCTGCGGTTTCCCGCGGCCCCATAATGCAATTCGTTCAGGATAGTGTGCCCCTCTTCTTTGTTCAGACATCTTAATAATGGTCCAAGGTACGATTTTCTGTACAGAGTGCCGTCTCGGAGCTCGTATGCAGCTGCTTTGCTTTTAATTTTGTTGATCTCGGGTCGCCGCTTGGGAAGCTTTCCTATTTCAAGATATTCGTGGATCGGTTTTCGCCAATCATCGGCCTTATATTGATCGGTAGTGGTTGCTGCTACGTGTGCGCCGATGCCCACTACCTCAGGTACTGATGGCATTAAGATCCTCATAATTCTGATGCCCTCCACACTTGCATCCGTTAGCATGGAAGCGATGTATGCTAGGGCATCCAAGTGGCGATTGTCCTTCCTACAGATGTGCCGGAACTTGATATTTGGTATTTGACCGATGTAGAATTGGGCGAGTTCCCAATATTTTTGTAATAAGGGATCATGTATAGCATACTGCCCGCTGATTTGTTGGATGACTAGCTGAGAGTCACTTGTTAGTCTTACGTCTTGGATTCCCATTTCCACTATCAGTCGTAGAGCATGGATCACTGCTTCATATTCCGTGACATTATTGGTCGCCTTAAATTCGAGTCTAAACGAGTGGACCATCTTTTTTCCTTTTGGCGTCGTGAAGACCAATCCTAGGCCTGACCCGTCTTTATTGGATGATCCGTCCACAAAAACTTCCTAACGTGTCGGGTTGCATGTCTCGAGTAGGTCGGATGGGTCCTCTTGGTCTTCCTCCATTCCTGGGATGTCTTCCACTTCATCTTCGTCGCTCAAGGGGAAGTCTGCCAGAAAGTCTGCCACTGCTTGCGCCTTTACTGCCGTTCTCATCTCATAGAAAATATCGAATTGCTTGATCTGTGCACTCCACTTAGAGATCCGTCCCGATCTAGCTGCGTTGTCGAGTACTGATTCTATGGAGGATTTTGTGAGGACCCGAATTTTATGAGTTTGGAAATACGTCCGGAGTTTTTGAGTTGCAAATACCAAAGCTAATATAAATTGCTCGATTTTGGTGTAGTTCCTCTCCACTGGGTTCATAGTTTTACTTATGAAATAAACCGGATTTTCTTCCCCTTTCACGGTTTTGACTAATACGGCACTAATGGCATAACTGGTCGCCCCTAGGTATAGGGCGAGTACTTCCTCGGGCTCGGGCCTTTGTAACACCGGCAGGCTAGTGAGATGCTGCTGTTGATGGTGGTTTTTAAACAAGGGGTAAAATCGTAAAACCCCATGACCTAGTGTTACCCGCAACACATTAACTAAGAGCATTTAACTCAGGTGTAAATAATTAATAGGGGTATTTTTCAAAATACCGGATTAGGGTTTTCGACACTGAACCCTAATTCCAAAACCAAGCCGCACATCGCGCACCATGGCAACAATGCCAAACCAAGCCGCACATGCGCACCATGGCAACAATGCCAAACCAAGCCGCAAATCGCGCACCATGGCAACAATGCCAAACCAAGCCGCAACCGCGCACCATGGCAACAATGCCAAACCAAGCCGCAAATCGCGCACCATGGCAACAATGCCAAACCAAGCCGACATCGCGCACCATGGCAACAATGCCAAACCAAGCCGCAAACTGCGCACCATGGCAACAATGCCAAACCAAGCCGCTGCTGCACCATGGCAACAATGCCAAACCAAGCCGCACATCGCGCACCATGGCAACAATGCCAAACCAAGCCGTACACTCGCGCACCATGGCGTAAAGCCAAAACCAAATCGCATATCGCACTCATTGGCAACCATGCCAACTAAGCCGCTTATAGCGCCCTAGGCTTGCAAAACATGCAACTAGGTCAACACGGCCATACGTGCCATTGGCACATGCCAACACGTACAACAAGCCATATTTCCAAGCCGCTATGCCATTGGCACATGCCAAATATAGCGCCCTAGGCTTGCAAACCATGCAACCTAGGCCAAGTCGGCCACGCATGCCATTGGCACATGCCAACATGCTCGTTGGTAGCTTTTCCTACCAAGGTGCGACCCAATTTGGCCGAGTATGCCATTGGCACATGCCAACATGCTCGCTGGTAGCCTTTCTTGCCAAACCGCGCCCCTAATGGCCGAGCATGCCATGGCACATGCCAACATGCTCGCTGGTAGCTTTCCTACCAAGGCGCGACCCAAATGGCCGAGCATGCCATTGGCACATGACAACATGCGTCACTGGTAGCCTTTCTTGCCAAACCGCGGCCCTAATGCCCGAGCATGCCGTTGGCACATGCCAACATGCTCGCTGGTAGCTTTTCCTACCAAGGCCACGGCCCTAAAGGCCACGCATGCCATTGGCACATGCCAACATGCTCGCCGGTAGCTTTTCCTACCAAGGCGCGACCCAAATGGCCGAGCATGTCATTGGCACATGCCAACATGCGTCACTGGTAGCCTAACTTGCAAACCATGCAACCTACCACCAAGGCATTCCGCACATGCCAAACACACACGCTGGTAGCCTAACTTGTAAACCGTGCAACCTACCACCAAGGCATTCCGCACATGCCATTGGCACATGCCAAACACACACGCCTGGTAGCCTAACTTGCAAACCGTGCAACCTACCACCAAGGCATTCCGCACATGCCATTGGCACATGCCACACACGCCACTAGCAGCTCTCCGGCATTGCCACTTACACTCAACGTACAACCTACCACCAAGGCATTCCCTCACATGCCACACGCGCCACTAGCAGCGCCACTTGCACTCAAGGTGCAACCAACACTCGAGATATCAACACAACCGGGGGATGCTTTCCGGGGTTTTGGTTTGGCGGTCACGGCTTGCAAGCGTACACTACGCTCACATTAAGAAAGCGTGAAAAGGAATAAAGCGGTCAAATAAATGAGGAAATAATGGTGAAAACGTTTTCACCCATTAACACCATGCGGTTACCACCTCCTCCCATTATTTCACCCTTTACTCTCTTCCTTCATGAGACCAGGGTACGTTTCAATCTTGACTTGTATAAATAGGTCTTACCTATTTCCACCGGACAAAGGTCTGGTCGGGAGAAAAATACTACACTCTCGTAAAAGGCAACTTTGCAAGCTCTCCAAAAAGCTTTCTTCTCTTGCAAGCTTTCTAAGCTTTCACTTTCGATACAAGTCGAGACACTACTCTCCCGGAACTATTCGGGTCTCAACACCTTTCTTTGCTTCCCTCCCCAAATCAACCCTTCTCTTCCACTTTGTGACCAAAGCAAGTCCGGAACGGCCATTTCTTGGTTTAGGCCGGACTTGTACGGACTTTGATCTCTCGAATCTATAAAGTGCTCACGTGCAGCACATTTGTTTAGGGTTTAAACCAGTTTCTCACTCACCTACCGAATTTACTGAAATCGGCAGAAACGATTTTCACCCATAAACAATTGGCGACCATAGTGGGAGGATTGATCTATTGGCTACAATGTCAGACTGTCGATCTCGTTCTTCGACCCAGATGTCAAGATGGTAGGGGAAGGCGACTCAATCCGACGCAACTACCAGACAACCCGGTTACCAGTTGTAAAAACTACACAAGAAAACCGGGGACTATTTGAAGATGCTACTAGTGATTGGGGACTTGTCTTTGGCGATGCTACCCGGCAAAACCGCCTTTTACATGAAGAGGGGCATGTTCGCAAAAACCTATGAAGTGAGTAAATTCAGACTATGCAAGATATACGATTTGTTTTAGGTTTTTAGTAAAACCATTATACTACCGAGTATTGTGCCTATTTCTATCACACACTTTCATAAAAGCAATATTCCTTTCCAAAAACATAATCAGAGTCATATTATCAAAACCATTCATCCCGAAATAATCCAATATCCTCAAAAGCTACCACTGTCTACCAAAATCGGTCAAACCTTGAACCGGACATCCAAGTATGTCTTTCAAAAAAAAAAAGAACCTAAATGAAAGTTTAACAGAGAAACATTCAAGGAAAATCATCCAATGAGAGGTCCTGTTCTTCTTGGAGAAAGTCAACTTTGCATCTTCAAGAGCCGCTCTCTTCATAGTCAACATCTTGGAAAGCTTTTCGAGTTCTACCTCCCCGTCGTGCAATCTCCTCAGTAGGAAAGGCTTTCGGTTGTTGCATCTTTCAACTTTTGGATATCAGCAAGGCCTTCGACAAACCACGAGGTGTTGAACTCCTTTTCTACGCACACGTCGCGATGGTGCTCCCGAGTCGGCAATAACGTCTTGAGAACGGTGTGACCAGTCACCTCACGCATATCCTCGATGGAAGATAAAGCCTCTTCCACACGCTTAACCAACGCAAATCGACTAGTGACTTTCTTGGTTGTGGCCATATGTCCGTACTTCTCCCAGATTCTAGTATACAACGCCTCATGCTTAGTCGGCACGCTGAAGCCGCCAACCAAGACATGACCTGGATAAGGAACCAAATACGGGGGATCAAAATGGCACCCACACCTGGCCTCACGACTCGCGCAGAGGGTTTTCTTCCATGTCTACGGAGCAACCATCGTAGAATCATCTACCGTTTGAACCACATCTCGTGCCGTGGCAATTGGCTAACTCCCATCTCCAAGTCGCTGGTGGTGGGCCACCAAGGGCAAGTTTCCATGTGGCTCTACCCCAGAATCGTCCTCCGAACCGGATTCCTCCTGCGAACTTGAGTCAGATATTTTCAAAGGAAGAAACAGAAGAAGAAAGAAAAGATGCGCGGAACTCACCGAACCACTTCCCGAAAAAGAACCAGTGCTGCCAGAGGAATCACTCTCACTCGTCGAACTTTCTTCTTTCTCTAACTCATCACCGCTATGAGAAGGCTCAGTGCTGCTGCAATTCTTTGAAGAAATTGACGTCTCCTGGCAATGTGCAAGGGCAGCGAAAGCATTAACACTACCGAAGCCCTGGAAGAAACAAGACACATGTTTTCAGCATAAATTCACGTGTTTTGAGGCGAAACCAATGAAGAAGCGACACATACCTGGTTATTGGAAGAACTGAAAGACACGAGAGCTGTGGGAGGATCTTTTGAAACCGTCCAGGAACCCGCCAAAGACGATTCTTCGTTCTCCGTTCCTTGGCCTGGGGACTTTCCGAGTTGCTAGGCAACTTTCGCTTGAGATCTCTCAACATTGGGTACTTCTTCAAAGCTGGCAGGGAAGGTTTACAACGAACGTTCTCCACCACGTTATTCACAAAAGCTTGGATCATAATAAACTCGTCGCACGTAACTCATTATAGCCAAAGGTCGTCGAAGTTACTCTTCCCATTTGTAAGAAGGGAAGGCGGATACCGGCTCGAGGGCACGGCATTGAGGGCGGCACGCAATGAATCCTTAGGAAGCACTTAGGTGGTAAGCAAGAGGTACCCCTTGATCGAAACCCATGTGACGAGCAAGACGGTCAATATTGTAAGCAGTATCTGGAAAGACCCCATGAAGAAAGATGGCATATAACCTAGGGCAAGCGGCTTTGAATGAACAAGTTTTCACCAACGCTCAAATCGCCATCGAGAAGACAAAGACATGAGCGGAGCGAAGCAAAGGTGTCAATTTGAGTCACCGACCTATGGACCGGCTCCCATGGGCGAAAATTGATTTCATACGACTTATCAAGAAGACTAACCAAGCTCACGCCAACTCTTGGACGCTTTGTTCACCCATCGAAGAATTCGAGAGCCGCCCCAACTCACGGGAATTGAAGGCATCGGTTTCGGAGCATACTTCTCAAAGTGCTCCCATAGACAGACTTGCAGAAAAGCAACGTGCACATATGAATTCACTTTCATGAAACCATTCGAAACTCGCATGTTCGCAACTAGGTGATCCGGATGCACATACGGGAACCGAGGAATAGCTTGCCAATGGGAAGAACTTCACCTTTTTCCAACTTCACAAAGCCAATCACTAGCAACTCGGGTCTTATCTCCTTCTTACCCGGTAACTGTCGTCAAAAATGTCTCTAGACAACTGTGAGAGCCAAAGTGCTGCAACGTGAAGATCATCGTTTTCTGTTCGGGTTCCGGCTCGTCCGAAACCATTGAGATATCCACCACCTGTAAAGGCACCTTTCATCCTCTTTACGGACAGAATCCTTTGACTTCACAGTGGAGTCTTTTCGAGCGAAATCTTCCAACTTAGCGGCAAGGTCATCCCGCATCTTCCCCTCACTTTCAGATAATTGAATTTTAAGATTCCCAGTTACCGGAAGATTCAGCAAGAGAGCCACACTCTCCAAGGAGAAAGTTATCTCACCCCATCTACATATGATCGTATAGGTGTCCGAACACCATCTGGAGATGAAAGCAACCAATCCCGAGATATCCTTCCTAACCGGAGATTTCTTGAAGCTCGACAAAGATCAATAATCTGCGCTCGCGTCAAGTTGGTATTTATATGCTCCTTACTCACCATGAACTCAACCCATCTATCAAAAAGAACGCAATGGGCTTTGACACATCTTGAAATCAATGTTGGAAGAGGAGTATACCCCTTTTGAAGACGTAACCGTATGGTGTTCTCTGGCGAACCGAACGTGTCTTCCTTTCATCTTCACCACCGGTTAACAAAATTGGCACGAAACACGGGTGATTTTTCCGAGCAGAGACAAGTTTTTTGGCGAAGAACTCATCATCCGTGTTTGGTTTGGAATTATGGACATCCTTTGATGAAGCGAAATTTTGTTCAGGTAACATCTTGTCGGATCTCTTAATAACAACTTAGTAACAAGATACCTGCACACACAAAAAAAATTATCTCCCTGACACATAACCGCGCCCAACAAAAGGTAAACCCGAAATAAATAAATAAAAAAAAAGAGAGGAGGGCGTATTCTCTACGGGTTCAAGACTATATACGCAGTATTTTCTTCGGGTTCAAGACTATATACGCGACATTTTATACGGGTTCAAGTATGCCTATAGTATCCTTCTTCGGGTTCAAAATTATATATGGAGCATTTTTCTACGGGTTCAAAACTGCACGCGCAATATTTCTTTCAGGACCGAAAAATCATATATACAATATTTCCTGCGGGTTCGAAGTCGTATGGAGCATATATACAGTATTCTTCTTCGGGATTCATGTACAATATTTTCTACGGGTTCAAGACTGCACACGCAGTATTTTCTTCAGGGTTCAAAATTATATACGCGGTATTTTATACGGGCTCAAGTGCGTCTGCATTAACCTTCTTCGGGTTCAAAATAATATATGGAGCACTTTCCTACGGGTTCGAATAATATATGCAGTATTTCCCTTGGTTGCATACATACAATATTTTCTACAAGAGACACGCCAGGAAATTATATGCGCAAAGAAAAACGCCTAGGGTTTACACCTACATAAAAAGGGAAGTACTGGAAGACATACCTGGAAGCTGGTTTTTCTTTATGACTCTGTCGCTGGTAGGAAAGGATGAAAAGATGAAAGTGCAAGATGGGAGAAAGGGACTTTATATACATAGGCGTGAAGATTCTGAAATAGGGAAGGATTTCCTTTTACCAAAATCGTGCGTGTAAGAAGCGGGCCCACAAGGGCGTCCAACTTCCCAATGTCGCCCAAGTTGCACCGGCCCCACCAATTGCACCGACTTCCCAATGACCGCCCAAGCCACGCCTGCAAGCACGCACACCTTGCGCCGGTCCCACCAGCCAGCACACTCAATTTCCCAAGTCACGCCTACAAGCACGCACACCTTGCGCCGGTCCCACCAGCCAGCACGCTCAGTTTCCCAAGTCACGCCTACAAGCACGCACACCTTGCGCCGGTCCCACCAGCTAACACACTCAGTTTCCCGAACTCACGCCAACTTCCCAACGTCGCCCAAGCTGCGCCGGCCCCACCAATTGTGCTAGCCTCCCGATTTGTGCAAAACTACCAGAGGCAAGGATTCCAAAACCTATTTATAAAAGGTCAGACAAGCCTCCTCAATTCTCTTTACGGTTTGTCGTTGATAGTTTGTCACCATCTTATGCTTACCCCGCAACAAAGCCCCTGTTCCGAGCTAAGCAGGGGACTTAATGTTGATGGTGGTTTTTAAACAAGGGGTAAAATCGTAAAACCCCATGACCTAGTGTTACCCGCAACACATTAACTAAGAGCATTTAACTCAGGTGTAAATAATTAATAGGGGTATTTTTTCAAAATACCAGTTAGGTTTTCGACACGAGAACCCTAATTCCAAAACCAAGCCGCACATCGCGCACCATGGCAACAATGCCAAACCAAGCCGCACACTCGCGCACCATGGCAACAATGCCAAACCAAGCCGCAACCGCGCACCATGGCAACAATGCCAAACCAAGCCGCAAGCGCCCACCATGGCAACAATGCCAAACCAAGCCGCAAATCGCGCACCATGGCAACAATGCCAAACCAAGCCGCTGCGCGCACCATGGCAACAATGCCAAACCAAGCCGCAAATGCGCACCATGGCAACAATGCCAAATCAAGCCGCACACCGCGCACCATGGCAACAATGCCAAACCAAGCCGCACACTGCGCACCATGGCAACAATGCCAAACCAAGCCGCACATTGCGCACCATGGCAGCGACGCCAAAACCAAACTGCATATCGCACTCATTGGCAACCATGCCAACTAAGCCGCTATAGCGCCCTAGGCTTGCAAAACATGCAACTAGGTCAACACGGCCGTACGTGCCATTGGCACATGCCAACACGTACCACAAGCCATATTTCCAAGCCGCTATGCCATTGGCACATGCCAAATATAGCGCCATAGGCTTGCAAACCATGCAACCTAGGCCAAGTTGGCCACGCATGCCATTGGCACATGCCAACATGCTCGCTGGTAGCTTTTCCTACCAAGGCGCGACCCAAATTGGCCGAGTATGCCATTGGCAGGGTGCCAACATGCTCGCTGGTAGCTTTTCCTACCAAGGCGCGACCCAAATTGGCCGAGTATGGCATTGGCACATGCCAACATGCTCGCTGGTAGCCTTTCTTGCCAAACCGCGGCCCTAATGGCCGAGCATGCCATTGGAACATGCCAACATGCTCGCTGGTAGCTTTCCTACCAAGGCGCGACCCAAATGGCCGAGCATGCCATTGGCACATGCCAACATGCGTCACTGGTAGCCTTTCTTGCCAAACCGCGGCCCTAATGGCCGAGCATGCCTTTGGCACATGCCAACATGCTCGCTGGTAGCTTTTCCTACCAAGGCCACGGCCCTAACGGCCACGCATGCCATTGGCACATGCCAACATGCTCGCTGGTAGCTTTTCCTACCAAGGCGCGACCCAAATGGCCGAGCATGCCATTGGCACATGCCAACATGCGTCACTGGTAGCCTAACTTGCAAACCGTGCAACCTACCACCAAGGCATTCCGCACATGCCATTGGCACATGCCAAACACACACGCTGGTAGCCTAACTTGCAAACCGTGCAACCTACCACCAAGGCATTCCGCACATGCCATTGGCACATGCCAAACACACACGCCTGGTAGCCTAACTTGCAAACCGTGCAACCTACCACCAAGGCATTCCGCACGCCACACACGCCACTAGCAAAGCTCTCCGGCATTGCCACTTACACTCAACGTACAACCTACCACCAAGGCATTCCGCACATGCCAATGGCACATGCCACACGCGCCACTAGTAGCGCCACTTGCACTCAAGGTGCAACCAACACTCGAGATATCAACACAAACTGGGGGATGCTTTCCAGGGTTTTGGTTTGGTGGTCACTTGCAGCAGACACTACGCTCACATTAAGAAAGCGTGAAAAGGAATAAAGCGGTCAAATAAATGAGGAAATAATTGTGAAAACGTTTTCACCCATTAACACCATGCGGTTACCACCTCCTCCCATTATTTCACCCTTTACTCTCTTCCTTCATGAGACCAGGGTACGTTTCAATCTTGACTTGTATAAATAGGTCTTACCTATTTCCACCAGACAACAAGTCTCGGTCAGGAGAAAAATACTACACTTTCAGAAAAGGCAACTTTGCAAGCTCTCTAAAAAAGCTTTCATCTCTTGCAAGCTTTCTAAGCTTTCACTTTCTGATACAAGTCGAGACACTACTCTCCCAGAACTATTCTGGTCTCAACACCTTTCTTTGCTTCCCTCCCCAAATCAACCCTTCTCTTCCACTTTGTGACCGAAGCAAGTCCGGAACGGCCATTTCTTGGTTTAGGCCGGACTTGTACAGATTGATCTCTCGAATCTATAAAGTGCTCACGTGCAGCACATTTGTTTAGGGTTTAAACCAGTTTCTCACTCACCTACCGAATTTACTGAAATTGGCAGAAACGATTTTCACCCATAAACAGCTGCTTAATTTTCTGAAATGCCTCCTCGCACTCCTCGGTCCATTTAAACTTTTCTCTTTTCCTTAATGTCCCGAAGAAGTCTTTGCACTTGTCGGATGATCGAGAGATGAATCTCCCCAAGGTTGCTAAGTTCCCATTTAACCGTTGCACGTCCTTAATCGTCACAGGTGATGGCATTTCTACTACTGGTCGGATCTTATCTGGGTCTGCTTCGATACCTTTGTCGGTAATTATGTACCCTAGAAATTTGCTCGAGGTGACCCAGAAAGTGCACTTAGCAGGGTTCACCCTCATCTTGAATCTTCTCATAGTTTGAAATATGTCTCGGAGGTCGTCGATGTGGTTGGTGGCCACCTTGCTTTTGACCAACATGTCATCCACATATACCTCAATGGTGTTATGTATTTTATCTTCGAACATATCTTCTACTAATCTTTGATATGTGGCGCCTGCGTTTCTCAGTACGAACGGCATTTTGGTGTAACAGTATAGCCCTCTGGGTGTGAAGAACGATGTATGCTCTTGGTCCTCAGGGGCCAAGGGGATCTGGTTGTACCTTGAGTACCCATCCATGAGTGTTATTGCCTTGTATCCGACTATGGATTCTACTAGCTGATCAATGCTGGGGAGGGGGAAGCTGTCCTTCGGGCAAGCTTTATTCAAGTCGCTGAAGTCGATGCAGACGCGAACACCTCCATTCCTTTTGGGGACTATCACCATGTTAGATATCCATCGCGGGTATTGAGCTTTTCGAATGATTCCTGCTACTTGCAACTTTTTTAGTTCGGCCTCCACCGCTGCTTGTAGCTCGGGTGCAATTCTTCTCATCTTTTGTCGGATCGGCTTGGCCTTGGGGTCTATTCTCAAGTGGTGCATGTGAGCAGACTTCTGGGTCAATTCCTTCCATGTCGTGCATTTTCCAGGCGAATACGTCCATGTGTTCTTTCAAGAGAGTTATTAGCTGTTGTGTCTGCTCATCCGTTAACAGAGACCCTACTTTTACCATTTTAGGCTCTTCCTCAGTGCCTAAGTTAACTTGTCGGGTGGGTTCTAAGGCCGGGAAATTAGGCTTTGGCCCATTGAATATCGTCGGCTCCTTTGATTGCTATAAGATCTCTTCCTTGTCAGCTTCGTAGGTGGTAATGGCCTGTGATATCACCTTTTCTAGCTCCTCCCCTGCTTTTATTTCCCTAGCTTTGTTCTTTTCCCCGACGTTTCCTCGATCGCCTTTCTTCATTCTCGCTGGATGTCAATTTGTACGCATTGTCGGGCCGCCTAGAGGTCGCCTAATACCTCCACTACCCCTCGATAGGATGGAAACCGCAATCTTTGGTGATAGGCCGAGGCGACCCCTTTGATTCCTGCCAACCAGGGTCGACCAAGGATCGCTTCATAAGGCGACACAACGTCGACCACACAGAAGGTGGTGAGTGTGTCTAGAAATCCTTCTCCATCCGAGACTCTGAGGGTGACCTCTCCCTTTGTCTTCACATCCTTTGTACCGTTGAAGCCGTAGATTCGATAGGTCGACGGGATTAGGATGTCATCGGATAGATCCATTCTTTTAAGGTGTCGTAAAATAAGACCTCGATCGAATCTTGCTTTTGTCCATTAGTATCCTTCGGACACCCCATTCTTCAATGAGTAAGGTTATCACTAGGGATCCCCATGTGCTTGACCATTCAATTGGACGTCCTTTCTTTGAAAAAGTGATCTATTTGCATCATCCAAGATTCCATGGGCGAGTCTTGGCCACACCGAATATTTCTTTTCCGCCCGATCTCTTTTGTGGATCCTCGAAGTGATACCGGTTCCTAGATCAAACCCCTGAGTTGCCGAGTGCGAGATGGTGTTGCAAGCGAACTGGGTACCACGATTGATCCTTATCTGGTGCACTGGCACGTCCGGCTGAGCTGGTGTTGACGATGTTTTAACAAAATGTTGCAAGTATCCATCTCGGATCAGATGCTGGACGATATCTTTTACCTCTCGACAATCATTGGTCGAATGGCCACGGAACTGGTGGTAATGGCGGAACTCGGGATGGTTCCTTGTTTCGTAGAACTGGACTCCCCTAGTCTTCGGGTATCGGATATCGTTCCTCTTTTCAACTTCTTTGAATATTTCTTCCAATGGTGCATTTAGTGGAGTGTAAGATCTAGGTTCATGGCGAGGTTTTTTTCCTTTTTCGACCCAAATTTTCTTGTTTTCCCCATGATGTTGTGCGCTCGGCCTTTTCTCAGATCGCTTTGGAGCTTCTCGTGCGGTTGTCTCTACTATAGCGCTTGCTTCTTGTATTCCTCTATCCTGTGCTCCTTCCTGTATTTCTTCTAAGGCAATATAGTGTTCTTGCATCTTCCTAATTTCTCTTAGCGTTTTATTTTAGGTTTCTCGGTGTACATTGCTACCCAAATAGGATCTGACTTCCCTAATGAATTTTCGAACCCGAATATCTGTTGATCGACTGGTAACTTGCCGATGTCAGTACATAACTTCCTCCATCCGTGCATAGAGACCACGGCGGTTCCCCTCGAATCTTCGTGCAAGCGTAAAGAGCTTATTAACCCTGGGCCGAGCTATACTGTTATGCATGTAAGTCTCAAGGAAGGTTTCCACTAAGACTGCATAATTTCCAACGGATTCATCGGGGAGGGTGTAAAACCAGTTCTTTGCCTCACCCTCCAGACTTGCAGGGAAGAATTTGCACATGACCACATTGTAATTCTTCCATTGTAACAAGGACATCTCAGTACATTTTGATGTGCTCTCCAAATACGCCGCACTGGTCAAACCTAGATGGGAATATCGGCAATGTACATTTGGGGGGAAAGGAGCCCGATCCAATTCCTTGGTAAACGGTGTCTTTTGTGCTTCACTGATTACTTCTGCCAACTTATCGTCCTCGCCGTTTCCTGTCAGTTTCTTGACCATCTTCTCAAGTTGATCGATCTTTTGCTTGGTTGTCGCATCTGTACCCTCATTGGTCGCCTCTTCCTCGGTCGAAGAATCCTCGAGCGGGCCATACCCCCCCTGATCGGTTGGGGTCGGGCATGCATTCTCGGCTCGGAGGTGGGGTTGGAGTGTTCCTCGACTGGGTGTTATTGCTAGACGCACCTCGGCTCGACGACCCTCTTGACCCTGCTCTCATGTTGCGGAGTCGGTAGTTTTCATGTTCTAAGGCCAGGTTCCTTCTCTGCAGCTCTCTCATAAGGTCTTCTTGCCTTTGTTGGCTTGCCAAGATAGCAAGTAACATTGGGTCGGTACTCTCGTGGCTAGAGTGGCCGTTTGCTGGGCTTCCTGCTACATTAGGGGGTGCAGTTGGAGGTCTTGCCGTGGGGATAACGGGGGGAATGGTTGGGGCTACGGGATGATCGGCTGCCACTGGCGGGATGTCTCGGTCGAGGTCGCCCCTTCCTAAACGCACTCTCATAAGCCTCTCACCTCCTCGTTCTAGTTTACGCTGGTACTCTGTCGGTTGTTTTCTCGCCCCCGTTCCTCCTGTATCGTCTGCACTTCCTCCTCTTCCTCCGTATCCGATGCAGTTCTTCCATCCACCATGTCCCCCTGCATTATCTGTCTCGGGTTGATCCTTAGTATCCCATGTGGGAGATCGTCGTCTCGGCCTAAATCGACCTCCTCGTCAACAATAGCCATGTCTTTGCCTAGTGCCAGTGTCTCGTCCTGGTTATTTTGTGGACGATCTTCATGTCGGGAATCCGTCAGTCCTTCTTGTACACTAGATCCTGTTGTGGCTCGGTTCCTAAGGATTCTACTCGTCCTGGAGGTACTCGCCATCACCTTCAGTATCGCCCTTGTTCCTCGGCTCGCCCGTCCGTCCGTACGTACGTCAGCAAAGTATACAACACTTACTTCGAACTGCTTTCGAAAAGGTTAAGGATGAAGTACAGCAGTTCTGCTGTGTAAGGTGGGAAAAGTTTTCACAGTACACTTCCATTTATGCTAGCGTGTTGATCTCAGCAATCAAGTAGGTTTGACCGCAAAAGGACAATTTTCGAAAAGCTGTCTCAACACATCGCTTTCGGTACTTTTTCGACGCATTAATCATTATTTGTCCTAACATTCCAAGTGCCAGAAGTCATTAATCATCCGTATGTTAAGTTGAAAGATTTCTTTCTTGACTATAGTTGATGATACGATAACCTTTACCGATTCTTTGCACCGATCGTCATCGATCTTTGTGAGGCTTTTAGCGTAGGATCCGGATGAGGCTTGATAATGAAGCTCCCACTAAAACTCCTTTCATCTGTAGTTTCCAGAAAACTGAACTCGATGATTTCAAGTTAGTCTTGCCTCCACCACTATCACACTTTGTTTTAGCTAACTAAGAAGATCCAAATAACGAAGTAACGTTTCACCTTAGCTTCTACCGGTCATCAGAGATGATCCATTCGGGAGCTTTTGAGGTGTTATTACGTTTTACCTTAGATCGACGAGAAGGCGACCTTTGACCGGGAAAGCTTTAACGAAAACACTTATCTTTACATAGTATGATTGGCGAGGAGTTTCTAATAAGTTAGGAAACACTAGCGTTGGCGCGAACCAATCAAACAAACTAGGATGTGCAGGTCAGAAGGTGTAAATTTTAGGGGAGGTTTGTGTCACCAGATAGTTGTGGTGGTGGCAATGTGGCATCCAGGTTAGTGGTAACCCTAAAACTCTTTTGGATTGCTCCAAATTTGTAAGTCCCAAAATAATGACTTACACAGTTGGATTGCATTATTAAGTTTCATTGTTAACTTCTAGTGCTCATACTAATGCCGCCGGCTTGACTTAAAACAGTTCCTATGGAAATGGACAAACTCAAAAAAAAATTCAGCCAGGTGGATGGCCAAACTGGGTTTCCACTATGGGAAAGCGTAGGGCGTTGGACCAACAGACGCACGACAGGACCGCAGACTCGGGCGTTTGAAGGCAGGACTCAGGCGCCAGTAGATCTGACGCGGGCGTTCGGTGAGCTGTCTCGGGCGTTAGAAACAAAGACTCTAACGGTCGACTCCCTAATGCCCATATTTCCAACGGTCGAATTTTTTTGCCCTATAAATTCCTTCTATTGATTTCATTTCAGTCACTTCACTTCCATTTCCTTCTTCTAAAACTCTTCTAAAATCAAATATTTCGACTACAATATGAATATAGCGAGAAGAGCGATGAATAGTATAAAGAAGAAAGAGATCGAAAAAGTGAATCAACACCGTTGCCTCACACAGATGTAGATTTTTCTCAAAATCGAGAAGAAGAGTTTGCTAACCCAAATATAGTTGATGCTGCTACATTATTAGTTCTAGGTCATGTGTCGGGGCATCGTGAACGATCTGAGGATTATCATGTCACGAGAGGTGGATTTTCAGAATTAAATGATGTTTATATTGGTCTACCGGCTGCCGTCCGAGCAAG
The DNA here is from genome assembly GCA_023531295.1 of Papaver armeniacum. Taxonomy (NCBI): domain Eukaryota; kingdom Viridiplantae; phylum Streptophyta; class Magnoliopsida; order Ranunculales; family Papaveraceae; genus Papaver; species Papaver armeniacum. The sequence goes on from JAJJWW010001306.1 coordinate 327,084, forward strand.
GGTTGACAGATATCCTTGGCGTGCGCTTTATAGAATACAGCCTAGAAAACATAACAAAAAATTCAAAACCAGTGGTAGAAAGGTGGTGGATGACGACGCACACATTCCATTTTATGGATTTCGAAATTTGTAAGTTTTTTTAACTTAACTTAAATTAAAATTTTTAAATAATTATTAAATAATCAAAATAATTAATCATAGTTGATATTATACTTGTAATAGGAGTTACTCCCCTTGATTTGTATTTCATTTGTGGGATCCCAAGTGGAATGGGAGACCCGCCACCATTCAACCAAGACGAATGGATCTCAAATAGTAAATGGGAGACGCTTTGTCCCTCGTTTGTGGAATCAAATATCCCTCTTAAAGATGTGAAAGGAGGTGGGATTAGATGTTCGGCCTTGAAGATTTTCCTAACCAAATCCAGAAACCCAGAACATGTAGATGACTATGATGAACTCGAAAGGATGTTTATCTTATGAGTACTGGGTCAGGCATTCTTTCCAAACTCAACTTCTGTTGCTCATGTTGGTTGGCTTGAAGCGTTAGAAGATCTCGACAAAGCACCAGATTATGACTGGGGATCTACAATTTTAGCAGAATTGTACAGTGCGCTGGATAAAGCATCCTCGGGCGACGGAAACTTCACTGGTTTCTGGAGCATCATAGAGGTAAATATCAAAATTATTATTTTTAAATTTATTGTTATTACTAAATACTAAAATTATGGAGTAATTTGCAGTATTGGTGGTATACCTACTTCCATCTTGGTAAACCAATCCTAAAAGACGGGACAGTTAGATTTCCAATGTTGGACATGTATATGAAGATCAACATACAAAAGAACACTGGCAGCGATGTCTTTGGTTCCAGTTTTCTGTAGAGGTTACAACAGATGACTCGGAGCCACAACAACGTAGTTGTTCACCCTTACGTTGGTTTATCTCAGTATAATGATGATGTTGGACAAAGAATTCTTGATTATTCTCAGCGTAGAGTTGTTTTTTACAGTCCTGAATCACAAAGAGGGGTTGGTATATGGGAGAAAGAGTGCAGTACCAAATACAAGGTATATTTGCAATTGCAATTAACCCGCTACAACAGATGCAAACCTCTACATCAGATTTTTATCGGCTAAGAAGAATCGGTTGGGAGAGGTATGAACTAAATACAAGGTTGGTTTTAGATGAAGCGCAGTGTGTCAACTGGTACCAGTCAATTACGAAGCTTGTGATTGGACCACAGAACATGCACGTCTATGGGGTTAATTTCCCAGGGTTATCAAACATGTCCCATAATCCAAATATCGTTCCTAGACAACCACCTCCAGAAGAGACAAGCTTTATGACTTATCCCAGGACGGGTGCAAGTTCTTCATCATCCTCATCAAATATGCCTGAAATTCGTTGGGAGCTGCTAAGTATTACTTCACAAGGTGAGCAAACCATGATCCCCATTGTTTCCCAAGGTATGGACCGTTATTATCCTTATGACAATGTCACTGCCAGTGAGGAAGAGTTGCGGATTCGACTCAACGATTTGCATTGGTGGAATTGGAAAGTAGAGGCAATGCACTTGGAACAACTACGAAAATTGCAGACAGACACAATGTTTGGATTCACTCCAACTCCAACTCCAACTCCAACTGCAAATGATGATGGGCGACGGTCACATTCTTCCAATTCCACCAGGAGCAACAGATCATTGCACGAAAGTGAAGAAACCGACAGATCATGGCAAGAAAGTGAAGAAACAGTGGTGCGAGAAACACAGTAAAATACTACTTCACCACAAATTGTGCATGTATCTCAACCTCAGAAATTTCGGCTTGAACCTAGACGCGTTTCATCATCATTCTCGCCCTACAACCCAAATGTGCCCTACAACCCAAATGAATGCTACACACCAACACCACCATAACAACAAACCTCTTATATGCTTGGACCGAGGTACGTAGTGCTTTCCAATCGCCTTTTGTTGTTGGTCAATCGCCTAATTTTGTTCATCCAGTCACAGGTCTATCAGGTCTATCCCCAGGTCTATCAACATTTGGAAATTCACATACTATGTTGGCAGCTGATTTCCCAGGTCTATCCCTAGGACTTTCTGAATTCTTGGCTTCAGAAAATAACAATGAGGGAGCTAGAGATGAGCGACGTTAAAGAGATTAATGTAATTTTTAATTCTGCTACATTTGTAGTTTTAGTGTTAAAAGTACGACAATCTTAATTAAATAAAATTACATATGTTTAAAAGTAAAGCGTTTTTACATTGGCTTCACTAAATTACAAACATTAGCTTCACTAATGAGAAGAAGTACTAGGTGGAACAACAACGCCAAAGAAGGGGTTGAAACTGTTCAACACCTTAAGGATTTCAAAACATTTGTCGAAAGGAAAAGCCACATTTTTCCATCTTCGCCATTCATCCAAAGATCTTGTTACCATCTCCGCATCAGTTTCACCTTTCAGTCGATATCGATTTACTTGTATGGTTAAAGCTACAAATTCACTTACTTCTTTCTTAATTGTACCAAAACGATGTTCTATGTCAGATATAAAACGACGACTCGGATTACGAGTGTCACTGCAGAACCCATCGTGAATAACCGCCCAGAAATTCACCCATGGATAGTTTTCCGAAGCAAGCTGAGTAGATAAAAAACATAGTTTCTTGATGCGTGTCGTGGGCGCAACAAATTAGTGATCTTAATTTCACTCAATTAACAAGTAATATAATGAAAGTCAAGGTCGTTCCCACGAAGAGCAGGGAGATTTAGTTGTCAAAAAGTGTCACAATAGGGGTTTGTTTGAGATTTTGGAACAAAGTAAATAACAAAGCAATTAAGAGTAATTAAGATTGCAAGCAATATGGAGAGAGATGATCGAGGAATCCTTCTTCGTTACTAAACCGTCAATGAGTTAATATATTCATCAATTCATCATTAATCATAAATTATTATCAACCGTGGAATAACAACTAGCGCAGTGCTATCCCCTAAAATCCTTTGGTCACTGAATACCGAAGCGCTCGAATATCAGATTCTATTCGTCCAAGCCGCCAAGTAGTAGCGCACTCAAGGTGTAACTTGGTCGAATGGTTTATATTTTATGACTTAGGTTAATCTTACTAGTTAGACTCTTAGCGCAAGGGCCACTTTCTAATGTTATTCTACACGCGATAGCTCCACATAATCCTTCTGTAAGGTCTCACGTTTTCTACTTGTGTATGGGTTATTCAACAATGACACGGATATCCTAACCCTTTACTAGAAATAAATCAATCAACGGACTACTATAGTTGGCCACCTAGAGCAATCAATTAATCAATCATAGACATTCATTAAAGTATAAGCAAACAATAATCATATGAAGAACTCAAAATAGATGCATATATTAATCCAAATCAAGTCTAGAACTTAGAATTCATCCTCAATCAATTATGGATTTAGCTACTCATGGATGTAGAAACACCCATGTTAAATATATAAGAAAATGAAAGAGAAATTGTTACGATGGTGAAATCGCTCCAAAACCCTAGCTTTCTTCCTTGTGTTCTTCTCTCCAAAACTTGATTAAAAAATTAAAGATTCATGAAAGAGATATCTCTTATATAGGTGTCCAAATTATAGTTGCGGCCGTGCGCCAAATCCCGGTCGAATGGTCGCCAAGACTTGCCAAAATACCAAGTTAGGAAACTTGGCCGGGTAAAGAAACTCAACCCGACTAATGGGCCCACGGACAAGTCAGTAAAAGTCCATTGCGTTGTCATTGGCTTGTTAGTTCCCTGGAACTGACAAGCATAGTTTTACTCTTCACCTTTCCGTTTCCCGCGACCAGACATCCCTCCGTGAAATATTTTCTTCCCTGCGTTTTGATTTCCTTTCGACAGAATCTTGGACACTCGAGTCACCGTGAATTTTCAAAGCCCCTGGATTTCATTTTACCTCTCGTTAGAATCACGGACAGTAGCATCTCCGTGATTTTTCAAACTCCCTGGATTTTGTTTTCGACCACAGCTCTTCCACGTATACCAGGCTCTCCGTGAGAATTATAATCTTCGATTTCGTTCAAGAATCGATCAATCTCAAACCTCCATCAACCGCCATGACAAAAACATACTTCTATCAATCCTTACAGCAGCAGCAAAGCCAACCTCGAGTTATCCATCTCTGCCATGCTCGAACAACAACATCATATCTTCATCGCTGGAAACTCTTCTCCATTGCTAACAGCGTCAATGGCAGCCGCTTCCCATCGTTACATATACACCACTGCCAACACCTACGGTGTCATATTCCACGTCCTGTATCTTCACAGGAAACTCCATCAACAGCAACATGGTCGTGATCATCTCATTAACACAGCGGACTTGACATCACTGTATCCTCCATCTCTGTCTACTGCCAAAGCTCGAGATCTCTCGTTTTGTCTTGAGGTCTTCTCCATTAATCTTCTTCATTGCTGCCAATAACAGCAGCCAATACCTCAATCCTTCACCACAGCCAATAACGGTAGCAATCTCTCATCTCATCACCGAGCATGATTCTCATGACCAGCGTTTTCGATTTTCGAACTCAGTCCAGCTCCATCGTCATCTGCCTACTTCCAAAGCTCTCTGTCTCGTCTATCCCAGCAATCTGCCATTGATAAAACAACACTGCAGCTCCATTCTCGGCTGCACAGAATCACACTACCAGGCCAACCACCACAGTTCAACTCCATTATTTCTATTGATTCATCCCTGCAAATGCCAAGCTCCATCAATCGCTATATCTCCCAAACTTAGGCGTCATTGTGCTCAACAACGTCTTATGGTTCAGCTCCATCACGTCGCTGACTTGTGTCGAATGAGTTCTTCCATGGCAACTGAGCTCCATCTTCTCTTCGTCAACTACCAATGGTAGTTACCTATTTCAGTTCCCTGAACTTGGTCGTGATGCTTGGTGAAGAAGATGGTGGTGGCAGCCCCGAGTAAAATAGTCGGGTGCTTTTAGAAATCTCCTTTCAACGTAAGCCTTGCAGGTTCTCAATGTTTCAACAACTTTGGCTTGCTTTAAATGCTTATAGAATCTTCATACGACGTCGAATTGACTCCATTCTTTCGCCGTTGGCTTCGTCTTTTCGTCCTCTTCACGGTGATATCAAGAACTCCTAGATTTCGACGAGTTCCACTTGATATTTGGCCTTTCTCTGCTTTTAGCTAACTTATTTTATTGCACAAATAAGTGCCAATTCTTTTCTTTTGGATGATTCACCTAATAAAACACAAATAGAGAAAAACAAACGTAATATACAATAATTCGCAAGAATATAAGCAATTACTAGCATGGATTCAATACTAAATATATGCAAAATATGCACTTAACATTTCTGCAAATAGATTCATCTTCTTCTTTAGCATACAGAACTCGCCGAACTAACCGCGGGGTCGAGACATGTTCAATCAAGAATTGAGAGTGAAGAGAAGAATGTGTTAGAAGAGAAGAATGTGTGAATTTAGAGTTAAAATGAGGAGTATTTATAGAATTCAAAAAATGTAGCCGTTGGATCACAACAATTTTCAGCCGTTCAGATTGAGCTGTTAGCGCCATTGGGACAGACGCTGGCGCTTTAGCTGAATACGCGCACTGGACATATATACGCTGGCGTTTTACCTTCGAGCGCCCACGTTGGTAGAAATGTCGCCCGTCATTAACACAGACGCACGCTGCATGTTAAGACTCAATGTTCAAAGCAACAGATTTGATGATTTGAACATCCATTTTTCATGTTTGTTCATGCCATAGTGAGAGCAAAATGAACAAACTCTGAGTTTGTTCATTCCATAGGAACTGCTCTTAGAAAAGAAAATACATTGATCTAGCTCTTTTCCCGTATGGACTTTTACATTAAAATTGCTTGGTGCCAAGATAATTCCTACATCAACCCTGCTGTGTTATGTTGATGAATTATGGGATAATTCCTACATCAACCCTTATTATTTTGATCTTAATTTGATTCCATCAGTGTCACATCGTTTGTATTTTTTATCCTAGCATTTTTAGGGGCGACCCCAAAAGAATTAGGGGCGACACAAAAGACAAAATAGGTTGAAAATACTTATACGCCCCTTCATAATCGGTAGTTTAGGTTTTTTTTAGCTACCGATTGCAAAATCTCATTTTTGGGGAAACTCTATATTCGGTAGTTATATGAACTATTTTGACTACCGATTATACGCTCAACCAAATTAGAAAAATAGAGGATTTTTGCAAAATCTCATTTTGGGGCAACTATATATTCGGAAGTCAGGATACCTTCATTTACTACCGATTATAGGCTTAACCAATGCAGTTGAAAAAGCTCGGTGCGGGCATGGACGTGGTATGAATACAATCGTTACGCTATACGGGGGCGGGCGTAGCCCCTCATTTGTGTTCGACCGACAGTCGTCGGGGTCTAGGGCCCTAGGGCCCTAGCAGAGTGCGAGACAGCGTCTCGTAGAAATTTTTTTCTACGAGAAAATTGAATTTCAGTCCGTTTTTGCTAAATCTGATTTTGGGGCTACTCTATATTCGGTAGTTATATGAACTATCTTGACTACCGAATATGGTTGGATATTTGCAAAGAGAGTCACCGTATAATCGGAAGTCATGATAACTCTTCCTTTCTTACTGATTATAGGCTCAACCAAAATTCCCAAAAAAAAAGGATTTTTGCAAAATCTGATTTTGGGGCTACTCTATATTCGGTAGTTATATGAACTATCTTGACTACCGATTATGGTAGGATATTTGCAAAGAGAGTCCTTTGTATAATCGGAAGTCATGATAACTCTTCCTTTCTTACCGATTATAGGCTCAACCAAAATTTCAAAAAAAAAAAAGATTTTTGCAAAATCGATTTTGGGGCTACTCTATATTCGGTAGTTATATGAACTATCTTGACTACCGATTATGGTAGGATATTTGCAAAGAGAGCCACTGTATAATCGGAAGTCATGATAACTCTTCCTTTCTTACCGATTATAGGCTCAACCAAAATTCCAAAAAAAAGGATTTTTGCAAAATCTCATTTTGGGGCTACTCTATATTCGGGAGTTAAATAACCTAAATTCCCTACCGATTATGGTAGCATTTTTGCCAAAGGTCTACTTTAATCGGGAGTCAAGATAACTTTATTTACTACCGATTATAGGATAGTCAAAATTCAAAAGATAAAGGATTTTATTTTGGGGATACTTTATATTCGGTAGTTATATGAACTATCTTGACTACCGATTGTTGATTAACTACCGATTGTAAAGGGTAGTTTGGCCATTAAAAAAAACGCCCCGGAAATAACCTACCGATTATGACATTTTTTGTCGTTTTGTGTCGCCCCTAATTCTTTTGGGGTCGCCCCTAAAGACCCCAAGTTTTTTATTATTTATATCATTTTCTATCCAACTCGTTGGGTTCATGTTCGGCTGGATTCAAAAATCTTTTATTATTTAAAAATTTATCGCTTTTTGAGTCAGATTTAACGAGTCAGATAAAAGAAAAAAGAACTAACACTTTTTGACGGTTTAGGACCCCAAAGGGAATGGGGGAATAGACTCGTAGAGTCGGAACTCACAAGTTTATTTCTTCATTTTACAGCTCTCTGAACTCCGACGCTATAAATCTCATAGTCCAGTATTTTATAGCTCAAAATTTTGTTCATCTCTAAAACCCTAACACACTCATACTCTGTGATTCAAGCAAGTTTTCTTCAACCCTAACACGAATTCACAATGTTGATGATTTAGATTAGTAGAAATTTATACATAATCCTCATAATTTCTTCAATACCTAGTTTTCATGGACAATCAATTTGTATCAGGATCAGCACCAGCAAAAGCATCCCATGAGAGAAGTGAAATCCAGCGTCCACCGATTCCAATGGCAGCACCTTGGCTTGTTTTTCCGCATGGAAGAGGTAGGAAATTTCAGAGTTTTTATAATCCTTGTGAACCTAATTATAGAAATTGCATAAAATCTATTCCAGAAATGCAAGGTAGATCATACTATCATAAACCTTCTCATCAAGGATGGCTAATTGTTATTGGTAATGTTGAAGATGACGCTGATCAGTATTCTGTGGCTAACTCTAATTTAGATGATTGTTTCTTGTGGAATCCTGTATCACTAGAAACTGTTCAATTGCCTAAGCTCAATCGTCAGTCATTTATCACCAAACACAAAACAAAAGATTATTTTCTGTTCGACTTAGTGTTATCCTCCCCGCCTCCTCCGACTCCGAGTACTACTTGTGGTCCTGACAACCCAGGTTGCGTGGTATACCTCCTTTTTAAACATGTAAACCATCTCGAAATTCTTGAGGATATGCACATACTAGCTTTTTGTCGACCTAGAGACAAAGAATGGGGAACAAAGATATTGTCTGTTAATGATCCTACGGATGATTATAATCCACTATCTATTAAGTCCTTGCTTTTCTTTGGAGGTAAGCTATATGCTTTCTGTAAGAATTCCCTTGAAGATGGTTGGGTTATACAGATTGATATACATCAAAAAATATGGCATCAGGTTGTCGATAATAAGCCAAGGCTAGAGGACCAATTTATCAAAATAATCAAGCTAGAGCACGCCGATTTCACATGGATTGGAGGAGGCGAGGAACACAGTCGTTACATTGAACATTGGGTTGAATCTGGTAATGAAATCTTCAAAGTTCATTTACATTGCAGTAATAGAGGATTTAGAAAAGTTGCCTCAACACATATCTTCAAGTTGGATTTCTCATCAATGACATGGGTTTTGTTGAAATCTTTGGGTGAGCATGTTCTCTTTTTGAGCTCAAACATGGACATATTAGACTCTAGAAAGTGTTATTCAACTTCCACAGCATGTTGCTCAGCAGCCGACATGGGTCTTGAAAGGGGTTGCTTGTTTTATACACTACTCGAAGATCAAACCTTGTTCACATTTGAAGTTGAAGACAATGCTACTACTGTTATCATGCCATGTTTGCAGCTTCCAACTCCGTGGTTTCTACCCACTTGGATAATGATGCCCACAACAGAAAACAGGTAAATACAGCATCAATGCAACCACAACTACCTTGTCTTTATCATACATTGTTATTTATTTGGTTTTCTAATTACTATACGTATAAACTTTTTGGCAGGCACCTTGCTGGAAGAAGGAGAAGAATAACAGATCTTCTAGTAAGCCAAGATACAGCTGAAACCAGTGTAGAAGAGGAAAACATGAGCAGGTTAAATATTGGAGGAGGAGAATTAGAAGCCTTAAAACAGTGGGATTTTCTTAATTATAATGACTCTACAGAGGAGATAGCGAGATTTCTCCATCCAGTGGATTACATTCTGTAGTTCTCCCTGCATTGAATCGAATATCAGCTTCTACGAGGACCACAACAACTACATATTTATCTCCATGGCTGATTTCTATCTTTGAAGATAATGAAGACACCATCTGCGAAATTGTAGACCCAATGCATAACAATGACAAGTACCTCATGAAATTATCTGATCAACTGCTTGTAGGTGCTACAATCCGTTTTTCAAAAGATGGATGGCTTCTATTGTCTAACGGGAAAAAAACTGTATTCTGCTACAATCCCTTCACAAGAGCAATCATTTGTCTTCCAGATTTACCTGATAATTATGTACTTGGTGGAATGTCATTCTCGTCGGTACCAACTTCTCGCGATTGTGTGGTGATTGTTGTCTCCAATTGGTTTGACTTCGTAGGTTACGATGAGATTTTTTTTTTGGTCACTGAACCGGGAAAGGGTGCAACTGATTGGGATGTTCATGACTTTGATTATGAAGGCCGCTGTGAGGACTACTTTATGCCGTGTATTAACAACCCGGTTTTCTATGACAGGGCTTTCTACTGCTTAGATTATAACGGGATGTTAGGAGTTTTTAATGATGATTCCAGTTGGGAAATACTTCCGAAGTCCTTGAAACAATTCAGTGGTTTTTATCCAAGTTATCTGGTGGAGTGTGATAAAAAGCTTTTACTAGTGAATTTAGGACAGAGTGGAAAATCCGTAGATGTTTATAGATTGGATCATACGGAGATGGTCTGGGTAAAACTGAACAGTTTGGGAAAGCATGCGTTGTTCATCAGCAATGCATCCAGTTTCTCGGCAGTTGCTCCACGTAGTTGCATGGAGAACAAAATCTACTTCCCAAGATTATATGGCGAAAGGATTCTATATTATTCTCTTGATACATGTAAGTATCATTATGTTGGGAGTAGTCAACCTTCTTCGCAAGATTTTCATAATACGAAGGAAAGATTAAGCTGCACTTGGATCGAGCCTAGGTGGTCTTAGGCAAGTCCTAATTACGAGCCTGACGACGCCAGCATAGCATCAGGAAAGATCAAGTCTTAATCAAGAGCCTGAGGACACCAGCATAGCATCAGGTAAAATCAATCTGCACTTGGGTTCAGCCTGGGTGGTCTTAGACTCTTCGGCAAGTCTTAATCAAGAGCCTGACCGTATCAGCATAGCTCAGGGAAGATCAACTTGGGCTGAGCTTAGGTGGTCTCAGGCAAGTCCTAAACTCCTAATAAAGAGCCTGACGATACCAACATAGCTAAAACCCTGTACTAGTTACCTCTTGTTAACTTATGTTACAAAGGTGTATACAGTTGTGTAATTTACGGTGGAGCTAGGTATTCAAGTTCTGGCACTTACTTTCGGGTGAATTTCTTAGCTAGCGTTTCTTTGTATCTGGTTGAGGTTCCTATTTTTCTCTTAATGTAAAAATTATTGGATAATGGGCTCTGGTCAAATTGGTGAGAGGGGTTTGTTAATTACTCCAAGACAGATCCATCAACTTTTGAGCAACTTTTCTGCAAACATTTTTCTTGGAAAATGCTTAGCAAGACCTATAAGAAAATTAACCTTATTAATTGGAAATCCATTCATACCATGTTAGCTATAGCCTCTCTTTTTCCTTTCTTTTATATATTTGTCAAGTTGCAGATGTAATTCAATCAATCCAGAACTGATCAACTAGTCACTATAGCTAGATAACTACTACTTGGGCTAGTTTGTATAGATGAAAATGGGTGCTCTTACCATGCACTTATTATTAATGAAAGAAGTGGAGAAAATAGGACTGTTCGGCTTCTTCATTTCTCTTAAAGTTTTGTACACTGAAAACTACTCCTCACTAAGCCTTCGTAGGCTATATATAACGTTACATGAAATGATAAACATAACCCTTAAAAGGGATAATTATTAACCAACAAGTGACATGTAGCATACGACGTGGCTCTTATAAGGTTGTCGAAGTGGGCCCCACATTTGATGTGTCGACCGGTGGATCAACCATCTTAAACAAGTTCTACGTAACACTCCCCTTGGATGATTCACCGTTTAAAATTGGCCGTAGGAATAAAAGTATAACACTTGGAGCCTTTAGTGTGGTGTTGGATGTCACGAATTTTCTCCTTCTGTTGAAACTGCGTCAGGAAAAACCATCTGTAACAAAACCCGAGCGCCTACAATTTATAATAATGCCGACGTCGATGGGTATGTTGCCTTGATAAAATGTTTTCAGGAAAAACCGTGTACGGTAAAAACCCGAACCAAAAGAAAAAATGCGATTATCCAACACCGAATCTCAAGAAACCCTATGGATATACATCTCTTTAGATGGTGATCACCGTTCTAAGATTGCTATCTCATTAAAAACCTCGTCAGGAAAACCCATTGGGACAAAACCTAAACGTAGGAAAATATGAGTCCTCAGAACATTGTTGGACCCGCAGATGTTGCCTCGTTAAAACCTTGTCCGGAAAAATCCAAAGGAACAAAACCAAGACGAAGGAAAAAGAGTACAACATGTCGAACTGCGGATATCATTGGACTCGCATGCCTCGTTAAAACCTTGACAAGGAAAACCCAGTGGGACAAAACCTTGACAAAGGAAAAAGAGTACACGACGTAATGTCCAATGTGCCCATATCCATAATCTTCGATGGCTTTACTCCTCCTGATGAGTAGCATTCTCAGTTGACCATCATGTTCGATGATACTGCATAAGGACCACGCGAACCATCTTTGAGTGTCTTCAGCAACTCCCTCTACTCGAGAAACTTGGTCTAATTTCTCTCTCTCTGCAATTTCTTAATGGCCATCTGATTGTTCTGGTCTCTATTCTCTACTAGCTTTGCCTGAACAATCATAAAAGATTGGAGGAAAACAATTATCCTCTATTACCAGACAATTAGCTAGGAAAATGTTAGCTACTTTAACAAACTTGCCGAAAATCAAAACTTAAACAGTCTGATTAGCTTTTCTCTGTGGGAGACATCCAGCGATCTTTTATGCAAAAGATCCAGCTTAATGGTACCACGAAGATGAAGGATTTTTCTTCGGATCAAATGTCTCGATCTTGGTGCTGGTTAGAACCAGACTTACATGTTTACTACAAACCCAATATCAGGTATCTATAGCAAATTTCAGCTAATATACCATTTATACATATTTCGTGTAATACAAACCACAGAGTGATACATCTCCTTTGCTGAGATGTCAACCGATTAATCTTTAAAGTAAGAGATCGCGTAGCTGGAATTGTGTGAGCTTGTCCATTAAATATGTCCAAACCTTTAAGGTTGAAGAAATTAATGGACTTCCATCTACAATGCTCAACCAACAGATTGTTTTACCGAGAATATCATCTCGAACTTCTGCTTTAAGCATTTTTGTGCTTTGGAGGATTCTTCAGAAGTTCCAATAAAGTAGATGTTGTATATATCAAATCTAGTAAGTGCATAATACATGGGCATATAAGATGGTTCACACATATCCCTGGGTATTATAAGCATTCACTTAGACGATTGAATACTTTCGCCTTTACTGAAAAAATGCATATGACATGGTGATTCAACTGATAGTTAAAAACTTCAGGAATTTTTATGCAGTTATCTGTATTTCATACAGATTCACAATAACCATATCCTCTGAATGCATGTCGAGTCCTTAAAGGATTTCCAGACAAGTACCAAAGAGGTAATTGCATCCATAACAGTGAATATGTTTCTTTGTAATCCATTTCAGATTTTTGTAAGAAGACTTTGTGCCATTAGTTGACTTTGCTTTTCTCATTATACATAAACATCCACTTGTAACCAGTAAGGGTTACATCATCGGAATTAGGCACTACAAACACCCATATGTGGCTAAGAGTAGCTCACATTATCGAGCGTTCTGGTTGCAGTACCCAAAACCATGCATTTTATGAGAAACTGTAATTCGTCCTGAACCCGTCCTTTCCATTTTAACCAATCATTCCTTTGATGACATTTCCCAATAGAGAACGGCTTAATTCCAACATCATCTATGGAAGTATCAATGGATACTTTGAAATATGTCACCAATAATCATTGTATTGGGATTTAAGATTTCTCTATTGCAAGCATGATTTACGGGAATCCCCTCATTTTGGGGTTCCATATCCTTTGCAGAGACGTTCTCTTATTAGGATAACTATACTCAGAGAAATCAGATCTTCCTTTGATAGTCTCTTTGAGAGCACTATCTTTCAATGATTGTGATTGGTTCTTCGTTTTAGGAGACGCAGAATATTTTAAGACAACGTCACCCACACTGAAAGTGTGTTTTATGTGATACACTTGCTACTACACTCACAGCTTCTCAAGGAAGCAAATTGATTTGCAATTTACGAAGATATCAAATCTTCTGCATGTCTTTCATTACTGAAAACATCAAGATGAGATACATCCTGGTTTATGTTGTGCAAACCAGATACTTCACGCCATTTTTCAGGCGGCAGCCTTTCCTCCCTCAAACGGTGGGAAGAATTTCTCATCACATTTGCAAATCTTGTAATAGAGTAGTAACAACAGTGGAATATAACACATCTCAAACAGAAAACATGACAATGGTTTCATGAGTAACAAGTTCAAAATGATTTATGAATTAACTAAACCATTCAATAAATGCAAAAGAACAATTAAATACTCACCATCAATGCCCAGAGCATTACTAGGATAATACACCATCAACGACTGACAAGCAAGAGTTTCACTTAAAATCTATATGAGTATAGATACACGGTTACCACCCAGATGAGATGTCGAGTCATTTATGACTACCAGATCATACTTCCATCAACCTGGTTAGTATCTGTGGAAACTCACTTTCAAGGGGTAGCGTTGCATATTAAGCGACTTCAATTAGTTTTCTCACTACGCTTTTATATAAGCATCATATTTGTAATCAATGCTAAGACCAAAGTCTCAAAAGCGTACAAGGGAGAAAAAAACGCAATGTGTACTGAGGTCCATAATTGCCAACCATATAAACTTTGTCGATAATTCCTTTGCAAAGTGGGGTATCTATCCACAATGACTTCAGTATCTACTCTGAACATTATCGACAACCAGTTCATAATTAGCTAGTTAACGATCTTACATTATTCTCAAGAGCATGAGGATATTTTAATCCATTGGTACCAGATTTCAGTATGCGGATACTCTTTACCATGGGATATCAACGCAACTTTTATGGATGTGCTCATCGTCAGGAGGTATATCAACTAATAACTAAAAGACAATATGGACGTTATCTGATTAGATTGGCATACCTCGTACAAGAGGTTTTTCGCCTATGCTTCTAAGCATATTTTCAGACGAAACAATCGCTGCGATTCCATGGCAGCCTTGCAAGGACTTTAATCTATGCTGAATCAAGCAAGCGTACTCTCGCTAAACCTAGCAATAGAGTGATCTCCAACACCTCATGCGTTTCTTGGTGTGAGAATTTAGATGAGACACAGTTGGAATTAACCAATGTTGTCGACAATTATCCCCCTGATCCTCAGGCGGGAATGTCTCATCAACAGAACATTCAGTTCTGCATGACTCAACCTATCAAGGGATCAACTGGGTGCACAAAACAATAATAACACGCAACCCAAGAGAGATAACTGATCAGGTTTTCTCTCTCGTTTACTGTCCAGCTGGAATGAATTTAAGAATTTACATTGTCATGTAAAATCAACAGTAAACTATAAACGAATTTTTTGACCATAGACACTATCTCAGTACCAGTCCTGCCAAGATGACCGATAGAGACCAACAATAATGAACGACATTTCAGATGCACATAATGTGTCTGTCACAACGATAACAGAGCTTTACCAGGTTTGAGAATGGTTTATTCAAACCATTCATTATGCTACCGTTCCGTATATTTGTAGTTCTAGTGGTATGGTGCTCATCAGGTTCTTAAACCCGAGAACTATTGTGGTTCCAATATTTAAATATGCCTACCACAATTGCATTTTCCTTCTTTGCCAACGATAAACTTATTTGCATAGGTATTGCTGCAAATTTAATTCACCAAATTCGTGATTTTAGGTAATAGCTCAAGTGACGAGAAGGCATGATATTAACTCTAAATATCATTTAAAGAAATGCAACACTCATTACCGCTCGGCGCTCGACAATTGTATATCTACGAGGCGCAATTAAAATATGCAGCACTCGTTGTTGTTGTCACAACATATACAAAGTGTAAATCACACTAGATTTTTAAAGCTTCGTCGATGCATATAATTGGCGCATATAATGCACGCCGTAAAGCTAGAGGGAACACATAAGGACGCAAAAATATGCAGCTCTCCTTATTGCTCGCCGCAACAATTTATACGGCGCATATATCTTCTCCAAAAATCAAGCACTATTTACCACAAAAATCAATGGTGAAACAAGGAAGAAAACACTCCAAATGTAATATATACGGTTCTAACACAATACCGAAAAATCTCCAACTTCGTCTATTAGGGTCGACAAAATATTAATTTATCAAAATTGAAATATGAACACATTCTTTATACCTTAAAAGAATCTGTCTCGATATCAATTGTAGGTCGCTTAAAGGACCGTTGATAGAGACTGGCTAACCATGTTAACCCAAGTGTCCATTTTTCATCGCATTCCGACCTTAGGTGGAACGACTTTGAACTCCGGAGAACACTATAGCAAAAGGAATATTATAATTTTGCTATCCTTCAGGATGCAACAATTCCTCGCTCCGCCAATATTAAAACCGTTAACACCAATAAAGGGAATTTTTATTTTCTACGCTATCCAAAAGGACGCGGAAAAACCTTCCATTGGTTGGCTAAAGAGGAAAATAGCAAAGCTCTAAAAAAACTCAAATATTTGGCTAAATTCGGAAATCGAATAACATCACAAATATGAGTCGTTGTTAATACGTACCTATTTTGGATATCTCTTCTTTTACCACAATAATTATTTATTCTATCAGTAGCACAAACAGGGTATGGTAAAATGTCTAACTTCTCCTTTAACAAGTCCTAATTAAAACAGAAAACGAGTTAGACATAATAAGAATTGCATGTTTATAATTACTTAACAATAGTTAAATTAAATATGCAAAGGTCGAAGAGAGTTATCCTTTTACGCATCGTCAACCCCATCCCGATTATCGTACAACAATTCGTGCTGATAACGTTTTATATATTTGTCAAGTTGCAGATGTAATTCAATCAATCCAGAATAGATCAACTCGTCACTATAGCCAGATAACTACTTGGGCTAGTTTGTATAGATGAAAATGGGTGCTCTTATCATGCACTTATTATTAATGAAAGAAGTGGAGAAAATAGGACTGTTCGGCTTCTTCATTTCTCTTAAAGTTTTGTAAACTGAAAACTACTCCTCACTAAGCCTTCGTAGGCTATATATAACGTTACATGAAATGATAAACATAACCCGGATAATTATTAACCAACAAGTGACATGTAGCATACGACGTGGCTCTTATAAGGGTGTCGACGTGGCTCTTTTTACGTAAAAGAGGCTAACCTCGGTACATATAATTAGAAAGCCGATTTAGGAAATCGGATACCTTACTGAGATTTTTCAAGATCATACAATAGTTATACAAACTGTAGTATCTCCACCAATTCTTGCCTATCAATTCTAACCCTACAGACCTAAGAAAAATTTCAGAAAACCTCCTCTCTCGCAAATTTGAGGACCAAATATCTAGGGACCAACTGATTTTGAAAACAAATCCAGTTTGTGTTAAAGCACAAGGCATTGACGGGATAGAATCCAACCTTATGTTCATCAGAACATGTATAATACATGAACTGGAGTTTTTCAATTTTAGATTTCCTAGTGCAATCAAGGTAGCAGTGACCCAACTAGTAGTAACAGGAGCCAAAGAGTAACCATAGTGTCTCAAATCGTAACCATAATGTCTAAAATAGCAGTAGTAATCTGAATCGGTCTTTAGGTGTCTGTAACGGAACAAATCGGTCGGCTGACTCGGCATTGCAGATGTGGTAACTGTCGTTGTAATAAGTGAACTTGAAGATGATCTTGAACAAGATGATCTTGTCTTTGTTTTCATTCCTAAACTTAAAGCAAGCAAACCTAAGACTAAATCTAGATAAATACTTAAACTTACATTAAAACATACATAAATAAAAGTTACAGGAAATGAAGAATACATCATTGAATCAACAACCCTAGAACATGTTTTAATTTTTTTTCTGAAGACCACTAAGATCTTTGCAAGTAAGCTGATGTTCTGCTATAATCTTCGCCTGAAAGCAGTGAGCTCGTCGGAGAAATCGTCGAAGCACCGGCCGGAAAAAAAAACACAGTCGTGAAAAGGATGGTCCCTGAAAATCTCATTTAATTGATCCCTTCTACCATTACATATTGACATTAATCTATATGAGAAAACTGTAAGGGTTGCATAGATTAACAAAACATACAGATTTATAACTAAAAAAAGTAAAGATGCAACAGAAACAAGTAGCAAATCCGATCTTGTTCGAGTTTCCGGAGATGGAGCTATAAATAACTTCTACTTGGACATAGATCATCTCTGGAAACAACTGTATGTCTAAATATCTTATCTTCAAAAGAATAAGAAACATAACAACTTCATACAACCGGAGTTCAACCAATAATAGAAGAAAGCAGAGGGAAAAACTCGCCGGAAATCAAAAACAAGACTAAAAATCAACTGAAAAAAGCTACAGACGGGTGAAGAAGGGGTAAACTTGCTCTGGGTGTTGATTGATCTGCTCAGATATGCTCCAAATAGCCGATCTGAGCAGTTTGGGCGCTCACAGTACGTCGGTTTTCGTTTCTTCTATTTTAGAGAGAAAGGAGGAAAGAGACTTCGTAATCGTAATTGTAATATGAATCAGCTACCCAAAAACCAAAAATGATCATTTGTCTGATTAAGATTATTTCAGATATTTTGTCTGATTAGGATTATTTCAAAGTCGAACCAAAAAATGCTAATCCAGATATATTATATAATGCTATATTGTCTTATTTATTATGTTTTAATCATCTTAATTGATTATGTTACTATATATACATAGTAAATCTCTAATATATGCAATAACTTTTTTTTTGAAAGTAGAATATATTACCAACGGCAAGGGTTAATCCTTTTATTCAGACTCATTTGGAATCAAATCATATTGATTTGTTCCGCCGATGACTGAATCTGCAGAATTGACACCATCTGAAAAGAGTACAACAGAACTTAAGTCACAAACATTTTGAGCTTTGACAGTGTCGAAAGCAATTGAAGGAATTAAAAATATAGGTACATAATTAAACCAGTAATCTGCTTGATCTTCTTTTCTTCCCTTTTTTTGCTAGAAAATCAGCAACTTTGTTAACATACGCAATAACTAAAGCAGAAAATGTGTGATAGAAACAATAATTGAACAAAATAATTGTTAATTCCTTAGAAATGACATGATACGGAGGTGATCAAGCATCTTTAAGAAAATCTATTTTCGTGTTTGTTACTTAAGATTTCACTGTGTCATTTTTGCAAACATATACCAAGCATTGGTAGATAGTTGATTTATAAAGATTTGAGTTACTATTATCAAGCAAAGATGGGTAATCAAACTAAGTATGTGAAGAGTGTGTGACAAACTGCAGCAGTGATGATGTGGTTATACACAATTTTCGTTGGAAACAAAGAAATGAGTGGGTTATCTGGTAGGCTTTGAAGAGAGAGTATACAAAGAGTTTGTACAAGGTTGAGAGGGAAATTGTACTATGAAATTTGAATTCTTGAACTTCGAGCAAAAAAAAAAAAAATTGAATTGTATTCGGAAGATTCGAGAAGAATTAACTGTTTTACCTCGGTATTATAAGTTGTGGTTTGGCAAATATAGCCTCAATTTATTTTTAGTTCTCTTTTTTAGGTGCGGGCATTTTTGTAAAAAAGTATTATTTTATCTATTTGCTTTATTATAATAATACTCCTTCTGTTTCTAGAAAAAGAGATACTTTTACTTTTTCAATTTGACCTATTTTTAGGTTAAAATGAAAAAGTGAAAGTATCTCTTTTCCAAAAACAGAGGGAGTAGTAAAGATGAGTGTTAATTTCTAGATTAGGTTAGTGATATTTAATTTACAGTTGTTGTTTGATAATTGGATTTAAAGTTATAGATTCCTAAGGGGAAGAAAAAGTTTTTCTTTAGTGTTAATCTTTTGTTTTACACATTTTGTGTTGCACTACGAAGGGAAGAAAGCGGTGGAGGTTTATACCAAATTTTTATCCAGAATCGGCCAGTAACCCAGCCGACTCATCACAATTAGTTGGATCAAAAAATCAAAAACCTGGTCAATTGTGATTGTTTTGTCATCTATGAATTGCTGGTTCATGTGAGTAGAGCACGTACCTATTAATATTTTGAGTGTATTATAATTAGCGACTTCACTGCGGATCGAACCCGAAGCTCGGGTCTCCCCTGTTGGTGGTACGATAAAGATTCTTTATCAAAGGAATACGAGGAAGAAAAGGTTCCTCAAACGCCAAAAACCAGTAGCTGGGGATACCATGAGCTATATGGATGTGCTGTTCCTCAGGCAACGTGACAGGCGCTATGAATATGTAAACCCTGATTCAGCAGGTAGGGTTCACAGATTGGAATATAGGTAATAGTTTGTCCTTTCCTAATACCGAGGAATTTTCAGCACAATTAGCTCTGTAGTTGGTAGAAATATCTACAGTTAAGCGTGCTCGCGAGGGAGTAATCCAGGGATGGGTGACTTCCCGAGAAGTTTCTGGTGAATGACTGCAGATGAAGAGAGAGATCGCAAAATTCTAAGGATTGAAAAATTGCTCTGAGAGTTTATGAGAAAGTTGTGTATTAGTGAAATAGATAGAGATAAACTATGCTGAGTGTATCTCTTTATTCAACGGCCTTTACTATCTTCTGCGGTGATAAATATGCATGGTATTTCTCACATATGTCGTAGACCGCTAGCAAAACCCTTATTAATATCCACCGATTGGGTGAAGATGAGTCAGCATTTGCGATTGTGTGTTGAGAGAGAGAGAAAAATATTCTCTATATACGAGTTGGCCAACATAGAGAGATATTCTCTGATTTGTGAGAATGACTAGGATGAGTCACGTGAAAAGAAATGGAATGTCATAGAATTTATGTGTAGCGTGTGAGAGGAACTGAGATTGGGCCCTACCTATTTTTGGCGCATCGAATATGTCATGTGGAGACTGTATTATTGCATGTGGGTCCCTTTGTTAAGCATATGGAGCTCAAGGGAGCTTATCCACGTTTTTTGATAGATATGTACAGTTCAGGCATAATTTATACTAGCAGTGAGTGTGTTTGAGATGCTGAAAAAGAGGCTTGAGTCGTAGGTGAGGCTTATGGTTGAGTCTTATGCTTGTATAAGACTCTTCAAACGAGCTGTTTCAGCTCAGATGTGGCTATCTAAGGTTTGGATAACACGACTGAGGTTGTCTGAGATTTGTCTTACACGACTGAAGCCATATGAAATTTGGCTATCGGTATTGAGGCTTTCTGAATCCAGCTGGAACATGTTTCAGAGAAAAGAGTGGCTTGCACGCCTGATAACGTCTCTGTGAGACCTTGGCTCACTTTTATTTGACCAACGTATCTTGTAGAGATACGATAAGAGTCAATTGTATTTGTATAACGGGGCCGACATGACCAGTGTATCTCGAAAGGATTTTCTAGAAGTCTGTCGAAAGGGCCCTGAAATGATGAGGGTACCAAAGGAAATGGCAAAAAAAAAAAAAAAAAAAACAACTACATTTTCGACAGTTCAAAGGAAATAGACTCATTGTCCGGTATTTTATATTTGAAAATTTTGTTGTCTAAAACCCTAACACATCTTTTAACTCATACTGTGTGATTCAAGCAAGTTTTTTCCAACACTAACACGAATTCACAATGTTGATGATTTAGATTAGTAGAAATTATACATAATCCTCTTAATTTCTTCAATACCTAGCTATTTACATAGTTTTCATGGGCAATCAATTTGTATCAAGATCAACATCAGCAGAGGCTTCACATGAGAGAAGTGAAATCCAGCGTCCACCGATTCCAATGGCAGCACCTTGGCTTGTTTTTCCTCATGGAGAAGGTAGGAAATTTCAAAGTTTTTATAAGGAATTATAATCCATGTGAACCTAATAATAGAAATTGCATAAAGTAGATTCCAGAAATGCAAGGTAGAGCATGTTATCATAAACCTTCACATCAAGGATGGCTAATTGTTATTGGTAATGTTGAAGACAAAATGAGCGGATTCTCCGTTAAATTTGCGTTTGAAGTCATACGGCAACACCAAACGTCTGGCTTTGGAAAGCTGTTATTTCATGGAAGAATCATGTTTAGCCAATTCTGGCAGCTACGAACTGGAAGTTGCTTAATCCTTAATGTTGTGATAGTCAAGACAGACTTGTGGACATTGGTTATTAACTGTTCTTGTTTAAGACCATTTTTATTTGAAACCTATTATAGGGGCTCCAAGAAAAAGTTTTGAGGGCTCACAAAATGACAAAACATGGGTTTCCAAATAGTAACCAACAAGTCCCCTTATCCAACTATTTTATGTATTGGCGAATATGCCCTCTATGAATTATTTGATTTATACTTAGTCTCTGAAAATCAAAATATCAAGATTAGTGAAGGAAGAAGAAAAAGTTTGAGAAAAACCTAGAAATTTAGGTTTTCTCAATCCAAAATGAGTGGCTCTAGTAAGATTAGTGAGGTTGGTGAATCCTCATCTACCAAATCAAACAAAAATTCTTTTCTAACCCAACCACAACCTCAACCTATACATGAAGAATATGAATAATATTATGAATTTGAAGAACCCAAAGAAGATGAATATCAAGAACCAAATGCTCTAAAGAGTGAGGTATACCTCTAACTTAAACTCCAATAACAATGTTTTTTTTGCTTTTAATCACATGAAGTACGTAGAAAGTTGGGTTTTTTGTTTTCTGAAAACCCCCAAATCTGAACCGCAAGCAACATACGGTTTGGATAAATTATCGACCAAACCGTAGCAAGTATATACAGTTTGGAATATTCATATTACCAAACCGTAACAATTATACGGTTTGGAAAATTCATCTTTCCAAACCGTACACAAATTTGAACCCAGAAATTACGGTGATGTTTCATACCGTAGTTGCATGAATGCATTTAATGCTATTCATGCATCTACGATTTGGTTTCCAAACCGTAACTTATCAGGAAAATGTACATCTTGGACAATCAACGGTACGCAACAACAGGGTGACTTACGGTTCGAAAGTCACACCTTATCCTTCTGTACGGTTTGCTTTGGAAACCGTATCCTTCTATTTCCTTCTGTACGGTTTGTTTTGGAAACCGTAATATAAAAGTCACACCTTATCCTTCTGTACGGTTTGCTTTGCAAAGCCCACTTCTTTGCAAACCGTATGTATATGTTTTCAGATGCATATTTTCCTAATCCTTTGCAATATTTTTCATATTTATAGCTCGATCTTCAACCTGAACCAATGGAAGATCAGCCTGAAGCTATGGATATTTTGTCCGAAGATACAAGTGCTCACTATTCCAACAACTTTGAATGGGAAGATAAAAAGGATGCAAAGAAGTGGGCTCGAGAACAAGGGTTGAAGAAGAAGTGTATCATAGTCCAAAATAAACAAGTTAAAGAATACAACTTTCAAATGGTTTGCGAGTCTAGTGGAAAATACAAGAGTCATCAAAGAAAAGGTTATGAGTATCAACCAAAGACCTCGAGGAAAAAGAAAGTTACTCATACAAAAAGACCGGGTGTCCTTTTAAACTTCAATTTAATTTCAACCAAAAAAAGAAAGTGTGGTATATGAGCGAAGTTAAATCGGGTTATCATAACCATCCTATCCCGAAGAGTTTGCTTAATCATCCTTATCCGGGAAGGATCAACCCCGAAGAAAAGAAGCTAGTAAAAGTGTTGACTAAAAAACGAACAAGGCCTATTGATATTCTAGCTAGTGTGAAGGTATTAAACGAAAATAACACATCTATCTTGTCTACCATCTACAATGAAAGAGAAAAAATTAGGAGTGAGGAATGGGAAGATAGAATACTTATGCAACAACTATTGTATTTGGCGGAAAAGGCGAACTACTCGGTATCCTATGACGTAAATGAGAAAAAGGAGGTGATATATCTTTTCATTGCTCATCCGGAATTCGTAAGGTTAGCGAGATGTTTCCATAAAATACTTTTCATGGATTGCACCTATAAAATGAATAAGTACAATATGCCGATGTTGAACTTTGTGGGGCAAACATATACAAAGGCGCCATTTAGTGTCGGTTTTTGATTATTGAGAGACGAGACAAAGGAGAGTTATTTGTGGGCATTAGGAAAGGTAAAGTTATTATACCAAGAAGGTTATACTCCTAAGGTATTGATCACGCATAAGGAGCAATCATTGATGTGGGCGATAGAACGTGTTTTTCCCGACGGACATCATCATCTTTGCACGTTTCATTTATGGAACAATGTGCAAACTAATTGCAAGAATATGATTCAACCACCAAGGAAAACCGTTATGGAGATGATTAAGAAACTCCCGTTGGATAAAAAAAAGAAGCCAAAGATAAATTTGTTGAAGATGACAAAGTAGCCGCGGTTAAATGGGCTAGGTTGCAAGACGAGTGGGATAAGTTGACATGGTCGACCAATGAAGGAATGTATTTTGTAAAGGAGCGTATTCTATTTGAAAATTTGAGAAGCTACCCGGAGGTGATAGCATATTTGAAGAATGAAATATTGGATCCTCACAAGGAAAAATTTGTTAGTGCATAGGTAAACAAGCATAAACATTATGGCAACCAAGCCACAAGCACGGTGGAGTCATCTCACTTTCGATTCAAGAGGAGGCTAAATGGGTGCGATGGTGGTTCTGTTGTGATTTTTCAATCTATGGATGAGTACTTTAAGCGTGATCTCGATAGAGTTAATGAGGATTTTGAGTTTAATCGATCTAGATTGGATACTACTTATTCGGATAGTCATTGGATCTGAGGAATTAATCTCTATGTATCGCATTGGGCGATTAAGAATATTATGAAGGAAGTGAACGCTTTGAAGAAATTTATTCCAAGGGATTTTATTTGTCCCAACATGTCGTCATTGGGCCTTCCATGTAAGCATATTATAGCTAAGTACTCACCAAAGGTTATCCCAATCCAAGACATCGATCCATTTTGGAGACAACTTAGCTTCGATGATACGTTACCCAATGAAGGTTTTGGAGAAGTGTTTTGCGACACCGAGGCGCACAAAGAACTATTTGAAAAGTATGCTTCATTGTATCTGGCTCAAAGACAACTTTGGTTATATGAGTTTTGGAAATTCAACCGCCCTCACACGTCAAATAGTTCTTTGACGACCAGACCCACTGGAAGAATCTTCGCTAGATGAAGACATGTTCCGCTTGGTACCACTTAGTTCGGCATCATCACTTGAAGCACTTGAATCCTCAAAGAGAGCTTGTTTATCCGGGTGAGGTATGTGTTTAACTTGGCTTCGCAGTTTCTTCATTTGTGGAACCGTCATCTTTTCATTAGCATCAATGCAACTGGTAATGTCCTTGAAAACGACATTACATCTAGAGGCCTATTTACATACCAAAGAATATGAAAAATTTGTATATAACGCAAAAACATGAATTTAAATAAATTCGAAATTTAGTAGTGTAATAACGTACCATCATCGAGGCTAGATTCTTCCAATGATTCACCATCTTCACTAGCTCATTCTGTGATTTTGAACTAACCTCTTTGTCTAGATATTGCAACGCTTCCGAATCCTTATTAATCACATGAGGATGACCCCACTCATAAAACCAATCCAAGTAATCGGCATCAACATCTTTAGTTCTAGGAATAGCTTCTAACAGAGTCCTTTTAAAGTGGTATTGGATTGAATCAAGGCAATTCCAGTCGGCGAACGCCGGTGCTGGTTCGTAGACCAAATTCACATTACTCGATGAAATGCTGGAGTGTTCTGTGTCTAATGCAAAACCTTCTTCCCGAACTATTCTCTGGACGAAACCAAGTTGACGAAGAACTCTACGAGGATTAAGCATCACGAACCCAGCTGGATGATACAATGGTCCATTGTAGCTTTCCACATTTGAAAAATGACGTCGGTCATCTCCATTATCATCAAGGTCTAGATATGGGTCAAACACCACATCGTCTGCTGTCATAGTGTCTAATTGATACCTTATGTCAGCTATGTCTTTCTCTTTATGCTTTTGTTGAACTCCAGAATAAGGATATCTATTTCCTGTAGGTAAACCTGCATGCCACTTCGTATTCTCCTTTGGCCTCAAACTAGGAAAATGATCATAAACCCATGACTACACAAAAACATAATGAAATTATACATACTTGGTTACGCCATAATCCATATAAAAGCACACTACAACAAATTGAAGAAAATAATCAAAAATGAAAATAAAAATGAATACCTGGACAATACAAACATTTCGAAACTTGGAAGCAATTCCACCTAGAAGCTTTACCAAGAGAATCAAATAAGAAAGCAAGAGTAGCAGTGGCCCATGAGTATCGTGGCACGTCGTTAGTCATGTAATCAGTAGAGAGTGTCTTCAACAACTGTAGATAGCAAGCATTGACCCTACTAACCGTAAGATCGGGGAAAATAATGGTTCCAAGAGTATACAACAAATAAGCTATAAATGTATGTCTAATACTTGCTTCGTCCATCAGTCCACTTTTTTCCTTCTCCAAAGAGCCTTCAAACTGTTACCTTAAACTCTTCAATTTAATCTTTCTCATTATGTTCGATGATTGTCTTTTTCCGTCCTTCTTGGGCCTCTTTTGACCTTGTTCGGTTCCAGCAGAAGACCGAAACTCTTTTTCAGCCATAGACCTTGTCCATCCAAGACACTCAAAGGCTAATTCATAAATCTTTTCAAATGACATTTGGTGGTCAGAATCCTGAAAGACAGCTTTACCTTCCACGGGGAGCCCGGTAAGTTGATAAACATCGTCCGGGGTGATAGTCATCTCGCCGAACGGAAGGTGAAAAGTGGTTGTTTCGCCCCAAAATCTTTCCCTAAATCCGAAAAAAGTAACAATATCAAAGTCCTTCTGCCCGTACTCAATTGCAGGCCATAACCCTGAAGCTTTTACCAAGTCTATAACTCTTTCAAATTCGTTATCCAATGACCAAAAAAGGGCCGTTTGACGCTTCAGTTTAGGGACCCCTATTTTATGATCCTACAAAATCATACAATAAGTTTAATGAAACTGCAAATAAGTTCTTCTACTAATCATTGTTTTTGCTAGTTTAATATACAATCAATAAGGAAACCTTTTTACTTGTGCAGCACAAACTCTTGCAGCCCATGAGGTCTTATAACTAAATAGGACCTTGCCTCCATCTTTAGGCTGACCCCAAGCAGTGCCATCCGCCTTCTGTGGCAACAACTTCATAGCTTCGATGACTTCTTTTGCAGAAGGTGGAGGTGGATACTTTTTTCTCTCCTTTCCTTCTTTTGCAGGTTGAGTAACCGAAGGACCAACACTTGTACCTCCTTCTTGAATCTCAGCAATCTCTAGAGTTGGTTGTTCACAGATAGGAAGTGAACGATCAATATTCTCTTGTCTTGGTTCACGAATAACGATACCTTTGTTCCTTTGTTTAGCGCCCAAATGAATCTTCTTACGAGGGGTTAGAGTCCGCTCCCGACTTGGTGATACTTCTTGTGTTCTCTTCTTCTTTACATTATCCCTTGGTTGTCGATTCCTAACATATGTCAACAACTATGTTTAGCACATATAATGAAGTAAACAAAGCTAAAAAATTGGGACACAAAAAGTTACAAAGAGCATAGTAAAGAAAATATTCCAACCTTTACTAAGCTGGAGTAACTAGACTTGAGTTTAAAAGAATGCCATAATTTTCAATTCCTCACTTGCAGAGAATTCCTAGCCCAGAATCAAATATATCTGTTTCCCCAAAAAATCAAATTCCTAACCCTCAATTACCCTAAAAATTCAAGCTCTCAACTAACTAAATAAAACCCATGATGAAAAATTTAGTCTTTTG
The DNA here is from genome assembly GCA_023531295.1 of Papaver armeniacum. Lineage (NCBI taxonomy): Eukaryota > Viridiplantae > Streptophyta > Magnoliopsida > Ranunculales > Papaveraceae > Papaver > Papaver armeniacum. The sequence goes on from JAJJWW010001306.1 coordinate 354,555, forward strand.
AAGCAAACCCAATTTCAATTGCGAAATAAGAGACACTGAATATAAATGTATGATCTCACAAAGGTCAGATTCATTAAGATAGAAATACTCTTCTTCATAGCCCAAAACTAGTATAACTCATTTCCAAATCCATATGGTTAGGAATCAAACCGTATACAAACTCAGTTAGAGTTACGGTTTAGAACACAAACCGTGATGAAACTCAGTTGCAGGTACGGTTTGAAACACAAACCGTAGAGAAACTCAGTTACAAGTATGGTTGGAATTACATACGTACGGTGGGGAATCTAGGTGATTTTACCTATGGTTTTAAATCCACACCGTAATCAGACACAGATAAACATACGGTATGGAAAATAAATATACGGTGGGGAATCTTAAACTGAATCTGAAGTATACGGTTTGATACTTTGAAGATTTCAAACCGTACAACTTGTCTACAGTATGAAAAAAAAAGAACTCCACACCGTATAAATTTCTGAAACAGTTTTCTGAAAACCCTAATTCGATCGAATCTGTGTATTCATGCAATAAAAATCAATGAAATAAGATGGGTTTTCGATTTTTACCTTATTGAAGTCATTTCGGGTGGATTAACTGGCGTATCACCTCCTTGATTGTTCAATTCTTCATCTTCATCGGATTGAGCATATGGTCTTCCATGTGATGAATTAACTCGTTTTCGATTCTTGTTTCTCTTAGGATCATCAGTACGTTCCATAATCTTTATAGAGGTTTTAATCGACGATGAATAATTTTGATAATCGACGATTAATGGAAAAAAAAAGTGATGGAGAGCGATGGGGAAGAAGAAGAGGGTGAGAGGCAATGGAGGTGAAGGAATAGAATGAAACTGATTTTTTTTTTTTTTTGATTTAGGTTTAGGTATTTAAGGGATGAAGGGTATTTTAGTATATTTGAATATGGTTTAGGTCCCCTTTATCCTCTTTTAGGACACTAGAATCTTTAGGAGCCCTCAAAACTCAAACCTTAGAGCCCCCTATAATAGGTTTTTTTTTTTTTTTTTTTTTTTTTTTTTTTTTTTTTTTTTTTTTTTTTGTAATTCGTGAGGTTATCAATAAAATTTTGGACTTGCCTAAAAAAAAGATAATGGGTTTTGGTGATATTGGTCTAATCGGTTTGAATTTTATTGGCCTGATATTTGATTAAGTAGTTTTGCATCTTCATAAACTTATGTAAGATGAGGCTTCTCTATTAGGTACCACCAGGTGCTGCTCATATGTTAACCAACAGCTCGAGTCTGTGGCTTTTATGCCTGTGAATCTGTGATCACTGCATGTGCTATCATACTACATTACAGCCATCCCATACCAGAAATAAGACAGGGGTAAATTGGTATTTGGATAGGCCATCCGATTTAAACACTCTGTGTTGCCACTCCAGATTTTCCCCAAATCAGCGTTAAAATCGAAGCATCCTATTCCTCCTCCTCCTTTACACTTTACACTTCCAGTTGCCTTTCTCCTACTCTGAAACTGATGAGAATTTCTCAATCAATTCCTTCTTTTCTATTCAATTGCTTAGCAGAATTACTTGCTGCTTTCTTCTGTAAAGAGTTAAGAGCAATAGAAACTTATACCTAAGCTTCTTTCCCTTGTACAGTAGCTAGCAATCAAATAGTTTTCATGGACAATCAATTAGCTTCAGGATCAGCACCAGCAAAGGCATCCCATGAGAGAAGTGAAATTCAGCGTCCACAGATTCCAATGGCAGCACCTTGGCTTGTTTTCCCACATGGAAGAGGTAGGAAATTTCAGAGTTTTTATAATCCTTGTGAACCTAATTATAGAAATTGCATAAAACCTATACCAGAGATGCAAGGTAGAGCATATTATCATAAACCTTCTCATCAAGGATGGCTAATTGTTATCGGTAATGTTGAAGATAATGCTGAGTATTCTGTAGCTAACTCTAATTTAGATGATTGTTTCTTGTGGAACCCTGTATCATCCGAAACCATTCAGTTACCTAGCATCAATCGACAGTCTTTTTGTACTAAATCAATAGATTATTTTCTGTATGACTTAGTGTTATCCTCACCACCTCTTCAAGGTACTACTTCTGATCATGACAATCTAGGCTGCGTTGTGTGCCTCCTTTATACGCGTGTAGACTATGTAGAAGCTCGTAAGGATATGCACGTACTAGCTTTTTGTCGACCTGGAGACAGACAATGGAGAACAAAGATGTTGCCTCTAACTAATCCTAGAAATGATGGTAGTATAATACGTATTGAATCCCTGCTTTTCTTTAGGGGTAAGCTATATGCATTCTGTTATGGGTCTCTTGAAGACGGTTGGGTCATACATATCGAAATACAAAAACTGTGCCATCATGTTGTCGATGATAAACAAAGCCAAGATATTGAAATTATCAGGTTAGAGCATGCCGATTTCACATGGATAGGAGGAGGTGAGCAATACAGTCGCTACACCGAACATTGGGTTGAATCTGGTAATGAAATCTTCAAAGTTCATTTCAATTGCAGTACAAGAGGATTTAGAAAAGTCTCCTCGACTCATATCTTCAAGTTGGATTTCTCATCAATGACTTGGGTTTTGTTGAAGTCTTTGGAAGATCATGTTCTCTTTTTGTGCTCAAACATGGACATATTAGACTCTAGAAAGTGTTATTCAACTTCCACGGCGTGTTGCTCTGCTGCCGACATGGGTCTTGAAAGGGGTTGCTTGTTTTATACACTACTCGGGAGATCAGACCTTGTACGCATTTGAATTAGAAGATAGTGCTACTACAGTTATCATGCCTTGTTTGGAGCTTCCAAATCCATGGTTTCCGCCCACTTGGATAATGATGCCTACAACAGAAAACAGGTAAATATAACATCAATATTGCAACCAAAACTATTTACGATACACTGTTACTTGTTAGCTTTTCTAATTACGCATAATTCTTTTGGCAGGCATGTTGACGTGAAAAGGAAAAGGGTAACAGATTTTCTGGTAAGCCAAGATACGACTGAAACCAGTATAGGAGAGGAGAACATGAGCAGGTTAAATATTGGAGGAGGAGAATTAGAAGCCTTAAAACGGTGGGATTTTCTTACTCAATTTGACACTACACTGGAGATAGCGAAATTTCTCCATCCAGTGGATTACATCCATTTTCGTTTAGCCTCGAAAGAAAATTCTGTAATTCTCCCTGCATTGAACCGAATATCGGCTTCTAAGAGGACCACCACAACTACATATTTGTCTCCATGGCTGATTTCAATCTTTGAAGATAATGAAGACACTATCTGCAATATCATAGACCCGATGCATGGCAATGACAAGTACCTCATGAATTTATCAGATCAATTACTTGTAGGTGTTACAATCCGCTTTTCAAAAGATGGATGGCTTCTATTGTCCAACGGAAAAAACATCAGATTCTGCTACAATCCCTTCACAGGAGCAATCATCCGTCTTCAGCATTTACCGATAATTATGTACTTGGTGGAATGTCATTCTCGTCGGTACCAACTTCTCGCAATTGTTCGGTAGTTATCATCTCCAATTGGTTTGAATTAGCAGGTTATAATGAGATAAATTTCTTGGTCACAAGACCGGGAAGGAGTGATACTGATTGGGAAGTTTTTGACTTTGATTATGAAGGCTACGCCGAGGACAATTTTATGCCATGTATTAACAACCCAGTTTTCTACAATGGAGATTTCTCACCGCTTAGATTATAATGGAATGTTAGGAGTTTTTAGCATGAAAAGTTTTCCCAGTTGACAAGATTTTCAAGTCTTTGAAACAGTTTGGTGGTTTTTATCCAAGTTATTTGGTGGAGTGTGATGAAAAGTGTTACTAGTGAATTTAGGATGCAGTGGAACATCCGTAGATGTTTATGGATTGGACGGTTCGGAGATGGTCCAGGTAAAACTGAACAGTTTGGGAAAGCATGCGTTGTTCATCGGCTATACATCCCGCTTTTTCAGCAGTCGCCCACGTAGTTGCATGCAGAACAAAATCTACCTCTCCAGATTATACGGCGAGAGGATTTTGTACTATTCTCTTGATACATGTAGGTATCATTGTGTTGGGAGTGACCAACATTCTTTGCAAGATTTTCATAATACGAAGGAAAGATTAAGCTGCAGTTGGATTGAGCCTAGCTGGTCTTAGGCAAATCCTAATCAAGAGCCTAACGCTACTACGTGTTAACTTATTGAGCATAGCTCTGGAAAGATCTAGCTGCGCCTTGGATTAAGCCTGGGTGGTCTTAAACCCTGTACTAGTTGCTTCTTGTTAACTTATTGTACAAAAGTGTAGCTAGGTTTTTATGTCCTGCCACTTGCTTTGTCAAGGAACTTTGTTGTACCTATCTGTTTGAGTTTTTATACAGGTTCTTAAATCTCTCTTTTTTTTGTAAAATGTATTTATATTTTTTTTTATTTTATGCTTGATATTTTTGTCATTGGTGATGAGTTGGTATAAATTTTATTGAATTGATATGTGATAATGTGGTTTGCATCTTCATAAGCGTGTTTGAAGTTTCTCAGTCAGTAATTCTTGGTAAGATAAGGTACCAGATGTGATGTCTGTGACCAGGTGCTGCACTCTAATTCTTGCTGCTGCTCTCGAGTTAGCCAATAGGTCGAGTCTATGTGATCAGTGCGTTCGGACGAGATATAAGTGAAGTTTCAAACGAGAAACTAGGAAGAACTGGTGAATGGTCGTATCTGGCAGGTTACCATGGTTGTCTTGCAGATTTGTTCTCAAATGTTTTAGGGGTGGGTTAAGACGGACGACCCCAGCAGCAGCTTCAGGAAATTTCAGTTTGCTGCAGTTGCACCGAGCCAAAACAGAAATAGTTATATTTACCAAAGAACTCGAACCAAGACTCATACAATGAACAAACCACGCATCGTGGCAATGGATGCAAAAACAAACCAGGAGTAATGTTACCAAAAGAAAACTATATCCATAAGTTTTGGCAACCCATTCCAAAAGAAAGTTTGTTTCATTCAAACAAGGAAACATATAGCGGGTATGGGTAACATGGCAATGGATGCAAAAACTTTCTTTTGTTTATACGCATTTATAGAGTATGAGTTCGTTAATGTGTACGCCATCAGGTTTTCTTAATGCTGTACAATTGAAACATATAATATCTTCTTCATAAGTCAGCTCAAAAAGGCTAACAGTAAACATATCATGTACATGTACTGGGATGTGGTTGTATCTGCCTAGTCAGGTGAGTCCAATGACTCATGGAGTAGCATATTGGTATATAATGAACATAAGGGACATAGCAGTTTGTTCTGGCATTCTTCATGTTGGTTCGCAAGTGGATTGGTCTCTCTATGGCAGTGCCAGCACCTGTAAATAGAAACAAAACCCATCAAATTGAAATAATCCGGTATACATAAAGCAGAGGAGAAGCAAATACACAACTATCCAGAGGGAAGAATTAGATCTAGTAAAAAGCAATACAAAATATAAAATGGGCTATGTGTTTCACACCTTTAAAGAACGTACAGATTCATAAATGACTCCTAAGCATTGAATCTAAATGCCCTGGAAGGCAATATATTTACGATAACATGGCATTACTTAGTCAAAAGCAGGTGAGAGCTAAGGCATTTAGGATGGCAGATGATAACAGGTTTATGAGATGATGTAACAATGACATGATTTGAACACATACTCCAGCTTGATTATTTGAGTCTTAGGGGCTTAAGCAGACCCTGTCACCTTGAACTGCACCTATTTCCTAATTAAAGTAGAGCTAAAGTAAAGAAGTTCTAACTTATGAATTTCAATTTTCGTGGTTTTGTTTTTTCGCGCTGCTTATATTCCCACGATTCGTTCGTATAGATATCAAAGCACATACAAACTATCAAGGACCCTTCGCAGAAAGAATCCACAAATAGCCTAGACAATAAGACCTTAAACATAACGCCATTTTAACTTGAACCTTGCTATATAAACGTCAAAATTGCCACAAGATGAGCCTATAGGAAGCGAAAACACATTTGTATGTTCTAAATGCAGCATGCACCAGGTAAGTAAGCAGCCACTTTGCGTTTTTCAAAATAATTAAAAAGAAAAGAAAACTAATGATGCAATTATCTAGTTCATAACAGTTATACAGACATTTCACTGTATATAATCATTCTCAAAATGCATTTTCCTTCACAATATCCAGTTGTGATGTAACTGGAACAAAGAAGAAAGATAGAAGACGATGGCCACAAACACAACATTAAAGAGCTGACATAGTATCTTCAGATATCGTGCATTACCTTTACGCAAAACCGAATATTATATTAACTCTTAGTAGCTTAAACGAATCCTCAGTTTTAGGCAGTTTAATTGGAAACCCGGAGGATCATTAGCTAATTGGAAATCTGGCAGAAAGCAAATAAATCCAACCAGGGACTGACATGATGAAGAGTAGTAACATGGAAGTGGCACAGTGTACATACTAATACCTCATTCTCCATGTTGGGAAATGGAATTAGAGTTCTGTAAGGAGGAATTAGGTGATTCTAAAGTTCGCAAACGTAATTATATAATGATAGGAGCAGTGGCTTGTGTCTGAGTATCAGCAGCCCTTAATCTAACCTATTTCTACCAATATTTAAACTGCTCTAACAAGAAGCTAATCTGCTTGGTACCACGAAAAGTAAATCATGCAACTTTAACAAATTAGCATGCATTATAGATTATACTCACACTACTAGCATACTTCAAACATCATATATAAGAATCTATGAGTAGAACAACAGACACACCTAGAATTGAGGTATCCACTCTGTGAAACCCAGCAAGTTGGTGTTGATGTTGATGATGGTGATGCCGCGGAGGTTTCTTCGGGTGTTGGTGGTGTTGCTGCTGCTGCTGTGCATATTGGTGATGTTGCAGTGATTGCAGTGGGTATCGGTGATGTTGCTGGTGTTGTCGTGGGTGTTGGTGATGCGGCTGGGGATGGTGATGTTTCCGTTGCTGTAGTTGGTCAGTGATGGCCTTACCATTCTGCCTAGCCTCTGCCAATTGATTAAGTTGCTTGGCCACAATAGGACCCAACCCAGTGTATATCTCTCGCCATATCTGACGCTGTTGATATGAATTTACAAACCTCAGCACTTCCATTTCTTCCCTTGAGTAACTTTGCTTATTTCCGTCCAATTTCTTTTGACAGAAGACATTTCTAGCTTCAACAAACATACTAAACACATCTTTCTTTGAGTTTGTTTCAGCAAATCTTCTCCTGGAACATTTCTCCACTTGTTGCCTTGAGTTCTCAGAGCAAATTCAAGGCCTTTTCTTACCCAAAAATTTAACAGAACTCATGGTTTCTTTCCTTGCACAGCCATATCCACTAACAATAAAGTGCTTCCGGTTTCCATAGACATTCTTTTATTATTACTACCTGAGGCTGACAATTCTCCCCAATTACTCAACTCAACAAGATTTTGAGATGGAGAAATTGAATTAGACTTGATAAAATCATTTTGTGTTGTCTCTACTACATGAATGAGGTGTGGATCACCAGTAACTACATCTTGCACTTGAAACACCTCATCTTGCTTACTTTCTACACAAATTTTGTTACTCCTTTCTGAATTCATCATCTTAACTAGGGCATTTTCATGGATGGGGGTAAAGAATGAACTTGACATACCTCCTCTTTTGCTGAATCTTTACAAGAAATCTCTTCTTGGGTTTCTTTCATTTGTTCAGCAATGAATGAATCATCCAATTGAGTACTACTACCTTTGGAGACTGGTTCTTGATTCTTCTTGACAGCATTTTGTAACTAAGAAATGGGTTCTTGAAAATCTTCTTTGTTGTTCATTTCCACCATTAAAACAGAAGAAGATTCATCATTAGAATTGATGAGAGAATGAGCATGAAAACCCTCAGAAATGACCATTTCTTTCTTCTTCTTCTTGATCAACTCCTAGAGTAACTTCATCTTTTGTTCTTCCTGTCATCATCAATTACACACATTGCACGTCATTGATGCTCAGAGATTTGTGAAGGAATAAAACCGAAGACATTATCTTTTTCAATTTCTGGTTTGAAATGGGTAAAATTTGAAGAATCCATGATCATGGGTTGTTGGATTTCTTTAGACATAACCGTGCATTTGAAGCTGAATTAGGGTTTGGATTTGAAAGAAATCGTTTGAATCAGAGAGTAGAGACAGAGAGGGGTGGGTTAGGGTTTCAGAGATGAGAAAAAAAAATTATGTGCAGAAATCTTGGATTCTGGAATTTATAGGAGCTGCAGATAAAAAAGTCTACTTTTATTATTTTGGGAGCCGGAGTCAGTATATTGGTAAGTATTCCCCTTGTCACCTGGTGACCCGGGTTTGATCCCCAAAAACCCAATTGTGGTTCTAAAATGCATCGTTTTGATGGATAGTTTGTGATGTTTTTTTTATGGTTTAGGGCCAAGAATTAGAATCTTTCGTATCAATCAAATGATCAAATCTCTCAAATTCCTTCTTATTCTTCTTCAGTTCTTCTACTCTTTTTATATAAGTTAATTAACACTCAAAAATCAAAATAATTTAATCTTAACACATTTGGGGATATTCAAGGATAATTTAATCATTACCAAAAAAAAATTGGATAAGGGGTTTTCCAAATTACTTCATGATGTTTTTTTTACCTTGCATTTTTAGGGGCGACCCCGAAAGAACTAGGGGCGACACTAAAAGACAAAAAAGGTCACCCAAACGTAATTCTAAGCTACCCATTATCTTCGATTTTTCGAAATGGCCAACATGCCCTTATATAATCTGGAGCCAACACCATAATCGGTAGGTTAAAGGTGAATCGGTAGGTTAAATTGAAACTATACCTACCGATTATTGTGTAGATACTTCGGCTTATAATCCCTTCTTTAATCGGTAGCTTATCCAACTTGTAAGACTACCGATTATAAGGAGCCCCATATTCAGCCTTGGCCAAATTCCATAGGTTTTGAGGGGTGCAGAGCCAACCATAACCACTTGGCTTGAGCTGTGGATGTAGCCATAATCGGAAGTCTAATAGGTTACATAAACTACCGATTATAAGTTGCCCCAAAATGAGTTTTTTCTAAAATCCTTCACGTAATGAATTTTGAAATCTACCATAATCGGTAGGGTATATTATTATATAACCCGCCGATTATAACGAGCCCCGGATCCAACCTTTGCCATATTTCATAGGTTTTGAGTGTACACAGCCAGCCACAACCACTTGGTTCGCGTTTTGGATGCAGCGTTAATCTGGGAGTTAAATATATTACCAAACCATCCGATTATGGGTTGCCCCAAAATGAGTTTTTTCTAAAATCCTTCATGTGATGAATTTTGAAATATACCATAATCGGTAGTCTATTCAACTGAACAACCTACCGATTATAATGAGCCCCAGATCGAACCCTTGCCAAATTCCATTGGTTCCGAGGGTACAGGGCCATGCATAACCATGTGGTTCGTGATTTGGATGTAGCCATAATCGTACGGAAGATAGGTTCCAAAACCTACCGATTATAGGTTGCCCCAAATTTAGTTTTTCTAAAATCCTTCATGTGATGAATTTTGAAATCTACTATAATCGGTAGTCTACTCAACTTAATAAACTACCGATTGTAAGGAGCCCCAGATCGAACCCTTGCCAAAATCCTTCGCTGATTTCGTAATGTAACCGAACTCACACCAGTATTTGAAGTCACTCATTTTATTGAATCGAAAAACATACATGTAGTTGAAATTAAATAGAAGTAAAACACATAAAATTGTTCAATACATCGCCCTAGGGATTCTCTACGAGTTTAATTATATTGGGCGAATTGCCATTCAACTTCCTCCAAGAGAGTGTAGTAGTCCTCGTGCAGAAACTCATGACCGTACCTTAATTCGTATTGAGTCCGACCTAAAGAACACTGGAAAAACAATTATTTTAATAAGTCAGCGTTGTTGAATAATCATAACCAAATAAATAATTTTTGATGAACGGCCTATTGATTCACAAACTTACTCTACTCATGCGGTCTTCGTTTGGCATAGCGTCCTTACGAGCTTTCAATTCGTTTCTCAGCAGTACGCATTCATTGTATAAATAAGCGTACCTTTCCCTTATCTGCGTTAGTGTCCTCCTTGAACAATCATGAACTTGTTGGAAACGATCATGAACAAGTCGGAAACGATCATGACTTGTTGGAGTGATCTTTGCTTTGGATTTCCATACTCTCGCACAAATTGGCTATATACCCTCGCCCAAAAGACTTCGGGTGTTAACCTTCCTGTTATGACATCTTCACGTCTTGTTTCACGATACCATGTTTTCACAATGACCAAATCTTCATCTCGCCAAACGTTGCCATGCTTGTAAGTTGAGATATATAATGAATTCACAAGAGTAGACGATGGAAAATCTATTTGTAGAATACACGATGCTATATATGTGTTGTTTGGTGCATAAATAAGAAGAGTTTACCCTCCTTATATAGATGAGAGTCCCAACGTCTTTTTTTTTGAAAATATGGCCGTTGATGCGTACTTTACAAGATCAGACTGAAATTGCATACAATTATTACACACAATCGGTAGTAAATGTTTGAACAAAGCATCCGATTATTCGTAATCGGTAAATATGTATTGTTATATACTTCCGATTATAGGATGTTTTGTCAACGAGTTCAGTTTCATTAGAGTAGTATAATCGGAGGTTTATAAATATGTATTATCAACCGATTGTGTTTGGTTTTCGAGGCACGGCTAGTTTCTTTTGAACGAACTCCAGTTGGAGTATAATCGGTAGTTACATGAACAATTAAAACTTCCGATTTTCATAAATATTTTGAAATTCATAACAATATCACCTACACATCATCATAATTTTACATTGAACTCCCGCATTCTATTACAAGGTATTGCGATTAGCGTCACGGACGTGTTGGACGAGTCCTAAACGGATTAAATCTTTCCATCGCCCTAAGGATTCTAAAATGAGCTTCATAACTAAGCTTGATCTTTCCATCTCCGCCATTCCCGAGAGATCGTTCTATAACCTCATCATTGGTTTCACCCCTCAATCGATATTGATTCACAAGATAAGTTAAATGGACGAATTCTTGGACGTGTCCATTTATTGAACCAACTCGGCAGAAAAGATCAGCGGAGTGACGGTTGTTTGGGTTACCGGTGTCGTCGCAGAATTTTCGTGAATTTTCCCCAAATAACTCATACTCATTATGCCTCCTTGCCTGCGTTCTTCTCCTCGTCTCGGATAGAATTGAACATAGCGCTTACATAAAGATAAATCTTCTTCGATCGTGAACTCCGTGGGATTAATGAATGGTTGGGCCATTATGTTGAAGATGATGTTGGAGAGAGTTTAAAGGTATTTGTGTTCCATAGAGAGTAAAAGGATACAATCCTTATATAGAGTTTAGAGTTCCAACGGCTTTATTTTGTTGGGGCATCTGTATAATCGGAAGTCAAATGAAGTATTTGAACTTCCGATTATACGGCTTGCCCCAAATTTGTTTTGCGTAAATGTCATTTTTTCGAATTTGGGAACTAGAATAATCGGTAGCTAATAACCTACCGATTATACAGTTGCCCCAAATTTTGTTTTTGCAGAAATGTCATTTTTTTCGAATTTGGGAACTAGAATAATCGGTAGTTAATAAGACTTCCGATTATAAAGTTGCCCCAAATTTCTTCCTTGACGAAATCACCAATTTTGGGAATTTAGGATCTACTATAATCGGTAGTCTCGTGAGGTTATTTCCCTTCCGATTGTTATAGAAGCCAGATGCGTGTTTGGCACAAAATCGATAATAATCGGTAGTATAACATAGTTACTAAGCTTCCGATTTCGTTATAATAATCGGGCACTAAATATCTTCCGATTGTGTAAGGGCATTAACGTATTCTCCGCGTTTTTGGACATCCCTTAACGGTGTATATGGGTTGGGAATAAAAAAGTCGCCCCTAATTCTTTCGGGGTCGCCCCTAAAAGTGACAGGTTTTTTTATTTTTACATTTTTTTTTAGTATCCCTCAATTTACAGTGATATCCTCCAATTGTGGGTTCTTTATAAACTAGCGACTAGCAATTTTAATTGATGATGCCTTAAAGAATCAACATGACTAGCAATTTTATTGATGATGCCTTAAAGAATCAACATAATTTGATAACAAATATATGGTCACAATTAGCTATTTTAAGATAACGCGTCACGACTAGCTATTTGTAAGATGAAAGGATTTGAACGTAAGATGAAAGGGTTTGAACTCGTGACCTTCAAGGTGCCATACTAATAGGGTTTAGTCAATTAAGATTTATAGGAAATTTTAAGGATATTCCAAATCTTTTGTTAGTCGATAGGGAGTCCTTGTAAATCTTCGAAAGTTTCTGTCATTGGATAGTGACTTTCTTAAAGTCTTCAAAATTCTCTATTATTGGATTTGGAATTTGGAATTTGAAATCAATGATTTATGATTTTGAGAGACTTGTAGAGACTTTTATTACAAAATATACCATAAATAAAAGGCTAAAACAAAATCTCTCCAGAATAGGTGATTTTTAGAGAGATTTTTTTTCTTTCCTTTTCTTTAAGGATTAAACATCAAAAAATTAAAAACAATAAGCACATTAAAAAAAAATGAAAAAAAAATGCTATCTTCTGAAACCAAATAAGTTAACTAAAGATTCAAATCCATTATGCTCGTCTTTTTTTTTTTTGGAAAAATGATTACAATTTTTATTATCTATGCATAGACTAATACATTTCCTTTGTGTAACTACATGTTTCACGTGTGTAAGGTGAGATTCACATATGTTTTGTTGTCTCTATGAATCACCATAATTCCTAGAAAATCAGTCTCCCAAAATCTCTAAACTCACAGAGAATCACCCAAAATCTTTTGCATAAAAAGTCTCTCAATGTCTCTACCAATCCCAATTGACTAACTCCCTATTAGAAGTTATCAATAAAATCTTATGACTTAGCTAAAAAATAATAATAAGGATATGTGGACATTTGATGTGTAAATGACAATATTGTCGAACATATGGACATGAGGCTAGGAGATGTGTAAATGACAATACTATGTCGAACATATGAACATGAGGCTAGGAGTAGTAGTAACCTGACTCACATATAAGGCCGCACAAGAACCGTTCATCTTCCCCTGTACTGGACCGGAACCGGTGTAGGACAGGGACCGGGAAAAAAACGGTTCTGGGGGGGGTACCGGACCAAATGTCCCGGTTAAGATCAGCTGTTAGATTTTTTTTATAGGAATTAATCGCATCCCTCCATTCTAGGTTTAGAGAGTTATCTATCAATAGTTACTCATCATTTTTATTTTTATTTTTCTTTCTCTGAAGAGCAGCATCCTGTCTTTCTATCACTTCTTCTTCTTTTTTTTTATACTAAGAGAGATTTTATTCATTAGAGGCAAAGATTACAAATATCATTCTCTACTGCTGTAGAGATATCAGGTGGTAGATTACCATCCAAAATATTAAAAGAGTTTTCTTCTCTAGCTTTTTTAGCTAGTAAATGAGCTACCTGATTACTTTGTCTGTGCACAGACTTACAGAACCAAAATTGCTTGTCTTTAAATTTATTCCTAACATGTAAAAGAAAACCTTGATTAAACCAATGGACCTGCAGCTCTTCCTCATTTATTAATCTAGCTACAGCTTCACAGTCAACTTCAAAGATTGCATGAGTAATATTTAGTTCCTCCAACCATTCCACAACTTTCTCTAGAGCTTTACATTCAAAATATTCAGCTCCATACTCCTCTGCAACTTCCTCTTCCAGTTGTATGCCTTTTGCACTTAAACATTGACCTGCACAATTGCGGAGAATTAGACCAAGGCTTCCTTTTTTTGTTGCTGGCATATAAGACCCATCAATATTAATCTTAGTATATTCCTTATCTGGAGGCAGCCAATCTTTTACCTGCAAATTGTTAGTACTACTATTAAGATCGGAAGCTAAAGTTCTACTGCATTTATGTAGAAGATAATTAATTCTAACAATAGTTCCTTGCTGATGGGGTTTAGTATTCTGAAAAATTAGAGAACATCTATCTTTCCAGATATACCATAAAGTGCACATGAATCTGTGTAAATTTTCTTCCTCCATAATATAGAGTGGAGGGATGTTTTGATCTGCAGAAGAGTACCAACTTATAATCCAGTTTATCAAACTTGGAAATTGGTTAGAGATGGCTGAAATATTAATATTCATACCCAACCAAATAGTTCTAGCATAACTGCATTCAAAGAAAAGATGATTCAGTGTTTCAACATTGCTATTACAAAAAGCACAGTGAACATCAATGTTAGGATTGTATCTAGCAAGTAAAAATGCCTAACATGAATAATATTTTTAATGCACTTCCAAATGAACAGTTGAACTCTATGGGGAACTCTTGTTTTCCATAAATGTTTCCAAATCTCAGTGGGAATGGGGTCACAGGCAACCTGAGTATTGACATAGTCACTACATATTGTATGATAAGCATTTTTAACAGTAAAATTCCCTTTTCTGTCAGGTAGGTTTCCATATGAGACAATCCTCACTAGCTGGTATATTCATATTAAGTATCATACCAGCACATTCCTGGTTAAATAGAATGTTGATTATTTCAGCATTCTAAACTCTGGTTCCAGGCAAAAATAGATCACAAACAAGATTATAGTTTTCAAAGCTAGATGCTCCAGTAATTGGAACATGTGGGCTATCTAAGCCAATAACCCAACAATCTAGCCAAATATTAATTTTTGTGCCACATCTTACAGCCCAAACAGAATATTTTTGAATTACTTCAAGACCAGTATAAAAACTTCTCCACAACCAAGAGCAATCATCTTTTAATTTATCAATATGCAGAAAACTACCATTTTTGGCATACTTAGCTCTAAGAATTTGAATACAGAGGGAATCATCACCACTACAAGCTTTCCATGCTTGTTTAGCAAGTAGAGCAATATTAAAGTTTTCAAGATTTCTGAAACCTAAACCACCTAAAGCTTTAGGAATGCTAAGTTTATTCCATCCTATAGGATTATAGCCTCTATTATTCTTATGTCCCCACCAAAAGTGTCTTTGGATAGAATCAAGTTGAGCTAAAGTATTATTGGGTAGTTTGAAACTTCTCATTTGGTGAGTAGGCAAAGCATTTAGAACATGCTTTACCATAGTAGATCTTGCAGATTGATTCATTGTTTTACCTTTCCAGTTCTTTATCCTAGAGCCAAAAGAATGAATAATAGGTTTAAAACCTTTATTCTTATCTCTCCCTAATAACAGGGTAACCCCTAAATAGGTGTCTGAATCTTGCATTTCAGACATATTCAAGGCTCTAGCTAGAAATTGTTTAGTGTCAGGACTTAGATTTTTACTAAAATAAACACTAGATTTATTAAAGTTAAGAATTTGTCCTGAGTACTTACCAAAATCACTAATAACTTTAAAAATACCTGAGATGTTATGCATGTCAGCTTTAGCAAATAAAAGAATATCATCTGCAAAAAGTAAGTGAGTGATTGCAGGAGCATTTCTTGCAGCTTTCACACCTGAGATAAGATGATTATTAGTAGCAACTGACAACAATATGGAAAGGTATTCCATAGTTATAATGAAGAGGTAAGGGGATAGAGGATCCCCTTGTCTTATTCCTCTAGTAGGACTATACTCTTGAGTAGGAGTACCATTTAACAAAATAGATATTTTAGTGGTTGTTATGCATTGTTCAATATATCTGCAAAATTTCTTATTGAATCCTATTTTATTAAGCATTCCTAGAAGAAAAGGCCACTCAAGCCTATCAAATGCTTTAGAAAGGTCAAGTTTAAGAGCCATAGTACCATTGTTTCCTTGTTTATGCTTCATAGTGTGTATCATCTCATGAGCTATGACTATATTATCATGGATAGCTCTACCTGGAACAAAAGCAGATTGAAAAGGTGAAACAATATGCTTTAAAAAAGGTTTCATTCTATTAGGTAAAATCTTAGAGATGAGCTTATAGATAGTATTACAGAGTCCTATTGGTCTAAAATCAGCAGGGTTTTTTGCAATTTCAGTTTTTGGTATTAAACTCAAGTATGTTTTATTAAAATCTCTAGGCATGAAACCAGTTTCAAAGAAATTTTTAACAGCATAAACCACATCATTACCCACAATATCCCAATTAGCTTGGTAAAAACCAGCTTGAAAGCCATCAGGCCCTGGAGAGCTCCAAAAAGACATTTCTTTTACAGTTTTTTGAATTTCCTCTGCTGAAGGAATATCTGTCAACCTGATGTTATCCTCATCATTTAACACAGTAGGTATAATGTTAAAAATATCATCAGGTAAAACAAAATTAGAAGAGGTACCAACAATACTGAAGTGATTAACAAGTAAATCAGCAATATCATCTCTTTTATCAAGCCAAACACCATCATTATTACATAGACTATCTATATTTTTCCTGAACATTCTCCTATTAGCAAGAGTATGGAAATATTTAGTATTATTATCCATTTCTATAACAAACTTATCACCAGATTTTTGTTTATAAAATTCTCTTTGAATAGAAAACCAGTTTTCAAGTTGACTAGTAATAACTTTGAGTTTGTTATGTTGATTAGCAGAAGGTTGTTCATTTTGGATTTCCAAAAGTTGATTTTGAAGATAATTGATATTCCTATCAATATCTCCAAATTCTACTCTATTCCAATGAGATAGTCTTTTTCTAGTTCTTTGGTGTTTTATGGATAGATTAAAGGCTGGAGAGCCTGCTGAATCCTTGTTCCAGGCTATACCTAACTGAGTTTTAAAAGAAGCATGTTTCATCCACATGATAAAAAATTTAAAAGGTCTCCACATGTTTCTAATAAAGTTCTCAGTACTAAGGAGAATAGGACAATGGTCAGAACCAGCTTGAACCAGATGAACAAGCTTAGCATTAGGAAAGTTTATATTCCAATCTTGATTTCCTAAAGCTAGATCAATTCTAGATTTTATAATTCAAGTGCCCAAGTAATTGCTAGACTAAGTATAATCTCTACCAGAATAACCTAAATCCATGAGACAACAAGTATTAATTTGAGTTTGCACATATTTATCTTCCATAGTAATATTAGAAAAATTCCTATCATCATGAAGGTGAACATTAAGATCACCTATTACTAACCAAGGCTGATTAATATTATCACTTATTCTATTCATATGGTTGATAGGTGTAGAATACACCGTATTTACTATACAGAGTTTATGCTTTCTTTGCTATTTTTCTTGTAAATTATGTATTTTACGCTTGTTTTGAGTTTTATAGCTACTTTGGAGTCGCACGGAGGAAAAGAAGAAGAAACTATCCAACTTGAGCAAAAAGGGCAAAAAGGTCATTTTACAGGTGATTGATATAAGGAGCCCAGTTGAGGTTAAGGGGTAACCCAATTTGGAGGAGTACTAAAGCCAGGCCCAGTCAAGGCTAAGGGGGGTTGTCCTCAGGGTACCCCTTATCATTTATCAGAGGGTGTAATTATCCCTGGGGTATCCCTTATCTAATAAGATGGTGGTCCTTATCACTGGGTGCAAATATCCACCCAAATCATTACAACCCTAGATATTTCTCTCATTCTCTTCTTCACTCTCATTCTATTCACTCCGAAACTAAGAGCATCGGTTTCTTCGCCGCTAGCCGTGAAACCGAGAGATGAAAGAATTGGGTATCGATTGGCTTGACAGAGAGGAAGGAACTTAGGGTTTGCTGAAATCAATTGAGATCGAGAAGCAGGGAAGAAATGGGTTCGATATTGCGACGTTGCTGCTGAGAGAAGAATGAGAAATTGAATCATTAAGGAGCGAATCGGTGGTGATTATGAAGCTACACGCTAGATGAAGAAATTCATGGGAAATGTTGGGGTTTAATGATGAGTTTAAGATCGAGAAATTGCTGCGTATTTAAGCTGTTTGAGAAGTTCTATGAGTTTAATTGATGGAAAGGGTTGAAATCGGAAAGAGGGGATGAAATCGAGGGTTAGTGATGAACAGAGGTGATTCGAGCGGCTCCAGACGAGCTTGTGGTCCGTGAGATTGATGAGGTTAGTGGGTTGTGAAGGTCGGCGAGTCTTGGTGCAATTGGTAGAGGAATTGCTTTGGTCCGGGATTGCAGGTCATATGGTGGATTGTGGAGTGTGCAAAGTGCGAGAAGGAATGAGCCGATTTGTGGATTGAGATACAAATGTTGGTTCTGAGTAAAATGGGTATTGAAATGTTGGTGGTCATTGTGTAGTGTTGTTATTACGGGGTTGAATTATGAGCAATTGGATGAAGCAGGGGACTAAAGGCGAGTGGTGATTGAGTTACGAGATGATTTGAATGTATGGGTTTATTGTGTTGAAATTGGGTTGGTCTCAAATTCATGTTGCGGGGAAATGAGTGTGTGGAAGGTGCCCCATCAAGAGGATGTAACTTATGAGTTGTGAATAATGGCATGGCGGGGTTATTGGTGGTTCAAGACTTATGGACATAAAGCCAGATAGCATTGCAGAATACGTGTGGCGGCGGCTTGTTGGAGCAATTATTGGTGGTTCAAGGGCAAGCACGAGGGGATATTGCAGTGATGATGATTTACAGGTTTGATCTGGTGGTGATTCAAGAATGCCTAGGGTTCAACTACAGATTGCAGGAGCAGCTGAGCTTTTGGGGTTGAGTTGCAATGGGATAAATTGCATATGTATGTGGAGTTGAACCAGTGCAGGTGCACAGAGATGGCGAGAGGCAATGAGAATCAAGCCGAGTTGTGGTGCTGTCAGTAGAATATGGCTTGTGGCGGTGGGAGTGCAACTCGGACATTGATGGTTTGAGCCATAGTTGATGATGTCACTTGAATGGCTTGAGGAAATGGCGGTGATATGGAGATACAGGGAAGGAGTAATGGAACTATTGATTGCAGTGGATTGGTTGTTTGGGATTTTAGATGAATGCTTAGGGTATTGAGGCCGCATCTGGATGAAGAGAAGAGAAGTTTGAAGCTGTGAAGAAAGTAGGGCCATTTTGGCCGTGGATCGATAGCACTACTACAGTGCAAAATGCACAGCCAAGATGGCTTGTGCAACTTTGGCCTAGTGACCAGATCGGCCACGACTCAGTTGAGTTAGATGGCTAACTCAGTGACTCAGACTTTGATCCGGTCAACTGTCAATGACCGTTAGTCAACAGTTAACTGTAACGGAATCTTGACGGAATATTCCATCAGCGGAGGTGAATTTTCAGGTGGCCGGCGGCGACTTTTTCCGGCCGGATTCCGGCCATAATCCCAGTTTTCCGGCGAGCAAAAATTCCAGAATTTTCTATGGACCTCTCTCATGGGTGTGAAGACTTGGGCTTGGAATTGGATGGAGAATTTGGCTCAAATTTGGAAAGAAAAGATGAAGAGTTGAGGAAGACTTGAATTTGGAAATTGAATGGCTAAAGGAAAAGGATTCTATTCCTTGGAAGATTTGGAGAATATTGAAGCCTATAAATAGAGAAGTTTTCTACATCTTTTACACACATCTCTACACACAACAATTCTTTTCTTTTCTTATTCTTTGTGTGAACTCTTTAACATGAGTAGCTAATTTTATTGATTGAGGATGAATTCCTAGTTCTTAATTTATGTTTTGAGTTTTTGTTTTCAATTCTATCTTGAAGTTTTTCACATGATTATCGTTTGTTTTTACTAATAGGAATGATCTTAAAGACATTCATGATTGATTGATAGATTGTTTGGGTGTCCAACTAAATTGATTTGTCGATTTAATCTAAGGCTAGTGAAAGTTAGGGGATAAGTAATCGTTTCTTGACTCTTTACATAAGTAGCAAACACGAGACCTTGCGGAGGGATTCCGTGGAGCAATTGTGTGTAGAAACAACGCTAGAAAGTGAACCAAGCGAACCGAGTTTAACTACTAGTACTAAACCTAAATTCATAAATCTTAATGCATTCAGGAATTACATCTTGTAAGCGAACCTCGGGGTGGTTCTTTTGAATAGAATCGATAACTAAGCGGACCTGTTACTCAGTGAAATTAGGGATTTTGGGGCTAGCTAAGCGGACCTGCTATCCTACGGTTGGTGATAATCTGTGACTAATAACAAGTAGAAAAGAACATAATTTGATTCATTGTTTTGCAACGAAGAAGGATTCTTTGATCTTGTCTCTCTTATTGCTTTCAACTTTCGATTTTAATTGCTTTGTTTATTTTCTTTTGCTTTTTACTCCCCCCTTTCGTGACAATTTTTACAACTAGAATCTCTTGCTCCTCGTGGGAACGAACTTGACTTCCATTATATTATTTTTAATTGAGTGGAGACATTAATTAATTTGATTGCACCTACGACACGCATCAAATTTTGGCGCCCGATTCTTGGGAGCAATGGATGATTTTAGTTGTTTTTATTTTTTTTTGCTTTATTCTTGCTTTGTTAGATTCTATACCGTATCTAACTTAGTTTTTGAATCTTATTTCAGGTATCGGTTTTCCATGTATGGTGGACAAGAGCAAGCATATTACAACAATCAATACGGTTTTCAACCTCAACATTATGACAACTTCCAACCATCCTTAGGATACAATCAAAACCAATCTTTTGGTTATGATCAAATTCCTCTGAGAACCTTATGGATATTCTCATACATATCAACAACCTTATGACGGGTATGTAAGTGGACAATCACAAGGATGGGAGGATAGTTTTGTTTATGATCAGAAATTCTCTAGTTTTGCAGATAAGATGTCTGCCATGATTGGGGATCTTCAACAAAAGTTTCAAGAATCACATCGAGAAATTCAAAGGAATTCGGAGAAAATATACGAACAAATTAACCAACCTTTGGAGACTTTTGATGACGCTAGTGTAGATTACTCGAGCCTTGATCTTATTAATGATCAAGCACCTATTCAAAAGGTAGAGCTTGAAGATGATGCATTTAGTGCTTGGAAAAAATTTCTTAGGGAAAGATGGGAGTCAGCGGAAGTGTATGAACGTTGCAACAATGAGGAAGTTATTCCAACTCCGGATCATAATAAAGATCCTTCACCTATTCAAAAGGAGGAGTTTGGATATCACTTGCCTATTGTTGTAAACGAAGTAACACCCTCACAAGAAGATCTTACAATTTATACCGAGGAAGATTATATGAGAGAAGAATGGCCCGATTCCGATGATGAGAATGTTGAAGAGATTACAGAGGATGAAACCACATTCATTGATTTTGTGGAAGACCCAATTGAACTTGCCAATGATTTTAATGATGCCGAGACTTTGGTTAAGGTAGAAAACGACGAAGAATGGTTGCAAGGTTTAATAGAGGACCACGATATACAAGAGGTAAGTATTTCACTTGAATTTTTTAAGGATGAAGAGGATTCTATAATACAAGAAATTGTGCAAGGTTTGTCTAACCCTTTGCATATTGATTCTTCTCCTTTACCTCTTATTGGTTTGAATGTATGTGCTTCGAAAGTATTTTTGGATGATTTTTCTAAATATCCACCATTGGAAACACTTGATTCTAACACTATGCAGGTTTGCCAAGAGGAATACATGGAAGTTCCAAAATTCTATGTTCTTTATACACTTCCGAGTGTGGACGAGAATAAGTGTGGGGGAAATTTCTATCAAGCGATAACATCATTATTATTTTCTTGTGCTAACATTTGTATGGAGTTATTGTTTGCAAAACAGGTATTATGGGTGGATCCCCAAATTTTCAGATTGTTAGTATATGGGGAATGAATCATGCAAGATCTAAGTCGGGCCGTCGACTTTAAAACAAGCGCTTAATGGGAGGCAACCCATAGGTTTTGTATTTCTTATCCTTTTGTTTTTTGTTATTTCTTTTTCTTGTTCCTTATCATGTTAAAATTTCCCACCTTGACTTTACTAGGAGGATTCAATTACATTGAGGACAATGTAAGGTTTAAGTGTGGGGGAGTGGTTAAGCATGTATTTAAAAAAAAAAAAAAAAAAATTTAAAAAAAAAAAAAAAAAAAAAAAAAAAAAAAAGTTTTACATAAAAACTCCAACTTTTAGAGATTTTAGAGTCCCTAGCATACTTCTAGGTATGTTTACATAGAGATTTGACCGACATAATTGAACTTGGAAATGTTAGAGAACTACATTCGGATTTCTTGCTTGTTTGAGTGTTAAATAATGGATTTAATCATGCCGGTGATGCGAATTTGGTGCAGGGAGAAGGGCATTATTAGAGTTGCTGATCAATCATTAGTGGAGACTACCCGTATTCATATCATGTGAGGCACCGACCTTTAAATTTTCCATCTACTAAAGAGCTTCTTTTGAGTGTGTGTCACCATACGTTAATTCGGGTAGAATGGTGAGCTACCCAACCTCCCACCAATAGAAGCACTACTCTTTGATCTCTTGAGTGTTAATTTTGTCAATCATAAGGGTGACGTCTATAGATGAAAGCCTCCTTCTTGTAGTTCGATTTGCAGTTAGCACCATTCTCTCTCTCGACAACAACGGATCCATAGAAACACTCTCATCATCAACAAGGAGCGACATCAAAATCTACAAGGAAAGTTGGAAAAGTTTAAGGTTTGCAAGCAACGGAACGAGAAAAAGAGCAAATTTCAAACTCAAGTAAAGCAACATACAAATGAGCGGATTTTACATATATGTTGAGGACTTACAATACAATGAGGTAATTCTATATTCAAGTATGAAGACTTATTCACAAGAGCGAAGAAAAGTAAAAGGTGAGAATTTTTGAAAGTTTATGATTTCAAGACGATACAAGTTGTGAAGAATCAAGTGGTAAAATACTTCTTCCACGGCCATGGTTTATTTTGTATTTAATTTCTTTTGTTTTCAAAAAAAAAAAAAAAAAAAAAAAAAAAAATTGAAAAAAAAAGAAAAGAAAAGAAAAGAAAAAAAACAAGAGAAATATTTGTTTTGTTAATAAGCCGTGGGAAAGGAAAATTTATAAGGAAGTTTCAAGCGACAAGGATTTTAAGGTAAAAAGAGTTACAAATTGTTAAGGATTTATGAAATTCGAGAGTTTATCATCAATAGTTGAAACCGAAGACGAAGAAGATCAAGATGAGGAGCGGAAGACGTTTCTATTGGATGACGTGAGAGTGGTGTTATCATAATTGGCGATCGGATGTGAAGGTGAGTAAGTAATCTCATCCTCGGTAATAATGGTTGATTTCCTTTCTTAGAGATCGTCAGAAAAATGGTTTTTCAAAATATTAAAAGATGTGGGTTTTTAAAAATATTTCGGAAGTTGTCCTTCCCACCATTCAACGTGTTGCAGGAATTCTCTCTTCATTCCTACCTGCACACATGTGAGAACCATAAAAAATCCGTCTTTTTGAGTGCAATTATCATAAAATCTTTTTTTGGTGAGGCAGAAGTCGAGGCGAAATGCTTATTGATCGTTTCTCAAACACGCATTCTCTCATTATGGTGTGGTTATTTCTCACTCAACATTTAAGAACGAGAATATGTTCTTTAGTATTTCTAACTTCTTATTACTAGCATGCAGAAACTCTATGTCCTCATAACTCTTTGGATGCTTGTGACGCTTGAACGCTTTGAAGTTGTGAGTTTTTAATTTGATTTGCTCGAGGACTAGCAAAGTCTAAGTGTGGGGGAATTTGATAGGTGTAGAATACACCGTATTTACTATACAGAGTTTATGCTTTCTTTGCTATTTTTCTTGTAAATTATGTATTTTACGCTTGTTTTGAGTTTTATAGCTACTTTGGAGTCGCACGGAGGAAAAGAAGAAGAAACTATCCAACTTGAGCAAAAAGGGCAAAAAGGTCATTTTACAGGTGATTGATATAAGGAGCCCAGTTGAGGTTAAAGGTAACCCAATTTGGAGGAGTACTAAATCCAGGTTTGATCAAGGCTAAGGGGGGTTGTCCTCAGGGTACCCCTTATCATTTATCAGAGGGTGTAATTATCCCTGGGGTATCCCTTATCTAATAAGATGGTGGTCCTTATCACTGGGTGCAAATATCCACCCAAATCATTACAACCCTAGATATTTCTCTCATTCTCTTCTTCACTCTCATTCTATTCTGAAACTAAGAGCATCATTTCTAACTCCGCTAGCCAGTGAAACCAAGAGATGAAAGAATTGGGTATCGATTGGCTTGACAGAGAGGAAGGAACTTAGGGTTTGCTGAAATCAATTGAGATCGAGAAGCAGGGAAGAAATGGGTTCGATATTGCGACGTTGCTGCTGAGAGAAGAATGAGAAATTGAATCTGTTAAGGAGCGAATCGGTGGTGATTATGAAGCTACAGCAGATGAAGAAATTCATGGGAAATGTTGGGGTTTAATGATGAGTTTAAGATCGAGAAATTGCTGCGTATTTAAGCTAAGTTTGAGAAGTTCTATGAGTTTAATTGGCCGGAAAGGGTTGAAATCGGAAAGAGGGGATGAAATCGAGGTTCAAGCCGATGAACGAGAGGTGATTCTCGAAGCAGCTCGGACGAGCTTGTGGTCTTGTGAGATTGATGAGGTTAGTAGCTTGTGAAGGTCGGGCGAATCTTGGTGCAATTGGTAGAGGAATTGCTGGTGCGGGATTGCGGGTCATATGGTGGATTTGTGGAGTGTGCAAAAGTGAGAAGGAATGAGTGATTTGTGGATTGAGATACAAATGTTGGTTTGAGCAAAATGGGTATTGAAATGTTGGTGGTCATTGTGTATGTTTGTTATTCTGGGGTTGAATTATGAGCAATTGGATGAAGCAGGGACTAAACTGAGTGGTGATTGAGTTACGAGATGATTTGAATGTATGGGTTTATTGTGTTGAAATTGGGTTGGTCTCAAATTCATGTTGCGTGGGAAATGAGTGTGTGGAAGGTGCTCCTTTGAAGAGGATGTAACTTATGAGCTGTGAATAATGGCATGGCGGGGTTATTGGTGGTTCAAGACTTATGGACATAAAGCCACAGAGATAGCATTGCGGAATACGTGGTGGCGGCTCTGTTGGAGCAATTATTGGTGGTTCGGGGCAAGCACGAGGGAGATTGCGGTGATGATGATTTGAGGTTTGATCTCGGTGGTGATTCAAGAATGCCTAGGGTTCAACTACAGATTGCAGAGCAGCTGAGCTTTTGGGGTTGAGTTGCAATGGGATAAATTGCATATGTATGTGGAGTTGGAACTGGTGCAAGTGCACAGAGATGGCAGAGGCAATGAAGCGGGAAGCTGAGTTGTGGTGCTGCTGTAGAATATGGCTTGTGGCAGTGGGAGTGCAACTCAGACATTGATGGTTTGAGCCATAGTTGATGCTGTCACTGAATGGCTTGAGGAAATGGCAATTTGAGATGGAGATCTGGGGGAAGGAGTAATGGAACTATTGATTGCGAGTGGATTGGTTGTTTGGGATTTTAGATGAATGCTTAGGGTATTGAGGCTGCATCTGGATGAAGAGAAGAGAAAAGCTGAACTGTGAAGAAAGTAGGGCCATTTTGGCCGTGATCGATAGCACTACACAGGCTACCAAATGCCTGGCCAAGATGGCTTTGTGCAACTTTGGCCTAGTGATCGGTCACCACGACTCAGTTGAGTTAGATGGCTAACTCAGTGACTCAGACTTTGATCCGGTCAACTGTCAATGACCGTTAGTCAACAGTTAACTGTAACGGAATCTTGACGGAATATTCCATCAGCGGAGGTGAATTTTCAGGTGGCCGGCGGCGACTCCGGCCGAATTCCGGCCATAACCCCAGTTTTCCGGCGAGCAAAAATTCCAGAATTTTCTATGGACCTCTCTCATGGGTGTGAAGACTTGGGCTTGGAATTGGATGGAGAATTTGGCTCAAATTTGGAAAGAAAAGATGAAGAGTTGAGGAAGACTTGAATTTGGAAATTGAATGGCTAAAGGAAAAGGATTCTATTCCTTGGAAGATTTGGAGAATATTGAAGCCTATAAATAGAGAAGTTTTCTACATCTTTTACACACATCTCTACATACAACAATTCTTTTCTTTTCTTATTCTTTGTGTGAACTCTTTAACATGAGTAGCTAATTTTATTGATTGAGGATGAATTCCTAGTTCTTAATTTATGTTTTGAGTTTTTGTTTTCAATTCTATCTTGAAGTTTTTCACATGATTATCGTTTGTTTTTACTAATATGAATGATCTTAAAGACATTCATGATTGATTGATAGATTGTTTGGGTGGCCAACTAAATTGATTTGTCGATTTAATCTAAGGCTAGTGAAAGTTAGGGGATAAGTAATCGTTTCTTGACTCTTTACATAAGTAGCAAACACGAGACCTTGCGGAGGGATTAGTGGAGCAATTGTGTGTAGAAACAACGCTAGAAAGTGAACCAAGCGAACCGAGTTTAACTACTAGTACTAAACCTAAATTCATAAATCTTAATGCATTCAGGGAATTACATCTTGTAAGCGAACCTCGGGGTGGTTCTTTTGAATAGAATCGATAACTAGCGGACACATTACTCGGTGAAATTAGGGATTTTGGGGCTAGCTAAGCGGGCCTGCTATCCTACGGTTGGTGATAATCTGTGACTAATAACAAGTAGAAAAGAACATAATTTGATTCATTGTTTTTGCAACGGAAGAAGGATTCCTTGATCTTGTCTCTCTTATTGCTTTCAACTTTCGATTTTAATTGCTTTGTTTATTTTCTTTTGCTTTTACTCCCCCTTTCGTGACAATTTTTACAACTAGAATCTCTTGCTCCTCGTGGGAACGAACTTGACTTCCATTATATTATTTTTAATTGAGTGGAAACATTAATTAATTTGATTGCACCTACGACATGCATCAATGGTTCCATTGCTCTTTCTTAATATCAAAATAAGTAGAGCCATACATGAAAGATATAAGAACAGCAGGCTTAGAAGGGTGCAAAGTAGCAACAACATGGATAATGTTATTATTGGTTTCTTGAACCTCACAGATTATACCATCCTTCCACATCAAAATAAGACCACCTGCAAGACGAATTCTGTCAATACAAACATGATTACAGTAATTAAGAGATCTGGCTAGCATTAACATTCTATCAGAATCAATCTTAGTTTCAGAGAGAAACAAGAAGTCAGGAGATTGAGTTTTAACAAGAACACACAACTGGTCCTTAGTGAACTTTTGAGCAAGTCCTTGCACATTGCATGCAAGGATTTTCATATCTGTCACTCTTTTAAAAGAAACAAAAATAGAATGAAGAATTAAATCACAGTAAAAATTTGTATGCAAAATAAACCGATAATAAAAACTAATTTTGTATGGTTTCGTGTATACCTGAGATGGTCCTTCCTGATAATCATTCATGGGTTCTTCTAAAATGGGTGCAGCTGAATTCTCCGAACTATCATTGAGAGTTGTTGTTGATTCATATTAGTAGATGTTCCATGTTGCAAAGAAAGTGGGGGATGAACATGTATATTATGAGGATTCATAGCAGGAGCCTGATCAAGAGCATAGTTTCTCAGCCTTTTAACATTTCTATGTCCATCATTATCATCCTCAACTTCTACTTCTGCTTCCATATAATTCTCCATGTCTTGTATTTCATTACCGTCATCAACTGTAGCATCATCTCTCAATAGAGCTTCATATTCCTCGAAAGACAAGTTGTCCAAATAGAGGAGGTATTCAGTTTGAGAACAAGTTTCCTCAATATGGTCAATCACATAACATTTAGGACAAATATTCTTTGGTGGAAGATTCCAATGATAACGAACCCAAACAGCTCCACTGTCTATTGTTTTCCACCATTGACCACGGTAAAGAGGTTTTTTGAGATCAATTTCTATTGTAGCCTTCACAGTATTACCATATCTTGGCCTGCAATTTGCCGGCTTAGTTTTTATCTTTTTTCCAATGAAATCTAAAGCCTCATCAATGACAGTTACATTCATATGTTCGAGCTTAAGGTGTTTGAATTGCAAATGGTACTTCTGATGAGTGAAAACATATTCCTTCAAAGGAATATTTGAGTAGTATTTCTGCACCACAAATAAGACACCATCAATCAGCCATGGACCTTCTGAAATAACTTCATCTCTTTCTTCTTCATTATTCAGTTTAACTAACATGAGATTATGTCCCATAATCCTGATTTCTTTGTTGTGATACTTCCTCCACAAATATTTGATTTCTTCTCTTATAATTTTCATCTTCATCTTCTTCTTCTCAACAAGCTTTCCCAAAATACCAAAACTCCATTCTTCTGCAGCTTGAGTGATTGTTTGGGTAGAACCAACTGTTCTTCGATTAGCAGGAATTTAAATATTAGCTCTTCTTAGTTGTCTTGAGAGGAGATTGATGTTATTACTTTGGGTAGTAGACATTTTGGAATTCCTACAGATTTGAGATTTGCAGTTTCTAGATTTAAGTTTCAAGATTGCGAATACAGAATGATAACTATAGGTGTTATTTATCCTAAATAAACTTTCCTTTTGACTCAATCTAGAATTCCTATAATTAAGAAGAATATCTTTGAAATTTCTTTGGAGAGAAACTGAATAATTGATAGGTGTTGTAAAACACCTAATTTTATATCTATTGTTTATGCTTTCTTTGCGAGTTTCTTGTGAATTATGTATCTTATGTGTGCTTTTGAGTTTATTAGGTGCAATGGAGTCATTTGGAGCAAAAAGACCAATTGGAACTCGTTCAAATGCAGGATTTCTACTTTTCATTGTGTAGAGGACGAGAAGATGAAGACAACGGAGTCATTCTGAGTTCGTATGAAGAAGTTATGAGCAAAACAAGAACTCATAAGCAAAGGGAAAAATGGTCATTTTCCAAGGGAAGCGCTATTGGTATCCCAACCGGATGATAAGGGACACCTTCCTGTTAAGGGGTAGTCAAGTTTAAGGGAAATGCTAAAAGGAGTCTGGTCTTTTACAACGGGGGAAGCTAGAATTCAAACATTACTAAAGGCACCTGCCTTATTACTAAGGGCACTTCGTCTTCCTTTGTTCTTAAACAGAAAATAAGCAATGGCAGATAGAGTTTGATGATCATGATGGTCACGATGATGAAGGATCTTGATTAATAGTATATTCGAATTGAATACATCACCGGGTTCAGGAGAATGATATGAATCTTGGGTATGATCCTGATTTCACATCAGGGGTGTGCAGCCATCATGATCAGAGAATGGTGATGATCATGATGAGATGATGGCTTAGAGAAAATCTCGAGTTCAAGCTGTGTCATTGGGCTTCTGAAGGTGAGACGAAGCTTGGGTAAGTGAGTCGATTTCCATAAATCGGTGGTGTTCGGGTTCGGGGAGAAATCAGGCGAGACAATAATGATGAACTGCTGCCATTATCGGCCATTGATGGAGAGGGTCTGTTGGAAGAAATGATGAGATTGTGATGATGGCAGAGATGGAGAGATCGAGTTGGCTTCGGGTGGAGTTTTGATCAAGAGAACAACGAGAGGATGGAAGTAGCAGTGATAATCATGATTGAGCAAGGTTGCTTTTGGTGATTGATGGGGAGTATTCGATATTGGAATTGGAACTTACAGGGGCATTGAAGACAAGAGTAAAGCTCGAGGAACAACCTGGAAGAAGTAACGGCAGTTGCTGCCATTAACGTTGGCTGAGCTCAAGTTTGCTGCCATTATTGGATACTGTTATTTCCGATAATACTCGGTGATGGAGTGTTGCAGTAGAGGAGAGGACGAGCTGTTGGTTGATAATGAAGAATAAGTTGCTGCCATTGATGCATCGATGAAGGAATAGAGTTGAATAGGGAAATGGCAGGTGATCGGAGTTTGGGTTGCTGTCGACGGAATATGGACTGTGGTCTGTGGTTCTCCGAGTTTGCAGAGAAGTCTTATGAAGTCCAAAAGCCATACGATGGTTCTGAGAAGAGATAATTGGGTGAGCACGTGATTGGAGGAGAAGAAGTATGGTGGGCCCTACCTGCTGTACTTGCGACAAAAAGAAAACACGCTTCTGCCCAAGCTCTGACGCGTTTTGGAGAAAGGTGCTGATTGTATGTATCGCGGAGCATTGGGGCTGGATAGGTGGACGGTGCAGATGAAGATACAAGGGTTCCTCAGAGGATCAGACGGATCAGAAGCTATATGCACGCTACTAGAATACACCGCGCTGCACCCAATTATTAGTGGGATAAACTCCACCAACTTTGCATCTTTATCTAGTACGACTATTGTGGATCGACTAGGGTATTTGATGCCTATAAATAGCTACCTAAACCAAAAGAAAAAGGATCTTCTTCTTTTATTATTCCTTTTGTAGCTAGAGACAAAAACAGAGAGAGATATATCTCCATTAGGGAGGCTTCTACTTGTTTTCTAGGGTTTCACATGATAGTTTTCTTCTTTGCTTTCTATGATGATTTCCAAAAACACAAGTAACTAAGTTTTTATTATTGGTTGAAGATGTAGTTGGATTTTCCAACCAAGTTATGATTTTTATGAATTAGTTTTCTCTCAATATTATCGTTTGATTTCTACGGGTTATAATAATTGCATGATTGATGTATTGCAATATGATTGAATGTTTGTTTAGTTAAGTCTAGAATTAATTGAACTCACATCCATATCTATAGCTATTTTAGGGTTTTCATCGAGCGATAACCTTGAATACGAGTAGCATGATATGATTATGGTTTGTAGTGATACATTTTTGTAGTCATATGTAGAAATTGACCTTTGTCCGAATTGTTTGCGCAATGTATTACAATTGCATTGATTAGCCTATTTCTGAAACTTAATGCTCCTAGGAATTGAACTTGATTAGCGCAAGGCGTTAGGTTATTCTTTAGGTAGATTTCACATTGACTCTAATGTGTGTGTTGATGACTTAAGAAATTTACGGAGTATTCTCGCAATAAGGTATTCTATGGCTTTTGATGATAGCGAGATTAAATACGAATTCTATTCATATATTCAAAAACTTGTTTACAATTGAAGATGAAACCCTTATCCAATATTTCACATCCTTGATTTGCGTACTTTGTTTGCTTTTTATTTATTTTTATTTACACAATCAGAAAATCCCCCGGTGTTATTTATAGGAAACCGAAACAATTTGATAACCAAGACCTCTATGTGGGAACGATCCTTTCTTGCCCTTGCTTCATTATATATTTTGAGTAGTAAGAAAGTGTAATTTATATTTGTGTCGGCTGACAACCGGTCAATAATCCTTAGAATGCCACCTTGATTGAGAGAAATATTTCTTACTTTTATTGAGGCTTAAAAATCGAACTGATTGAGTGTAAACTGGGAAACCTAGAGAAGATGGAAATAGAACATAATTTCGCATATAACGTAAATTACTGCTATAATTATGGAAACTGATTGACTGAAGTTTGGGAGCCAAAAAAATTTCAAAATTTTCCAGTTGACTTACTTCTAGATGAAGATTAATATCTTGATTCACCATGAAGGATTTGTGATTTTAAACGGACTGTTGATGTGAGCAAATACCCATTTGAATTTCTGATTTGTTGTATTTAGTTTCACTTTGAAAACCGGTCGATCTACTAATATGAACCATCACCAAAAAGAAGATGGTTTGCACCACTGCTAAAAACACTACTGCTATTCGTTCAGCTGCACCAAGATACAAACTGAGTTCCACCACTGGTTTCCCCATTGAATGATTATCTTTGGACCAACAAAGATTCACACAACCATTTAGTTAGTTAAAATTAAATTTGGAATCAAAAATTTAATAAGATTGAAAGCCATCTAAAGATTATTCCATAATATCAATAGATTTTATGATATGCAAATTTGTAAAAACATATGTAAAGAAACCATAATTCAATTTGTAATCATGAAATCAAAGAATTGATTAACAGATTGAGATCATAGGATCATCAAATTTTTTTTTTTTTAAAAAAAAAAATCATAAATTTGCGGTGCTTCTCTCTCCTGTTCTGTCTATGTTAATTTTGGTTAAATAAAGTATTCACTTCTTCTTCTGCTTCCTGTTGAATCTCTGTTCACTTTATCTTCTTCCCGTCTCAAAATCACTCTCCCAAAATCAATATGGGTTCTTCATTTTGTCTGTTTAATCTTCTAATCTTTCAAAAATTTTTTATGTATCATCTTCTCTTCATATTTATATTTAGATCCTGCTAAAGATATATACGAAGTATTAAAATCACAGGGATTACCAATTGAAAATGTAATTTATTATGATTTGAAGCAATAATCTTCGCAATCATCGACGTGGGCTGAATTAAACAAGTCGTCGTGGTTAAGATACTTGTTGTAGGTGAGATTCAGTTTGAGATTCAAGAAGTAAACGAGTAGATACATTAATTTTTTGAAGTATTGTGATTGTATTTCCCTGTTACCATGTGATTTGTTGACATTACCACTATTATGTTGATTGTATTGGAAATTGTTGATATTTAGTACTGGATTAGTAAAGTGTATTTTTTGTTGGATTTGAAGAGCATCTTGAATGATCAAGATTGTAATACTAAATTGAAATTATTACTCACTATGTTAGTGGTACATTAAGTTTTGCTCAAACCCGTGAGTTAACAGGGATTCAAGCTGAAGAATTGTTTGAAAGACTCCGACTTAGGGTAAAATACCGGAACTGGTACCTGAGGTACATGTACAACTCAGTACATGTACCGGTCCTTAAAATGAGATAACGGTCAACACCAAGTACATGGACTAATTCCATAACAAAACCGTGTCGTACCGGACCATGTGAAGCCTTACTCCCATACCATACAAATTAATTAATTAACTTACATTTTGAGAACTTATTTAGTGGCTTAGTTAGCTAGAAACTAGTATTGTAGAAAACTTATTCAACAATGTCACTTCGGAGTCCAATACATTAATTGAACGTTTAACTTTTCCAGGATCGTTAAACTTGTTTTGAAGAAAAAAAAGACTTATACGATTGATTGGATTCATAATTAGTAGCGGATAAAGGGTCATTGATCAATACCGATCTAATATTTAGGTTACAACTTTATAATTTTCAGAATTTGTTTTCCTTTGAACATCAGCAACTGGTTTATCATAACACACACCTCCTCGAAGACTTAAACTCGACTTGCCTTACTATTATTTTATGTTATGGTATTGCGTAGAGCTAAGAACTTATTCTTGAAAGACGGACAACTCCATCAGTGAGTAGAAATTTATTTATGCAAAGTAAGAGAAGATGTAGCCTTAGTTAATGGGTTTTCTTTGGTGTCACCACCTCTTTCTTCAACCAGAGACAACTGACAAGTGTAAATTTGTATTCATATATATCATGGGATTAATAACATGAACCCGATAAAAAAAAAAACACCTGAATGGGTATCCATTGAAGGAGATAGGGTTGTATGTGAAGCAATAGATGAACGATCTGTCTCTACAGTTTTAAGTCCTAAGTATAACCAACCGAAGTTAACTTTAGTAAGCAATTGAAGTGTTGAAATTTGGCATCTAAAATTGACAAACAGGGTTGACAAACCAATGTTTGTTGGGTGTCAATCAAGAAGTGTTGTAACACTGTTGGTTATTCGAGAATCACATATGTGTTGTTTATTAGTGTTATTCGAAGATCAAACATGTGCCGCTTCAGGCAAAAGTGTTTATATCAATGTATGAATTAGATAATCAAACATTTACTGTGGGTAACTTGTTCTTATATTAGTAACATACATTTCTTTGCCAATTCCATTTGTTTTGTAAGTGAGCTATTACAGGGGTTTGCCAAATTTTCTATGGATTATGTACTATAGTGAGACAAAATAATGTCATATGATCCCTTATTAGGAGGGTCAACGCTAATCTCTCCATCGCCATTAATGAATCAATGAATTCTGCAACTACCAAATCAGTTAGTTAATGTTTTTCTCCTGTCTATTAGTGTTTAATTCTGCTATGATTTTATGTTTCCTTATCTGAATCTTGGGTTTGTTTCACTCATGTCGTAACTCACTTTTCTTCAAATCGAGATTTGCATGTCTTTTATTTACTCCCCTCTAGTGTTATACGTTCGCTTTTACCATCTGGTTTGTTGATTATGACTCGCAAGTGTTAAAGGTTGTTCCTGGTCTTTGTTGCCTTGTTTGGTACAAAGTAGTCATTGCAAAGGTTATCCATTCAAAGGTTGTGGTCTTCAAGGTTTCTTCCCTATTAAAAGACAATGGCGGAAAAAACTATCTATCACTCGAAATCTCTTTAATCTGCTGCTACCAAGGTCTCTGACTTCTCTTCTTGTTGCAAAATAAGTGGCATAATTTTTATGACAGTATCACCACGTCTCTAACCATTTGCATGCAAAGACCCTATAAATTGGAATAGAATCAAGACGATTCTCCTCATCACAACAATTCTCATCTTTTCCAGGGCAATCAAATTTCATCACCCAGATTCCAAATTCATGGACCCAAAGATGAGAGATATGAAATACTTGGAAGAGCAGCTGATGTCAACAAACTTGAACCATTCAGGATCAAGCTATGAAGAAATTCGTCAAACTTTTGTCTATGCAAGTGTTAACCTTGACAAAGGAATCTCTAAATGGGCTATCAGCATTGTGGGGAAACTCCTTGCTTATGAACCAATGAAACCTGACAACCTGGAATTTCACCTCAAAAATCTCTGGATTAAGAAGGTCAAGAAAATTCAGATAAGGAATCCATATCCAAACTTTTTCATTGTTAGGTTTGCAAATTGGGATCAAGTTAACGGGGTTCTAGAAAACGCTCCATGGTCTGTAAATGGGTGTCTCTTCATGGTTAAGCCATACAACTCATTTGTTCAAATTCAGGATATGGATTTCAGCACACAAGAATTTTGGGTTGATTTTAAAGACCTATCTCCAGAGCTTTTTGATGGGGAAACAATGTTCAAGTTTGCGAAAATCCTTGGAGAAGTCAAAGTTCTCGAACCTGAAGATGGAAATCATGTCGACTCAAATGCTGTAAGTGCAAACATCAAAATCAATGTGAAAAATCCTCTTATCAGAGGTCTCCTAACTGAGAATGGTGCTGGTTATACTCAATGGATACCTTTCTACTATCAAAAGCAACCAGGAAATCTTTGCCCAACATGCTTCATCCTTGATCACGATGAGGATGAATGTGAGAGCAAAACCAATTTTGGGAACTGGCTAATAAGGCTCTGTTCAAGTTCGGGCAAACCAATTTGTCTCTGCAGGATGTGATGGAAATGAATCCAAAGTATGGACACGGTTCTCCGAGTACTATTAACAAGAATATTTCTAAGAAGAAAGCGGCAGTTGCAAATAAGGTAGTTTTCCAAAGACCCTCAGATGGCTATCATGTCACTGAAGCCTACACTGAGGAGATGGAACAAAATTCTGAGGTGGGAGAAGGGTCAAACCAGAGAAAGGGAAAAAGAGTGCGCGAAAATGTGGCTAGAAATATCAACTTTGACAACCCTATCTACATGGATGCTGACAGTCAAGCTGACAACAGTATCTATCAGAATGTTCAAGAGTTACAAGACCAGGAACATAACCAATTAAGAGAATGGGACCATCATTGTAATGCTATGACAATGTACCAGCAAGAAGGGCAAGAAGACCAGGTAATTAACTTAACTTATCACTATCTTTCCTTGCAAGTTCATCTCTTAATTTCCAATTGTTTTGTTTTAAGTTTTCGACTTTACTGCTTCTTTTAATCTCCACTTACAAATCCTAGTAATCATTGGGAAAAAATGAAAGTTCTAGCTTGGAGCTGCCAAGGCATAGGCCAAAAAGACACTAGAGACAATCTAAGAAACTGCATACATAGAAATGATCCAGATATAGTTTTCCTCTCAGAAACCAAATCCAAAGATACTAAAACTAACTCTTTCATTAGAAATTTTGGTTTTCCTAATTACTGGTCTCAGTCCTCTATTGGTCTCTCCGGAGGCTTTGCTTTCTTATGGAAAGATGGAATGGATGTGAAAATTGTGGATGAACAAAGAAACCAAGTAGAGATTTTGGTCACAACTGGTCCTCATAATGCACAGTGGCTTCTTACATGTCTTTACGGAAGCCCAAGATATCAAGAGAAGAAAGCTCAATGGGAAGACATTACTACTAGAAGTCATAATATGCAAGTCTCATGGATGATTATAGGAGACCTAAACATCACCATCAACTCTCAAGAAAAGACCTCAAATGCAATGTCAGCTCAGTCAAGCATCAACAAACGCATCAAGGAATGGCTTATTCAAACCGATCTATTAGATGTCACATTCTCAGGATATCCATACACCTGGAGAAATCATAGACAAGATAATCATCTGGTTCAAGCTAAACTAGACAGAGCAATTGCCAACTCAAAATGGCATGACATATTTCAATCATCCAAAGTCTACAGTCTTACAGCCTTTGGGTCAGACCACTCTCCAATATTACTTCATACAAACCCAGCAGAGAGAGATTTCAAGAAACCCTTCAGAATTTATGAAAACTGGATCCAACAAGACTCTTGCAAAGAATTAATAGCAAAAACTTGGATTCAACAAAAACAAGGCTCTGCAGCTTTTCAAATGGTGACAAAGTTAAAACTCACCAAGAAAGAAATCCAAAAATGGAATTATGAAGTCTTCGACAATGTTTCACAGCACATCAAAGAAGTGGAAAAGAAGATTCAAGAGGCTCAAATTAACCAGCAAGCAGTCAGTGGCAATAACATGGAAGATCTGCACATAGAACTCAGATTTTGGTATAAAATGGACACAAACATGAAGTACCAGAATTCCAGAGAAAATATTTTAAAGAATGAAAGCAGAAACACAAAGTATTTCCAATCAAAAGCAAACTACAGAAAGAGAAGAAATCACATTGATTCTCTTAAAGATGACTTGGGCATATGGCATTCAGAGAGAAAGGATATTGAGCAAACTCTTACCAACCATTTCATCTCCATCACAACTTCTACAAGGCCTTAAAGAGATGAAGAAATATTAAGCCTCATTTCCCCATGCATAACATAAGAAGACAACATCAGCTTAACAAGAATCCCAGACATGGAAGAAATAAAGAATGCAGTTTTTCAAATTAGATTTACTTTATGTGCTGAAGATTACGAGGGGTTGGTTGTGTCACAAAACAGTGGTGTGTCGATGAAATCTATTACAAGTTATAGAGCGAAGTCAACAGACACAAATTACAAGAAAACAGAAATGACCTATTATGGAGTCATTAGGAAGATTATCAAGCTGAATTTTATGGAATTTGAAGAAACTGTATTTTATTGTGATTGGGTGAAGGTTGAAGACACGACTAATGGGTGTAAGGTTGATGCAATTACAAAATTGATAAAGGTTAACTTGTCCAAGATGAAAAGCATTCTTTGGAATTATGGATGAGCCATTTATTCTTGCATCCTGGCGACACAAGTTTTCTACTCAAAGGATTTGTCGAAAAGGGTGGTCTTTGGTGTTGCATTCATCGCAAGGATTGACTTCCTCTATAGATAGTATTGAAATTCCTAGTATTTATCGGTAACTTTTACTATGACAATGAG
Source organism: Papaver armeniacum (assembly GCA_023531295.1). Taxonomy (NCBI): domain Eukaryota; kingdom Viridiplantae; phylum Streptophyta; class Magnoliopsida; order Ranunculales; family Papaveraceae; genus Papaver; species Papaver armeniacum. The sequence continues at coordinate 392,062 of JAJJWW010001306.1, forward strand.
AGTTTAGAGAAGCTTATATGTGTCGATTATGTGGTTAAAAGCTCTGTGTGATTATGGATCTTTTTCTGACATGTGACAATGATAGTTTAGACTTTCTTGTTTGTGTTCTTTTTCTGATAAATTTTGTTTTATAACTTGCGGATTATCTTATATGTTCTGTTTGTTCTCTTTTCTCCTGATTTCTGTGTTATCACTTGCGCATTCTTTATAGCTTCTGTTTGATATGTTTATGTGTATATTGACAAAGGATATCCCTTATAGGTTTAACTTCTTTCTCACATAGAACTTGGTTGTTATTTTGCATGTTTTTATGGCATCAGTGGAAGTAGATGAGAATGGTCTTCCCATTTCCGCAAATGCAACACAATACGGAAGCCTGAAAGGCGCCTTGACTCGTACTCATGTCTCCATCTCATTCAAAACATGGAAGCATGTGCACCATTCTTACAAAGATGATATTTGTAAGGAACTGCAGGTTCATATTTCTGTTCACATTTTTTATTAAGATAGTTTGTTTGTGGTGATGATTCGATTCTCTCCTTACTGGTTTGATCGCTAAAATGATGACATAAATGTATTATGTATTAGCTAGCTCTACATACATTCTAAATAAATCTTTTTTCTCAGAAAGTATATCCTTTACCCGAGCCTTGTAAGATTAACGCGGTTAAGTCGATGGCTCCTATATGGAGGACACGCAAGCATGAGTTACGATATGCTTATTATGATCCCTATCCAACTCATGAGGAAAGGATTCCACATATTCCTCCCGGTGTATGATAGGGTGTAGAATACATCCTATTTACTATCTATTGTTTATGCTTTCTTTGCTATTTTTCTTTTAAATTATGTATTTTACGCTTGTTTTGAGTTTTGTAGCTACTTTGGAGTCACACGGCGGAAAGGAATAAGAAATTACTCTATTTGATCCAAAAGGAAAAAAATTGTCATTTCATGGACGAAAACTATCTGGAGCCCGACCAAGGTTAAGGGGAAACTATATTTGAAGGAGTACTACATAGTGATCAGCCAAGGTTAAGGGGTTTGCCATCTGGGTGACCCTTATCTCAAGTGTTGGGGTGTCTGAATCCGTCCCATTTATAACCTAACCCTAAATCGAGAAGATTTATCTTCTCAATCATTTTGCACCTGAAATAAAGAGAGGAAGAAAAGCTGCGCAGCAGCTAGAGAAATCGAGAAATTGAAATTAAGAAAGATAAGGATCGGCTGCTGCTGTGATTAAAAGAGAGAAGATGATGATCATAGATCAAAGAAAGCAAATGCTTTGTTGTTGTTGAAGACAGTAAATGTGTTGTTGCATCTGTGATGAAATCGTGGGGGAAATTGGTGGTTGAATCGATGGATTCAAGAGGTACAACGAGACATAGGAAATGGGTTTGTGGTAATTGCTAAAATTGAGCTCGAATTTAGGGTTTTACGAGGTTCAGTGAAGAACTAGAGTCTGGGTTTTAGTTCTAAATGGCAAAAATCAAGTTTAGGGATTTAAACTCAGGGAAATCAATAGATAGGAGGTTCGATCTGAGAATGGTTTTGAGATTGTTAAGGTGATATGCCTTTGTGAAATCGAGAAGATGGGTTTGAGTGTTGATGTTGATTTGGTAGATCGAGAAGAAAGCGTAAAGGGTTTTTGATTGAATTAAGATTCGAGAAATCGAGAAGGCAGAGATGTTGTTTATGCTGTGAATGGGTGCCAAGTTCATATGCTGCTACTGTTGAATGAGATGCTTCTAATTGAGAAATTGGTATGCGGTGGTGGATTTAAGGAATTGGTAAGGTTAAAGAAAATGGGTTTGAGATCGAAGAAGAAGAAGAGAATTTGAACCAAGGATGGGTTGGCCAGTCTTGTTGGTTGAACATGAGATACAGATGGGGTTTGAATTGATTCGCTGAATAAGAGAAGAAATCAAGACTGAGAAGATTTGATGGGTATGACTCAGTTGAAGTCATGAATAGATGCAGTAGAGGGAATTGAAGCTGCTGGGAATGAATAGCTGGGAGTGTGTATGAAATGCGGTAATAGATGTATGTTAGGATTGTCACAGGAGAAGACCAAAACTAAGCCTGAAAAATGGCCGGAAATCAGCAAGAAACAGAGGAGACTCTGCCCATTTTTATACTCCGGCGAGTCGACTCGGAGCCGGCGGTGATCGATCCAGACGAGTCCGATGACCGATCCAGTACTTGACTCATCTGAGTAAGACCCGGTAAGACCACTTAGGCGAAGCTGACTTGGCTGACTCCCTCATCCATTTGACCCAGTTGACTAACGGTTTGACCTGTTTAACCGTTAACTTGGACGGTGCCGTGACGGAATATTCTGTCGACGGAGAAGAAGATTCCGGTGCCGGATTCCGGCCAAATTCCGGCCATAATACCAGCTTTAGGCGACCAAAATTCTGATTTTTGTGTGGATTCCTCTCATGGGTGTGAAGACTTGGACTTGGAATTGGATGGAGAATTTGGCTCAAATTTGGAAAGAGAAGATGGAAGATGAGAAAGACTTGAATTTGGAAATTGAATTATTATGGAATGAGGATTTTATTCCTTGGAATATTTGGAGAACATTGAAGCCTATAAATAGAGAAGTTCTCTACATCTTTTACGCACCTTTTACACACACAACACTTGTGTTTTTGCTTTCTTTTCAAATTCTTCTTTTTAATTATTTGTGTGAATTTCAAAAACATGAGTAGCTAATTTTATTATTGATTGAGGATGAATTCCTAGTTCTTAATATATGATTTGAGTTTTGTTTCAATTCTATCTTGAAGTTTTTCACATGATTATCGTTTGTTTTTTACTAATAGGAATGTTTATTCATTCATGATTGATTGATAGATTGTTTAGAGTGCATGCTAAATTGATTTGTTAATTTGATCTAAAGCTAGTGAAAGTTAGGGGATAAGTAATCGTTTCTTGACTCTTTACATAAGTAGCAAACACAAGACCTTGCGGAGGGATTCGTGGAGCAATTGTGTGTGAAAACAACGTTAGCAAGTAGACCTTGATCTAAGAGTCTAACTACTAATATTAACCTAATAAGTTCATAAATCTTAATGCGTTTATTTAAATTACATCTAGAGTGATCTACTACTAGGTGGTTTGGTAAATAGAATTCGGTAGTCGAGAACTTCCGTATCCAGGTGATACAAGGGATTTAGGGGTTTAACACGATCTATTTGCTTTACCTACGGTTGGTGATAATTTGTGACTAATAACAAGTAGAAAAGAACATAACTTGATTCATTGTTTCGCAACGAAGAAGGATTCCTTGATCTTGTCTCTTTTATTGATTTCAACTTTATTTTCTAATTGCTTTGTTTACTTTCTTTTGCTTTACACCCCCCTTTTGTGACAATTTTTACAACTAGAATCTCTTGCTCCTCATGGGAACGAACTTAACTACCACTATATTACTTGTTAATTAGGTGAAAAAATTAATTAATTTGTTGTGGTTACGACACGCATCAAATTTTGGCTTTAATTCTTAGGGAGCAAAGGGCGATTTTAGTTGTTTTTATTTTTTCTTTTGCTTTATTCTTGCTTTGTTAGATTCTATATTGTATCTAACTTAGTTTTCGAGAATCTTGTTTGTGTGCTATACCTTTGGTGAATGCTTAAAAGGGAGGCCCCGAGTCCAATACGTCTTCGATCCCGGCACTCAACTAAAGGATTTCATTCGAGCGGTTAACACTCCACTTCCTCCTTCTTCATCAAGTGAATTCGCATATTCGGACAAAGAGGAAGAAGCAATGGCTGAACGTACACTCAAGGACCTAGCTTCTCACAAGCTCGATACACAACAATGGTGTATCCAAACTAACTCAACCTTCGAGATTAAGCCGGGGTTGATTAGAGAGTTACCAAACTTTCATGGTATGGTGAATGAAGATCCAAACAAACATCTTATGGACTTCTATACCATAGTTATGGCTATGATTCCACCGGAGACTAATGCGGATGGAGCAATGTTGAAAGCTTTCCCGTTTTCTTTGGCGGGCAATGCTAAGGAATGGTTATATTATTTGCCTTCCGAAAGTATTACAACATGGAATGGGATGAAGAAACTTTTCCTCGAGAGATATTTTCCCGCATCAAAAGCTACTCAAATTCGCAAGGAGATTTGTGGATTGAAACAACATGTGGGAGAGTCGTTGTATGAATGTTGTGAGCGATACAAGAGATTGGTGGCAAGCTTCCCACACCATCAATTTAGTGACGTTATGATACTCCAATACTTCTATGAAGCACTCCACCCAAGTGATAGGTCTCTTCTTGACGCCGCGGGTGGTGGTGCACTAATGAACAAGACGGTGACCCAAGCTACCGAGTTGATTGAAAGTATGGCTGCAAACTCGCAACAATTCTACACAAGAGATGAACCAATGGTTAGGCGAGTGCATGAAGTTAGTGATTCATCATCACACCTTGATCAAAGGATGGGTAACATGGAGATAATGATTCAAAGGATGGCCGTGGTAATTATTCCGGATGGTGAGATCGAACAATTAAATGCTTTATATCCAAATCAAAGGCCAGGGTACGATCCCTATTCCAATACCTATAATCCCGGTTGGAAGGATCATCCTAACTTTAGTTATGCAAATAAGCAAGCGGCGGTTCCAAATCCGTATGAGCAACAAGGTGGTTTCCAACAATCACGCTTCCAACCTCAACAACAATTTCAACCACAACAAGTCAAGGAGCGTGATTCTTCAATTGATGACAAGCTCAATGCATTGATGCAAGGTATGCAAAGTATCACCACTTTGGTTCAACAACAACAACAAAAGACCGATTCGGCAATCAAGGCTTTGGAAATTCAAGTGGGGCAATTGGCGACCGATGTGAACCTATTGAAAGCTCAAGCGTCCACAAAGCTTCCTTCACAACCATTTGTTAATCCAAGAGAGAGCATTAATGCGATTACTTTGAGGAGTGGGAAACAAGTGGAGCAACCAAATCAACAAGATAAGGTGTATGATGAGAAAGAGGAAATTGAAACCGCACCAAAGGAGAATACATCCCCAACCAACCAACCCGAGGAGACGGTTCCTACTTTCACAACTCCACCCCCGTTTCCTAGCCGATTTGCTAAATCGAAGAAAAACTTGGAATACAAGGATATGTGGGACATCCTTAAGAAAGTACAAGTCAATATTCCACTCATTGAAGCTATTCGTCAAATTCCTCGTTGTGCAAAGTTCTTAAAGGAGTTGTGCATGAAGAAGAAAAGGTTGAAAGGGAATGAAGTCATGAGTGTGTGGGAGAATGCTTCGGCGTTCATTCTCAAGAAACTCCCACCAAAATTAAAGGACCCTGTGTAGTTTCACTATACCTTGCACAATTGGTAAAACAAGGTTTACTCGAGCTTTACTAGACTTGGGAGCATCGGTTAATGTTATGCCTTCCTCGATTTATGATTCTTTGAATCTTGGTCCTCTTAAGGAGACCGGGATAGTTCTTGAACTTGCTAACCGATCTAATGTTTACTCGAAAGGGATTGTTGAGAATGTTTTGGTGCGAGTTAATGAGCTTGTATTTCCGGCCGATTTCTATGTCTTAGACATGAATGATGAGAATTCTTCCAAGTCTACACCTTTGCTATTGGGTAGACCATTCTTAAGCACCGCCGGAACAAATATTGATGTCCAAAATGGCACCTTGACTATGGAGTTTGATGGTACACTCATCCACTTCAATATCTTTGGAACAATGAGATGCCCTAGTGATGTGAAGTCATGTTTTCCCGTGAAAGAAATTGATCCGGGCTAATGAATCGAGCAAGATCCAAGTCGGGCCGTCGACTTTAAAACAAGCGCTTCATGGGAGGCAACCCATAGGTTTTGTATTTATTATCCTTTTGCTTTTTGTTCCATATCATGTTAAAATTTCACACCTTGACTTTACTAGGAGGATTCAATTACATTGAGGACAATATAAGGTTTAAGTGTGGGGGAGTGGTTAAGCATGTATTTAAAAAAAAAAAATTAAAAAAATTAAAAAATTAAAAAAAAAAAAAAAAAAAAAAAAGTTTTAAATAAAACCTCCAACTTTTAGAGATTTTAGAGTCACTAGCATACTTCTAGGTATGTTTACATAGAGATTTTGACCGACATAATTGAACTTGGAAATGTTAAAGAACTACATTCGGATTTCTTGCTTGTTAGAGTGTTAAATAATGGATTTAATCATGCCGGTGATGCAAATTTGGTGCAGGGAGAAATGCATTATTAGAGTTGCTGATCAATCATTAGTGGAGACTACCCGTATTCATATCATGTGAGGTACCGACCAGAAATTTTTCCATATACTAAAGAGCTTTCTTTTGAGTGTGTGTCACCGTACGTTAATTCCAGGTAGAATGGTGAGCTACCCAACCTCCCACCAATAGAAGCACTACTCTTTCATCTCTTGAGTGCTAATTTTGTCAATCATAAGGGTGACGTCTATAGATGAAAGCCTCCTTCTTGTAGTTAGATTTGCAGTTAGCACCATTCTCTCCACAACAACGGATCCATAGAAACACCATCATCATCAACAAGGAGCGACATCAAAATCTACAAGGAAAGTTGGAGAAGTTCACGGTTTATAAGCAACGGAACGAGAAAAGAGCAAATTTCAAATTCAAGTAAAGCAACATACAAAGAGCAGATTTTTACATATATGTTGAGGACTTACAATACAATGAGGTAATTCTATATCCAAGTATGAAGACTTATTCACAAGAGCAAAGAAAATCAAAAGGTGAGAATTGTTGAAGTTTATGATTTCGAGACAATACAAGTTGTGAAGAATCAAGCGGTAAAATACTTCTCCCACGGCCACGGTTTGTTTTTGTATTTTATTTCTTTTGTTTTTCAAAAAAAAAAAAAAAATGAGACAAGAAAAATATTTGTTTTTGTGTTTATTTATTTAATAAGCCGTGGGGAAGGAAAATCTATAAGGAAGTTTCAAGCGACAAGGATTATTAAGGTAAAGGTTACAAATTGTCAAGGATTTATGAAATTCGAGAATTTATCACCAATAGTTGAAGCCGAAGACCAAGAAGATCAAGACGAGGAGCGGACGACGTTTCTATTGGATGCCGTGAGAATGGTGTTATCATAATTGGTGATCGGATGTGAAGGTGAGTAATTAATCTCATCCTCGATAATAGTGGTTGATTTCCTTTCTTAGAACGTCAGAAAAATGGTTTTTCAAAATATTAAAAGATGTGGGTTTTTAAAAAATATTTGGAAGTTGTCCTTCCCACCATTCAACGTGTTGCGTGTGAATTATCTCTTCATTCCTACGCACACATGTGAGAACCATAAAAAGCCGTCTTTTTGAGTGCAATTATCATAAAATCCTTTTTGGTGAGGCATAGTCGAGGCGAAATTCTTATTGATCGTTTCTCAAACACGCGTTCTCTTATTATGGTGTGGTTATTTCTCACTCAACATTTAAGAATGAGAATATGTTCTTTAGTATTTCTAACTTCTTATTACTAGCATGCAGAAACTCTATGTCCTCATAACTCTTTAGATGCTTGGGACGCTGGAACGCTTTGAAGTTGTGAGTTTTTAGTTTGATTTGCTCGAGGACTAGCAAAGTCTAAGTGTGGGGGAATTTGATAGGTGTAGAATACATCCTATTTACTATCTATTGTTTATGCTTTCTTTGCTATTTTTCTTGTAAATTATGTATTTTACGCTTGTCTTGAGTTTTGTAGATACTTTGAGTCACACGGCGGAAAGGAAGAAGAAATTACTCTATTTGATCCAAAAGGAAAAAAATTGTCATTTCATGGACGAAAACTATCTGGAGCCCGGCCAAGGTTAAGGGGAAACTATATTTGAAGGAGTACTACATAGTGATCAGCCAAGGTTAAGGGGTTTGCCATCTGGGTGACCCTTATCTCGTGTTAAAAATCGAATCCGTCCCATTTATAACCTAACCCTAAATCGAGAAGATTTATCTTCTCAATCATTTTGCACCTGAAATAAAGAGAGGAAGAAAAGCTGCGCAACAGCTAGAGAAATCGAGAAATTGAAATTAAGAAAGATAAGGATCGGCTGCTGCTGTGATTAAAAGAGAGAAGATGATGATCATAGATCAAAGAAAGCAGATGCTTTGTTGTTGTTGAAGATGTAAATGTGTTGTTGTATCTCGTGATGAAATCGTGGGGAAATTGGTGGTTGAATCGATGGATTCAAGAGGTACAACGAGACAGAGGAAATGGGTTTGTGGTAATTGCTAAAATTGAGCTCAAATTTAGGGTTTTCTCGAGGTTCCATTTTGAAGAACTAGAGTCCTGGGTTTTAGTTCTTAATGGCGTAAATCAAGTTTAGGGATTTAAACTCGGGAAATCAATAGATAGGAGATGGGTTCGATCCGAGAATGGTTTTGAGATTGTTAAGGTGATATGCCACTGTGAAATCGAGAAGATGGGTTTGAGTGTTGATGTTGATTTCAGTAGATCGAGAAGAGCAGAAAGGGTTTTTGATTGAATTAAGATTCGAGAAATCAGAGAAGCAGAGATGTTGTTTATGCTGTGAATGGGTGCCAAGTTCATATGCTGCTACTGTTGAATGAGATGCTTCTAATTGAGAAATTGGTATGGCTGGTGGTGGATTTAAGGAATTGGTAAGGTTCTGAAAATGGGTTTCTGAGATCGAAGAAGAAGAAGAGAATTTGAACCAAGGATGGGTTGACGGTGCTGTTGGTTGAACATGAGATACAGATGGGGTTTGAATTGATTCATTTGAATAAGAGAAGAAATCAAGACCGAGAAGATTTGATGGGTATGACTCGGTTGAAGTCATGAATAAATGCAAGAGAGGGAATTGAAGTCACCGGGAATGAATAGTGGGAGTGTGTATGAAATGCGGTAATAGATGTATGTTAGGATTGTCACAGGAGAAGACCAAAACTAAGCCTGAAAAATGGCCGGAAATAAGCAAGAAACAGAGGAGACTCTGCCCATTTTTATACTCCGGCTAGTCGACTCGGAGCCGGCGGTGATCGATCCAGACGAGTCCGATGACCGATCCAAAGATTTCTGACTCATCCGAGTAAGACCCGGTAAGACCACTTCAGCGAAGGCGACTTGGCTGACTCCTCCTCCCTTTGACCCGATTGACTAACGGTTTGACCTGCTTAACCGTTAACTTGACTGAGTGGCGTGACGGAATATTATGTCGACGGAGAAGAAGATTCAGTCTTGGGATTCCGCCAAATTCTAGCCATAATACCAGCTTTCTCGCGACCAAAATTACAGATTTTTGTGTGGATTCCTCTCATGGGTGTGAAGACTTGGACTTGGAATTCGATGGAGAATTTGGCTCAAATTTGGAAAGAGAAGATGGAAGATGAGAAAGACTTGAATTTGGAAATTGAATTATTATGGAATGAGGATTCTATTCCTTGGAAGATTTGGAGAACATTGAAGCCTATAAATAGAGAAGTTCTCTACATATTTTACACACCTTTTTACACACACAACACTTGTGTTTTTGCTTTCTTTTCAAATTCTTCTTTTTAATTATTTGTGTGAATTTCAAAAACATGAGTAGCTAATTTTATTATTGATTGAGGATGAATTCCTAGTTCTTAATATATGATTTGAGTTTTGTTTCAATTCTATCTTGAAGTTTTTCACATGATTATCGTTTGTTTTTTACTAATAGGAATGTTTATTCATTCATTCATGATTGATAGATTGTTTAGAGTGCACGCTAAATTGATTTGTTAATTTGATCTAAAGCTAGTGAAAGTTAGGGGATAAGTAATCGTTTCTTGACTCTTTACATAAGTAGCAAACACGAGACCTTGCGGAGGGATTCCGTGGAGCAATTATGTGTGAAAACAACGTTAGCAAGTAGACCTTGATCTAAGAGTCTAACTACTAAATTAACCTAATAAGTTCATAAATCTTAATGCGTTTATTTAAATTACATCTAGAGTGATCTACTACTAGGTGGTTTGGTAAATAGAATCCAGGTGAGTCGAGAACTTCCGTATCACGGTGATACAAGGGATTTAGGGGTTTAGCACTGATCTAGCTGCTTTACCTACGGTTGGTGATAATTTGTGACTAATAACAAGTAGAAAGGAACATAACTTGATTCATTGTTTCGCAACGAAGAAGGAGTCCTTGATCTTGTCTCTCTTATTGATTTCAACTTTATTTTCTAATTGCTTTGTTTACTTTCTTTTGCTTTACACCCCCCTTTTGTGACAATTTTTACAACTAGAATCTCTTGCTCCTCGTGGGAACGAACTTAACTACCACTATATTACTTGTTAATTAGGTGGAAAAATATTAATTAATTTGTTGTGGTTACGACACGCATCAGTGTACCTGAAGAGGAGTGGATAGAATTCTGTTTGAATGAAAACACTCTTAAACAACAGGAAAGTAGAGCTTAGCACAAGAGGAAGCGACACCTATATGACCACTCTCACACCTTCGGTCGTAAACCTCATTCTTTGGTCAAAGCTGAACTGGTATGTATATTGATTTTAGTATTATGAATCTCAAAATATGTCCATTATGATTAGTCTTATCCTTCTTTAGATTGATTCATACAAATCGACTCGTTATATTGGTAGGAGCGCGGGACTCCTAATGTGGAAATCACCACCTCTGATGTGTGGATTAAAGCTCATACTCAAGAGGGAGGGGCAATTCTACCTAGTGCGCAAAAACACTTTGTGAGTCAGCTTGTGTTTCATCCGAATTTTAGTACTCATATATATACTATCTACTAGTCATTTATATATTTTATATCGACACTTGCATGTTATGCTCAACATGGCAGGGATGAGCTTAAGAAGGTGCAAGAAGATATCAACCGAGAAAAAGTCTGGGTATTCTATACTGAGACATAGATGTAGTGACTAAATCTTTTGGGAAGGAATGTAGAGGACGGGTTCGTGATGTTGGTCTTGTTACTCGTACACAATATGATTGTTACGCTCCTACGCGTGCCAAAGTACAAGAATTGAAATCCAAGGATGGAGTTGTCAAGCATCGGTTGGAGGAGCTAAGTACCAAGGTGGAGGTTCTGATCACAGGTTTAAGATCAGTATGTAACATTGTGAGGGAAATTAAAACTGCAATGCCATGGTCAGTTGTTGCATCAAACAACAGCAGCTGTTCACAACGTCACGCAGCTTCTCCTATTCAGAATGATTCACTTTCTCAAACACCCACACCTGCCCAAACACCTTCACCTGCTCAAACACCTTTACCATCTCGATCATCAGTAGCAGGTACTTAAATGCCTCCATGTTCATTGTTAAACCTTGATGATGAAGTTATTATTGTTGGTAGGCTGTGCACTGGTGCCATGGGATGTATGTGTCACGGCTGTATTGTACCATCTAATCTTGGAAAGGTGATGGTGGACAAAATTTTCCTCCCAAATGAAACAGCCCTGAAAGTTAACAAGTTTGTTTCAACCTTTCAAGATGTTGGAATTGGAGGGTACATGCTTCATCCAAAGAAGTGCATCAGAAATGACTAGTCTGGTCGGCGGTCGACTTACTTTTTTGGAGATATCTCATCCATCGTATATAATGCTCGATAATCACTTTATTAACAAACATATATGGCTTTATCTTTTTTTTCTTATATATGTTCACACTTTTGTAGATGTGCATGCTAACATGTAGATTCTTATGCAGTTGTTCATAATGAATACTCTCGGGCGGTTGTCTTTTTTGCTTTTTTGGAACACTTTTGTACATGTGCTTAGCATGCTAGCATGTAGATTCTTATGCGATTGTGCATAAGGAAGAATCTCAGCGATTCTTTTTGCGGTTGTGCATAAGTAAGACTCTCGGGCGGTTGTGCTTAAAAACTTTGAATCATAATGTATCTATGTGAACCGGAAGTATTAATATATATAATCAGTTTTTCATCATGGATGTTTGTGGTTTGAGTTCTGTTGTATTTTGTTGCGCAGCTGATTGCAGTGCAGGTCAAGTTGAAGCGGTATAGCCACCCGGGGGAATATCAAACCCTGGTAAGTATACTTCCTTTGCTTATGCTTATCATATTGAGTACAAACTTATGGATATTAATCTTTTTTATATAATCACTTTTGAGGTACTATGTTGTTCATTATGTTGCTACGGACTATGTTGTTGGTGACCTTACTCCGGTAAGTCTTTTTTTATATAATCTTTCTTATATTTTCATTTGCAGCTAAGTGTTACCATTTGCATCCCCAGGGAAAGATGAATTTGTTTTCCAACCACACGCTTATCTGGGAAGGTATATTGCTGCTAGTTTTGGAGTTTTATTTGATAAAGAATGAAGTTTGCTATTTCGTACTTGCATAAAGAATGAAGTTAGTTTTGGAGTTTTATTTGAATTTGATTTCACTTCTTGGCATGCAGATTAAGCCTGAAATGTGCAGATATGAAGTCATGTCAACTAAAATTGAAATGCGTCTTGCTAAAGCTGAAGCAATCAACTGACATCTCTTAAATATACTAGTGAAAATTGATTCAAGTAAATTGAACTCGCCACCGTGTAGGACATTGCTTGTTGTATGGACTTGCACCATATGTCTATTGATAGCAAGAGTAATGAGAACCATATAAGTAGTGATAGGATTGTTTGTGGGTTAGTAGATTTTATATCACAGTTGTGCATTGTAATCCCTTGAAATATTTGTTCTTATGATCAGTGCCATATCTTGATTTCAAAAAGCAATCTAATCTGTTTTGTGGTTAACTCGATGATTTTCATGTCATGTTTGAAGTTTTTTGTTGTCCCACTATAATGTTTGGCTCTTTTGTGTTTGCAGAGATGCTATCATTGAGTTTTTCGATCCCCGTGCTCTCCCAAAAGCTCTTGCGATGAATGGACATATACTTGGAGATAAAACCTTGACAGTAAAAAGAGTTCGTGCCAAACCATCTTGATACTTACGGAGGACGACGTCCTTATAGTGGCTCCATTTGCCCATTCAAATACTTATTTTATTCGGACAGAGGTTGGCGTGGTGCTGGCATAGGAAAACATGGAAGCCCCTACCATTTTCCTTCGGGTTAGGCTTTTTCTATTTGCGAACTTATGTTGTAAATATGTATGTTACATCTTTTGTTTCTTTTGTTCAAAAATAGTCCAACTCCAAACCTGCTCCTTAACTGTGAAGTATGTGGGTTATTTTGATTTGATTATATAGCCTATTAGTCTTAGACTCAATCTTTATAAGCATACTGGATATTTAATTAGAAGAATTTGTGATGCTTTGTTCGCAGGTTGATTGAATGATGCTCATGAGTTCAGAAAGGTTGGAGGACAAAGCAAAGCAGCAGCCATTAGGTCCCTTAGCAGCTGCAAGATTTGTAAGTTTATGTAGTATCTCCTTATAGTGATTTAAGTTAGAAGAACTTAGGAATTTCGTAACTTTACATGAACCGAACTTATGAACCAAGTATGTTTCTAATGTGTACACTAGTTTGTTGTGATACTTAGAACACATTTGTATCAAATACTCATACTTTTGTTAAAATCAATTGAAGAATCCATTTTCATAATTTGATACGATTTTGTATGTTGAATGAATGAATGAACGTATCTTTGAATGAATGAATGTATATCTCGTGGAAATGATGAATGTGGGGAACGGGGTAATCGCATGGGGGGAAATGGATTTTGACCAGGTCAATGAAGACTTGACCTTCTTTTTTTTTATGTTACAAAATATTAGCAACGTCTTTAATCTGTTGCTAAGTTATAACCAGAACCAGTAAATTAGAACCCGAACCAATAACATTTTAGTTCCGGGTAGGGGTATTCCTGTAATTAGAAACAACTTAGCAATGACAGACCTTGGTTGCGAATAAACAGGGTCGCAACGGCACATTACGTTGCGAATCTCCGTTGCTGACCAGGAGTCGCAACATAGCTTATGCCGTTGCCAAAAAATGCAACACCGTGTTTTGAAACGCCAACCTGCCGTTGTGACCCCGGTCAGCAACGTCCAGGCTCCGTTGCTAATCCCTAAAAATGGTGTAGTGAATTATATTAGTGAAATTGAAGATACAAATGAAAATATCATCTCAGACCAAAAGCAAATTGCAGAAATCTTAATTCAGCACTTTGAGAAGAAATTTGAATTTCAAGTAGTTGAGCATGTAGATTCTTTACTAGATTCCATTCCTTCTGTAATTACTAAAGAACATCAAGAAATTCTAGATGAGATTCCTAGTGAAGAAGAAATTAAGGCAACTTTGTTTAACGTGGATCCTAACAGCTCCCTAGGGCCTGGTGGTTTTTCAGGTTGCTTCTACAAAGCTTGTTGGCACATAATTCATAAGGAAGTTGTTCAAGCAATTCAATTTTGGTGGAAGAGAATGTTTATCCCAAAAGTTTTGAATTCTAATTTTCTTATTTTACTTCCTAAATCTGAAGGTGCAAAAAATCCGAACCACTTCAGACCTATAGGTTTTAGTAATGTGAGCTTCAAAATCTTTACAAAAATTATTACAACTAGAATGAGTTCACTTATGTCCAAGTTGGTATCTTCACAACAAGTTGCTTATATCAAAGGTAGATGTATACAAGAACAAATTGTGCTTTCTTTTGAACTTGTTAATGAAATGAAAAAGAAAAGAATAGGTGGTAATATTGGTTCAAAACTAGATATCTCACAAGCCTATGATTCTGTTAGCTGGGAGTTCTTGTTTCAAGTTTTAAGCAAATATGGATTTTCTTAATGCATGGTGTGAATGGCTTCATACTCTATTTAAATATGCTAGAATATCTGTAATGCTCAATGGTGGACCAAATGGCTTCTTCTAAGTAGGCAGAGGATTAAGGCAGGGAGATCCATTATCTCCAATCTTGTTTGTGCTGATGGAAGATGTACTGAGTAGAAGAATAAGTCAACTGGTGCAAAATGGTTCAATACTTCCAATGGTTATTAAGAAAGGTATACAGTCAACTCATTTATTCTTTGTTGATGATGTCTTCTTATTCTGCAATGGAGCAAAAAAGAGTTTAGAAAATCTATTAAAGTTATTGGATGACTATCAAAAAGGTACAAGATAAATCATTAACAGAGTTAAAAGCAAACTATTTGTAGATGGTACTTCTGATTCTAGGAAACAGCTCATAAAAACTATGATGCAAATGGATCTGAGTACTTTTCCTGATAAATATCTGGGGATTATTCTTCACTCTGGAAGATTTAACGTATATACTGTATGGCATATGGTTGAAATGATCCATAAAAAGCTTCTTGCATGGAAGGGGAGATTGCTTTATTTTCAAGACAGGTTAACCCTTATCAAATCAGTCCTCTGTAGTATACCTATTTACAATATGGCTGCATATAGATGTCGTGCTTCAGTAATCAAAAATTATGAAAAAATCATTAGAAACGTTCTATGGTCTGGAGATGGGGAAACTAGGAAATATACTACACTGTCTTGGAAGCAAGTTTGTACAACATTTTGTGAAGGAGGGTTGGGAATTCAAAGACTTCAAGTTATTAATCAAGCTCTATTGATGAAGTTAATATGGAAAATCATAAACTCAAATGAAGAATGGGCATTGTTTATCAAGGCAAAAGTATAAAGATAAAAATGAGCAGTGGATTACTAAATGGAAAATGTCTTCAATTTAGTCTGGCTTAAAATGGGCTTGGGAATCTTTACAAGAAGACATTAGATGGTGTCTGGGTAATTGCAAAGAAATCTCTCTTTGGTTTGATACTTGGACAGGAAATTCTTCTCTGATTGAGAAAATTGGTTATACTTCTTATGTTAAAATAATTTACAAAGGAAGGTTGTTGATATTCTTAATGATGGTAAATGGAGTATACCTTTAGAAATTCAACCTTTCTTAATAGACTTTCCTGACATTGGAGGAGGTGAGGATGAATTAATTTGGAGCTGTGAGTTAAAAAGAGAATTTACTACTGCATTAGCAATCAACAAAATAAGAAGCAAGAAGCCTATGTTAAAATGGACAAAACACATTTGGAACTACTTTGTTCATCCAAGTACATGAAAAATTATACAGGGGATATATATTGATGATGAAATAATGATAAAAAAAAAGGTTATGATATGGTTTCAAGATGCTGCATATGTGAAGAACATCAAGATAACATGCATCATTTGCTCTGGGAGTGTAAATTCAGTGCTGATATCGTGCAATGGATATGCTCTGCTTTTGGTCTTGCTGCTCCAAAATCTTTTGATGACATATGGAATGGAACAAAAAACAAAATCCCATTGATGAAAGAAGTGTGGATTAATGCCTGTTGTTCAGTATTGAAAGAGCTTTGGTTTGCAAAAAAAGAAGACTGTTTGATGAAGTAAAGCCAAATGTTCCTGCATTTTAAAAGTAAAATCAAAAAGATGGTGTTTGAAGGAGGTCTCAGTACAAAAGGTAACAAATGGAACCAGAATTATGATATGGAGGTAATCTCCTTTTTTAATCTGGGTCCAAGAAAGATTAAATTTCAAAATATCAAAATTTGTCATTGGTCTCCACCTTGCCCTGGTACATTTTTGTTTTGTTGTGATGGAGCTTCAGTTGGTAATCCAGGAGCAGCAGGATTTGGGGTTGTTGTAAGAGATCATAATTGTCAGGTTATAGGTACTCTAACTAGAGGTCTGGGAATTGCAACCAACTACATTGCAGAAGTGTATGTTGTTGTCTGTGCTATGGAATTGACAGTGATGTGGAAAATGCAACATATTATTATTAACTCTGACTCAAAGACTGTGATAACTGAATTTGCAAGAAAGAAAGTTCCATGGTTCATCAGCATGAGGTGGAATAAGGCAATAAAGTGCATCATGTCAGTTCAGATTAATCATTGCTTTGGAGAGGTGAATGTCTCAGCTGATGCAATGGCTAAGAAAGGAGCTCAATTACAGGCAGGTGAAAGACAGATTTACATGGGAAGACCAGCTTTACTGGCAAGAATTGAGCTACCTGACACTGACTACTACAGATTCTGCTAAAGTCTGTAATTCACTAACTTTTCTTTTATGTCGACTAGAACTAGGCCTTTTATTTTGAATTTTAAATTTGTTACTTTCATTATCTTGTAATTTGTATCATTTTCCAAAAATTAATAAAAATTATGTGATTCAGAAAAAAAAAAATCCAGTAATATTTCATTATAATAAATAAATTTTTTTTTTTTTTTTGTTGGTCGTTCTCTACATTTCGAAAATTACAAAAAACAAAAACAAAGAAATTCTAAGGAAATTCAATTAAATAAAACCAAATACCTGGATAAATGCAAAATTTCAACCTTATAAATTATCACAGTAAATTAGATTTTACACAAACCCCAAATCTTCTCTACCAGAATTGAAAAATTCTCTGCTTTACTCACAATCATCAAAACTATTTGTGTTTTTGTTTTTCCACAATATTTTTATTTCTATATTTTCATATGCTACCAAGTTAACAACTAATAAATATATTATTCAAAAAGAAAGAAAAAAATCTGCATATCTATTCTAGGGCTATTTTGCGTTTCCTCCCCTATAAAGATAGCTAATTAGCGTTTCCTCCCCAAATAGATTCAAATTAGTGTTTCCTCCTATCGTTAAGAATTTCGTCCGTTGCTCAGTTAGCTGAGTCAGCACCTGTACACGCGTGGCATAAATTGTACATGTGTGGCATGAACTTCCCAAAATACCCTCTCTTACTTCGATTAATTAAACCCAAATCCCATTACCGTGAAATCCAATTTCTGTATGCAGTCATCTATATGACACTCAAAACAAATCAATTAATCAGTTGCTAAGAGCTAGATCCATGAATACAATAACGAACCATTAATGCTCACTCGATCAGTTGTTGATCCTCCATTAATAACAGTTATACTGCCATAATTTCTTAATTGAAAATTGCAGCTGAATTTGTTGCAGTATTTTCAACCACCGCATAATCCTCCATTACAGCAACATCAGCCAACTTCATCAGCAGCAGCAGATTCAAGTCCTTGGTTGTTCAAGTTCGAATCAAAATGAAACCCATATCTTATGAAACTCAACAGACCCATCCGAATTCCCCTTTCAAACTTTCAAATAACCATCAATTTCATCATAATCTTTAATGTCAGCAACAACAAACCTTGACCAATTCTCAATATGAACTTTTTTCTTTTGTTTCACTTCTTCTTTAACATGTCACTTCAAATTAATTCAAACTCATCTACTTCTCCACTCATAACCCATGAACATCATCGTCTCTCAGATGCAATCGAAGCCAACATCATCCGCTGCTTCTTCTATTTCTCATATTAACTGGAATAAATTAGAGAATCTGTGTTGGATTTGGATTTGACAGTAAAGTAGATGAGAAATAGGGTTTGAGCAGATTCGGGGATTATTGTTATGAACTGCGATTGGGTTCGATTGAGAAGGTTGATTTTGTGATGATATGGAGACATGGGTTCTGTTTGATTTCGCAGACAGAGAAGGTTTAATCGTGAACAAGGATTTGAAATGAGTTGTTAATGGTGTATGTCTACTGATTTCGGAACGAAGTTTGGGGGTTTTTGATGTCAATCAATCTTGAGTTTACCGCAAAGAAGTATGGCTTAATTGATGGAGTAGTTAGCCTGGATGAGAGATGATGAATAATTTTACAGGTTTTTGAAGATTAGCAGCAATATGAAGAATGGGAGACGATATGATGATGTCGATCTTAAATCTCTTCCTTTCATTATTTTACTTTATCTTTTCATTATTTAACTTTATCCACAACCGTCGGATTAAATTAGTATGTGAGGACATTTTGGGTACTTCTATTTACATGTGTACAATTTATGCCACGTGTGTACAGGTGCTGACTCAGCTTACTGAGCAACGGACGGAATTCCTAACGATAGGAGGAAACACTAATTTGAATCTATTGGGGGAGGAAACGCTAATTAGCTATCTTTATAGGGGAGGAAACGCAAAATAGCCCTCTATTCTATAACGGATATCGGATAATATCCTAACGATTCGAACGAACTCGGATGGATCCGTTATCCATTGGATAGGCCATCCCTTAACCCAACTCTTAAACACCCTGTGTCGCCACTCCAGATTTTCCCCAATTCAGCGTTAAAATCAAAGCATCTCCTCCTTCCTCTTTACATTTCCAGTTGCCTTCTCCTACTCTGAAACTGAAATGAATTTCTTAAATAATTCCTTCTTTCCTATTCAAATACAGAATTACTTGTTGCTATCTTCTGTAAAGAGTTAAGAGCAATAGAAACGTATACCTAAGCTTTTTTCCGTTAGCTAAATAGTTTTCATGGACAATCAATTAGCTTCTGGATCAGCACCAGCAAAGGCATCACATGAGAGAAGTGAAATCCAGCGTCCACCGATTCCAATGGCAGCACCTTGGCTTGTTTTCCCACATGGAGAAGGTAGGAGATTTCAGAATTTTTATAATCCATGTGAACCCAATAATCGAAATTGCATAAAATCTATTCCTGAGATGCAAGGTAGGGCATGTTATCATAAAGCTTCTCATCAAGGATGGCTAATTGTTATTGGAAATGTTCAAGATAACTTAAAATTAGATGATTGTTTCTTGTGGAATCCTATATCATCCGAAACTATTCAATTGCCTGAGCTCGACAGTCAGTCTTTTAGTACCGAATCAAAACAATATTCTCTGTATGACTTAGTATTATCCCCACCACCTACTTCTGATTCTGACGACATAGGCTGCACTGTATGCCTCCTTTTTAAGCTTGTGGACCAATTTAAAATGCAAAATCGTAATGATTTGCACGTACTAGCTTTTTGTCGACCAGGAGACAAACAATGGAGAACAAAGGTGTTGTCTCTAACTGCTCCAGGGGAAGATCGAAATATACTATGTATTGAGTCCCTAGTTTGCTTTAGAAGTAAGCTATATGCATTCTGTAATGGATCTGTTGAAGACGGTTGGGTCATACAGATCGAAATACAAAAACTATGGCATCAGGATGTTGATTATGAACGAAGCCAACATATTAAAATTATCAGGTTAGAGCATGCCGATTTCACATGGATAGGAGGAGGTGAGGAAAACAGTTGTTACCTGGAACATTGGGTTGAATCTGGTAATGAAATCTTCAAAGTTCATTTGAATTGCAGTCCAAGAGGATTTGGAAAAGTTGCCTCAACACATATCTTCAAGTTGGATTTCTCATCAATGACTTGGGTTTTATTGAAGTCTCTGGATGATCATGTTCTCTTTTTGTGCTCAAACATGGATACGGAAGACTCTAGAAAGTGCTATTCAACTTCCACAGCGTGTTGCTCCGCGGCTGACATGGGTCTTGAAAGGGGTTGCTTGTTTTATACACTACTCGGAGATCAGACCTTGTACGCATTTGAAGTAGAAGATAGTGCTACAACAGTTATCATGCCATGTTTGGAGCTTCCAAATCCATGGTTTCCGCCCACTTGGATAATGATGCCTACAACAGAAAACAGGTAAATATAACATCAATATTTCAACCAAAACTACATTGTATTTATGATACCATGTTACTTGGTAGCTTTTCTAGTTACGGTTAATTTTTTTTGCAGCCACATTGATGCGAGAAGGAAAAGAATAACAGATTTTCTAGTAAGCCAAGATACAACTGAAACCAGTATAGAAGAGGAGAACATGAGCAGGATGAATAATGAAGGAGGAGATTTAGCAGCGTTAAAAGAATGGGATTTTCTTTCTCAATATGACAGTACAGTGGAGATAGCGAGATTTCTCCATCCAGTGGATTACATTCATTTTCGTTTAGCCTGTAAAGAAAGTTCTGTTGTTCTCCCTGCACTGAACCGAAGATCGGCTTCTACAAGGACCACAATAACCACATATTTATCTCCATGGCTGATTTCAATCTTTGAAAATAATGAAGACACTATCTGCAATATCATAGACCCGATGCATGGCAATGACAAGTACCTCATGAATTTATCAGATCAATTACTTGTAGGTGCTACAATCCGCTTTTCAAAAGATGGATGGCTTGTATTGTCCAACGGAAAAAAGACTGTATTCTGCTACAATCCCTTCACAAGAGCAATCATCCGTCTTCCAGATTTACCTGATAATTATGTACTTGGTGGTATGTCATTCTCGTCGATACCAACCTCTCGCACTTGTTCGGTAATTGCCATCTCCAACTGGTATGAATTATTAGGTTGTAATGAGATAAATTTCTTGGTCACGAGACCGGGAAAGAGTGCAACTTATTGCGATGTTTATGACTTTGATTATGAAGGCTACACCGTAGACAACTTTATGCCATGTGTTAACAACCCAGTTTTCTACAACGGAGCTTTCTACTGCTTAGATTATAATGGAATGCTAGGTGTTTTTAGCATGAAAAGTTTTCCCAGTTGGACAAGATTTCAAGTCTTTGAAACAATTTGGTGGTCTTTATCCAAGTTATTTGGTGGAGTGTGATGAAAAGTGTTACTAGTGAATTTAGGATGAGTGGAACATCCGTAGATGTTTATAGATTGGATGATTCAGAGATGGTCTGGGTAAAACTGAACAGTTTGGGAAAGCATGCATTGTTCATCAGCTATACATCCAGTTTTGCAGCAGTCGCCCCACGTAGTTGCATGGAGAACAAAATATACTTCCCTAGATTACACGGTGAAAGGATTTTATACTATTCTCTTGATACATGTAGGTATCATTGTATTGGGAGTGATAAACATTCTTTGCAAGATTTTCATAATACGAAAGAAAGACTAAGCTGCACTTGGATTGAGCCTAGGTGGTCTTAGGCAAGTCCTAATCAAATCTAAGGATAGCATCGCATCAAGAAAGATCAAGCTGCACTGGGGAGTGAGCCTGGGTGGTGGCAAGTCTTAATCAAGAGCCTGACGATAACAGTAGAGCTCAGGAAACATCAAGCTGCAGTTGGATTGAGCCTAGGTGGGTCGTAGGCGAGTCCTAATCAAGAGCCTGACAACACCAGCTTAGCATCTAAAACCCAGGTGCAACTACGTGCCTAACTTCTGTCTGAGATTTTGTGGTATATTTTTTGGGTTTCAGTATATTTTTATGCATTTATATTGTTGAAATTGATAATGGGTTTTGGTTACATTGGTCTGCCTGGTTTGAACTGACATGTGATTATGTGGTTTGTATCTTCATTAAGTTTCGGAGTCAGTAATTACTTGACCAATTGCCTGGAGGACATTTTCATGCTCAAGAATTTTAGAAAGTGAATTTTAAAAAAAGTGCTCTTGATAGTCTTATCTATTTTTATGACTTTGTTTTACCTGATGAAAGTCCAAAACTGGGACAGACATATTTAGAGCATATGAATACTAGGTTGTTTACATTAAATTGTTGTTTCATACCAACTCAGAAAATCAAATATGAAGTCTGTAATTTATTACATGGTTAAGATATTTTCAAAGAGTTGCAAACTATTGATGTTGTTCTGCTTCTCATGTTTTGAGAATCCTCCATATTCACCTC
This sequence comes from Papaver armeniacum, assembly GCA_023531295.1. Taxonomy (NCBI): domain Eukaryota; kingdom Viridiplantae; phylum Streptophyta; class Magnoliopsida; order Ranunculales; family Papaveraceae; genus Papaver; species Papaver armeniacum. Next base: position 414,551 of record JAJJWW010001306.1, read on the forward strand.
TCACTCTCTGAAACCTTGTGCAGCATTTGAGGCACATTTGGCAACCTTTACTTGCACTGGGTCAGCAAGGTACTTCTGTGCTAGGGCTTCAATTTCAACTGGCATAGCTGCACTAAACATCAATGTCTGGTGCTTCATGGGAATATTCCGCATCACCTCTCTTATCTGCGGCTCAAACCCCATTTTGTCAGCCTCATCCAAAACAACGAATGAGATCCTGGAGAGGCAGGTGTTCCCTTGTTGCAAATGGTCAATAAATCTTCCAGGTGTGGCGACCACAATATTTACTCCTGCCCGCAACTCAGACCTGTGCTCTGCCATATTTGTTCCAACCACAAGAATAGCTGTTCTGAAGGACTCCAGAGATCTATTTAAGGCCTTAACCTTTTTCTCTATCTGTTGGGCATGTTCTCTGGTAGGTCCACGTACCCTCCAAGTGGATCAAATCCAAGGAAATAGGTTGGTAACCATATACCACAAGAAGGATCTGCAATGAAATTGTACTTTTTGTTTTGACGAAGTGACGAAGCTATCCAAGGTGTTGTTTCTCTAGTACACGGATTCACTATGCAAACAGCAGCCAAACGACGGAAAGAAATCAAACCATTAACATGATTTAGAATCTCAATATAAAGAAATGACTCTTGCTCTAGTTTTGTAACAGTAGTTCTAATAACTTGCAACGTTTCACTTTCAAACAAATTTCCTAGCAAGAAAGACTGTTTATACTTATACTCCGCCCTACCCACATACCTATTTGTACTCCTGCGCCCTGCGCAAATCATTCTTCTATCTACCTTGGTATGACACGGTCACGGAACAACAATAAAGACATCAGGACAATGTTGCTTTAACCGAGTGAAGTGTAACAACTGCCAATTTTTGCTTACACACTTGAAACGCATGACTGATTTGACCCGGAGACGGTTTAATACGAAAATACTGCTGCTGCTGTCCCTAATAGCCTTGTCGCCGCTGCACTTACCCATTGCCTTCCAATGGCTAACCATCTTCATTTTCTTATTCTTACACTGTCAATCAATAACAGGATCTGAGTTGCCACTACTAGTACTACTACAACACTTATTGCTCACTTTCTTACTCTTTCTGGTATGATTTATCTCATGTCTCTTCCGTTTTTCCCGTGAAAACTTTTACTAGCTAGAAAAATTTGCACACTGTTTTTGTTGTAAAGTTTTGTAAAATTCGATTAAATGAAATTTCGCTATGCCCAAAATTTTGGGTCATTAGTCGTGTAATTATGTCACTTAACAAAATTTTGGGTTGTCGAGCATTTTTAAAAATAAACATACTCTTTCACAAAAAACATACTTTTACTAGCTAAAAAAATCGTTTTCTTTGTTACTCTGATTTAGATGAGTTGATTACTCCGATTATGTTGGCAAAAATCGGCAACAAATCCTAGAATATCATTGTTTGCTGAGCTTGTAAACGGGACCCCGACTCCCCCTTGAATCATGTTGGTGGCACTGGCACTTATCCGTGTGCCCCGTGAACAAAGTCTGTCCAAGTACATGTAAATTTTTCTTGCAGAAGAAAAGGGACGTTTTAGACTTCTGAGTTATTATTATTATTATTATTTTTTATGGAAATTTCTGAGGAACCCATATTTGGTTCCTCTCTCTTTTAGAAACCCATCAATAAGATGGTATATATCCACGGCCCAAAACTTAAGATGTACGGTCAAGATTACTGTTTGTAGATTGAATTCATATTTTATGTCTTTTAACATGACCAAATTAACCTTTATCCAGTACTAAATATTAACAAAAAAATCAAAAAAAAAAAAAAAATCATTAATGTATACGGTCAAGTAAGGGCGCATTAGTAGGCATTATTAGTGGACCTTACTAATATTCACAATATCTTTCCAGTTTCCTTACGATTATAGTGTCTACTTACCGATTAATTAGGCTTAAATAAGGATAATCTAGATTTGCCATATCTTTATGATGGTTCTTCTCACTTCTCTCATTTTCCTATTTCTTCTCTGCTAATATTTCTGGTCTTTGGCGAGTTATGAATTATGGTCTTCTTCAAGCTGTTTCGTTGAATAGTTATTAAGGTTCTCCTACATACCGGCAGCCGCAATACTGAGTCGATCATATCGGATTTGATATGGGTGCATTCATGCGGCGGATCTAGAAGACAGATATGGCGGTGATGAATAAATCAATCTACACATGCTTAGTGATTTTGCAATAAAATTTCCTAGCATCCCTTGAAATCATGTGGATTCTAGTGGGATTTTGATATCACAAAATCCCAGTTTCTTATCAGGTTTATGTATCAGTTTGTATAGGTTCTCAATCTTAAGATACTGTATTACATTAGTATCTATGTTCCGTTTGGCACTGAAATCCTGGACTACATTGATTGAAAATTTGATTTTTCACTCATGTGTGTAATCGTGAAAATTTAATTTTTCACTCATGTGCTGACGAAAATTCGGTTTTTCACCCGTTTATCAATGATAAATTGCATTTTCACTTTCACAAAATTTGAATTTTCACACATCTTACCTGTCTTTGTAAAGGTGAAAACTGGAATTTTCATGGATCACGTATAACAAAAACTATCGGTGAAAACTAGAACAAATAATTAGAATTTTCACCAATAGCTCCTACTGGAAAGAAATTAAAAAAATTTAAGAATACTTTGTACATTAGATGGTTGGAGTTTTTTCTAGGAATTATGGAGTTATTTAGGGAGTATTTTTAGGAAATCGTTTTGGGGATTTTTTTGTTAATTTTTATTTTACTATTTCAGATGAGTGTTTTTAGGAATCAACTTTAACCACGTTTTTTCTTATTTTTCCAAATAAAATTATTTATCTTAGTTTTGGAAAAGGTTATTATTGTAATCATGTCTAGTTTTAATTAATTTTGGGTTTCTTACATCGACCAATCTTAATTGTGGGTTTTTAATATATAAAAATTGAAAATTGGGCTAGAAATAAAGTTCCCCATTATTTTTTTGTAGAGAAAGTCAATATTGATTCAACAATAATGTGTTCAACTACATTGGACTTGTCTCCTTTTATATGGAAGACTAAAACTCTAATTCTAAGAAAACTCTAATTAACCAAGCTTGAAAAATAATAATACTAAGAATAAATAACTTCTAAAAATTATTAAAACCCAAAAATGATATAAAAAATACAAGTCCTAAATCTAATAGGATCAAACACACACAAGTGACTCGATGTAATGATGAACATAGCCCCATGCAACGTCATCACGCCTAACATAAAAAAGATAATCCTCAGGGTAAGTACCGATTTGGGTAGCACACATTTCTGTAAGGTCATAAGATATAACTTCCTTCCCTCTTATGATGACTGCCAACTTTACCAATGCTTGTGCTTCATCTTCCTCGAGGAGTAATATTGTTCTAAAAAAAAATTTAGAACGATTAAAGTTTTCGTCCGCTGGATATATAGTGACAAGACTTTCCAAGTCAAGCTTGTGAAAGTGTTTCCACCCGGAGTAATCCTTCTCCATCTTAAAAATGTTGTAATGAGTATAACAAGAATGGATACGTTCTACAAGATGCAGATGACCACCACAATCTCCGAAATACACAACTTTGGATTCGTCATCACTGGGTAAAGCTGGCAACGGCTTAAGTAGTTCTTGATCAATATCAAAATACATTGATGACTCAGCATTTACAAATCTGCCACTTGCAATCCAGTGCAAACAGCCATTCCAGTAGACACCAGAAGTTAAGAAACTCTTAGCATGCCCATAGAAAGGATTTGTAGAGGGAGAAGTGAGCTGTCTCCAAGAGTTTGTTTTAGACGAGTATATTTCGAGATAATACTTATTCAGAACATCTTTATCCCAATAATGATGATAAAAGGGTCTAAGTTTCCAAATGCAGACAACTTGATAGTGGTGATCCATGGACTTAATTGGATCAAAAGCTAAACTGATACTACAAACCAGGATGCCACAATCGTCTCGTCGGGGAACATTATCTCTAAATGGGGAAGGAGGAAGGCATCTGTACTGTCTCGTGGTTGGATTGTAAATGTAAGTTTTGTATGTAGAAATATGATCCAAGAAACAAATTTTCCCATCAAATCTAGTCTCTCTTTTGCAGCATAAAAGACCATTACAAGATTGACTAATTTCGGTAGGAAACTCGATCACCGACCCATATCTACCTGGCTCTGGATCATTAGCGAATTTCGGAGGGGTTCCTCTTTCAAATTTACTACCATCAAGAAGAATATATTCGTATTCGCAATACTTGGATCTTGTACAACCAACGTTTTGAAAGAACAATCCAGTGATTTTAGGGTTCAATCGACCAAAGTGGTTAATTGCAAATATTGGGTCAGAAATTATTGAGAACCATTGTTTTGATACCGACTTAAATACAAGTAGTGTTTTCACAGGTAGACATATCAAAATAAGTGTTAATAGATCGATGTCACGAATTACTCTATCTCTAACAACTGAAAAACGGGATGAAGATGGTATTGACGATGATAAATTCTGAACTAAATTTGTGTCATTGATCGTACCTGATGATGATGGACATGAAGAAGAAACCCTAGAAATACTCATCTTCGTCGGAGTTCAAAGCTGCAATTGAAACTTGTTCTACTTATTATGACCTACTTATTTGTTAACGTGGGATTTTGTGACATACCAGATTTTGACTTGGCAAAGATTTATTTAGGGTAGGCAGCTCATGGCATGGTAGGGTGCTTACCCTCTGGGGCTGCGTTCCAAGTCCATTTTTGCATTATAATATCAACAACTTGCATTATTATTATTATTTTTTTATTTTTTTTCCTTCTCCTCTCTCTCTCCCTGGTAAACCACTTTATATAGGAAACCAAACAGTTCTGGGAAACCGGGGCAGAACCATCCCGTAGCGAACGTGTTACCTTTCCACCAGGCCTTTCCCCCACTACCTTCCACCATTAGGTGGCTCCATCAAGTCCATCCACGCCCTAGATGTTATCCATTTTGAACACTATGGAAAGGCACTGGGTCCATTATTAAAGGATTTGGCCAATAACTATGAGATACGTAGGCGGGAGAAAAGATTGGTGGAACATGAAGGCAGTGGGGGACATATATTATTTTCGATCCTGTAGTGTCTTTATACAGATTCTGCAAAATACAGGGAGGAGGGATAATAGTCCATTCCTCGACAGATTCATATTAGCTTTTCTGAGTGATAATAGTCTTTTCCTCGACAGATTCATATTAGCTTTTCTAAGGGATAATAGTCCACTCCTCAACGGATTCATATTAGCTTTTCTGGCTCCACCCTGGTCAAAATTTAGTTGTGCCATATTTGTATATTCCCGAGCAACAGAAGTCACACTCTTTTCTTCGGTCACCCCCACGTATATTTATGCGTCAAGTTTATCAACTTCCTGCATTTTCATTTATCTCGATTTAATCCGAGATAATGTTATGGATTTTGTTCAGGAAAGTTTGGATGATGTTATGGATTTTGTTCAGGAAAGTTTGGCCGAAGGCATTCGGATACACGTTCAGAATTATTTTTGAATTTTTAAAAGTCGAAAAATCATAAAATAGTATGGATAGAGAATTTCAAAATGACTTTTAAAAACAAAAGTTAATAATAAGTAAAGTTTACAAGAAAAACATATATGTTTTCTGTTTCGAAATTGTCAATAGGATTTATAAAATTGGCACACCGATTTTCTTCTAAAAAAATAAAAACCTACTATAGGGGCTCTAAGAAAAGAGTTTTGAGGACTCCTAAGGATTCAAATATCCTTCAATGAAGATAAGGGGACTTAATTCATAAGAACAATACTAAAATACCCTTAACCTATTAAATATTGAAAACCTAAAACTAATTTGTTTTCATTCCTCTCCTTTAATTCTTCCATTTTCTTCTTCCCTATCACCTCCATCGCTTATTTCTTCGATTAATCGTCAATTCTCAAAATAATTCATTATCGATTAACACCATTTAATTCACCCGCAAAGACTTCAATAAGGTAAAAATCAAAAACCCATCTTATTTAATTGGTTTCAATGCATGGATAAGCAAAATCGATCGAATTGGGTTTTTGAAAAAATAGCTTAAACAGCCTACGGTGGGGAAGTATGAATTTTCCCAATCAGACAAAATTTACTACTGTGGGGAAATATGAATTTTCCCAATCAGATCGAATCTGTCTACTTGTTGGGAAGTATGAATTTTCCCAACCGTAGACAAGATCAAAACCGTTTTTGCAAAAATAAGTGATGGGTTTTCTTAGTTTTTTCTTTTTATGATCGTCATCTTCATCACAACGGACAAGAAGAAAAGAGAAAGAAAAATAATAGATTTTTTTTTATGATCATCTTCATCATGATTTACGAATGAAAAAAGAATGAGAAGACAATAGATTTAGTCTTTTTGTATATGATCATCATCTTCATCGTGATTCATGAATGAAAAGAGAAAGAAAAGATAATAAATTTAATTTTATAATTCATGGAGGGTATTTTAGCCATTACAAAAAATAGTTAGATATGGGGTTTTGTTGATTACTATTTCATAACCCGATTTTGTTATCTTGTGAGCCCTCAAAACCAAATGTTTGGAGCCCTCAATATATTTGTTTTTGATCAAAATACATTATCACATGAATAAAATAAGATTTCTCTCCTTAAAAGCATAAATCAATCCTAGAATTCAAAAACAAAGTTATTTTACTTTAGAAATATTAAATTTATTTCCTTCATTTATATTTTTTGCCGAGTAATACCTCTAACTTTTGAATCCTATTATTGGGGCTTGAACCCAAATGAATTTTGGGGGCTTAAAATGCTATGTGTAGCCAAAAGGTGGATAGGGGGACTCTAGGAATATGAAAAGTCAAAAATACCCTTATTCATTAAAAAAAAATCCTAAATCTATAATCTTCTCTCCTTCGTCTTCTCTTTTCATTGACAAATCATGATGAAGATGATCACGATTTCATCATGATGAAGATGAAGATCATAAAAAGATGTCATATAACCTGTCTAAATTGCTCATTACTTATTGTGAGTGCTGTTAGTCATCAAAGGGGTGTAATAATCCGAATGCCTAATCCTCTAGGATGCGACAGATGTCCATCATCTGCTAGTCAATGTTATCCACACCCGAGTGGATTAGGGCATTTAAGTTGTTAGAACCTCGCTAATTTGAGCATCATGAAATTATTAAGTAAATTTAGTTTTCTTTTAACTTCTTCTCCTCCCGGCCGATTTATAATCGATCTTTCACCTATTTTCCTCGAATTCTTCCCACAACTTGTTGTGAGAACACAACAATTGGTATCAAGAGCGCTTGTTCCTATCATGGTGGTCCAAAGAATCCCACAATGTGAGAAATAAATGAGGAATTGCATAAATTCAAGAATCGATTAACGAGCGGATGAATAATCTTACCGTAAGGATGGATGATATTGTCCGCAAAACGTCGAACTCAAAACGAATTAAAATCGCCGTATTATCAAAGGAAGATTTCTTCAAATATATGGAGACCTTTTCTGTGGAAGAGGAATGAGGAGCAACGCAACACAAGAATGTAAGGCCCTCACTCTAATTACCAACATCAGAAGGGAGGATGTTCAATTTTTCAATCGGAATTCATGATACAAACTCCAACCCACGAATGCCTAAGTTGGATTTTCCCCCGATTCTGGTGATAATCCAAAGGGGTGGATTCGTAAATGTGACCGCTACTTCTTTCTCAACAACATTCGAGATGAAAGTTTAAAATCACCATGGCTGCTATGCATTTGGAGGGAAAAGCATATATGGTTATCTAATCTATGCACTACTAGGTCTATTACTTGGTATGAATTATCCGAATTGGCTTGTTTTCGATTTGAAAATCCCGCAAATGAAAACATATTGGGAATGTTCAATAAATTATGTCAAACTACCACAAATGATGAGTATTTTTGAACAGCTCGAGAATCTTAAGGCCTTGCTTTTACGTACAATACCCTATGCTTAACGAACATTATTATGTGATGAGCTTCATTGGAGGTTTGAGAGAAGATATTACATTCAAACAAGATGTTTAATCCTACCAATTTGATGCAAGCTTTTTCCCTTGCTAGGATGCAAGAGCAAACACTCAATAACCAAATAAAAACCCACGTAACTCCTACTAATTTTTTTTTTCAAATACCCTCAACACTAACAGCAGCTCCCTTCTCCATCATTCTCACTAAAACATACATCCCTCCCTCCCTCGCTTCCCACCCCAACCACTCCCACCCTACCACCTTTACCCATCAAGAGATTAACTCCCGAACAAATTCAGTAAGAGGAAGGCTCAAGGATTGTGTTATAATTGTGAGGAAGTTTACGACTGTGGCACTTTTGTAAGAAGAACAATTATATTTGATGGTAGCCACCGAGTCCGACACCGAGCCTCGTTGCACCGTAAGAAGAGATTTGAGGCCGAGGATACACCGCCTGTGGACAAGTGACATGGAAATTTCTCTTCATGCCCTCACCGGTACTTCTATAGGTGACACCATCAGATTCCTGTGGTTTATCAAAAACATGTTGTCTCTATTCTCATTGATACCGGGAGTACCTACGTTTTATCGATTCGCTTTGGCAAACTCTCTTTAGGTGCTATATTCAACCTATCGCCAACATGTTGGTTACCGTGGCAAATGGAGAAAAAACTGTAAGCTCTGGACTCGTGCCGCCTTACAAAGGGACAATGCAAGGTCATGACTTCAGTGGGGATTTGAGGCTTTTACCCAGGGTGGTTGTGATATAGTTCTGGAGCCTGATTGGCTCAGCAGCTAGAGATATTCTTTTAAATCTTTCCACCTTGAGTATCTCTTTTATACATCGTGGTGAGCAGATCACTCGGTGGGACAAACCACAAGGCCTTTCTCCATCAAATCTCAAAGAATCGCTTACAGAATATTTTAAGCATTCTCATGGACTTATTGGTCAATTATTTTCAGTTACTACTACTGCACCTCCACCACCTATTCCTCAAGATATTGCTCCAATTCTTGATGAATTTCAAGATGTTTTTTCTGAACCCACTTCCCTCCCACCTCACAGATCCCTTGATCATTCCATTCCCCTCATTCCAAATTCCACACCAGAAACCAACTACTTATAAATGCCCTTATGTTCAAAAAGGTGTTATTGAGCACTTAGTGCAGGAGATGCTCAACACTGGAGTAATTCAGCCAAGCCACACCCCATTTGCTTCCCCAATACTTCTTGTTAAGAAGAAGGACAACAGCTGGAGATTCTGGTGGACTATAGAAACTCAACAAGATCACAATAAAAGATAAGTTTCCCATCCCTGTTATTGATGAACTATTGATGAATTATTTGGCTCTCGTGTGTTCACTAAAATTGATTTAAGATCGTGATATCACCAAATTCGGGTCACCTTAGCCGATATTTACAAAACAATTTTTCGTAACACACCATGGGCATTATGAGTTCAATGTTATGCCTTTTGGCCTCACTAATGCCCCAGCCACCTTTCAAGCCCTTATGAATGATATTTTTCAACCCTATTTACTTTAAGTTTATTCTAGTTTTTTTTGATGATATCCTAGTCTACAGCCCTGACTTGGAATCTCATGCTAAACACTTACATATTACACTTTCCTTGTTAAGACAACACAAATTGTATGCCAAACTATCTAAGTGTTGTTTTGCACAAACTGAACTAGAGTACTTGGGCCATATCATCACTGGAAAGGGTGTCGTGGTCGATCCATCTAAGATTTCGCGCAATGACAAGTTGGCCTACTCCTACAACTATCAAAGAACTGTGGGCTTTCTGATTAATCACACATGTAAAGTTTGTGAGACACTATGGAACATTAAGTAAACCTCTCACCGAGTTGTCAAGAAAATTCTTTCACTTGGAATGAGCAAGCCACACAAGCCTTCCACACTCTTAAGACAAAGAATGACAACAACTCCAGCTTTGGCTCTTCCAGACTTTTCCAAGCCTTTTATTCTAGAAACCGATGCTTGTGCACTTGGGATTGAGCAAAGGCTGATGCAAGAGGGGAAACCTATTGCTTTTTATAGCAAACCACTAGTGCCTAAGGCATTGGCATTTTCTACTTATGAAAAAGAATTACTTGCTGTGGGCTCAGCTGTTACTAAGTGGAGGCATTATTTGCAAGGCCACCATTTCATTATCAAAACTGACCAAGAAAGCATCAAATATTTCCTGGACAGTAAAATTAACACTGTATTCAAGCAGAGTGGCTTATGAAACCCTTGGCTTTGATTACTCCATTCAAAGATAAAAGGGTGTTGAGAATAAGGTTGTCGATGCTCCGCCTAGAAGGCCACATACCGAGTCTTCCTTCTCCAACATTACACTATCTCAACCATTGTGGGTACAGGAAGTGATCTCTAGTTATGCAAAGGATACCAAGGCACAACAGCAAGTTATCTCGCCTTGCTTATTTCTCCTACCTCCACCCCACCATACACTTATCATCAAGGGGTTATCGATACAAATCCAAACTTTTTATTGGCACCAAGAATTTCGTCAGACAAAGACCTTCTTTTGGCAATTCACGCTCGCCGTGGGGACACTGGCATGCATGCCACATACATGAGAGCAAAACTCATTTCTTATGGCCTGGTATGAAGCAGAGGTTTTTTCACTAGTCTCTGTCAAAGACATAAGAATGAACACACCCTCCCCGTCGGGTTGCTTCAACCATTACAAATCCCCCGATCATGCCCGGCAAAGATATTAGCATGGATTTATCAAGGTTTGCCCAAAAGTGACAGAAGGATGTCATCTTAGTAGTGGTGGACAGATTCACTAAATATAGTCATTTTATACCCCTCCAACATCCCTATACAAATTTTCTTCAGCTTGCCAAAGCCTTTATGCATCACATCTTTAGACTCCATGGCTTACCAGCCTTCCATTGTTTCGCATGGGATAAAGTCTTTACAAGCAATTTCTGGCAGGATTTATTCAAAAATCTGGGTACCAGCCTCAAGCTTAGCACTGCTTACCACCCCCAGGCTGATGGCCAGACTGAAAGGGTCAATTCTTGTCTTGAAAACTATCTCAGGTGCATGACTAGCCACCAACCCAAAAACTGGATGCAATGGTTGGACTTGGCTGAGTGGTGGTACAATACTAGCTACCACACTAGCTTGAAGATGTCTCCTTTCAAAGCTCTTTATGGATATGATGCTCCACATTTGGCTTTTTCATCTTTTGCTGGTACTTCTGTTGACTCAGTTGAGAAGTTTCTTAAACAGAGGGAGGGAATTCTACTTATGCTAAAGGACACACTCTCTAAAGCTCAGGAAAGGATGAAACATTTTGCTGACTCCAAAAGAACTGACAGAAGTCTTTGCAAAGGGGTGACATGGTCATCTTAAGTTGCAACCCTATCGACAAGCATCGTTGTCCCTCGTAAAGAACTTCAAACTCTCAAAATGCCTAAGTACTATGGCCCTTTCCCCGTCATTCAAAAAATTGAGCCGTTGCTTATAAATTGCAACATCGGGGCTAGGATACATCCAGCTTTTTCATGTGTCACACCAAGAAGAGAATTGGCTCTGTTTCATACCCCCGTGCGATTTCCTTTAGTGGATCATGAAGGGCGATAATAGTCACTCCCATTGCAGTATTGGACTCCGCACAAGTAGTCGAGGAGATCACCAGCTCCCCAATTGCTTATCCACGGTCCAACTCCATACCGAGGAAGCCACTTGGGAAGACTCACCAATATTGTCGCTCATTTTCTTCCTTCAACTTGAGGTCAAGGATTTTCTTTTATGGGAGGGGTATTGTCATATAACTGTCTAAATTGCTCATTACTTATTAGGGAGTGCCGTTAGTCATCAAAGGGGTGTAATAATCCGAATGCCTAATCCTCTCAGATGCTTTATGCATGTCCATCATCGGCTAGTCAATGTTATCCACACCCGAGTGGGATTAGGGCATTTAAGTTGTTAGAACCTGCTAATTTGAGCATCATGAAATTATTAAGTAAATTTAGTTTTCTTCTTTAACTTCTTCTCCTCCTGGCTGATTTATAATCAGATCTTTCACCTATTTTCTGAAATTCTTCCCACAACTTGTTGTGAGAACACAACAAAAGACAACTAAATATATTATCTTATCCTCATCCTTCTCTCCTCATTCATAAATCATGATGAAGATGATGATCATAATTTCATCATGATGAGGATGATGATTATAAAGAAAACCAAAAACTATTATCTTCTCATTCTCCTTTGATCATGATAAAGATAATGATCATAATTTCATCATGATGAAAATGCTCATCATAAAAAGAAAAAACTAAGAACCCGTCATTTATTTTTGCTTTTGGATTGTTAAAAAATCCGATTCGATGAATTTCGGGTAAAAAAAAAAAAATCTGAAAGTGTTTACGACCGGGAGCTCTTAAAATTCCCAACCGTGAATTTAGATTACGGATTGGTTTTCTCAACCGTAAACAATTACGGCTAGTGTTTCCCAGCCGTAAGCTGTTCTGATAATCACAAAAAAAAAAAAAACAGAGGATGAAAAACGGCTTGGTTTTCCAAGCCGCAATTGAACTTACGACTCGTACGTCCCAGCCGTATTTAAGACTTGCGGCTGGATTTTCCTAACCGTAAATGGCTCTGATAAATAAAATTTATAACATATAGGTCGACAAGGTTTTCCTAGCCGAGATTACTTACGGATGGGTTTTCCCAACCGTAAATTGTTGAGTTGCGGCTGGGATGTATGGTAGGTCTTTAAGATGATGTTTATTTATGTGCCTACATGTAATAATCCAAGTGCACGCTGCCTATCGGAGACGTGGCAGACGGTCGAACCACGAGACTTGTGGTGCTATGATTGATCAAGAGGGCTTACTTAACCGAATTTCTGTGTGGTAATGTGTAACACAGGGGTTTTGTGCCGATACTGCTAAGTTGAAGGATAATGAAGTAAAGTGAAATACAACACGAAGAGAAGAAATGGGTGCTAGGGTTATCAAATCCACCTCTAAATTCCTAGTATGTGTTCAACTAGATGGAGTTTCTTGTTCCTATGGCGCTTAAGGATAAGGTGTCAATTCTATCACTTAGCTAAGGAGTTTCACCTAATGATAACTCAATTATCGCCTAAGGCACTAACCTAGAGCACTAGTTGTCTAATTAAGCACAACTAGTCAAAAGAATTAGCATTTTAACTCTAAGGCTTGAGCTGAAGCATAGACAATGTAATTTTTGCCTAACTACAGTGTATACTTGGCATGCACTGTGAGAGAAGAACATTGGATGCTAGAACTCGAGATTATCTTTATGATTAAGCACTCAAGAAAACTCAAACTCAGCTGAATTCATAACATGGAATTAGGGTTTCACCGAAACCCTAGCAACTTAATGTAAAACATAATTAAGAACAATTTAAACACAAGTAACCCTAATTAGTGCTCCGCTAGCCCAGAATCCTCTATCACACACACCACTCACTTCAATTTATACATACAACAACAAAAATACCAAACCCTAATACTTTAATTCAAAATCGAAACAAATCAAAAATACTCTCTCACCCACGTCGCCTCCATCCCTTGTCTCCTCCGTCAATCGCCTCCGAATTGACCATGCGGGTTGTTGGCTGGAACCCTAATCTCCAATTATCTCTAACCTAGCTTCTAGGGTTAGAGAATTGCTATGAGAGAGATGATTTGAGATAGAGATGGAGAGCAAGAAGGTGCGGCCTGGGCAGCTTGTTGGATGGTGTCGGAGAGGTGATGATGGAGGTGGTGGAAGCGTCTCGTGAGAGGGAAGGAGGTGATAAGAGCAGAGCTCCGCTCCGGGTTTTCCGATGGAGACGGAGAGGAAGAAAGAGAAAGATGGAAGAGAAATGGGTTTTCTCGATAGGTATAGGTGTTGGGGATTTCGTTGGAAGCAAGCGCAGCAGAGATCGATGTGCCACCGAAGTGAGCGTTGATGCGGCCGGGAGAGATCTCGGACGACCGAGGGATAATTGGGGCGGTTTGGTGTTGCACGGGAGCAGCGAACTTCGATGCGCTGTGGGAGGCAGCGACCGTGGGATGTTGCTAGGCGAGATCTCAACGGCTTGGAAGAGATGGGCTCGGATCCGGCCGGGTCTTGGCTAGCTCGAGTCCATGTCTTGTAAGTTAGGTTGCGATCGATGCGCGCTACGGTTTCGCTTTCGCTCCATAGATACTTGCCTCCGATTCTTCGCTTTTTTGGCTCCTCGATTTCTCCGAGCTTTATTTACTACCTAAAAACACAAAATTAATTAATACAAATATTTATTCTTGAAAACAAATAAAATACAGAATCTGGGATAATATCTGGATTCTGAGCACAAAAGATGAGTAAAATGCCAATAAAAAGGTATATAAATATGCAATATTTGGCACTCATCAAATACCCCCAAACCTGAATTTTACTTGTCCTCAAGTGAAACAGTAAATTAAGAAATCCTAACTATACCCCCGTCGCAGTCTCTCGAATGCATTTAGCGTATGCACTAAGCCTTTAAACCCTAGGTGTCCCTAGTGGACGAGTTGTAGTCTCGTGAGGGTTTACCGAGGTGTACCCACAAAACCTTCTCCAACTTCGTAGTGTAAAGAGTCTCAAGCATCCAAGGAGCTATGAGTACATAGAGTTTCGCATGCTAGTAACATGAAGTTAGAACTACCAAAGAACGCATTCTCATCCTTAAGTGCCGAGTGAGAAGTAACCATACCATATGAAAGAATTCGGATTCGATTATGATCATAAGCCTCGACTTCGCCTCACTATTAGGTTTTATGATAATTGCACTCAAAAAGATCGCTTTTTTAGTCTCTCATGTGTGTAGGAGTAAAGAGAGAAATCCCGCACACGTTGTAGGTAAGAAGGATAACCTTCCGAAATAATTTCTGAGACTCCACAGAGTGTGGATAAAAAGAATCTTTTTCTCGATGATCTCTAGGAAAGGAAATCAACCATTAGCAAGGGGTGGGGAGTACTCACTTACCTTTCACCCGATCGGCAATTAATATCACTCTCTCATAAGAACCATAGAAACGTCTTCAATCTTCGGTCTTCAACTGTTGATGACGAACTTCTGAACTTTACAAAAACTTGACAATTTTTTTTTTTTTTTTTTTAAGTACATGAATTGAAAATAATAATACAACACATAATTTTTTTTTTTTTTGGTATTAACATAAATACTAAAACAATAAAACTCAATTTTTCACAAACTTCATTAATTCTCATCCTATTTTCTTTTCTTTTCTTTGTTGCTTGTAACCTTGGACTATCTCAACTTTTCTTTCAATATTCGATGATGCTCCGTTTGTCGACGATGATGTGTTTCTATGGGTCTCGCGATTGAGAGAGAGAGTGATGCTAACCGCAAATCGATATTTAGAAGGAGTTTTCTTCTTTAAACGTCACCCTCATGATTGACAAAAACTAGCACTCAAGAGATCAAAAGTAGTGCTGAAATTGGTGCGAAGTTGGGTAGCTCACCATTCCTACCCGGGAATTGACGACGGTGACACACACTCTAACAAACTTTTTCTAGAAAGTTGCAAAAATTGAAGGTTGGTGCCTCACTTGATGTAAAATGGGTAGTCTCCACTATGGGTGATCACAATTCTACTACCGAATATCTAAACAACACCTAATTTTCCTCCCAGATGGTTAAATCCAACTTTAACGCTCTAATCAACTAAGAAACCCGATTGATTCTCCAAGAATTCCAATTCTCGTTATTTCGGTCCAGAATTTCTATGTAAACATAGCTAGAAGCATGCTAGTGACTCTAAAATCTCTAAAAGTTGGAGGTTTTTATTTACAAAAAGAGTTTTTTTTTTTTTTTTTGAGAATAAAAGATTAAAAAGACTAAAACTCTAAATGCAAATGCACCCCCAAACCTAAATCAAACATTGTCCTCAATGTGTCAACAGATAGGAAAATTTAAACAATCACGTACCATGAGAACTATGCCGAAAAGAGAAAAGGGAAGAGATTACCAGATGATAAGTCTACGGAGCAAGGTTAGAGCTTCACTAGTCAAGGCTAGAATCCAACATTCTCAAATGGAGATCATATCGGATTAGCACAATATATGTACAAGAAGACTCAACCGTTTCAAGAAAGAAAAATTTAACAAGTCCTATTGGATTATATACAATGAAAATTCACCATACACTAACAATCTAAAGAGTTGAGGATCAACCCAATAGAAAATATATACAAACATCAACAGCCTTACACAAATATAAAATGAGAGTGCCAATAAGGTCGTATATGGGAATGAGTTTCCCCCAAACCTAAACTTGTGAACGGATGCGGTTTTGAGCACAAAATCTTGCAATTTTAAAGGTACATCATGCAAAAGGTCTAACTCAAAATGAGTTTTGCTAAGAACAGCAGACATACACATTCCAATTGTGGTTCCTTAAAGGTGTTATACTTTGATGCAAAGTAGTCCAAGAGGACTTGGGAAGCACAAAGTTATAGGCCTAAGTTAGGCATTTTCAGAAAAGTTGGTTTTGCAATTTTGTTACAAACTACACCTAGGTTTGGTGGAGGAGTTTCAATTTGTGACTCAGGAGAGAGGTTAGGTACATCTAAGTTGTGTTCATTTATAAAATCATTTGCACCATCACACACTTTCTTAAAGTCGAAGAGGGTAAATCATGTTCACCCGCATAAAACAATTCATCAATCTCCATGTCATAATCATCATCACTCTCGTGTAAACATAACTAGGGAGAGATATCATGTCGTAACCTAGGCATGGAGTTAGGCACATGCATTGAATCATCCGTGTCAATAGACAATTCAATTATTCCTAGGTCACAAACGGTGGTATAGCATGCTCATTTTCACAGGACAATTCCACAGTTCCACATCACAAAGACAAGTATGAATATTAGAAGAAGCATCATTCATAGGGTTCACGTAAGAGACGCCTAACGCCTCGAACCAAAAGATTCTACTACATTTTCAAAATACACATGCTCTTCATATTCATCATCATCATCATCATCATCATCATAAAAATTCATCTCCCCATTCAAAATTTGAGTTCCAGGTGTACTCATTTACCTCTAGATTAGGTTCAATGAAGGAGAATTTTCACTAGTGGGTATGCATGTTTCATATGAATGATCATTACATGGGTGTGCACATGGTTCACTAGAGAAGGAAATTCAGACATGTTGCTATATGGATGGTCGTGTATTGCATTGATTCAAGCCTAGCATTTTGCTCCATGAGCGTTTCCATTACCGATTCGCAAACACTGGGAGTTGGGTGAGTATAACATTGTTCAACTTCCCATGATGATGGATGATGCATGTGTGCATGGTCATAGTCACTTCTAGACAATTCGTACATTTGATTATCATGGCTTTCCCTAGACCGCCTAAACTCATGTAAAATGTAGCAAGCTTCTCACAGGTGGTCTAAGCTACCACATAAGGTACAAGTATACATTGCATAGTGCCTAGGGGGATTAGATTTGACAGATTGCTCATGTAATTTCCTTTCTAAAGCAGAAACTTGAGCTTCTAATTGATCTAGAAGTGATGATTGGGTATGAGGAAAGTGTTCATTCTCAACCCGTGGTGGATGATACATGTGCTCATAATGATTAGGGTATGTGAAGTCGTGGCCCTGAGAAGGCTCATAAAATTCCCTAAAATCACTATGGTATGTGGGGAGTTCATATTGTGAAGCATGCCCGTAAGCAAGCTCTCTAATGGATTTGTTCGTATCCCCAGTTGCACCAAAATCCTGACATGATTTAGCAATTCAAATTGAACTCAAAACCTAGGTTGGTTTATGTGGGCTTCGGTTTGTTGGAAATGTATAGCCCAGTTGATGTTAAACAGCCCAACAAGTGGGTTCTAGCCCGATGATGTGGGCTCGTATGTGTGTACAGCCAAAGCAGATGGCTTATGTGGGCCGAAAGTCCAGAATGCTAAGCCTAGTAAGTGGGCTGCAGCTTATGCAGCCCAGCTGCTCAGTTTGGTTCATTATGGGCTGGCTTGGGTACAGAGCCCAGTTGTTGTGGGAATATTTGGTTTTTGTGGGCTTAGTTTGGCTGTGCACCAGGTGCACAGGCTTATATGGGCTTCAGATTTGCAGAGATTAGCACAGCTTAGTGCTTGCAGCTTAGCACATCCTAGTGCTTGCAAAGCACAATGCACCCTGTGCTATCAACACAGCATAGCTTAGTTGTGCACAAAGCAAAGCAGACTCACAGAAAAATAGCACAGCCTAAGAACAACAACTCACAAAAGAAGTGACACCCAATTGCTCAAACTTGAACACAGCACAAGAAATTTATGCACAGCACATGACAGTTTGGTGCACAGGAAAGTAAAAACAGCAATGCAAGGTCTAGCACAAAATTGAACATGCAGAAGGGTACAGGGCAGAGCTCATCAAATTCATGCAATAAAAGTACTCACAAGGTGGTCTGTGGTAAGTGAATATGATTCACGTGGCATCAACAAATTAGCACCATTTCGTGGTTTAGCGGGGCTCAAGCATGCAAGGTGGTTATGCTCATTTATGCTTAGAGTTGTTGTGCACAGGGCTTAAAGCAAACAATTAGACTGGAAGAAACACAAGTGATGTCTTGTGTTGTGTATTTGAAAACCAAGCTAAATACTCGATGCAACTCAAATTCTCGCTACTTAACATTCATTCAATCACCACAGAGCACACATCTTGCGTAAGCTATTGCTATCAATTTCCAAAGATCGGTGTACACAAGAGCGTAAATACTACCAAGGTATATAAAAACTTTACAAAGATGCTCAAAGTTAATCGCCAGACAAGCCAAGCTTGCACTTTACACACACCACAAGATTGCAAAAGTTAAAGCTAACACAGCTTGATGTCAACTGGTGATTTGACTTCAGTTCTCAAAGTTCAAGCTCACAAGTATACATAAATTAGCATGGCAGATGGCTCTCAAGCTAAGGGTATCAACAAGTCACAATGTCGCCAGGGTCCGAGTATGTTTTTCAAAAATTTCGGAGCATAAAGTTCAAGATATGACCTAGCCTTTACAAGTGGAACTGTAGCGAGTGAAGATAGATGAGCTCTCCGCATTATATTCATACAAGGGTTGCCAATTAGCTTGGCTCAACAGGTCTCACACAGCACGGTTTAGATGGCAACAATCTTGCAGATGAGAACTACACAAAGTCTCAAGCAAGGTTTAGCATGCTTAGCTTTCAACACAATGATGGTGTTAATGTGGCTGCCCAAGTCCGCACTCACACTCAACAAAGATCACTTAGGCTACAAATGACTTGGCTAACCAAGTTCTGACTCAACTCTACAGCTACAGGGCTAACAGCTAACAAGCTTAGCTAGAATGCAACTTAAGCTTAGCAACTACAGTGGCACTGTACTTAAGGACAGTCGAGGCTCACTATGAACGAGCAATGCACTAGGCACAAGGCGGATGACTCACTAGGCACACAAGCACGCATTCACGTGTCGCTTGACCTTTTTTTTGGTTTTCAATGGTTATGATCAGGGTATGCACACTTGTTTGCAGGCTAAACAACACAGGGTCAATTAATGTCCTTGGTTTCCACAGGTTAAGCTCAGGGTTGACACAAGCACATAACACACAATATTTGGCTACCCAAGTTCGAGCATGCAATAAAAATGACTCAACAAGGAAGTTGTGGTATGCTCGGTGGTATGCTCGGGTTTATGCTTAGAGTTGGTTATGCTCAAGTTATCTAATCAACGGGGTAGTTGATATCAACCAACCTAGTTGATGTCACACAAAGCTTGCAACAAATTTAGAAACCTCACTGCAGACCAACTCTCACGCCTTGGGGGTCGGAGGGTTAAGCTCATGCCTTGTTTTGGTCTCGGATCGTTTGCACCGGGCTAGTCCAGCGGATGCACAAGATCGGTCAGGCAAGGATTGTGCACAACTGATGCACAAAGACAATTTCTAAGTTAAGCTCAAGACAGAGCAATACAAGACAGCCTAGTGGTTGCGCAGCTGGTCTATGCTCAAGACAAAAAGAAATGATGCACAACACAATTTCAATGATGCAAAAGAACAAGTTGGCTCATTCACGTTCATACTCATACAACTCAGGTATAGATGCTAACCTAACATGGTTTACAAGTCAAGCTCATCCAACTCAGGTGTATTCACTTATCATGGAGCCACTTACTCCGAATTGCGATTTGCTTTCGCAGTTTTGTGCACCTTTTTTCTTGTCTTCCTTGGGTTATTCGGGCACAAAGAAGACAAAGAATGCAAGTGCACAAAAGTAAATTGTAACTCAACAAAGCAAGCTTCAGTTCTCGATTTGCACAGTTATACTAACAGTGATTATGCAACCGAGAGTTACTTGACCGAAAGGGATCAAGAGTTACAAGTGATACTAAGCTACAACTTTGTAATAAGAATAATTACACTAAGTGACACTACTAGTTATGATGACTACAAGTTCAGTGGTTATGCACTATGAAGTATGAAGTGTGTACAATTTACATTACAAGTTACACTAATGTGAAGTGTGAAGTGTGGAGGGTTATGATGACAAAGTGCAGAAATGCAAAATAAGGATGAAATAACTAAGATGAAAAACAAGAAGATGCAAAACAAAAAGAAGAATAGCTAAGTTACACTAACAAACCTAAGTTACAAGAGTTAAACTAAGTTATACTAAAAACAGACTAAAAGCAAAAATTTAAAGTGAATATGTACAATGGTGGGATGAAAATCAAGTAAAGCAAGCAAGCAAGAATCGACTCAGCACACGCCAAGTCCCCGGCAGCGGCGCCAAAACTTGGTAGGCCTTTAAGATGATGTTTATTTATGTGCCTACATGTAATAACCGCAAGTGCACGGCGCGTCTATCGAGACGTGTAAGACGGGTCGAACCACGAGACTTGTGGTGCTATGATTGATCAAGAGGGCTTACTTAATCAATTTGTGTGGTAATGTGTAACATGGGGTTTTGTGCCGATACGGCTAAGTTGAAGGATAATGAAGTAAAGTGAAATACACACAAAGGAGAAGAAATGGGTGCTAGGGTTATCAAATCCCACCTCTAAATTCCTTAAGTATGTGTTCAACTAGATGGAGTTTCTTGTTCCTATGGCAGTTAAGGATAAGGTGTAAATTCTATCACTTAGCTAAGGAGTTTCACCTAATGATAACTCAATTATCAGCTAAGGCACTAACCTAGAGCACTAGTTGTCTAGTTAAGCACAACTAGTCAAAAGAATTAGCATTTTAACTCTAAGGCTTGAGTCAAGCATAGCCAATGTAATTTTTGCCTAACTACAATGTATACTTGGCATGCACCGTGAGAGAAGAACATTGGATGCTAGAACCGAGATTATCTTTATGATTAAGCACTCAAGAAAACTCAAACTCAGTTGAATTCATAACATGGAATTAGGGTTTCACCGAAACCCTAGCAACTTAATTTAAAACATAATTAAGAACAATTTAAACACAAGTAACCCTAATTAGTTCTCCAGCTAGCCTGGCATCCTCTATCACACACACCACTCACTTCAATTTATACATACAACAACAAAAATACCAAACCCTAATACTTTAATTCAAAAAATCGAAACAAATCAAAAATACTCTCTCACCCACGTCGCTCCATCCCTTGTCTCCTCTGTCAATCGCCCCGAATTGACCATGCGGGTTGTTGGTCGGAACCCTAACTCCAATTATCTAACCTAGCTTCTAGGGTTAGAGAAGCTATGAGAGAGATGATTTGAGATAGAGAGGGAGAGCAAGAAGGTGCGGCTGTTGGAGTTGTTGGATGGTGTCGGGAGAGGTGATGATGGAGGTGGTGGAAGCGGCCCGTCGGGGAGAGGGAAGGAGGTGGCGGAAGAGCAGAGCTCGTCTGGGTTTTCTCCGATAGAGACGGAGAGGAAGAAAGATAAAGATGGAAGAGAAATGGGTTTTCTCGATAGGGTATAGGTGTTGGGGATTTCGTTGTAGAAGCTGAAGCGCAAAGAGAGATCGATGTGCCACCAAGCGAGCGTTGGATGCGGCCGGGAGAGATCCGGACGGCCGAGGATAATTGGGGCGGTTTTGGTGTTGCACGGAGCAGCGAACTTCGATGCGCGTGGAGGCAGCGACCGTTGGATGTAGCTAGGCGAGATCTCAACGGCTTGGAAGAGATGGGATCGGATCCGGGTCGGGTCTTGGCTAGCTCGAGTCCATGTCTTGTAAGTTGGGTTGCGACTGATGCGCGCGCGGGCTTCGGCTTTCTGCTCCATAGATACTTGCCTCCGATTCTTCGCTCTTTTGGCTCCTCGATTTCTCCGAGATTTATTTACTACCTAAAAACACAAAATTAATTAATACAAATATTTATTCTTGAAAACAAATAAAATACAGAATCTGGGATAATATCTGGATTCTGAGCACAAAAGATGAGTAAAATGCCAATAAAAAGGTATATAAATATGCAATATTTGGCACTCATCAATGTAATGTGATGCCAGACGTATACAGTATTTTCGAATGGAAGTTCATCATTTCCCAGCCGAATAAGTGTCGGTTACGGTTGGGATTTGATGTTTTCCCAGCCGAAATTGCAAAAAACCCAGATTTTTAATGGATGCTTTCCGATTTGAATCAACAAAATCCTCCATATATAGAGTTATCCTGAGTAATTTAATGATATGTTTCACCATATTAGGTGGTTGATTTTCAAAAAAGTTTAAAAAAAATCCTCAGAATCCTCTACTTAATCAAACAAAAAAGAAAAGAGAAAAAAAAATTGATGAAAAGAAGTTTTTTGATTTTTCATAGAATTAGTAAAATGATTAATCATAATTAATTTATTTAATTTCCCTAATTAACACTAATTCAATTAAGGGTATGTTAGACATTAACAAAAGAATAGGATAGGGGGTTATTGGATTTGTTATTTCATGACCCAATAAAGCTCCCAAAATCCTTTGGGTTTCAAGCCCCAATAATAGGATTTTAACTTTTCTTCCTCGGATCCATTTATATTTTTCTTCCTTCATTTATTTCCTTGATGATGTTTATATGAAATGACGAAAATTGCATTTTGTTGAAATATAAAAATCCTTTTTGACCCATTTATATTTTTCTGGCTTGCAGTGTTCCACTTCCATACAAACTGCCTAGCAAGAAAGATTATTTATACTTATACTCCCTCTGAGCAACTGCAGTGGTGCGACCATAACTAAAGATTAAAAACCAAAAAAAACTAAAAGAAATGGGGTTAGTCCGTGGTGCGACGTTATGGTGGAGGAGTAAATTTGGTGGAGCGTAATGATATGCTAACGCTTTATATGGGGCGTAGGTATAAAATGCGTTCAGTATGGACGTAAGTTTAGTTAACGCCTGATGTCGGGCGCAATCTAAATTTGTGTTTGGTGTAGAGCGGAATATATACAACCGCCTGATGGAAGAAGTGATCCAAAACTATGCCGGATTGGGCGCAATAAGAAACTACGCATGATGAGACGGGACTGTAAACTGCGTCTGGTTACAGACTTCATTTTATTTCTAGCATCTATAGGAATTGCATTTATAGGAGGCACTAATTAGTTGTGCCCATTAACCTTTATAGGAAATGCATCAATAAAAGTATCAACAACTAAGTAAGACAAATATAAAGACCCAATCTACCTCCAAGTAGTAAGTGGCGTAGATTTAAAAAACGCCCAAATATAAAGACCCAATCTAGCTCGGTTACCATATGAGACACTGGCGTAGATTTAAAAAACGCCTGAGTAGTAAGTGGCGTAATTTAAAGTTGCACCCGTTGATTGGACGAATTTTAAAATCCCGCCCGGTGAGATGGGACTATAAATTGCTCCTGAACGAGGCGCAACTTGTATTTGCGCCTCACTCCCAAATGACAATAATAATTCCGCCCGACTCCAAACGCAAGTAATATTTGCGTCTCACGGCGGCCGTAGTTTTAAATTACGCTCGACCAAAACCAAACTAAAGACCAAATATAATTTGGTTTTTTGTTTTAGTCTAGTTTTTGATCTTACTCCGTTCGATAGCGGTTGATTTCTAGACCAAATATTTGGTTTTGGTCGTCGACTGTGGTTGCTCTCATACCCACATACCTATTTGTACTCCTGCGCCCTGAGCAAATCATTCTTCTATCTACCTTGCCTTGGTATGACACGGAACAACAATAAATAGATCAGGACAATGTTGCTTTTTAACCGAGTGAAGTGTAAATCAATGAAACCTTGATCTTGGCAAATTGAGAACTGCCACCGTTTGCTTACACACTTGAAATGCAGGAGTGATTTGACTGGGAGCCGGCTTAATATCTCACGCAGTATTCTATAGTGATCGAAAATGCTGCTGCTGCTGCTGTCCCTAATAGCCTTGTTGCCGCTGCACTTGCCCATCGCCTTCCAATGGTTAATCATCTTCATCTTCATTTTTTTAGAGTGTCTAACAATAACCAGTTCTGAGTTGCCACTACTACTACAACACTTTTTTCCCGTGGAAACTTTTACTAAAAATTTGTACTGTTTTTGTTGAAATTATTTTTTCATTGGTTACTAACAATAACCAATGCAAGAATTTGTTGTTTTAGTGAACCTTAATTAACATGTATACGGTATACAAGTTAACAAAACCCTTGTTGTAAAGTTTTGTAAGTAAAATTCGATGAAATGAAATTTCGCTATTCCCAAAATTTTGGGTCACCAGTAGTGTATTTGTTGTCACTTAAAAAAATTTCGGGTTGTCGAAATTTTTAAAAAATAAACATACTCTTTTACCCATTTACAAGACAAAAAATCGTTTTGTTGGTACCAATACAATATCGTTGGGCGTGCTGAAATCGTTCGTCAACCCCTGTGCCCTCTATCTCATTGTGAACTGCCAGATTTTGGAGATGCACCTCATTTTACTGTGTAAGCAAACTCAAATTAAAAAAAATCCATAACCTAGTAACCCTTCCTTACTTCCCACTTTCCGCCATCTTCTCTACTTATCTCCATTTCTCATAAATTTCTCAACCACATTGTGCGGAGAAGATGAAACTTAGAATAAGAAAATCCATAAATTTTCATGTTTTTTCTCTCACTTAACAATACACTAACACATAAATAAGGGTATATATGTCAAAACCAATTTTTCATTTCTCCCGGAGGGAGTATCTCAACCACATTCACGTCCTTCTCTCTCACAACCACTAAACTTATATTCCTGTAAACTTATATTCCCATTTCAATTATCTTTATCTTTAACTTATATTCCCATTTGTATATAACCAATGGTGATCTATTAAATGGATACTTTCATAATGATCCGTTGCTTGATTTCTGGGCCTTTGTGAGAATCAAAGAGAAAGAGTTTTTCGAACTTATGTAAAGGAAAATTAAAGATAGCTAAGTTACTGATATGCCATCAAATATTTTTTACAAAGTATAGAAATTGTACTAATGCATGGGGCAAATTCGGAAATCTTTTTTTTTGCAGCTTCAAAAACTGTTGCTAAAGGGAGTTCCCTTTATATAATAGAACAAGAACACCCGATACGCGCTTTTGCGCGTGCTATATCAATCATGCTCTCCTTTTCTTTTTTAATAACACATCTTAAGTCTGAACACCCTTCTTCTTCTTGTATCTTTCCTTCTTTGTCTCTACAGTTACCATCATAGAATTTCTTCTTTGTTGGTGAGAAGATAATGGAGTTGAAATCAGATTTGGTCGATTAATTTGTTCTTAACTTTTTTGTTAATTAAATATTGTTAAGATTATGGATATGCCCTCAAATAATTTTTTTGTCAAAAGTATATACCATATGAAAAGAGGGGTAAATTTGTAGCTTAATTAAATATTGTTAAGATTACGGATATGCCCTCAAATAATTTTTTTGTCAAAAGTATGTACTTTATGAAAACAAGGGTAAATTTGGAATTCCAAATTTTTCATGAAGAGTAGCTAAGGGGAGTTCCCTTTAAATAGTTATTATAGATAGATTGATATAGATAGATATAGATATGATCTAAATGAGTTAATTATGTTGGTGGCAAAAATGGCCGACAAGTAGTCTCTACTTACACATGGTCCCATGAGCTTGAAGATCATGTAAGAATATTATTATTTATTTGCCGAGCTTGTACTCCGACCCTGACTCCCCCTTGAATCATGCTGGTGGAAATGATAGCAAAGGTGGCTTGGAGGTTGTTTCAAGAACGTGATTTTCTATGGGCAAAAACATTGAAACCCATTTACTTTATTAAAAGAATCCCCCTTCAGAGCAAAACCACCTGATAAAAGTTTTTGCGCTTGGAAATATGTATGTAAAGGAGTGGAATTAATCAATAAATTTAGTATTTGGGAGGTAGGAAACTTAGCATAAATGTTTAGGAAGATAACTGGATATCCAGTTTAAGTGGTACCCTATCTTCTTACTTCAATTCTTCTCTAAATTCTATAATATTGATGGCTGATTTAATTGACCAAACCAAAAAACAATGGAACTACATCCTCGTACATGACACTATGTAAGTTGACATAGCCTCTAAAATCTGTAACATCATCTATTCCTAGATAAGTCAAATTCCAATAAAAAAAAAAAAAAAAAAAGACATTTTTAGATGGACCTTCACAAATCGAATGAAACAAGGATAGACATGGTTAGTTCATCTCTCCCAGAATCTTTTTGAAACTCATTGTGGAAACTAGACGTATCAGAGAGAATTAAACTCTTTTTTCTGGAAATGTATTCAAAATGCTCTTTCGATTAATTCTAAGCTAGTTGAAAAAGTAAAAGACATTAACCCCTCTTGCACAATGAGGACATAGAAACTACATAACACCTACTTTTCCATCGCATGTATGACAAAGCTGTCTGGGAGACATGATCAAACCCTATGAGAATACAATTTGACCAACCTCGAAGCATTCTGGGCCTCAGTAAACCATGAAGCCAACACAAAAAAATGAGATATCAATTGAGCTTCTTCTTACTAAGATGTAGTTCATATGGAAAGAAAGATGTAACAAAGTCTTTTAAGGAACATCAATGAACCACACACAATTATCAATAGAAATCCATAACCATATTCTGTATTGGACTAAGAAACCTTCTTGCAGGAAAATTAAACAACAAATAAAGAAAATGAATATCCCTTGGACAACAAAATATTTTTATTCAATTTTAGATTCGGATTCTAATCCACCGAAATGTATCAAACTTAAAATCTCAGAAGATAAATCTACTATGACGAGGAAGTTTCTCTATGTATTATATGTTGGGTGCCCTATCTTCTTACTTCAATTCTTCTCTAAATTCTATAATACTGATGGAAATGATCTAATTGACCAAACTAAAAAATAATGGAACTACATCCTCGTACATGACAGTTTGCAAGTCGACATAGCCTCTAAAATCTGTAACATCATCTATTCCTAGATAAGTCAAATTCCAAAAAAAAATAAAAAATAAAATAGACATTTTTAGATGGACCTTCACAAATTGAATGAAACAAGGATAGTGATAGAAGTGTGTGGGATTCCAACTCAAAACCAATTGGCAATGAGTGGAGTGGCTCCACACCTTATATATTAGGATCATAAGGAGGTGGTAAGCAATGTGGGACTAAGATAGTAAGATGTGGCTAAGACTTTCCTTAGTCTCCACTTAGTCTTCATTATACCCCCTCCACATGTAGGGCTCTTGAGGCCTCTACAACGTGGATCCCTGCATGGTTGTCCGTTTGGCTGCCCTGCCTTTTAGGTCTTCCGGGTCTTACATGGGTCTTATGTCACATACAGGGCCTAGCTCTGATACCATGTTAGAATACGAGCATCCAACTCAAAACCAATTGACAATGAGTGGAGAGGCCCTAAGAGATTATAAACCGCAGGATCTTAAATTACCCAACAATGTGGGACTAATAATCTCAACACGCCCCCTCACGTGTAGCCTCGTTGGGTCTAACACGTGGACAGTTAAATCGGGTGACGCGGAGTAAAGGCGCATTCAAAGACTCGTCGCAAATAGCCTGCTCTGATACCAACTGATGCAGCGCGGAAGCGCGAAACAGAAATAATATCTAAAACCACATGTTTCCGAGATACCACTCTCGAGGAAAATACTACTTTTTAATTCATCCAAGACTGTCTAATACTAGAACATAGAGCTCCTTATATTGATAACTCTAGGAAAACAATTAAATATTTCATAAACTATCAAAATAAATAACTCTAGAGCTCCTTATATAGATAACTCTAGTAAAGACATGGTTAGTTCATCTCTCCCAGAATCTTTTTGAAAATCTTTGTGGAAACTAGACGTATCAGAGAGAACTAAGCTCTTTTTTCTGGAAATGTATTCAAAATGCTCTTTCGATTAATTCCAAGCTAGTTGTAAAATTAAAAGACATTAACCCCTCTTGCACAATGAGGACATAGAAACTGTCTGGGAGACATGATCAAACCCTATGAGAATACAATTTGACCAACCTCGAAGCAGTCTGGACCTCAGTAAACCATGAAGCCAACACAAAAAAAAAAGATATCAATTGAGCTTCTTCTTACTAAGATGTAGTTCATATGGAAAGAAATATGTAACAAAGTCTTTCAAGGAACATCAATGAACCACACACAATCATCAATAGAAATCCATAACCATATTCTGTATTGGACTAAGAAACCTTCTCGCAGGAAAATTAAACAACAAATAAAGAAAATGAATATCCCTTGGACAACAAAATATTTTTATTCAATTTTAGATTCGGATTCTAATCCACCGAAATGTATCAAACTTAAAATCTCAGAAGATAAATCTACTATGACGAGGAAATTTGTCTCTGTATTAGATGGCTCTACTAACTTTGTAATCCAGACTCATCATCATATTGTCAAAAAATCATGCTGGTGGCACTGGCACATATCCGTGTGCCCCGTGAAGAAAGTATATTTGACTGTCCAAGTATATGCAAGTTCTTTTTACAAAAGAAAAAAAGGACGTTTCAACTTTTGAGTTTCTTTTATTTATTTTTTAATAAAACACACACTTATGGGAATACAGTTGCTTACCCTGTTGGGAAGCGTTCCAAGTCCATTTTTGCCTTATATCAGAAACTTGTATTTTTAAAGGCTTTTTGATAAAGTACTCCTACTTTTTGATAAAGTACTCCTACTTTTCACATTACACTAAAAAAGTGTCCCCGTTTTTTTTTAAATTTGTTAAAATGCCCTTCCCTTGACCGTTTTATTCAAAAAACGGTAAACAGCAGTTAACTAATAAAGTTTTTAATTTGTTCGTTGTAGTAAATAGGTTGTCGTTCACTCGGATGTTGTTGAGATTAAATTAAAAGGTTTAACGAAAATAATAAACAAAAGCGAGAGTCACTGGGTCTAGGATTCCACCGCATTCATATTAATAGGCTCAATTATTATTCTTCAGCAATTATCGCTCAATAAACAAAACAACAAGGACTCTTATTTTTGCCAATGTAGATTCTCCAAACATTAGTTATAAATCGTAAGCATGGGCCATCAAACATTTAAGTAAGCATGACCCATCTAATAAAATGATAACTAATTTTTTTCAAATCATAATTCAATTTTTAATTAGTGCAAAAGTCAAATAAAGAATTAATTAAAATTACCCACGTATGAAATTCGGCTTCCTCCGTCGACCCAGTGTAGGGGCTTAGCTTCTCATGATGAAAACACGCTCAAAATTCATTTTTATTGCCCAAATGGTGTTTACAAAGAAGAGAAAATGAGAAAATCAAATTAAACCGGGAATTCGCAACGTTTATAAGCGTTGCAAACCCACTGTTACAAAGAATAACAATAAACTGTCGCAGATGACAAACTTATCTCTTACGCACAAACGACAGTGTTTTACGATTTGTCCTTGCAAGTCTCGTTCTTCGTGTTCTTCACTATTTCTTCGTTGCTTCTTTGCAGATTTCTCTACGCAAACAATTCTCTCGACTCAGTAGCTTCCCAATCACTCGATAATCCTCTGTTATGCATCGTAACCCTTTATATAGTCAACAGACCCAAAAAATCTCGCTCAATCACTCCAGATAATCCTTCATTACTCGGCACTAAAAGAATATATTCTTGAGATATTTTCTTCCCTCTCTTGTCTTCTGACGCTTTCAATCAATGTTTACACGCTCCAATCATGCTTCCAACACAACAAAGAATGAGTCTACACGCTGAAAACACATGCAATCCTTCAAAACTACACCAACAGAATCCCGCGTATTGCTCCAACATCTGGTTTATGGTATGTCCACGTGACTACCTCTTCAATCGATTCCAGGGCACATACATTCCCTGTTTTGATAAAACATGTCATTTTCCAACTAATTCCAACTGAATATCCGATTAAATCTCAGCCGAACCACTTCACAAATGTACGCCGATGAACAGCCAAAAACCCATGAACCCTGATTTCTTTATATTCGATTATCCAACCAATTATGAACAAATCTAAGACTATTACCAGCCCTGTTTATCTCAAAGAAGTCCAACAAAACCAAATATAGTGATTGAATCTCTGTCGAACACGTCTAAAAATCCAGCCCTAGTTTTGTACGTTCCTGTTTTACTCCCATTCGAACTCTAGCCAATTTTTGTTGAAACGAAGACCCATACCAGCTCTGTTTAGTCCATTAGAGCAAACCCAATTAATCTCAGCAGTTTAGTCTCATTATAACACCTCCAAAATCCAAACCCTAATTCTGCCTGTTCAAACATAATTTTTCCGCCAATTTTCAGATTCAAATTGTTGAAGATGACTGCCCCTTATCCAATCCGGAAGTGCGAATAGCAATTAGGGTGCCCCTTAGTAATTGGGTGCCCTTATCCAAAACTGAGAGTCCGAATAACATGTGTCCTCCGGGGTACAAAAACCACTTTTCGAGCAACTTTCTCCATAAGAGCTTATTTCACAAAAACACCTACAAATAAGTTTATTAGTGATAAAATGAGTCCCAGCTAATGTATTTATGGGTGAAAATGCGTCGCACTTTCGTGCTCATCAAATTCTCCCACACTTACATTTTGCTAGTCCTCGAGCAGAACAGAAAATTGACCCGCTACACAGCTGGTCATATAATAAGATAGAGTTAGACCCGCTACACAGCTGGTCATGACAAATGCCATAGATAAGACGCGACAAATTTTTTTTTTTTTTTTTAGAGACCCGCTACACAGCTGGTCATAACATGGAAGAAAAAAGAAAAGACCCGCTACACAGCTGGTCATAACCCTAACAACCATAATATATATTTTTTTATAGACCCTCTACACAGCTGATCTTTTTTTTTGACCCGCTCAACAGCTGGTCACAATATGCAAGAAAAATCCTGAAAAAGAAAAATAAAAAGTTAATAACCACTCCCCCACACTTAAATATTACATTGTCCTCAATGTAATTGAGTCATCCAACGTAAAAATTAAGATGGGAAATTAAAAATAAAATAAACAAACATAAATAAATAAATAATTATACCTACTTCGGATTTGTACAAAAACGGATCTCCAAAAATTAACAGATCGAAAATTTGGTGATCGACCCAAAAACAATATTTACAAACGATGACTTCACAATTATTTTATGAAAAAATGGGGACACCGAAACCGTCAGAAAACAAAATTTACCCCTAAACCAAGTTTTTACTGCACATGGAAGTGCATAAAGAACAAAGTATGGGGATTCTATTGAGACTGGGAAAATTTCAACTGGATCATGCACGGTATTAGAAATAGGCAAATCCTCTGGGTACTTAGATGCAAAGTAATCCAACAATACTTTAGAAGCACACAATTCTAACCCTAAATTAGGCAACTTTTGGAAGTCTAGGGGTCTAGAAACAACCTCTAAGTCGGGTAAATGATCTTGTGAGGTAGATTCATCTATGGAAGTAGGCGAATCATCTACACAATCATCCACAGGGTCATCTATATGTTATGTTTGGAACAGAAAGTCACTACCAGATTCATCATCATCAGCAAATAATCTTTGACATTCAAGAACTCTCAATCTTTGTTCCAAACTAGGCGGTGTGTGTTTGTAATACTTCTCATATATAGTTTCATGTGATTCTTCACTTACCTCATGTGGAGCAGAAACTCCATACCATTGCCTACGCATATATTCAGCAAGCGTCATCTCAGATGAGGTTTCCTGATAATTTGACTTTCTACGCATATATTCCGCGGCGTCATCCATAGGTGACGTCTCCTCGAAGAAGTCATCATCCTCAAAAATTCCCTGAAAATAAAGACAAAAAGAAACGCATAAAAAGGAAAAAGAAAACACTGTACAAAATAAAAAAAATAAAAAATTAATCTAAAAACAAATATGCGTCGGCGGCGCCAAAATTAATAAAGTTTTTAATTTGTTCGTTGTAGTAAATAGGTTGTCGTTCACTCGGATGTTGTTGAGATTAAATTAAAAGGTTTAACGAAAATAATAAACAAAAGCGAGAGTCACTGGGTCTAGGATTCCACCGCATTCATATTAATAGGCTCAATTATTATTATTCAAAGAATTATCGCTCAATAAACAAAACAACAAGGACTCTTATTTTTGCCAATGTAGATTCTCCAAACATTAGTTATAAATCGTAAGCATGGGCCATCAAACATTTAAGTAAGCATGACCCATCTAATAAAATGATAACTAATTTTTTTCAAATCATAATTCAATTTTTAATTAGTGCAAAAGTCAAATAAAGAATTAATTAAAATTACCCACGTATGAAATTCGGCTTCCTCCGTCGACCCAGTGTAGGGGCTTAGCTTCTCATGATGAAAATACGCTCAAAATTCATTTTTATTGCCCAAATGGTGTTTACAAAGAAGAGAAAATGAGAAAATCAAATTAAACCGGGAATTCGCAACGTTTATAAGCGTTGCAAACCCACTGTTACAAAGAATAACAGTAAACTGTCGCAGATGACAGTCTTATCTCTTACGCACAAACGACAGTGTTTTACGACTGTCCTTGCAAGTCTGTTCTTCGTGTTCTTCACTATTTCTCTGCTGCTGCTGCAGATTTCTCTGCAACAATTCTCTCGACTCTGTAGCTTCCCCAATCACTCGATAATCCTCTGTTATGCACCGTAACCCTTTATATAGTCAACAGACCCAAAAAATCTCGCTCAATCACTCCAGATAATCCTTCATTACTCGGCACTAAAAGAATATATTCTTGAGATATTTTCTTCCCTCTCTTGTCTTCTGACGCTTTCAATCAATGTTTACACGCTCCAATCATGCTTCCAACACAACAAAGAATGAGTCTACACGCTGAAAACACATGCAATCCTTCAAAACTACACCAACAGAATCCCACGTATTGCTCCAACATCTGGTTTATGGTATGTCCACGTGACTACCTCTTCAATCGATTCCAGGGCACATACATTCCCTGTTTTGATAAAACAGGTCATTTTCCAACTAATTCCAACTGAATATCCGATTAAATCTCAGCCGAACCACTTCACAAATGTACGCCGATGAACAGCCAAAAACCCGTGAACCCTGATTTCTTTGAATCCGATTATCCAACCAATTATGAATAAATCTAAGACCATTACCAGCCCTGTTTATCTCAAACAAGTCCAACAAAACCAAATATAGTGACTGAATCTCTGTCGAACACGTCTAAAAATCCATCCCTAGTTTTGTACATTCCTGTTTTACTCCCATTCGAATTCTAGCCAATTTTTGTTGAAACGAAGACCCATACCAGCTCTGTTTAGTCCATTAGAGCAAACCCAATTAATCTCAGCAGTTTAGTCTCATTATAACACCTCCAAAATCCAAACCCTAATTCTGCCTGTTCAAACATAATTTTCCCGCCAATTTTCAGATTCAAATTGTTGAAGATGACCGCCCCTTATCCAATACGGAAGTGCGAATAGCAATTAGGGTGCCCCTTAGTAATTGGGTGCCCCTTATCCAAAACTGAGAGTCCGAATAACATGTGTCCTCCGGGTACAAAAACCACTTTTCGAGCAACTTTCTCCATAAGAGCTTATTTCACAAAAACACCTACAAATAAGTTTATTAGTGATAAAATGAGTCCCAGCTAATGTATTTATGGGTGAAAATGCGTCGCACTTTCGTGCTCATCATTAACATACATTAACGCTTACGTGGCAGCGTCAAAAAGTCTAAAAAGCCCTTCCTACGACTGAGTAGAGATGAATCCACTTGAATCGCCGAGTTGAAACGCCGAGTTGAATCAAGGCCATCTAGTGCATAACTTCCTAGCTGAGCTCCACTTGCAACTTCATCCAAACTCAGATTGAGCTCAACTGCTAAATCAATCCCATTTCTTATACACACACATTCATTCATCACCACCAAACGACAACCAACACAAATTGCACAGTCCTGCCAGTAACGAAAAAAAGACTGTTGCGTCAAAGATTTGCTTAAATCTATTTATCCAATTCAGTTTTCAGCTTCGTTGTTGTAGCATTAAGCTTACCAAGTGATGGCTTAAGCAAAAAAGGATAAACAAAAAATATTACTCTGAATACTGACGACATAAGTGCATGACAAGTTCCAGTGATCTGTATGACAAACAAAAACTTAGTTATCCACTATTTGTTCGCTACATCCAATAGATATCAACTTATGCCTCTATATAAGTTGGCAGTTCTTTAGGCACCTGTACAAATAGATTCAATCTATGGATCCTACTTAGCTTTCTTTGCCTTCCATCTAAAGCAAGACAGTCTGAGAAAGAACTAGTAATGCAAAAAGAGCACACAATTTTTACAAGGAACCAAGAATTGCTTACACAAGAGAAATCCACGTTTCATACTCACAACTCTCTCAACTTAATTGCATACAAGACATACTAACACCGTATCCTTATCAATACTACACGTCTAAGTACTACCCAACTTGGTATGCTTAGAAATTTCCTAAACCCAAGTGAGATATGTTAGCCTACAGTGCCTAGAAAAGGATACGCCAATCAACCTATATGGTTATAATTTAACTTATGTCAAATTAACAAAGCATGACACTGCAATCACATAGATATATAAGTTCTGTAGAAGAGATTCCATGAGCAAATAAATTTTGGGAAAATGTAGATGTACCTTAGACTGGAACTAAATGATAAACAACTGTCAAACAAATTCATATGGAGAAAAGGAGGCATGATGATCTTCTTTCAAATTCAACGTAAAGGACAACAAAGTAAGCATGCCATCTTATAACTAAAGTCATGCCTCTAAACAACTTAATATTGAAATTTCCAAACAAAACAAGAAATTTAGCAGCGCACATCTCATGGAAGTGATAAGAATAGCTAAAGGATGATGTGTTCTTTATGATTATGAGTGCAACTTAAGTACATAACTGATATGAATGATAATGGTTCTCCGCATTCTGAATTGCTATTGATGTTTAAATAAAGGGTGACCAAGTAGAGGGCACAATGTATACGCAAACTGAAAAGAATAAAACTGCCCTCACTGGGATTGAGATATATATCAACAATTAGAACAAAGTGAAGAAAAATAAAAGAAGAGATACACAATGAGAATACCATTGTATCAATTCTTGCCAACATTTGCCACCAGTTGTTGTAAATTGCACAGGCCTGCCAGTAACGAAATGAGTATATTAACCAATGACAGCACAAGGATAACAATAAAAAAATAATTGTTCAACATATACTTATGTTTTGATGATACATCAGTAACATTACAACCACCGTCATGCAGTGAAGAATTATGACAATATTTGAAAGGGAAAAATATCGTTTGGTCCTTTTTTAGGTGGGCCCATGTCTGTTTAGTCCTTTGGTCAAACGCATATAACTGTTTGGTCCATAATTATTTAAAAATATTAAACTGACAAAAATACCCTTCCGTGTTAATTTTTTTATATATTCTTGTAGCAGTTCATTCCAGAAATGAAGTCCATACAAAAAAAAAAAAAAAAAACAGAAATGAAGTCATATAAAAAACCTAAAAAACAGACTTCATTCCAGGAATGAAGTCCATACAAAACCTAAAAAAACAGACTTCATTCCCAGGAATGAAGTCCATACAAAACCTAAAAAAACAGACTTCATTCCCAGGAATGAAGTCCATAAAAAACCTAAAAAATGCAGACTTCATTCCGTGAATGAAGTCCATACAAAAACCTAAAAAATGACTTCATTCTAGGAATGAAGTCCATACAAAAACCTAAAACAGACTTCATTCCAGGAATGAAGTCCATACAAAAACCTAAAAAACAGGACTTCATTCCAGGAATGAAGTCCATACAAAACCTAAAAAAACAGACTTCATTCCAGGAATGAAGTCCATACAAAACCGACTTCATTCGGGAATGAAGTCCATACAAAACAGCAGTAGGTAAAAAAACAGACTTCATTCCAGGAATGAAGTCCATACAAAAAAACTGACTTCATTCCAGGAATGAAGTCCATACAAAAACATCAGCAGCATCGTCTTCATCTTCTTCGACATCTTCAACAGCAGCAGCAACATCGTCGTCTTCAAAAACACCAGCGACAACATCATCTTCATTCGTCTTCATCGCCTCCAAAAACAACAACAAAAATCATTATCTTCATCGCCTCCAAAAACAGCAGCAACAATTTCTTGTTGTTCATCGCCTCCAAAAACAGCAGCAGCAATTTCTTGTTGTTCGTCATCGTCTTCATCGCCTCCAAAAACAGCAGCAGAAGAAATTCTTGTTGTTCGTCGTCGTCTTCATCGCCTCCAAAAACAGCAGCAACATATATTGAAACAAATCAAAAACAAAAACAGATCTAAGAAATCAGCAAACATCATCGTCATCTTCATCGTCGTCTTCAACAGAAACAACAACATCATCGTCTTCACCTTCTTCTTTATCAAAGACAGCAACTGAAAAAACCCTAAAAACAAAGTTCATCTTCATCTTCAATACAAGCAGCAGCAACAACAACATGAGATCGCTCGTTCATCATCTTCTTCGTCGTCTTCAAACAAGTAGTCGATCAAATCTTGAAATCAAGATTCGTTGTCCGCAACATAACAAACGAGAAAAAAAAAAAAAAGGAGAAAAAAAAAAAACTAGATCTCGAAATTGAATTATAGATGAGAGAGAAAGTAAATCGATAATGATTTATTCTCTCCTACTTTTGACTATATATATGGTCCTTATCCAAAAGGGTATTTCTGCCACTACAGGGTGACATTTACATCATCCATGACATCAGCTTAGGACCAAATGATAATTTTTAGGACCAAATGATAATTTATATTACCAAATAGGACCAAACAGACAATTGACTGGGTCAAATGGACTAGACTGATACATATATTTTATTTTTAGGACTATATGGTATTTCCTACTATTTGAAAACAATATAATCAAAATAGCCTGATACCAAAGTTTAAAAAGTGTACCAGAATTTGCAATAGAATGCTAGCTGAAAACCTGGAAGCAAGCCCTGCAAGTTTATTTCTGGTCATATTAATATATCTACCAAAATGAAAAGAATAATTTTCACTCATCATCAACACAATCATCACAACCCCATGAATTTCTGCTCAACTCAAATCAAAACATAACTATGTATTTCTGCTCAACTCAAATCCTCAAATTGAATCATACAAACCCTAATTAAGCAATCAATTCAGGTTCAAAACAAACATTCTCACACAAATTAATACAAACCCATATCTTAAATTGAATCAATTTAATCAAATTTGAAAAGAAAAATAAAAAACTTAAATATACAGAATCAGGAAGCTCTTCAATCAACTCAAAATCGGAATGAATAAATAAAATAAAATCAAAACAATCAATCTCATGAAGAACACAAGAACCCTAATTTAAAAAAAATCCCAAATTGAATCAATATAAATCATCTATTCATGATTTGATCTTCTTCTTCTTCTTGCTGTTGTTGTGGACTATCTCTTCATCCACTGCTTCAACTCATCAAGGCTTATAAACATGTTACATTGATTGTTTCCGAGAACCTCATCTTCACCAACAAACCCTAGAATCATAATACCCGTATCATAACAGTACCACCAACAACGAGGACAACTCACTAATTTTATCCAATCGATTTCAATACCGATTAAACTAAAACCATCATATCCTTAATCATACTAAAATCAAAACCTAAAATCAAGAACATGACGACTCTTTTTCTCACTGCGTCTGTCTGAAAGAGAAAGAGAATGAGGGAAAGAATAAAGGCGTGTTGTTTTAGGGTAGTCAAATATGATAGGGTAGTGAGGTAATTTCACTCGTTTTTTTGACTTGGTAAACGATCATTTAATTCAATATGTGGGCCCAAGCCATGAAAGTAAACGATAAGGGCATTTTAACAAGTTTGAAAAAATCGGGGGCATTAATTTTATGGGTATCAAAAAACGGGGGTACTTTATCAAAATTCCCTATTTTTAAAGAATCCTATTATTGGGTGTGACTTTTTGGGGGCTTAAAGTGATGGTTCAAACCAAGCCATGGATAGGGGGACCTAATACATACAAAAAGTCCAATTTACCCTTACACATAAATAAATCAAAATTAAACTATTCATTAACCAAAATCAATTACTTTTCCTTCTCTTCTTATTCATCAATTGTGATGAAGATGATGATCATTGTTTCATCACGATGATCATAAAAAAAAACTAAAATTATTATCTTCTCATTCTTTTTGTTCACAAATCATAATGAAGATGAATATCGTGATGTCATCATGATGATGATGATCATAAGAAAAACCCAAAACTACTATCTCCTCATCCTTCTCTTCTCATTCATAAATCACAATGAAGATGATGATCATAATTTCATCATAATGAAAATGATGATCATAAAAAGAAAAAAATAAAGGAAACCCATTATTCATTTTTGCTTGTGAATGACTAAGAAATATGATTCGATCAAATTTGGGTAAAAAAAATCCCAGTTTCTGAAGCTATTTACGGCTGGGAGTTCTTATTTTCCCAACCGTAAATCTTATATTACGGGTAGAAAAATAAAATTCCTAGTCGTCGAATAGGTATACGGCTGGGAAGATTTTATTTCCCTGCCGTAATTAGTTATTTACGGTTAGGATTTCCTAACCGTCATAAGTAATTCTGATAATCACAGGAAAAAAAAAACAGAGCTCTGCTTTCGGCTACGTTTTTCCAACCGTGGTAGTACATTCGTCTAGGTTTCCCATCCGGAATTGTTAGTTACGGCTAGGAAAAACTAGCCGTAAGTTGTTCTGATAATAAGAAAAAAATCACAGATTGAGTACGACCAGATATTCCAAGCCGTAACATGAGCTTCGGCTGGGAAAAATGCTAGGAAAACCTGGCCGTAATTTGAACCTAGCCGTAATGCAGACACAGGTAATCTTGGAAGAGCTTACGGCCAGAAGTTCATCATTTCCCAGCCGTAAACTGTTGTTTACGGTTTGGAATCCTTCTATTCCTAGTCGTAAATACTATTCACGGCTAGGTCGAGTATTATATCCCAGCCGTAATTGTTGAAAAACTCAGATTTTAATCATGGTTTTGAAGGATTTGAATCAACAAAATTGTGATTTGGAGAGATTTATAAGGCTTTTCTGACTATTCTCATGATGCTTTTCATTAGTTGCTTCCAAAGTTTTCAAAAAAAGTTCATCAAAATCATCCTTCTTCTTCTTCTAAATCAAAAGAAAAAAAAATGATTTTTAAAATATTTAGTCGGATGATTAGTTCAGTTAAATCATTCACTAATCATAATTAGTTTAGTTAATCATAATTAACACTAATTAAAGCGAGGGAAAATTAGGTATCATATAAAATAGTATGATAAGGGGACACAAATTACTACTTCATGACCTATATAGCCCCCAAATTCCCATGCCTTTTAAAGCCCCAATAATAGGATTCTTTTTAAAGTTTTCTTTTTGGTTTCCCTTTTTATCCATCCCAATAAATTTTGCCTCCTCGTATCAGCTTTTTTGGCTCCACCCACGTCAAAATTGAGTTGTACCATATTTGCATATTCCCGAGCAACAAAAATCACTCTTTTCTTCGGTCACAGGCCCACATACATTTATGCGTCAAGTTTCTTAACTTTCTGATTCTTCATTCATCTCGACTTAACCCGAGATAATATTGTGGGTTTTGTTCAAGAAAGTTTGGTCGAATCCCTAATAGCCTATATGTATACACATTCATAAATTGTTTTTGGACTTTTGAAAGTTGAAATATCGTAAATTAGTTTGGGTAAAGAATTTCAGAATTACTTCTAGATGCAAAAGTTAAAATTAAGTAGAGTTTACGGGGATAAATAAATATATTTTGTGTTTCGAAACTGTCAATAGGTTTTATAAAATTGGTACACCAACATTTTTCTTAGAAAAAATACAGATACATTCATTTTTTTATCAAAATACATTATCACATGAACAAACTAAACACCTTCAATAATGGGAGATTGCCATAACATGTTTGGATAACATAATAAGATTTCACATCTCTAAACATAAACCAATCCTAGAATTCAAAAGAAAAACTATTTTACTTCAAAAAAAAAAAAAAAAAAATTTTATTTCCTTCATTTTATATTTTTAGCCGAGTAATACCTCTAACTTTTCTTCCTCTGACCTATTTATATCTTTTTCCTTTGTTTATTTCCTTGATGGCGTTTATATAAAATGACAATAATTGTATTTGATTGAAACATAAAAATCCTATTTGACGCAAGAGTCAACCATATGATCCTTGGTTAATTATAATCAAGATACTCTTAACACTAATTCTCGATTCTTCCATATAAAAAACTTTATGTGGAGGGA
This sequence comes from Papaver armeniacum, assembly GCA_023531295.1. Classification (NCBI taxonomy): domain Eukaryota; kingdom Viridiplantae; phylum Streptophyta; class Magnoliopsida; order Ranunculales; family Papaveraceae; genus Papaver; species Papaver armeniacum. Next base: position 455,414 of record JAJJWW010001306.1, read on the forward strand.
AGTACAGAAAAAGCTTGCATACAATGGCGTATGAAAGTATGGTTATCAAATTTCATCAACTTTTCTTCTAAATCAATAAGTTCTTCATTCTTACTAATCTAAAGTAGTAATTAATTTTACATTTTGTTTTTGATGTAGACGATACTACTGTTGTCTTCGTTGAAAAGCTGATTGCTAATAATCTATGTATAACTTACTTGGAAGATGAGTTTCCTGAAGTAAATTTTTCTTTAAGATTTTGAAGTTTTTAGATATTTATTTTTAATTGATGTAATGATAATTATTAAGTAGATTTAGATGTTTATTGTTTAATTGATGATAGACGAAACATGTTGTTTCTTAAATTGATGATGTTGATGTATTGAATCGATTATATAATATTGTAAGTTGGTGTATCATGTAAGTGTGTTGATGATGCGATTGTTTCTCATCTTAATTTTGGGATTTTTTTCGTTAATTTTATGGCTTGGTTGTGTTTCCCTTGATTTGATGATGCAAATCCATGATTTAATGTATGTATTGAAATGACTAGGGTATCCAAGTACACCATAATCTTTTCGTATCAACCTATAAGTCTAATACCTTGAGTGATCATCTATGGACAAAATCGAGACAATACGACAACAAGGTATATACTTGATAATAGTTATGGTATAAAACCGACATAATATAGGATCATTATCAAGTGTTTTAGATTAACATACAAGTGTATTTACTTTTAATTATATTAGAACAACTATAATTGCGGAAAATAAAAGTGAATGACACAACAAGATTTTGTTAACGAGGAAACCGCAAATGTAGAAAAACCACGGGACCTAGTCCAGTTTTAAATACTCTTATAATTAAGCCGCTATACAAAGAACAAAGAAAACTTCGTATAGTTGAGACCAATTAATCTACACCTAGTTACTTAGTTCCCTCAGTATCCCTGTGTATACAACCGTCTGGTCAACGCACGTGAATCCTAAGATAGAAATCACTATATTGAGTTGCTTTACTTATGTAAAGTATTAAGCACTCAACTCCTTTTCATCGTATTCCAAACAGTAAAGATATGTTGAGTTTTGACAAAGGTTCTTCCGTTTAACAAGTAAACTTTTTTGTTGGGTAAGATCAATTAAGATCTGAAATAATCAGATCTAGATTCACGAACTATCACATTCGGATATTGAAGAATCCCACCAAATGATAGTTGTTGATCTATACGACTACATATCAAATCTACCAAAGATAAATAAGATTTTAGTCGGATCTCATCCAATCAAGTTGTGTGCATTAATAGCACAAGATGCGAAACCAATCAAAAAAATATTGTTGTCATCAAATCTTCAATTATACCTGCACACAAAAAACTTGATATCACTTATGATCAATCACGCACAGAACGGAGTCTGTTAACAATGGATGATCACAAGTTGTCTTTAGATCTAAAAGCAGTTCTGAAGATCCCGTCGATACTTTGATCTAGTTTGAGTGACCTTATTTCAGAAGAGAAGGCTCTCAAGAATAATCAAACTAGGTGCAATCAAAGTTTCAACAACCGTTAGTCAATCAAATCAATAATCGAAAACTAAAATAAGCTCTTGTCTAGTTTCCCACCAACGGTACTTGCTAGAGCTTCTTGATCCCACAGAAGTCTTTAAATGAGCGGATGTAAGATATTTTTCCTAATTAGGGTACATTCCTCTCCAGTATATTATTACAAGTAATATTAGTAGTCGGCTCCGCCGAAAACAATGAAGTTTGCCTGGCTAAGGATAGTTTATAAGAAGAACAAACTTCACTAAATATATACCAAGGTTGTTTGGACAACAAGGAAATTCTAAAAGATTCTCAAGATATGCAATAAAGTACCTAATTCCGGTTTTCATATCTTCAACTAATATCCGACCTGTAATTCTGAAATCTCTCTTTAGAAAATATTTAATATTAGTTTAGCACTTAACTAATATAATTTCTCTACATATATGTTTTGATTGCTGGAAAATCAAAGACATATAATTCGAAAATTACGATTAAAAGATTCTCCAATCTTCTTACCTGATCATTTAGATTAATTAATCGATGCATATCGTAGGCATGGAAGGCTTTTGGTGTGAGACCAGGCATGAGTTATGTTAGAAATTTGGCACCCATTGTGTGTGTACATTCCCAAAGTCCATTTTGGGTGGAAAAATAAAGTCATATGCTTGACTTTGTCAAAGGAAAAATCTTTCTCCAACTAACCAAGCCATGGTGAAATATGTGTCTTGTTTCTTGCCACCATGTGTTTGCATGATGCTAACAAGTGTTTAATCATTTACCCCATGTGTTTAATCCATGCTAACAAGTGTTACAACTTGCTCCAAGTGTTTGGTTCTTCCTTGACACTTGCCAAGAGAGGATACTTGAAGTTTAAGCATAAATAGGCTTCTAGTTTCATTTGTAGAAACATAAAAAGTAGAAGAAAACTGTAATACCCCGATATTCGGCAGTGGTTGGCTGAATGGAATATAAGTAATGATTTGTCCTTTCCTAACACCGAGGCCTTTTCAGCATACAATTGGCTCCAGAGTTGGCAGAAAACTCTACAGTTAAGCGTGCTCGGGCGGGACTAATCCAGGGATGGGTGACCATCCGGGAAATTTCTGCTGGATTACCGCAGCGATGCCCGTTGAAAACCCACACTGCCGGATAACCGCAGTGGCTAAGTGGGGACAGTATCGGTGGAGGGACGGGTCATTACAAAAACACTACAACCAAATAATAGTGAGTTTAGCAAGAGATAAACCAAGTACGGAGATTAAGTTAGAGAGTTCTATGTGAGCATTCAAAACTAGAGAGTTCTAAGTGAGCATTCAAGTTAGTGAGCAAGCCTTCAAGTATAGAACATTAGTCGTGAAGAATTACCCAAATCCCTTAGTGTCCTTTGGAGAAGAAGTTGAAGTTCTATAGGGTATTTAGTTTGTGGAAATATAGTTTGTGCTCATTTTTGTGGCACCTACTCACCGCCGAGTTTGAAGGTTCAAGAACATAAAACGCAAGTGATCCATCGGTTCGACGTCATCCTCATTTGGAGCTGTTACAAGGTACGAACTAATAACCCGCTTCCGCATTCGATTTGATCGACTTACATATATATTCGTTATATGTGAATAACAAGTTCCTTAGCATTCAGTTTACTAGTATCAAGTTTGTCTAAAAAATCTTCACTATCATTTTTTTTTCCTTCATAAAACCATTAGCTCCTGATTTGTTTTCTCTCTTCTTCTAGGATTTGTTAATTTGGGTTGTTTAGATAGTTTTCGGAAGATGAGAGAAATAAGAGAGTGACCGCATCTTATACATAAAAGCATCACAGCCCAGTTGCACTAATTCAATTTAGCATGACCATGAATCTTTGGTTGCTCTGTTGCGATTTCAATTTCCGGACTATGGATGCAAATTAAAAAGAATATGGAAGAACCCTAATATGTCGAAATATTATAAGACCGACAATTGATATTAATTGAGCATTCAATTAAGATCCTAAAAAATCGAATCTTATATAGCATCTTACCGTAATTATTATCCCATGCTAATAGCGCCCAAAAAAACGGCCATAACTAATCACCCATTATTAACGGAAATTCTATTCAACAAGTTTTGTTAATGGATGAAGGTTAATTTAGTCCCGATGAAAATGTGAAAATTTAGATCAAATATTAAACTACTTTTTTAAGAACACGCAATTGGGGGATAGAAAAAGTAATTGGGGGATATAGATTACTTCTCCCAACCCATGGTGTCTGATAAGGGGTGATTTTTGGTATGAAAATACTAAAATACCCTTTGGTTAATTAAAAACATTATGAAAATACCATAATACCTCTCTACTAAAACAATAAAATCAAAAAACCAAAACATATATCCCCATTTCTAATTCAAGATCTAAGACCGTTAGGGGTTTAGTTTTTGAAAAAAAAATTTCAGTGTTCTTCATCGATCTTCATCGTTCTTCGTCGATTAATCGTCGATTCAAAAATTTCTTCGTCGAATAACCAACCCGAATCATTAACAATGCCTCCACGAAAGAAACCAAATGCCCAATCCAACTCAACATCATCGATTGCTCAACAAAAACAAAGCGGAAAGACTTGCTAAGATTGCTCAAGAGCAAGAACACGAAGAAGCAACGTTATCGACGATCAACTACACAAATATATGGCTTCATGAGAAGGTAAGTCATTTAAAACTACTTTTTAGGTGTTTAAATCGATCTATGGCAATGGGTTCAGTTAGAATCGCGAACCCTAACTCAAACAGTTGAGTTTTAGAGTACCTAAGCATTGAAATTTATATGAATACAAAGTCTTAGGTTTATGAGTTCCGGCATTGAATCTATGATGAATACAAGGCTTAGGTTTACAACCCCAAAATAACCGTAGACTGAATTTTCACTACCGGCATTCAATCTAGGATGAATATAAAGGTCTTCGGTTTGTAGTACCGGCAGTGTTTGATAATAATTCGTGTATGCCGGTAGTGGACTTAAAACATACAGAGAGTTTATGAATTTGCCACCAAGACCAGGCATTGTTTTTGGATTCATTCTATGCTTAGGTGTTAAGTACCGGCATTTGTTTTTAATATTTCGAGCATGCCGGTAGTACTCTTAAAACATACGGAGAGTGTATGAATTTGTCACTAGTACGGCATAGATTTTTGGTTTCTTTACATGCCGGTTATTTGTACCGGCGTTGTTTTTAAATAATTAGAGAATGGTAGTGGACTTAAAACATACGGGAACATTGTCAACAATTCCGGCGTAGATTTTAGGTTTCATTTGTATGCCGGTAGTTGGTACTGCGCACTATCATTGATCAATGTGTACTGCTAGGAACATTGTACCGGGCGTTGTCTAGTTTAAAGTATTCAATGCCGGTACTAAACCGAAGTTGAGTTGTCTTATATTCATTGCTTTCCGTGTGCTTACGATATAGGTCAAAAGCAAAGGAAGCCAACAAAAGAAAAAATAAAGATGTTGTCACTAAGAGAAGAAGGAGGGACGGTCTTGATACTCCTCGTCCTCGCCTCCTCGAGGGAAAGATGAAGGTCGTAAGATTCGTTTGGGGGCTGGTACAAGAGGGATAATTTGGGAGAGTGGTGTTGACCGTAGTCGACTTGCAATCCGTGAGCACAATGAGCAAGATGAGCAAGATGAAGAGGAAAGTCAATTAGCAAGCCAAAGCGAAGTTGGTGGCCCAAGTCAACAACCAACACAAGACAATGGCAAGAAGGGGAAGGGCAACGTCAAAGTGAAAGTTAAGGGTTCTCACCTTCCTCACATTGATGACATGATTCCCGACCTTGATCGTGGTAGAATTTGGGGCGAAGCTCCGAACCGAAAATACTATTTGGATACAAGGACTCGTGGGCTCGTACTATCTATCAAACCTATGTAAGCATTTTCTATCTTGTACATATGTATTGTTGTGTATTTATGTAAAATCTCTTAATTGTATTGTCTCTCCTAATTGTAGGATCATAAGAAGGCTGTGCGTGTTTGCCGAAACCAAGTCGCGGATGGTTGGGACTTGTCCGAGGAATGTGAAGAGGTCCAAAGAATAGTAAAGGATTCTGGTCTATATGCTTTGGTTGAAAATTATGTGAAGCCTGATTCTCATATCTTGTCAATTGCTTCGTCGAAAGGTATCATGGTGAAACCGATACCATGCACTTCCCTTTTGGGGAGATGACCTTCATCCTCGAAGATGCTCGAACATTCTAGGCTTGAATGTTATCGGCAAATCAATTGCGAAGGAGTTGAGTCTCTAGACCTAGAATGGTCGAAGTTGCACTGGTCCGACTAACAAGCTATTTGGTTGGGACTACAAAACTTCGTGGAGAGCTTTTATGAATCCACGTCCGGTAAGACAAAGACAATCAAGTTGACGCTCGCTTAAGAAGAATTTTGAAAAGACAAAGAAAAGAAGTTTGGAGGATGGATGGGACCCTAAACAAATTCGTTATATGCGTCGCCGCTTACCCTGTTGTACATCTTGGGAACTAGGGTATTCACGACACCAATGGCAACGGGGTTAGTGTGAACTACCTTCACTTGGATCCGTTGGAAGATGTCTATGGATATTCTTGGGGCACCGCGGTAATGGCACATTTGATGATGGAGATGAGAAGGGCCTCTAAGGCTAAAACCAACCAATTTGTGGGAATTTCACTCTACTTGCAGTAAATTTGTTCTTAAATTTATGTTATTGTGTATATTGTTCATATGTACTCTTATCGTGAACTTAGAAACAAAACTTATTGCTTCACATTGGAATAGGTGTGGGCTTATGTACACTTCCCAACCTTGTTCAAGGCCTACCCCTCCTTGAAGATCATAGATCTTTCGAGAACCCGATACGCCTCTAGCTAAGAGATACGAGTTCAACAAAGACTCCAAAGCCCGGTAACATGGGTCGACTGATCGATATGAGATTGGCTTTGGACGCAATGAGTACCAAAGATGTTGTGTTCGACCCTTACAAGGAGGCTAGAGGAAATCGGCAGGTTTTGAGGTTTGGTAACGTTGTATTTTACCATGGGCCGTTGTTCCACCCAAAAGGATACGTTATGGCTAATCCTACGCGTGTGATGCGTCAACTTGGATATAAGCAATTAGCATTTTTCCAGACGGCCTCTTTTCAATGTTTTGATCTCGACCTTTCTCGGTGTTATTCAACTCCAAATCGGTTGCATGTAGAGTATGTTCCGAAACCGGACCCAACAGATTGGAGGGATAGGGAACCACGTCGTTTGGTAGATTTTAGTCAGTGGGAAAAGTTGGAGATTGCTGAAAACGGTGATGAAGTTGATGCCGATTACATGGAAGAGTACCTGGAATGGTCACATCCTTATGTCGTCCGCCCGGATGACGTCCAAGTTCCTCCCCAGAAAAACCCTCCAGTTCCAACTCCCGCACAGGCACCCCCTACGATGACCCAACTAAATAACACCGTTGGATTGCTTGTAAGTATTGTTAATTGCTTGTCGTTTAATATACACATAATCATATATGTATACTAATTATGTGTTTGTTATATTAAACTAGCGGCGTCGGCTTGGCAAGTTAAAGAAGATGTTGGGTTGCAAATACCAGGAAGGAGAGGTCTGTCCCTTGAAGAAATGAAGGAATTCGAGCAAAAGCTTGATAGAATTGAAGCAACCGACCCTAGTTCAAAAGCTTTGTTCGGGAAACTAAGAAGAAACCTGCCCAAAATAAGCAAAAGACCCAGTGATTTAACTCTTTAGTTGTGTTTCTTTTTTTGGATCGTGGTTGTCACGTCTTGAACAATTCCAAACTTGTTTTCGTTTGTACCTCGTGTTAAACTCTTTAGTTGTTTGGTTTGCTTTTGGTTTAGGATACTGGATTAAGAACATTTGATAGCAAAATCAAGTTGGTTGGTTTATGTTGAGCGTGTTATCCTTGCAAGATTTATTTGTGACTATTTCCGGCATAGATAAATTAGGATAACAAAGCCGGATTTTGGGACCGGCATTGTTTAATATTTAAACATCAATGCCGGTTTCGATAACCGGCGTTGAAAGTATTTATAAAACCATACGGGACAAGAATACCAAAAATTCAATGTTCTCAGTATAGATATTCGATGGTGCCGGCACGGTAGTATTTTTCGACATCTATGCTTAGGTTCATCGATAATTTGAAAATTTTCATAGTTTTCTTAAAAACCGACATCGTAAAATTGAATACTTCCATGCCAGTACACTCGCTTGTTTTGAATAAAAATTCATTTCGAATGCTCTTCTATTTTATTCCTAATAATTAATCTATTACATTGGATTTGAATCTTTTAATTAAAACATGCTAAAGATAATCTACTTCCATCCCTTTTCAACAATTACGGAACCTTTGAGCCTTTCTCGAACCTCTTGAAGACATCGTCCGGGAGTGGGGTGTCAAGGATCAACTTCATTGGTTCTTCTTCTCTTTCAACATATTCCTTTCCCTTCATATAACACCCATCACACCCATCGATTGGCTTGCATTGGCCCTTGTGGTTTTCTCTTGACTCGCTAGTTGAACAGCTCTGTCAAACCATTGAAACTCATCGCACTTTGGGTGATTCAAACACCTTAGAAACATTCTTCCATTTTCAAGCATCATCGTTTTTGCAATCCAAAACCGGCGTGTCCCATCACGGCCTTCTACACTTTGAATAAATAAAAGGACAGTCCATGGCTAGATGAGAAGGCGACTTGCAAATTTGACACTTGCAATGATGACTCGTAAGAGAAGATTATATTAGTCGTGGGTCATAGTAGTGAAGATCATATTGTTAGTAAATCTACTTACTTTGCAAATAGAGGAAGATGATGAATCCCCCATCCTTTGTGAAGCTTTAACCGTGCTTGCTTTCTTGAGAGAATGATTTTTGTTATTTGGTTGCTGGTTTGTGTATAATTTTACAAGCGATTGCTTCCTTTCGATCAGTTATTCCCTACATAAGAACAACTTCGCATTCATTAGAAGGTTCACTACTAGCAATCCATTAGTAATGTTCAAGATACTAGGTGAAAAGTATTATTTGGTCACATACCGGAGGGATTTTATAGCATTCCGACGTATCCCGATAAAGCGGCTTTGCATTTGTTGGATCAATATATGGCACCACCTAAGGATCGAATGAAAATTAGTTCCAAACAACATTAAAACACTATGCCTAAACACATGTACGGCATGCTCGACAATTGTTCCGGCATAGTCTAAGTTTACCAAAACGGAAGACCAAATTTGAAACCTATTCCGGCATATGTGTTTCGTAAGACTACAACGCCGGAAGCAATGATGCCGGCATTATCGTAACATATTGTTCCAAGCCGGTACAAAATTAGGCATTGTAAAGTAATCGATATCGAATGCCGGAATTTAGCTTTGGAAAACATTTATTCCCGCATGTTTTTTGTAGGTACCGCATTGAAAAGTTGTAACTTAACAACGCCGGTTCATTTGTTGGCATTATCGATAGTGATAGTACCACGCCGGTACTAAATTCCGGCGTTAATGTTTATTAAGTTTCAATGCCGGTTTTTGGTTTGGGATGGAATTGTTTCCTGTATGTTTTTCATTCAATACCGGCATGGTAGACGATAAATGAAACCATGCCGGTTGAATATTCCGTAGTATATTCCTTGTTAGGTAAAAAGGTTAACTCTGTACCGGCATAGTTTTTTGGTCGAATTCTATGCCGGTTGATAATTCAAATTGGGGGATATAAGTGTACCGGCATGGTCGTAGTATGAATACAATGCCGGTACTTGGACTACCGGCATGGTATTCATACAACTACCATACCGGCACCGAGGTTTTTCAGTTGAAAAAATGGCGGGTTTAAAGAAAAAATTGGATTTTTCGACATCTTAACAGCTTTACCTTTGTGTTGGGGATGCTAGTATGTTGTGCAAGTTTATTTTCTTGTGTTGGTTCTTCATGAAACTCTCCATTCTCGTCAAAATCATCATTCAAGGGTGTTGGCTCAACAATGAGTTGCAATTGAGAGTTGTTGTAGTTAGCTGAAGATTCAAGATATGCTCCTTGTTGTAGTTGAGCTAAAGATTCGGCAGCAGCAATCCTCTCTTCACAATCATCCTCCATTTTCCACAAAAATTTTTTTCTCTCAAAATATTTTTTCCTCCTTCTACTCTCACCTCACTCACCTAAAAACAAATAAAACACACACTAATCATTTAACAAAATCTTAAGATTTTACTAATTATTATTAACCACTAAACCTGATTAGTGAGGGGTAGATTAGGATTTAAAAAAATACTTAGATAAGGGGTGACCCAGAATTGATATCTGGATCCAGTTTTTGTCCTTTTCTTGTATCCCCCAATTACTTTTTATATCCCCAATTGCGCGTTCTTTTTTAACCGTACGTAAATTTTATGTAGATCTTATATTTTGGGCTAAAATATATACCATATAAACGATGGATTTATGGAAAAGAGAAAAGCCAAATTTGGGTTCTTCAAATTTCCACTATTGTGAAACTACCATTTACCCCAAATATTGTGAAACTACCATTTAGTTTCAAGCAGTAACACATCAAACATATTGTTTTATTTTAACTCCAGAAGTATTATATACAATTTCTTAATCTGGAATGATAATGAATCAATGATTTTTGATGAAGAACCCCATCAGTCATCGCCAGCTTTTATATAACTTTGATGGTAATCTCGATTATAGTTGATTAAAAATAGAACTTGTTTTATCTCTTTATTCCATTATCATAGTTGTTGGCAACGCGGATAAAAAGGAAAACAACTCTCTGCCACGATGTTTGCTACGTCAGGAATCGCGATCACTCAGCTGTTATACAGCGGGTCAAAGTAGCACGATTGGATTAATACTACTATAAAAAAAAAGAATTTCTTTCGGAATGCATTTGATGCCACATAAATGCAGTAATTAAGGAGTGCGTTAAAATGTCAACTTCTCGAATTCTATAGCAAAATTGTAAGACAAGAAACTCAATACATCAAGATCAGACACTATGGAGCAAGATTGCTAATTGGGGTGCCAGGGATTGGTGGGGATGTACCAATCCAAGGCAAAAATTGTTTTGTCCTATATAAAAACTGTGTCTTATTATAGTTTTGGTACACCCCCACTAATCCTGGCAATCCCATTAGCAGCCTTGCTATGGAGAGCAAAAAGTTTACTTGTTTTTTCTTTGTGTTGGTTATCATCTTTTCGTCGTCTTATTTTGCCGAGTCAGAATGTCTCTTCGCCGGTGATAATTGGAGTTTTGGCGGTAAATGCTGCGGAGGAACAGAATGCAGTATCGATACTAGCTATACATGTGTAGCGTGCAATGCAGAGAATCATAAATGTGGATTTTTGAGGGGAGAATGTTGTCATCTTGAAATTGGTGGACAACTATTATTATCCTGCAAAGGTGGCTGGAAGAAGTTGTTTGGTGAGGGAAGATGCGTCACTGTCACCTAAAGGGAAATTACTGATGGTGTGGGGTTGAATTTGTTTATTATTTATTCGTGTGGTTTACGATTATTATGATCAGATGTTAGGCGTTGATTTGCTACAACTATATCAGGTCTAGCGGAAAAACTGTAGCACAAGACTGATCAGTTTTTTCTTTTTTTGTTTTAATGTGTGTTGTGCTTTGTTGGATGATGCGTGGTTTATCATTTTCTTGATATTTCTTGTATGAGACACATTCCGTGCCTGCTCGGGATCACTAAGATTGTAATTAAGAAGCTAGAGCCTGGAGCAGTAGTAAATGTACCTAAGATCTTTAGATATCAGACCATTGTTGAACACATTCTCTTCAGTCATGGTTTTGGCACGTAGGTTTATTTATCCTTGATTATAATTAATCAAGGATAAATAAACTTAAATGAAATGGTCTAAGAAAACTTGAATGAAATTTTGAGATATAAAATCGTGATGAACAGTTTGATTATGAAGATAAGTTTATGAGTCGAAATCGAATCCACTAGGTGATTCCAAGTTGCCTACGTTAAGGGCTCAGGCATACAAGCTATCTATGTTTTCCATATTGATTAATACTACCTCCGTTTCTGGAAAAATATTACTTTCACTTTTTCATCTTAGCCTAAAATTAGGCTAAATTGAAAAATTGAAAAAAATATAAGTAACACTTTTTTAGAAACGAAGGGAGTATTGTTATCCTGGCACTTTTAGGGGCGACCCCGAAAGAATTAGGGGCGATACTAAAAGACAAAAAAGGTCACCCAAACGTAAATCTAAGCTACCCCTTATCTTCGATTTTTCGAAATGGCCAATATGCCCTTATACAATCCGTAGCCAACACCATAATCGGTAGGTAAACATACAATCGGTAGGTTAAAATGAAACTATACCTACCGATTATTGTGTTGATACTTCGGCTAATAATCTCTTTTATAATCGGTAGGTTATCCAACTTGTAAGACTACCGATTATAAGGAGCCCCATATTCAACCCTGGCCAAATTCCATAGGTTTTGAGGGGTGCAGAGCCAACCATAACCACTTGGCTTGAGCTGTGGATGTAGCCATAATCGGAAGTCTAATAGGTTACATAAACTACCGATTATAAGTTGCCCCAAAATGAGTTTTTTCTAAAATCATTCACGTAATGAATTTTGAAATCTACCATAATCGGTAGGGTATATGATTATATAACCCACCGATTATAACGAGCCCCGGATCCAACCTTTGCCATATTGCATAGGTTTTGAGTGTACACAGCCAGCCTTAACCACTTGGTTTGCGTTTTGGATGCAGCCATAATCGGGAGTTAAATATATTACCAACCCATCCGATTATGGGTTGCCCCAAAATGAGTTTTTTCTAAAATCATTCATGTGATGAATTTTGAAATCTACCATAATCGGTAGAGTTAACAACTTAAAAACCTACCGATTGTAAGGAGCCCCAAATCGAATCCTTGCCAAATTCCATAGGTTTTGAGTGTACAGAGCCAGGCATAACCATGTGGTTCGTGATTTTTATGCATCCATAATCGGGAGTTCAATATATTACCAGACCCTCCGATTATGGTGTTGTTTGGTTACAGAAACCATAGTTGTTTTTTAGTATAATAATCGGATATTAACGAAACCACAAACCTCCGATTAAAAATATTCGGAAGTCAAGGTGCTCAATTACTTTCCGATTATGGTGTTGTTTGGTTACAGAGAACAAAGTTTTTTTACATATAACAGTCGGAAGGAACATTACAAATAAACCTACCGATTATTGTTATTCGGAAGTGAAGGTGCACATTTACCTTCCGATTGTGGTGTTGTTTGGATATGAAGATGTGTTTTCTTTACACATGATAATCGGAGAGAAAAGTATATTAGCAATCCTCCGATTTCGACCAAATATTTTGCACAATCCCTTAATCGGTAGGTTAATAACGTATAATCCTACCGATTCTCGACTAAAAATTGGAACATCCCTGAATCGGTAGGTTAATATATAAACTTATCTTCCGATTGTGTTCCAAAATTCAACACTTTCATGTCTCTTCATGTGATTCGCTTATGAGTCATCGTTAAATGCATAAAATGTGTAAAATAACTATTCTTAATCCATAAACATAACGAAACAACTAATATTCCGACACAAACTTTGAAAACGACATAATCCGACATAATCCAACATAAACAAAGTTATCCATAAAGTTAACGAAAAACATCGAGAGTTTACAACATCGAAAGTTTATTTGTTCCTTTTTGCTTTGATTTTGCGACCTTTACCACCTCTACGACTTGGACCAAAGATCATCATTGGTTTCATAAACTTGAGTGCTCGATGACGCCCGAGTTCTTTTGTTCACCTTGGTTGTAGGTTTCTTTTGAAATTTTTCCCCGAACTGAGATGCATACTCCTCATTGTCAACGTTATCAATCAACTGTTGGTGGTTTTTTATCTTCTCAATTGAAACAGGCTCTCCGGACTTTATACAATCAGTGCACCATTTCGACAAACGCTTGAACCTGTTCATCTGTTTTAAAACATAGCATACCATCAAACGGTTATTACTCTATTTTGACCCATAATATTAAACTAAATTAACAAAACAATACGTACTAATCTATCAAAACCCGCAGCTTCTCTTTGAGGATACTCTTGTACTAAGTCGGCTTTGCTTTAAGATCACGGATTACACGAACATGAGAAACATTCGGTACCAATCCATGTAGTTGGGAGCATTTTCAAAACCTTGGTTGGCTGCCCTTCCTTGGTTGATCAAGTAATGCGCCCTTCTATCCCAATGGAATTTACAGGATGGTGAACCCTTGTGAACCACCGTGATAGAATCTTTATCAGACTCGCAGTGCTCCAGATCCAAAGTGAAATTGCCATGGATTTCCTCCTTTGGTATACCTTGTACAAAACCGTGTTGTCGCATCACCCTTGAGGCATTGTACATCACATATCCCGTGGGGTACCACAACGGTCCAAAATAAAGTGCCAAATCGGACCGACCCGCGATATGTCCTGTAGCTCGGTCTTCCTTGTATGGATCAAAGCATACGTCTTGGGCATTAAGTGAGTCCAAAATCTCCCTCAAACGAATCAGCTGCTGCTCCTTCGTCCTAGAATGGTTGTCATCGAAGACGTACTTTCTTCCTATAGGGTCACCTTTCTCCCACGCCGGGTTTTCAATGGCCAATCCCAAGATAGGGAAGTGGACGTAGATCCAAGTCTATAATGTCATTTTTGCAAGTATTAGGAAATTGATTCTTCAATAGTATAAAAAAAATAAAAAAATAACCAAGTATGTGGAGTTAATAAACAATACCTGTAGCAGACTCACGTTCCCGGCCACTTGGCTAATTCCAAGCCTCGACGCCTTTCTCAACTCTTCCATCAACCACGCATGGCATGCCGTGCCCCAAGAGTACTCATGCACTTTATCGAGAGGATCCAGAAGTTGTAAAAGGTTGGCGTCGACCCGATTGCCACTGGTATTGGGGAAAATGACACATCCCAATATACATAGGAGATATGCGGTGGCCGCGTGGTTGACTTGCTCGTCCGTTAAAGTTCCTTTCTCTTCTTTTTCCTTGGTGCCCTTGAACATATCCATCAGAGTACCCATGTTGAACTGTCTAGTTCTATACTTCATGCAGGCTTTTGAACTCAGTTGTTGATGTTTCTTCATCCCAACCCAAACACTTCTTAGTCAGATCATAAAGATTCCTCCATTCCAACTGCTTAGTGAACTCGGCCCTAACACCCTTGCCATGGACGGGGAGTTTAAGAATCTGCTCAACATCATCTGGGGTTATCGTCATCTCCCCAAAGGGCATATGGAAGGGTTCGGTCTCAGGATAAAGTCTCTCCACAAACGCCGATATAGCCACCCGGTCATGTTCCAACATTGAGTTCTCCGCAGCATTGGCCAACCCTGAATTCGCAATAATGGTCTTGAACCTTTCACATTCATCCTCCAAAGGCCAATCTAGCATTTTTGTTGGTGCGGCGGTCGCTTTGAGTAAACGAACCGCATCGGAATGATACTATTAAACACATGAAAAGTTAAAAAATAAAATTAGAATAACCTAAAACTACAACCCTTAAAAGTATTACGGAGAAAAACATAATAAGTTAATAAAATGGATACGATCATTACCTCGTTTCATATATTTTCTCGGCCCAGATTCTTTGTATCCAAATAACAATTGTCCTCCATCCTCCGGCAGCCCAAGGATTACACCTTCTGGAATATCCTTCACCTTCAGTTCATCTCTGACAAGGTGTTTCGCTTTCTTTCGAGGAATATTTTTCTTTTCGGCTTGTCCTACTTCTTCTACTTGTTCAATTTATGGTTGTGATGGTGGAGCACTTGGTTGAACACCTTCTTGGATTGGTTGTGATAGAGAGGCACTTGGTTGAACACCTTTTTGGATTGGTTGTGATTGAGAGGCGCTTGGTTGAACACCTGATTGAACCGGATTACGATTGAGGGGCACTAGGTTGAACAACTTCTTGGCTTGCTTGTTGAGTTCCAACTTGACCACTTGAAGCGGCGTTAGCGATCCTAGCTCTCCTTGCACTAGCTGTCGTGTTCGACGCCTATCATTCCTTGCACTAGCCGAGACAATTGCATCTTGGATGTTTTTACCTCGCCTATCCCTAAACAACAAAAAAAGTACAACAGGTTATGAAACTAAATATTCGGTTGGTTGATTTAACAAATTGCCTCCGATTACTCTCAATCGTAAGTATCAGTTCACCTAAAGCTACCGAATACGTATAATCGGAAACAAAATAAAATTTTTGGTGTTCGAATATGTTTATCTACACACAATAATCGGAATCTAAAGTTCAACATAACCCTCCGAATACAAATAGTCGAAAGGCATAAAAAGTCCACCTACCGAATGCCACACAATCCTAAGCCTCACAAAACTAATGTCTACCGAATATGCATCTCTTTGTGTCCAGAAACAAATCAAGTTGTTAGCCTAAACAATCGGAAAGATATTACAGAATATATCACCCGATTATTGCGTCTCTAATACTTGTTCTTCCCTAGTATATTCGGAAGGCAAAATCACAATTAGCTTCCGATTATGATCGATTTAGGCCTCAGTAATGAAAAAAGTTATATAATCGGTAGGATACCTAAATTTTTACCACCCGAATATGACAAATTTTCTCGTGAAATGAAGAGTTCGACCATAATCGTAAGTTTATAACAATACCTAACCTACCGATTCTGGGTAATAACCGAAAACCCTAAAAAAATAAACATGGATTCGTCCAATTGAAGCAATATAAACCATATTAATGGTAGAATCTTACCTAATCGGCGCCATTTGAAGTTGCCTCAGAGTTTGGCTATCAGTATCGCCTACTTCATCGTCTTCGTGTTCTTCGGATTCGTGAGTTAAAACCTCTTTATTACGGGCATGCAATCCAATATTCGGATCCTCACCGCGCACTACGTTTTTGGTTCGAGCTTTCTTACGTTCCGTTTCTTTCATCTTTATAGAGAATAATCGACGATGAACGATGTATAGCGAGGAGAGGGGGAGAGTTTTCCTCTCTGCAATCGGAAGGAAAGAGGAGAAGAGGAGTTGAAGTTGAAGTTGAAAAGAAAATGAAATGAATTTGAATTTAGGTCAACTTTGGTTTTATCTGTCAAACGGTTATTAATCGGTAGGTAATACCACCTAATTATCTACCGATTGTTGAGTAGCTCAAAATCGGTAGAGTGGGTTACTTATAACCCACCGATTATTGGAAGCCCCAAATTGATCATTGGCCAAATTCCCTAGGTTTTGAGGGGTGCAGAGCCGACCATAACCATGTGGTTCGTGATTTGGATTTAGCCATAATCGTAAGCCAAATAGGTTACCCAACCTCCCGATTATAGGTTGCCCCAAAATGAGTTTTTTTTTTAAATCCTTCATTGTAGGAAATTTGAAATCTACCATAATCGGTAGTCTACTCAACTTAATAAACTACCGATTATAAGGAGCCCCAGATCGAACTCTTGCCAAAATCCATAGGTTAAGAGGGTACAAAGCCAGGCCTAACCATGTGGTTCGTGATTTGGATGTAGCCATAATCGCACGGAAGATAGGTTCCAAAACCTACCGATTATAGGTTGCCCCTAAATGAGTTTTTTTTCTAAAATCCTTATTTCCACACCACCTAAAATTGAACCAAAAGATTTGAAGTCACTCATTTTATTGAATCGAAAAAACATACATGTAGTTGAAATAAAATAGAAGTAAAACACATAAAATTGTTCAATACATCGCCCTAGGGATTCTCTACGAGTTTAATTATATTGGGCGAATTGCCATTCAACTTCCTCCAAGAGAGTGTAGTGAGTCCTCGTGCGAAACTCATGACCGTACCTTAATTCGTATTGAGTCCGACCCAAAGAACACTGGAAAAACAATTATTTTAATAAGTCAGCGTTGTTGAATAATCATAACCAAATAAATAATTTTTGATGAACGGCCTATTGATTCACAAACTTACTCTACTCATGCGGTCTTCGTTTGGCATAACGTCCTTACGAGCTTTCAATTGTTTCTCGAAGAAAAGACGCATTCATTGTATAAATAAGCGTACCTTTCCCTTATCTGCGTTAGTGTCCTCCTTGAACGATTTCCGTTTAGTGCTTTGAAAACCTTAAACACACGTTTCCACCAAGCATTGGTGTTTTGATCATGCCCAAGGTAAGTCCCTCCGGTTGGGTCTTCGCATCGGCCACCCATTGCGCTTCCTCAACGGAGTGCTTTGTGAGAGTGGTGTGTGCTCGACAATAGCAACATCTTCTAGATTATTGAACGGAGTTGGAGCCATTTTTAGTGTTCCAAAGTGATGGGTAAATCGATTTAGGAAGATTGAAAGTGATGGGTGAATAAGTTTGGTAGAGATAGGTCTCTATTTATAGCAAAAAAGTACCCAACGGCTAGTTTTTTTAAAAAAAAAACGGTTACTTCAACATAGTTCTCAGTTTCAGTAGAGTAGTATAATCGGAGGTTTGTCAATATGTATTATCTACCGATTGTGTTTGGTTTTCGAGGCACGGCTAGTTTATTTTGAACGAACTAGCCGTTGGAGTATAATCGGTAGTTAGATCAACAATTAAAACTTCCGATTTTCATAATATTTTGAAATTCATAACAATATCACCTATATTTTTTTAGTAGTTGGAGTATAATCGGTAGCTAATAAACTTACGATTATACGGTTTGCCCCAAATTTAGTTTTTGCAGAAATGTCATTTTTTTCGAATTTGGGAACTAGAATAATCGGTAGTGAATAAGACTTCCGATTATAAAGTTGCCCCAAATTTCTTTCTTGGCGAAATCACCAATTTTGGGAATTTAGGATCTACTATAATCGGTAGTCTCGTGAGGTTATTTCCCTTCCGATTGCCATAGAAGCCAGATGCGAGTTTGGCACAAAATCGATAATAATCGGTAGTATAATATAGTTACTAAGCTTCCGATTTCTGTGTAATAATCGGGAACAAAATAGCTTCCGATTGTGTAAGGGCATTAACGTATTCTCCGCGTTTTTGGACATCCCTTAACGGTGTATATGGGTTGGGAATAAAAAAGTCGCCCCTAATTCTTTCGGGGTCGCCCCTAAAAGTACCAGGATTGTTATTTGTACAAGGGATTTTTTGTGGTAGGAGGAGTTAAGTTCCAAAAACCGCCACGAAATTATCCACTATTTGTAGGGTGTCAAATATGAGTAGACCGATTCAACTATGAATAGGACTATAGGAGGGTGTCAAAAACAAGGCCAGAGTGCTGGCAGAAATGTACCATTGAAACTTAAAAAAAAAAAAAAAAATCCCATGGAGTAACCAAAAAAAAAAAAAGACGCGGAAGAGAAGTTCGTGGACGGTTTTAGTAGTTGTGAGGCATCATAATTTGCGATACTGGCGATTACTTTGGCAATTTTGTATCTCATTAAATTACCTCCAATGGTGAAAGAATCTCGAATAACATTGAAAGCCACACCTCCTTGGAATTTTCCAACTGTTAGTCTGTTACAACCTGAACAAACAATGCTCGCTTTTTAGCGCCGAAGAAGAAAAAAGAGGTTCATAAGCACTTCCATTTTCTTCAAAAATACTCCCTCCGTCCCTGATTAGATGAGCTACTTGTAGTTTGCACAAATTTTAAGGCAAGGAGGAAAGTGGAGTATATTTAAGTATTTTTTTACAATTATACTCTTATGGGCAATAATTAGTAAAATTTAGAAACGATTTATCTCTTAAACTATACAACGGTTTTTTATAAATTTATACCGTTAAAAAGCATTTTAAAACACCTACGCAACGAATATAAACATGACTATCAAATTATACATATTTCTTATAGAAAAAATAATCAATTAAAATGGTAGTTTTAGAAATATCCCCTTGGTTAGTGAAATAGCTCATCTATTTGTGGACAAAACTAAAAACCAAGTAGCTCATCTAATTAGGGACGGAGGGAGTACATGTTTCCTACTTCAGCTGTAATCATGAAAACAGCGACGAAACCTGGATTTTGTGTCTGGGTGGGCTAAATTTTCTTTTCCAAACACACAGATTGTAGCAATCTAAAGTTCTCAAAATTATATACATCAATCAAACCAATGTACACTGTTTATCATTTTTTGTATGTTAAGGTTCAACTCAGTGACAATATTTTAAATTACGCATACCAATGTATATTAAGACTTAGTATTTATTATACAAAAGTGCGGCTGAATGCAGCCCAAATTTTTTAGATCTTATTTCTATATGTTTGTATAGTTTTCAAATCAGATAATGAAATTATGAACCGATACATCGAAACATTTACACATCAATCTTTCGTCATTGTTTGCGAGAGCAAAAAATAAGCATGCGCTAAATAGATTATGAGATTTGGGCTAATTTTTAGTTTACGCATGAGCCAAGTTTTAGTATGTATTTGGAAACAACATGGCCTAATTAGGTCAGATTGTGGTGGAGTAGGGGTAAATTCCATCTTCGATTCTAATTTTTAAGCACTATCCGAAACAGAAAAGTTCAAAGGAACGAAAAAAACACAGCATAATAATGAAAATTGAAAAAAATCATGTGAATATGGCATACTAATGGGCTAATTAGAATGTTTACCCTGGACTAATCTATAATTCTTGACAATTAGGCTACACTAAATATACTTTTCCACATTTTAGGGTGGGATGTAGCCTACCTATGCCACCCCAACTCCGTCCCTGCATGAAAATAAACATGGTGGATTTGATGGAAGAAGACTAGAAAGAGAGAGTCGGTACTGTTTTCAAACCCAAGGCATACGTGCTTCTAGATTAATGGAATATATTTTAGGGACTAGAACACATCGTTTTGAA
This sequence comes from Papaver armeniacum, assembly GCA_023531295.1. Classification (NCBI taxonomy): domain Eukaryota; kingdom Viridiplantae; phylum Streptophyta; class Magnoliopsida; order Ranunculales; family Papaveraceae; genus Papaver; species Papaver armeniacum. The sequence goes on from JAJJWW010001306.1 coordinate 475,808, forward strand.
ATATAATTTAGCTTTAGAGGATTTATATATCACGAAATAACAATAGACAAATGAGGATACATAAATACAAAACTCTATGACTTCTGCATTAAAATCTGGTTATAGTTGGAAGAAACCGCTAAGAGCAACTGCAGTGGGGAGACTATAACCAAAGACTAAAAACCAAAAAAAATTGAAAAAAATGGGTTTACTCCGTGGTGCGACGCTACGGTAGGAAAACCAAATTTTCCAGGCGCAATTTTAAAGTTGCGCCTCACTTTTTTTTTTTCCAGGCGCGCCCCATTTTTTTTTTTAATTCGGGCGTAACTTTGAGTTACGCCCGATCATCAGGCGCAACTTTAAAGTTGCGCCCCAATCAGGCGAACTTTAAAGTTGCGCCCCAATTTTTTTTTCTTTTTTTTTTTTTAATTCGGGCGTAACTTTAATCTCCGTCCCACTAGGCGCAACCTTTAAACTTCGCCCGACCAAAGACCAAACCAAAGACCAAATATAGTTTGGTTTTTGGTTTTAGTCTGGTATATGATCTTACTCCTCTCCGTAGCGCTTGGTTTTTCGACCAAATTTTTAGTTATACTCCTCGACTGTGGTTGCTCTAAGCCGCTAAAAATATTTGAATTCTGCATCAACACTCTATGAATATTAACACGAAAAACATAAAAAATGGAAAGTACCTGTGAATCCAGTGGATCTGCTTCACGCGAGACAAGGTGTTGCAAACTATAACAATTACACTTGATGTGGTGGCTATAGTTGGGTCAATTGTATGCTGAGGTATCGCTACATTACCACCCATTCCACTAATTACAGCCTCAAAAAGCCGATTCTAGCAAGCAGAGCACCGGGTCCGGAAGCAACCGAGCCAATTGATAGGCCAGGAGAGACATGCATCCCTAAGATGGCATCAATATTGTCCATCTTCTACATTTTCTTTGCCCCCCATGCTCCTCTGCTGGTTGGAAAATTAGGACAACAGTTCATTGTCAAAAGCAGAAAATAAAATCAATTTACATTAGAGACAGTTCCCTAACAAAAACTATGCATGGAATATGTCCAACGTCACAACATTTCTGTTTGAACCGCATTCTAGGTTTGAAAAACTTTGTGAGCTGAAACCTTAACCAGAGAACAAACAAGTCCATGAGACGTGAAGTTGCATTAATGTCAAGAAACTAGCTATCTAACACAATTGGCGAAAGCACGATATCAAGTGGTTGAGAAAAATATGTTTAAGCTGAATAATTTTAAAAGGGGGGAAGCCAGCCTGGACAAGTGAAAAAGGTAATCCGATGCACAGATACGAATGACATGTTAAAGTACAACATCCATCCACATCGAGGGATTCGAAGGATCCCGAAGGAATACCAGACCATTTACTGTAAGTTAGTACTTCAAACGTGAAGACCAAGAGTTGGCACCAGTTTTATAACAAGGGTGAAATGTTCTTTTTAATGCAGACATTTAAATTCTTGTGAAAGCTAACAAAACATCTACATATTTATAGGTGTAAATAATCCACAGATACAGGTGGAGCAATCCTAGGAGGCGAGACATTAATTGCAGAAGAAGCGTGAAGCACTGAATCCTACCACTCAGCCTTGGCGCGAGAAAAGAGATATGAAATGAACCCGTGAAGACAATAGTGTAAAGTAGGGACGTGACAGCCATCAGGTACATCAACAATAAATGCACCGACTAAGTGGTTGAGAAGATAAGGACGACTCGGTCAAAGTAAGACTCGGCTAAGAGTATCACGGGAGACATCGCCAGCATTCTCCAAAGACGCTAACATCGGGTGAAGAGGCGACATGAGGAAACATCACCAAGCTCGGCCTAGTACATCGGGCAGGGCATCAACCAGAGCCGAAGAGAACATCAAAGAAGATACACCATGACATACACTGTAACTCGGATGTATTAGCACTTGCGGCTATAAATAGAGAGCTTTGTAGAGAGTTAAGGGCAAGTATTCAGTAAGGGAGAGATAGCACTAAGAGCTTGTAAGTGAGGAAGAGAAAACTTTTGAGCTAGAAACATCCTTGTAACTCCAATTCAAGTAATAAGATCATCAACCCTTCACCCCGTGGACGTAGGTAATCATACCGAACCACGTATATCTTGTGTTCTTGTACATCTCTTGCTTGATTGCTTCCTTGTGTGTGTGTTTATGTTTCTTGGATGTAGAAGTAAGATTTTCCACATCTACATTTTGGCACCGACTAAGGGGAACGTGCAACATCATTTGATACCTTTCAATCTAACCATTTAAGAGAGATTCCAAAGCTCCTAAGACATCTTCTGATGTTAGTTGATGCTAAGTGAAAGACTCTTGTGGTTCTCAGTTGGAAATCTAGTTTTAAAAACAATTCTTTTATGAAGTTTTTACTTTCTTAGATTTTCTCTATGAAAATCTTTAGATCTCTCGTTTCGTGTTGAAGTCTAGATAGTTTGCTATTGTTAAAAGCAAGACCTTTACCATCTGATTGAACGAAGTTATTGAAAACACTTTCTTTTCGATTACCCTATCATTTAAGTTTTAACTACGCGATTTCTTTTTCGAAAACACTTTCTTGACGTTAATTTCCGGTTACAAATTTCAAATTTTAACTGCGGTTTATAGGGTTTTCTCGATAAGTTGTTAAGATGAGTTGTTAGAAAGTTTTGAAGCTCCCAAAAGATCATTCTTGATGCTTGGTATAAGCTAGAGTGAAACTTCATCTCACGGATAACACCTTGTCGGGGATAACTAAACTCAACACCAGCAGTGGCAAAACCAGCTCAAAACCATTGAGTTAGGGTTTTTCCAAAGCAAAGACTGAAAAGGGGCAGGATGAGTACTTAGATAGTAGTCCTATCCTAATCCTAGAACAAGAGTCTTACAGCACCAATGGAAGTCCAAAAAAAGTCGAGAAACTTTAGTTTTGGCAACTGGTGTAGTTGATACAACCGGCAAAACAATTGATGGAAGTAATCAGTACAAAAGAAGGTCAAGAAAGAGATTTTCCGGTAAGTTGTACGGAAGATTAATGATTTCTGGCACTTGGAATGTAGGACAAATAATGATTAATGCGTAGGGAAAGTACCGAAAGCAACGTGACATAACCCCTTTTCACAAATTCGTCTTGTTAGTCAAAACCCCCTAATTTACTGAGTTCAGCACACTGTAGCAAAAAAGAATCGTACTTGTAATCGAACTTTTTCTTCCCTCTCGAAGTTCGGAATCTGTTGTACTTCATTCTTAACCTTTTCTAAAACAATCCAAAGTGAGGTGCTGTTTTTTGACGTAGGTAGGGACGGGCGAAGATTATCAGCCGAACCCGAGCCGATGGCAAGCATATCGATTCATCGCAGTAACTCGAGGAATCGTACAAAGAGCGGCACTAGCATGCATGAAGAAGTAACATATCCTAGACAACAAAGTAGCCGACAACACTAGCAGGAAGAATCTAGGGCACCAGGTGGTGGCATGACAACTGTTGATGAGGAAGTTGATTTAGGCCGAGATGATGATCTTTCGCCGAGAGGATTGCGGATCAAACCGAGCCAGCTGAGGCCAGGAGATATGGTAGATGGAAGGACCGCATCGGACACTGAGGACGATGAGGAAGCACAAATTACGCGAGAGGACCGAAGGCGAGCAAGGCAGCGTGCAGAGTATCGATTCGCCTTGGAACAAGAAGGAGGGAGGCTTAGGCACGTGCGCTTGGAGATAGGCAACCCCAACAGGGATATTCCACCAGCTGCAGCCACCACAACCACTGCTCCTCCAGTAGCTCCACCAACTGCGCCGCCACTAACAGTAGGGAACCATGTGAATGGTCACTCCAGTCACGAGAGTACCGACCCGACATTGCTCGCGATCTTGGCCAATCAGAAAAGGCAGGAAAATTTCATGAGAGAGTTACAGAGAAGAAATCTGGCTTTAGAGCACGAGAACTAACAACTCAGGAATCGGAGATCTGGGTCGCGTGGATCTTCGAGCCGAGGAGCCTCTAGTAACCATACCCGATCGAGGCGTACTCGGACCCCTCCTCCTGGCCGAGAACGTGTACCCGATCCTAGCCGAACAAGGGGAGGGTACGGACCACCCGAGAGATCCTCAACCGAGGAAGAAGTACAAAATAGGAGACCCGACGCGACAACCGAAGCTAAGATTAAGCAATTGAAGCAGATGGTCAAGAAGTTGGCAGGCGATGAGGAAGATGACAAGTTGGCGGAAGTAATTAGCGAAGCGCAAAAAACTCCATTTACCAAGGCACTTGAACAGACGCCGTTCCCCCCCAAGTGTACCCTTCCCACCTTCCCATCAAGGTTTGACGGCACAGGAGACGCAGGAGAACACATCAAGATGTATAGCATGTCTTTGCTGTAATGGAAGAGCTACGACGTAGTCATGTGCAAATTCTTTCCGGCAAGTCTGGAAGGCGAGGCGAAAAACTGGTTCTACACCTTTCCCGATGAATCCATTGGCAACTACGGGTCCCTAGTGGAAACATTTCTTGAGACCTATATGCATAACAACATTGCTCACCCAAGGGTAAACAGATTATTTATACTGGCCTGACGGTTTCGAGAACCCCTGAGATCTCTGACAGATCGATGGAGGAAATTATGTACTAATATTGGGAAGGTTCCAGTCGAGCAGCAAATATTTGGATTTGAGAATTCATTGGGAAAGTCAGATCCCATCTGGATAGCAATGTACACAAAAAATCCAAAGACGCTAAGAGAGATGAGGAAAATGCAGGAACATTACATAGCATTGGAGGAGATACAAGAAGGAGTACAAAATAGAGGAATCCAAGAAGCCAACACGGCAGCGGAGCCTGTCCCTATGCAAGATCTGAGGCGACCCGAGAAAAGGCCTGTAGCCCCACAACAAGTCTCGGGCAAGAAAAAATGGGTCGAGAAGGGAAAGAAGCCACGACACGAACCAAGAACCTACACACCCCTGAATGCACCATTAGAGGAAATATTCAAGGAAGTGGAAAAAAGAAATGACATCAGATACCCGAAGGCTAAGGGCATCCAGTTCGACGAAACAAGAAACCATCCCGAGTTTTGTCATTACCACCAGTATCGAGGGCACTCAACTAACAATTGTCGAGAAGTAAAAGATATCGTTCAACACTTGATCCGAGACGGGTACTTACGACATTTCGTCAAGACAGCGCCGACACCAGTCCATCCCTATGTTCCTGTGCACCAAGTAAGGATCGACAGGGGAACCCAGTTCACCTGCAACACTATCTCATACTCGGTCACATAAAGATTTGATCTCGGGATGGGTATCACTTCCAAGATTTGTAAGAGGGATCGAGCAGGGAAAGAAATCTTTAGTGTAGCAAAGACATTACCAATGGAACCGTGGATGATGCAGCCGATCACCTTCTCAGCTAAAGATGTTCCTTCGAATGGCCAAGCACATGGAGACCCACTAGTGATCACCTTACTTATTGAAGAATGAGGAGTTAAGAGGATCCTGATGGACAGTGGAAGCTCGGTCGAAGACATGTTCTATGATACTTTCAAGAGGATGGAATTATCAGACGATATCTTAATTCCTTCAACTTATCAAATTTACGGCTTCAACGACACCGTTATAGTACCAAAGGGAGAAGTCACACTCAGATTTTCGGACGGAGAAGGAAACCTGGACACGCTTACTACTTTTTGTGTTGTGGACGTCGGGTCACCATTTGAGGCGATCCTCGGCAGGCCATGTCTCGCGGGTATCAAAAGAGTGGCATCAGGGTACCACCAAAGGCTAAGATTCCCATCTTATCGAGGAGTTGTGGAAGTATTGGGAGATCCACAAGCAGCAAAACAATGCATGCATTTGTATATCCAGCAAAATGAGGAAAGACGATCAAGGCAACGCCAAGAAAAGAACAAAGCCAAGGAAGCCAAGGCCGAAGAAGAACTAGAAAAGGTGCTTTCACAGGCTATTGCAACCCATGAAGAAGGAGAAAAAGAGGTCTTATAGCAATCAAAGGAGGCGACATCGGTCGAAGAATCGAAACCTAACTTCTCGGCTTTAGAGCCAACCCGAGAAGTTAACTTAGGTACTGCAGAAGAGCCGAGATTAGTAAAAATCGGAACCTTACTAACGGACGAGCAGACTGAACAACTGATAACATTGTTTAAAAAACACATGGACGTGTTCGCCTAGCAGATGCGTGATATGGAGGGAATTGACCCAGACGTATGCTCACATTATCTAAGGATATACCCCAAGTTCAAGCCAATCCGACAAAAAATGCGGAGAATTGCACCCGAGTTGCAAGCAGCGGTGGAGGCCGAGTTGAAAAAGTTACAAAAGGCGGGAATCATTCGAAAGGCTCAGTACCCACAATGGATATCTAACATGGTGATCGTACCAAAGAGAAACGGGGGAGTTAGGATCCGCATCAACTTCAGTGATTTGAACAAGGCCTGCCCGAAGGACAGCTTTCCTCTCCCCAGCATCGATCAACTAGTAGAGTCAATAGTTGGGTATAAGGCAGTCACGCTAATGGAAGGATACTCGGGGTACAATCAAATCCCATTGGCCCCTGAGGATCAAGAACATACGTCATTCTTCACACCTAGTGGACTTTATTGTTACACCAAAATGCCATTTGGATTGAGAAATGCGGGTGCTACTTACCAAAGGTTAGTGGAGGACATGTTTGAAGACAAGATTCATCACACCATCGAAGTCTACGTGGACGACATGTTAGTAAAAATCAAGATAGCATCCAGCCATATTGGCGACCTACGCGAAATTTTTCAAACTATGAGGAAATATAAGATGCGAGTCAACCCTGCTAAATGTACTTTTTGGGTCACTTCGAGTAAATTTTTGGGTTACATAATTACGGACGAAGGCATAGAAGCGGATCCTGAGAAGATTAGGGCTGTGGTAGAAATGCCATCTCCAGTGACGGTGAAAGACGTACAAAGACTAAACGGCAACTTAGCCGCACTCGGGCGATTCATTTCTCGATCTTCCGACAAATGCAAAGACTTCTTCGGGACACTCAGAAAAGGGGAGAAGTTCAGGTGGAGCGAGGAGTGTGAAGAAGCGTTTCGAAAAATAAAACAACACCTAGCGAGCATGCCGGTGCCACAACGACCCGAGCCCGATGAAGTGCTTACCTTATATCTCGGGGCAACGGGTTATGCAATAAGTGCGGTCCTGGTTAAAAATGTTGGGACAGAAGAGAAGCCTATATACTTTATAAGAAATACCATGAATCTAGCCGAGAAGAACTACACCAGGATCGAGCAACTAATTCTCGCTTTGGTATGGGCGACATAAAAACTACGGACGTACTTTCAGACTCACAGGATCCGTGTACTTACGAAGTCGTCCATAGAATCAGTACATACTCGATAAAGCATCAAGGTCGGGACGGATCTCTAAATGGAGTGATCAAATTAAGCAGTTCGACGTCTTCTACGAAATGAGGACTGCAGTAAAGGAGTAGGCAGTGGCGGACTTCTTGGCCGATTTTCCTTTGGACGAGGAGGGTGAGGTCGAGGATATCTCGGGCATGGAGGAAGACCGATAAGATCCGTCCGATCTCCTCGATACATGTGACCCGACACGGTGGGAAGTTTTTGTAGATGGGTCATCCAACAAAGATGGATTTGGTTTAGGACTCGTCTTCACTACGCCAAAGGGGAAGAAGATGGTTCACTCGTTTAGGCTCGAATTTAAGACAACAAACAATGTTACTGAATATGAGGCGGTAATACATGCTTTGCGAATGATATTCGAAATGGAAATCCACGATGTAAGGCTCACTAGCGACTCTCAACTAGTCATTAGACATATCAATGGACAGTACGCCATACAGGCATACATGACCCGGTTTTGCAGAAGTATTGGGAACTCGCCCAATTTTACATCGGCCAAATACCAAACATTAAGTTCCGACACATCTGCAGAAAAGATAATCGCCACTCCGATGCACTGGCCTACATTGCTTCGATACTAACAGACCCGAGCGAGGAAGGCATTCGAGTTATGCGAATTTTAACGCCATCTATACCCGAACCAATAGACCTCAAGGAATATGTAGCAGTTTCCACGGCCGATAAATATGAAGTTTGGGATTGGCGTAAACCCATTCACCAATACTTGGAAACGGGAGAACTGCCCAAAGGGCGACCCGAGATCAACAAGTTCAAAAGCACAACAGCGGCGTACGAGTTGCGAGATGGTGTCTTATACAGAAAATCCTATTTAGGACCGTTATTGAGATGCTTAAGCAAAGAAGAGGGGCACACGATCTTGAATGAATTGCACTACGGGGAAACGGGTAATCATAGCTCGGGGCAGAGCCTGGAAGCTCGAGCAAAGACCATGGGATATTTTTGTCCTTACATGAATGAAGATGCTAAGCACATGGATTTAATTTGTGATGAGTGACAGAAGTTTGGTAAGAAGATGCATGCACCGGCAGTCACTCTGAACTCAGTTATTAGCCCCAGTCCATTTTCCAAATGGGGGATCGATATCGTGGGGCCATTACATGTCGGGTCGGGACAAAGAAAATACTTGATAGTGGCCACGGACTACTTCACCAAGTGGGTAGAAGCGGCACCCCTGAGACATATTCGAGACAAGGACGTATTCCGTTTCATTTGGGAGCACATTATCTGCCGTTTGGTTGTACCAGCTGCAATTGTCTCGGACAATGGGAAACAATTGCAGGGAAAAAATATTTACCTATTATTAAACACTTACAACATTCGAAAGAGCAAGGCGACACCCATTTACCCACAAAGTAATGGGCATTCCGAGATTATAAACAAAACCATAGCCGACAACCTAAAAGAGAAGTTGTACGGGGAATACGGCGGATGGTGTGAGGAGCTCTACAACGTTCTATGGGCTTACATGACTACACACAGAGACGCCACTGGTCTATCACCTTTTATGCTAACGTATGGCACCGAAGCTATTCTCCCTACAGAAGCAATGATACCTACAACAAGAACTGAGCTTGGAGACGAAACATCTCGGCAGACCTGATCTTGGCCAAGATCGACGACTTAGAAGAAACTAGGGAGATGGCCCTGCAAAAAATGGAAAACTATCAAAGGCGACTACAGCGTGAATATAACAAGCGAGTTCGACCGAGAGAATTTCAACCTGGGAAGTTAGTACTGAAAGAACTACCCAGTTATGAATGTGACAAGAAGGGAGGAAAATTAGCGGCGCGATGGGGCGGACCATACACGATTGTGGAAAAGGTGGGAGAACGGGCATATAAGATATTAAAACCGGACGGAACACCCGAACCGCGGCCGTGAAATACTAGACACCTAAAGCTGTATCACCCATGAGAGGTGCGAAAACATGTATGATATCTAGTCATTTGTATCCTTGAAAATCCACGTGGAGTAGGAACTATGACAATTGCGTCTAATGGTCATTCGTACTCCGGCGACGGCAGTGTGCAAGTGCCGAGGTGACTTACACTCGAATGGGCATTCGTATTCGGGTTTAAAGTGTGCAAGTGCCGAGGTGCCTTACACTGGACGGGCTATTCGAACTCAGGGCAGTGGAAGTGTGCAAGTGCCGAGGTAGTCTAAGGGCTCTGGCGGTTGGAAACCAACGGCCGATTATCATGGCATGAGTACTCGACAATCGAGCATACAACATTGCTCCCATCGCAAGTGGCCGAAATCACTTGACCAAGGTAGCTAATTGATAGATCCTTGGGGATATTGAGCCAATAAATCTTAGGAAAGACCAATACCCTACCACTAGATCGAAATAACGGTGATGAGATACCTCAATCGGGACATGGCATTGGGACCGATGACCCTCCATGTTGAGTGTGTTCGAAAGAAATGGAATTTTTACGAACACGTTAACACACTTTGTTGCAGGGAACAACAAGCTCAACATTAATAAACAACCAAAGTATGAACAAAACGACATAAGGGAGAATGTCAAGTAACAAGAAAACAATCGGTTGGCGACGCACCACCCCATAAACAAAGAGTTAGGAAAGAAAATAAAGGTGTTCAAACGAATTATAGCCTCACATAAGGAGCAGAATAGTGGCGCAACACTACAAAAGGTCCATCTATGCCTTTGGAGGAACTGATCTCGAACCGGACTTTTTAGCAAAGCAAAGATCGGCTCGCTTCTTATCCATCACTGCTTTAACACCTTTTTTCACTCGAACAACCAGCTCGGAATTGAACCTCTCCTTCTCAGCAGTGAGACTCTGAGTCAACTTAGTCGATGCCGCCTCAGCAGTGGCTACTTGCCCAAGAAGATGGGTCTCCCTCGCCTTCAGTCGAACATTCTCCTCCTCCAACAACTTCACTTTCTCTTGCTCGGCTGCAGGGGCAAAGACACCGATTAGAATTATGACAAGGGCAGCATAACAAAAGAACGACTACAACCAAAACATATTACACACAATAATACCTTCAAGCAATGGAAACACTTCTTTCATAGTATCCTCGGACTTAAGTAAACTATACTCAAGGGCCGATATTTTTGCTGTTAGCTCGTTGTAAGGCTGCTCATTGAACTCATTGGTGGGGAAGTGCTTCTTATGATCTTGCCAATCAGCCTTTTGTCGATCATGTGTCAGTCGCAAACACGACATCTCAGTTTGAAGCCACTCTAACTCTTGGGATACCTTCTCGAGTTGTCAGAGCTTTTCTTTCAACTATTGATTAGACAGCTCGGCAGCATCTCTTTCCTTCAAAAGCCGCTTACGATCGACGTGCAGATCCCTAAGTTGATATCTGAACTTCTCACATTGACTCTCCAAATTATCGGCCAACAACGTCTTATTGGCAGCAATCCCTTAGAACCGAGATAAGCTTGCTCAAAGATTATCCATCTCATCGGGCACATACTCAAATCTTTGAAACCGCTAGAACTCATCTCGAAGTTGTTCAAGCTCGGACTCTTGTCGATCTATCTTGTCATCCTTATTCACAATTCTTTGGCGTAGATTCTCATCATGATCCAGTTCAATGTCTAGTTTCGTCTTTAACAAACGGTACTCTGAAAAGGCGTCGGCATCAATACTAGACACCTCGGCTAAGAAGATAATACTAAGCTTAAAATATTGGCACTACAAAATAAATCAAGAAGATGTGGGTTTCAAGCATGTACCTTGGGCATCGACCAATCGTTTCTCAAGATCTCGGGCCCGTCCTTGCTCACGCTGCAATTGAAGCCGAAGATCCTCCTTCTCCGCTAGATCTCTCCAACGAATAGTATCATCCATCAACTCCTTGTTGACCGCCTAGGAACATTGTAAAAGTTAGTGATCATTTCACTCTACAAACCTATGGATAAACAAAACAACTTACAATTCGATCAAAGGTGCCCTTTAGACCAGCAGAGTACAAAGCTACGAAACTGATCATCTTCTCATTGGACAAGGATCCAAAGTCAGGAGAAAGGAGAGCCCCTAAAGAATCACACATATGGCCCTAGACAGTAAAGGAGGTGGTACTGCCCGAGTTAGGAACCACAGGAGAAATGGGCTCCAACAACTTGTTCCCAGAAGTAATATTATCTTCGCTACGAGTAACCACATTATTTCCACCATCACCAGACTTTTCCATTTGCTTCGGCTCCTCTTCATCACCATCGGCCTCTTCCTCTCCATCAAAAAGATCTTCATCTTCATCACCATCAGATTCAAGATACACAACACCATCAGCAAGAATAATCCCTTTACCAGCTGACTGCTGGGGCACAGTTTTTTCGGGGGCAGACAAGTCGCCCTTGGTCTCCTTACCCTTCCCCATGGATTTACCACCTACAATGGCAGAAGAAACATCGGCGGTTTTTTGAGGTGACTTACCCTGGAAATAAGATAAAGGAAGCCGATCCTCGGGATCCTCACCATCTCCAAGAACTATACCTCAGCTCCACTCTTCTCAACCTTTGACTTCTGCACATGAGCCTTCGTCAGATACAGTCAACGCAACAAATAGGGGCAAGTACATGTACTGTAAACAAAGTAGTATATTTGTTACCGTCACTGTCTCCTCCTCGGCCCCTGTGCTAGAACCTCTCTTTCGAGGAACGAGAGCTTCCGGTTGGGCGGTCTGGGACTTGAACTACAAAAAGCAGGCAAAATTAAAATATTGCTGAAAACATGAGCCGACATCGACCAAGACGGAGGAACTTACCCGATCAACATTGACGACCCATAAAGGATAGGGCTCGGCCGGAGGAGAAAACTTTCCACTATAAAGAGGACCATAGATGCCTAACGGAACTCGATCCCAAGCTACGTCACTGGTATGACGGGCATGCTTGTTAGTCGTCTTAGTAATCTTCCCCTCGGAATCCAAAAGAAGCTTCTTAAAGCCCTCGGGGATAACCTTGTTGCGGTGAGGGCTAGCAGCAAAACCAGCAAGGTCTCCATTAGTAGAAGTCCCACTCCGGTAGTTGGAAAGCAAAACCGGCGGAGTATAATCGCCCGCTTGGGAAGGATCATATGTCGACCAAGCAGTAGGAGTACAACCGCCCAGACTTCGCATTTCGAACTCATTTATGATGCGGAAAGTATTACCATTCCACTGAGCCAAGGCTCGATAAGGGCGGATCTTGGAGAGGGATTCATACATAAATGGACGACTCGGGTCATACAGAGGAAAGCGCAACCCGAGCTCTAGCTGACCTTTAGTAATGACAGTCGCCTCGGGCGAGTGGGAGAAGTTGGTGACATCACTTCTCTTCCAAACTCCTTTCTGGCCCGATAAGAGAGTAATCTTGTAATCATGAAGATTGAAGTCATCCTTCAATTATTGAATGAACTGTTCGTCCGTCAAGTCTTTGGCAGCCTTCTTATCATTCCTACATAAAGATGAAGGAGAACCATCAGAGAAAAGAGAATTCAGGGTGCGGGAATCATGATGGTAAGGATTATCAATAATAAATAATGAATCGAGAGGAGCACCATCGTCTTCAGAAAAGGTATAACTTATGCACATTTTTTCTGAGTTGAAGAAGCATAAGCCATTAAAGAAGCAGAAAAGGTAGAACTCAAACTGAAAGAAATAAAGACGAACAGCGAAAACACGGTGACTGCAGCAACGGAAGATCAACAAAAAATGAAAAGGATTAAGATCTCTCGAAAAGATCAAAGGGTAAGAAGACGTCAGAACAACGGTGAGAAGGAGATAGAACGTTATTTTGAAAAAGAAGGCAGAATAAGAAACCAAGGGTTTAAGGGAAGGATTTATACCCTAGGAAATTGTAACCGATGGAAGAGGTAATCGGTCATAAAGACGAGCGGGAGTGGGGAACAGCATGACGCGGAATACGGCATGACAAAGGACGTGGAAGCCGAAGCGGTTTCTTCCCCTCGTGTCGATCACACGAGTGAAAGAAGGGGCATAAATGTAGGTGTAAATAATCCACAGATACCGGTAGAGCAATCCTAGGAGGCGAGACATTAATTGCAGAAGAAGCGTGAAGCACTGAATCCTACCACTCAGCCTTGGCGCGAGAAAAGAGATATGAAATGAACCCGTGAAGACAATACGTGTAAAGTAGGGACGTGACAGCCATCAGGTACATCAGCAATAAATGTACTGACTAAGTGGTTGAGAATATAAAGACGACTCGGTCAAAGTAAGACTCGGCTAAGAGTATCACAGGCGACATCGGCAACATTCTCCAAAGACGCTAACATCGGGTGAAGAGGCGACATGAGGAAACATCACCAAGCTCGGCCTAGTACATCGGGAAGGGCATCAACCAGAGCCGAAGAGAACATCAAAGAAGATACACCATGACATACACTGTAACTCGGATGTATTAGCACTTGCGGCTATAAATAGAGAGCTTTGTAGAGAGTTAAGGGCAATTATTCAGTAAGGGAGAGAGAGCACTAAGATCTTGTAAGTGAGGAAGAGAGAACTTGTGAGCTAGAAACATCCTTGTAACTCCAATTCAAGTAATAAGATCATCAACCCTTCACCCCGTGGACGTAGGTAATCATACCGAACCACGTATATCTTGTGTTCTTGTACATCTCTTGCTTGTTTGCTTCCTTGTGTGTGTGTTTATGTTTCTTGGATGTAGAAGTAGGATTTTCCATATCTACAATATTAATTTGACTGATGATTCATATCATCATAGGGTCTTTCTCCTCCCTTTTTATCATTACGGAGCACATAGTAGTAAAGGACTAGGCCTGACATAGTGCCGTGATTTATATATATACTCTATATTTTCATGAAGAATTTAAACATAGCTGATACGCAAGAACATAAACATGTAAGAAAAAGAAGAAACATAGACCTTCAATTCCTGACCATGGTCTTGTCCACAAGCATGCATCTTTCCAGGAAATTTACCTTTATGATCCCACTCTACACTCTCCTGCAACAAACAACTTACCCAAATCCATTCAAATCCTATTCACCAAAACACACAACAAGAAGGTCAATTTTTAAAATAGAAAGTCATATAACCTAAAGACTAACAACTAACCTGCATAGCGACTTGCTATTAGCAAGAGCATCCATATCAGCTCTAATAGCAACAAAAATGGTGGTTCACCAGTACCAATCATACCTACTACACCAGTAACATCAATTGGATGCTTATAAGCTATACCCATTTCATCTAATTCATTTCTAATCAACTTACTAGTCTAAAATTCTTCAAAACCAAGTTCTGGGTTCTCATGAATTTTCCTTCTAACATCAACCATCCATTTAATAAGCTCTGGTTTTTTAGCGTAGTTTAAGAAATTAGTTGGAATTTCCGATGAACTCAATGAATTTAAAAATATGGTTTATGACAAAAATAAGTTCAGAATCAACATTGAAGTGAAAATTTCCAAAATACCATGAGTTTTTGTTTGCTTGCTATGTGATTTGAGTTCGAGAGTTTTGAGTTTAAGATTGAGTTCGAGTTTGAGATTGAAGATTCTCTGTTCTTTAACGAATCGGTTGTTTTGCCTGGTTAAATTGGGGCCTATAGCTACATGACAAAATAGGGTCATTAAGAACTAATTCATAAAACCCCTTATCCACTATTTATGTTAATGCCTAATATGCCCTTATTAAATTAGTGATGATTAATTAAGTTAGTATTAGTTAAATTAATTAGTGTTTGAGTTTGATTATTGTAGTTGCAGGATTTCCTACAACACACCCCTTATAATGTTTTCTAGATCTAAAGATTAAAGTGCTAACATTATAAAATGGACACAAGGATTTTTTACATGGTTCGATCAATGTGATCTACATCCATGGTTCTTCACTATGATTGTTGAGGTTACATTAATATTACATTTAGAATCTCCATTAATGGACATTTGATAGAGCTCTCGATCTAGTTTTGGGGAAGAAGATAATAAAGAAAATAAAGTCTCTCTCTCTCCTAATTGTGTATCTTCTCTCTCTTACAAAATTGTGTCCATCCTCCATTTCTCTCTCCTGCTCTCCTCTTTATATAGGTGTTTACATAGTGGATGACAGCTCATACATAGTGGAGTACAGCTCATATTCCCCTTCATTTTCGGATCCCCTGCTACGTTCTCTCAGACTCTCTTTATAATTTCGCAGGCTCACTTTATAATTTCGCAGGCTCTGCTACATTCTCGCAAGTTAAGGAAATAATTGAATCTCGCACGCTAAGAAAATATGTTGTGCGATATTTGAATCCTACATCTTTCCTCTTTTTTCTTGAATATTGCTTGAAGATCGATCTTTAAGAAAAAGATTGTTGTTGTAGTAGTCTTTGATCTTTGTTGATGAAGGAACGAGCGAAAGAATACTGAACTTGAAAAGTACGTACTTGCATCTATTCTTTTGTGAAGTTCCGAAAACTTGAGAAGTAATTAGAAGTATCATCTTTTGAAGTATGTGAAGTATGAATTATCCTTGAAGAAGTATAAGAAGTGCTCAATCCTCGAAATATAAGAAGTATCCGTCTTTGAATGAGAATAATAAGTATTGCCTCTATTCATCCGAAATTATTACTCCATTTTTGGTGAGGATTCTTGTTGTTCATTAGTGAACGTCCACTTTGGAAATGACTCTTTCCGAGAAGATAAAGAACATAAAATGTTTTCTTGGTAATCCATAGTTTCCTCTGTTCTTTATCTGTGAGGGTAGAATCCTTGAGAAAGTGTTGAATGAGCGAGTTGTTTCTTCATTCTTATCTTGCCTCTGTCTCATGTTTTGTGCTCATGCAATAGTATAATCTCTTCAAGTTGCTTGTAATTTTTCTTATAATCGGGCGAAATGATTACATCCTGCGAAATAATTACATTCTGCTAAATTCTGACATATTTTGCGAAATCCTGAATAATCCTGCGAAATTCTGAATACTTGTGCTAATGTAATGCTTATGTGATGATTATGTTATGAAATGTGTATGCGATGTGTATGCCATGAAATGCTTATGCGATGCTCTCATGATGCAAGTGTGATGCTTATATGATGAGAATGCTTATCTATTGCAATGTATAGCTAATTTTTGTGTTACTTAGCTCATTTTGCCGCGTTAAAATTTATGTAGCTTTAAATTGTTTCCATTCTTCATTTCTCTGACTTTGTCTATATGCATTCCTCTTCGCGTATTTATTGTTCCTCGCGAGTTCTTACTTGTGCTTCATCTTTCCTTATTCCTGCACTATTAGTATCTCGAATAATATGATCATAATATCAAGTGTGCGGCATTTTCATTGCCTCGATCTCATTATCATGTACATGTTCGCAAGTTTATCATGTAATCATTTTCTCAAGCTCGCAAGCTTATCACGTAATCTCTTTCACAATCTTATCATATAATCTTTTTCACAAGCTTATTTTCTTACTCATTTTTGCAAGCTTATTTGCTTACTCATTTTTGCAAGCTTATTTGCTTACTTTCTTATGTGGTCTTATTTTTCCTTCCTAGTTAAAGGTATTATTTTGCCACCTCTTGTCATTGCGACAAAATCGCAGGCCGTCTTTACACTTTCATGTAATGACCCATTGATCTTGTCTTATCATTTCTCTAGTATTATTGCCTCTCGCAGATGTTTTTCATGCGACAATATGACAGGCCTAAATATTCTTGCGAACATAAAGCCCCATGACATTGCCGTCTTGCGACGAAATCGCAGGACGTCTTTACACTTTCATGTATTGACCCATTGATCTCGTCTTATATTTCTCTTTTCTCTTATTGCCTCTTCAGGATTGTCGCACAAATATGACAAGCCTAAATTTTCTTGCGAAAATAAAGCCTCATGACATTTGCGTCTTAACTTATCATCTCCCTAATGGATGGTGCCGCCCTTATCTTCCCCCTGGTTTCCCCTTCAAGGAGACGTACTTATGCCATACAAGGCTAGCTCCTCCCATCCGGTCTTAACAACAACCAGTTGTTTTCGCAGCCTCTTATCCCTTTTTCCTATAGGGCTTATGGTTACGAGACTGCACCCTAAGTGGGGTTTTCTTCGGGCCGAAAAGATAAGCCAAGACTTGCCAAGAATGGCCGAGACGCTTCAAACGCCCTGTGCACTCTTGGCTCAACCGTGTACCTCGGCGCCTTGATCGAGATGTCGACTCCTTAGAAGAGACCCTCGGTCGTCCAACCTAAGTCATAAGCTTAGGTTGAAAATCCAAGGTACCTCTCCTGTATGGGCTTTATTGACCCCAAATCTCCATGACTTAGGTTCCAGGGCGGTGTAACCTTTTCGATGAGCCATGCAATAGGTACCCCCTTCTAAGACGCACTTTAGGTCTTACATTTGCCTCTTACGAAATTTTATTCGCGAACTAGGGTGTACGCCATAGAAGGTTTGCCTATATCTTTTTTCTTTGTTCATTCAATCTTTGACTTTCTTTTGTTAAGGTTATAATTTCTGCGAAATTATCGCATTTCTATTATCTCTGCGAAATTATCGTATGTCTTCATTCTTTCATTCATCCTTTCATTCATTCCTTCATTTCTGTCACTTCTTTCACTCATTCTTTCATTTCTGCAATTTCTTTCATTCATTCTTTCATTTCTGTCATTTCTTTCATTCATTCTCATAATATCACATCATTTGAAGCAAAGTAAATATTCAAGAGAAGTTCTAATACATTATAATTCTGAAATCTTTGTTGTTGTGAAATCTTTGTAATTCTGCGATTGTAACGCGTTTTGTAAATCAAATCAAAAATCTTTTATTTTCTGTAAAATAGATATTCTAAAGAAACATATAAATTGAATTTTCTCGGTTTTCTGTAATTTTGAAATCTCGAAATCTTTGTAAATTTGAAGTCTTTGTACTCTTGAAATCTTACTAATCTTTATAATCTTGCGATTGAATCGCTTTTTGTAAATCAAATCAAAAATCTTTTTATTCGTTCTTAGTATAAAGTGTTCAAGGAAGTGGTACTTATCTTTCATGTGAGTCGTTGTTGTTATCAAGGAAGTGAATAAATGCCTTGAAATGTATGAATTTCGCGCAACAAAAAGAAGTGTGAGAAATGAGATTTGAACCCTTGACCTGCCTCTTGCATATTCTCGCACTATACCAACTGTTCTAACCCTCTCTTGCGAAATTAATTTGCGAAATAATCATCAACTTTCTTCAGTGTGAAATAATCAAAGTCCGTGCGAAATTTCGCGTAACAAAAATTAATGTGCGAGAAGCAAGAATTGATCCTGCGACCTGCTACTTGCATTCACGCCTCCTGACCAACTGTGCAAGCTTCTTCTTATGCAAAATTATCGCACACTTGTTAAAACTTGTCTTCCTCTGGTAGTCTAAAAAGATGCGAAAATTTCGCAGGAGATAGGAATTGAACCTGCATCCTCAAGCTCATTATCTACACCTCTGACCAACTTTGTTGGCTTCTGTTTGCAAAATATCTGTGCGAAATAATCACTTACTTTCTTCTGTGCGAAATTCATTTGCGAAATATTCATGCGAAAAATATACACGTTCGTTGGAATTTGAACACGCGACCATGAACTCATTAACTTCGCAGATGACCAACTGTGCTGCCTCTTGTTTGCGAAATAATGAAACAATATTGCGAAATTATTCACTTTTTCTACCTCTATAAAAAGAAGAAAACTATGCTCGCAGGCGAATTTGAACTTGCGACCACGAACGCACATACTGTTCTCTTGACTAACTGTTCAAGAACCTCTCTGCGAAATTAACGCACAACTTTTTTCTTTATTCTTTTATTCGCCACTGAAAATGAGAAGAAAATGAAAAATATGTTCGTGTGCGAACTCGAACCCATGACCTATTGCTTATTCGCTCCAACTCAAACCATCTGTGCGAATTTCTGTTTGTGATAGAAATCGCAGTGTCTGCCTCTTATCCTTTCTTCGTCCTTCCTTAATTTCTTTCACATTTGCCTCTTTTTCCTATTGTTATTGGATTTCTGCGAACTTCAACATCATTTGTCTTCTGAAGATGAATTTCTTCCTGAAATTTCATTTTTTCCTATGAATTTTGGTTTTTTCTTCTGAATTTTGTAGATCTGGTAAGATTTGTTGCCTCTAATGTTGAAAGAAGAAGGAAATTTCATTTTCTTTGAACTGTTGATGATGTTTGTTTCCTGAAAGTGTAAGTTCTTCCCCAAAACTTTCAATTTCGCTCCTGAAACTTTAAGATCTAATGAAGACTAACTCCAGCAGTTACAGGAAGGATAAATCCTTTACTCGTCCCTGTTTCTAGCGCCAAAAATGTAGTTGCAGGATTTCCTACAACACACCCCTTATAATATTTTCTAGATCTAAATCTATTTCATAATCAAAATAAAGATTAAAGTGCTAAAATTATAAAATAGACACAAGGATTTTTTACATGGTTCGATCAGTGTGATCTACATCCATGGTTCTTCACTATGATTGTTGAGGTTACATTAATATTACATTTAGAATCTCCATTAATGGATATTTGATAGAGCTCTCGATCTAGTTTTGGGGAAGAAGATAATAAAGAAAATAAAGTCTCTCTCTCTCCTAATTGTGTATCTTCTCTCTCTTACAAAATTGTGTCCATCCTCCCTTTCTCTCTCATGCTCTCCTCTTTATATAGGTGTTTACATAGTGGTTGACAGCTCATACATAGTGGAGTACAGCTCATATTCCCCTTCATTTTCGGATCCCCTGCTACGTTCTCTCAGACTCTCTTTATAATTTCGTAGGCTCACTTTATAATTTCGCAGTCTCTGCTACATTCTCGCAAGTTAAGGAAATAATTGAATCTCGCACGCTAAGAAAATATGTTGTGCGATATTTGAATCCTACAATTATAGTGTTAGACTGTTAGGATTAGAGTAGAAATTCATTTCCTCTTTTAAAGTTTGGAGGGAAAGAAGAAGTAGAGGGACAAAAAGAAAAAACTAGGGTTTGTGATTTTCTTAGCAAAAATGAAACTTTATAGTGATGATGAAGACTCTAGTAGTGATGAAGAATTGGGTGCATCATATTATCATGATTTCGATCCTACCGAATTGTATATTTTGTTGAATGAAGAAGAGAATGTCAACTAAAGAATGCTTGACACTACAGGAAAAATATACATCTACAACTGGAGATTTACAATTCTTCGCTAAACATCGTAGAAAGTCATTTGTTTTACAACTGGTTTCAAAGGAAGAGTTGTCGTATATCATCACTACCAACCCTTAGGAACAAGCGGTTGCGCTAAGAAAACAAACGACAACTCCTTAAGCAAAACAGTTGTGACAACATTTATCTATAACAATTTTGTTCCATAAAGGTAGTGACTTAGCCTATCACAATTCTCACAAGAGTTGTTGAAGAACACCAAAATATGATAATGAAAAATATGTTAGAGGGGAGATTCGAACATGAACCTACTGCTTGGAAGTCTAGCTCATCAACCATCCTTACAGTTCACAAGTTTTGGTTTTTTTATTTTATTTTTAATAAAAACGTATAACAACACTTATAAGTGTTGTTGAAGTAAAAATATAGAATGTTGGAAAAAATGAGGTTAAAGGGGAGATTCGAACATGAAGCTACTGCATGGAAGTCTAGCTCATGAACCATCCTTACAGTTCACATTTTTTTTTTTTTTTTTTTTTTATAAAAACGTACAACAACACTTATAAGTGTTGTTGAAGTAAAAATATAGAATGTCGGAAAAAATGAGGTTGGGGGGTTTTGATCCTCAGCCTCCTGCATGGAAGTCTACACCACTAACCATACCTACACTATCACAGGTTTTGTCAAGTTTGTGGTTCTTTAATACACTAACTTTATGATAACCCTTCATACGAGTTGTAAAACAAAATGTAATGCTCAAAAATAATGCTCAGGTGACTGAGCCACAAACAGCGCGAAGCCTTCTCTGTAAACAATCACATACATGCCTTCTCTGTAAACAATCACATATATTATTCTCTATAAGCATTGGCATCGCATACGCCAAGTACTTCTCAAACTGAAATCACAACAACTTCACCAAAGAGGGTTAAGTTCAAAAATGTAACTTCCCCTTCAAAGCCAATTACTTCTCAAAAATGTAATTGCTCATATAAGACCACCTAGTTTAAGCAAAGCATGCAATGCCTGCAATGAACTAAATGAATAAGTTTGGGGAATTATGGTAAAAGTATACCATCAGATTATAAGTTTGAAGGGAGGGAGCATATTGATACGAATATAAGCATATGTAGAGCAAATATGCACAAGTTGAGACCAAGGAAGAATTTAAGTAGGCCAATATAGCAACCATAACAACTGACATGTCCCATTTTCTCTCCTCCTTTATCCGGGCTTGATACCGACAATGAAATGATATATCATTTACATTGGTGAGGTTAAAAAGGGTGTTATAAAAGTAACAGAGCTAGCATTTTATAAATTAAGCACACAAATGGAGTTGTTAACTGTCTTTTTGCAAGAACAATACTAGTATTAGTAAAGGAAATACAACCAGAGCGTGTAAGTTGCATTCTTACAACCTGCAAACACTGTACATGTGAGAACAGTGGTTTGCACTCTGCACTTTTCTGAAAAAAACATTACCATTACCATCTCCAAACCGAGATTCACACACAAATGATGATAACAAAAGCATCCCTGAATTACCAATAATAGAACATAGAGTTTGATAAGTGAGAAATACACAAGCCAATACGCGCAGTCACATAGAACACACCGCAATACTGATAGCAGCGAAGAAACACCCCAAGTGCGGCAGTAGTGGATACATCAAATCTCCATAAAAGTGGCAAGTGATAGTAGCTGATGCTCCATACTCATTATCATATCCATGATAAGGAAGAAATAATACCAAGAGGAAGTAAAAATGAGTTGCACTTATCTTCAAAACTGGCTCAGTAGAAGCATACTTCACAAAGAAATATCCTGCACTATTACCAGCTCATACAGAACTACACACTCAGCTCTAGCAAAACTTGTGAAACATATTGAACTACCAGTTGTAGATAAGATACTTGAGAGTAGCAGTTGAAGTAGATTATTGAGACGGCAAATAACACCAAATATTGCTAAAGTAAGAATACAATACAGTAAAAATGATACACTACTGATCTAACTTGTGAACTTCTTTTTCTTCTTCTTTTTGTTCTTCTTCTTTGTCGGAACTATTACGATATATTCAGCATCACTTCTTAAGTAACTCCCGCTCTCGTCTTCCATTTGCAAGCCAAGAGTTGAAGTATCCATTGATTGGCAATTTGCGTTATCCTTTTCATTGTATTCCTCTAATTCATGGAAACCCCTAGGTGGTGGTTTCACCATCACATACCAGTTAGATGTATTTGACTCTCGAGAATAGAAAACTTGTCACGCTTGTCTTGCTAAAATGAATGGATCGTTATGGTATTGGTTCTTATGCTGCTTTAAATTGACTAATGTGAAGCCATCTTCTATATTGACACCAAAATTGGTGAGAGCCCAGTCACATTTGAATATGGAATTTGAAACATATGGTAGTCTAACAACATAATCTCTTCTAAAACACCGTATAACCCACTGATTTCTGACCGTCCTGCAACTAAGGTTGTTGATTCAATTGAAACTCCGCTATTTTGTGTGACTCTCTTAACATCATTCGTAATAAACCTAGACCCATTGATCAGCAAGCCTTTATATGACACGCAGTTTTCTAAAGGCCCTTTTGCCAACCACTCTACTGTGTTTGATACTGACATGCCTTGTTCAATTTGCATATAAACCTACAAATGTATACTCAGGACATAAGAATATAACTAAATTTGCTATCTAAGCACGAGAAGTCATATTTATAGCGATGATGTGCCTAATAAGGATGGTTCTAAGTGACAGAATGAAACTGAATCAAACTAAACACAACCAATGAGATTGATAGAGCCAATCTATGGAAAGCTGGTCATAAACATCGCAAAGGAAAGAATCCACATCCTGGTGTTGTAGAATCTTTTGTAAGAAATCTTCTCCTCTTCCTTTGTGTGTTTTATGTGTGTGCTTGAAAATTGCGAAAATATCTGATGTTTTACACACTTATACAGGAAAAACTTGAAAAAGCTCGAGCAGAGCATGGTGCTTATTGTGGATCATCCGTGACAGATGATATTCTTGCAAAGGCCTTTGGCGAGGACAAGAAAACTAAAGGGAGACTTAAAAGAATTGGTTTTGGAGCGACACGTAGAAAGGTTGTTGCCCAGTCCCACTATAAGATGATGATTAGAGAGTGTCAGGAATTATGTAGAGCAATGAATGGTCGACTTGTGCAGTTAGAGGTGAGAATTTAACTTGTCGTCTATTAGGTTTTCTTTTCTTGATGAATTCGAACTTGATTATGCCCCTCATACTGTCGATCTGGTATTAATATAGGGAAGGAGCTCAAAATATGTCTGCAATGGAGTCTCACCCTCTCGCAGGTCAAGTCCAAAAGCCAGCAACAACCAGGAGGCTAGTACTAGCAGGATTGTTCGTTGCAATGAAAGAGACTCAACTCATGCCACTCCAAGTCCTGTCAGGAGACCAAATGAGGTCCAAGTGCCAGAGGTCTAAGTGCCAAATGAGATCAACAAAATTGAAAAACGGATGGGTAAATGGGCAAAAATTATTGATTTGCCCATTGCGACCCACTTAGAGCCGCACGTTTCACCATAAGCTCTCAACTTTGGCCGGTAGTCAAGACTTTTTCGGTAACATCTTATCTCCGGCCGCGCGGTAAATCATACGCCGCTTTATGGAACCATCCAATGGCTCTGTTTGAATTTCCTATAAATACTTATTTCTCGCATCATCTCAAATTACACCTCTTCAAACCTTAAATATCACACAAAATCTCTTCCAGTTTCAATATAATTTGTTGAAAGATTTGTTAGTTCTTCGAGCTCAGTATTTCAAAAGATGAGGGTACCCAAATACACCACAATCTTTTACGTTTGATCATAACCTATACAAGACCTACCGTGTATAAACCTCTTGAAGCAACAATCACTAAAAGAATATTTAAACACGGTGTCCACTTGAGATACGGTTAGTCCAAACTGGCATAACACGTGAATATATATCAAAGTCAAGTGGATAAATCTAATACACTTTGTGTGATCGTCTATGGATATGAAATCGAGACAATACGACAACAAAGTGTTCACTTGATAATAGGTACGGTAATAACCGAAACCTTATAGGATCAGTATCAAGTGCCTTGTTAACGTAAAGTGCAATTTACTTTAATACTAATAAAACAATTATAATGCGGAAAAGTAAAGTAAATGGCACAGCAAAATTTTGTTAACGAGGAAAACCGCAAATACAGAAAAACCCCGGGACCTAGTCCAGTTTTAAATACTCTCAGAATTAAGCAGCTATACAAAATCTAAACCAACTTCATATAGTTGAGACCAAGAAGACTACCCCTAGCTACTTATTTCCCTCAGTATCCATGCGCCTTCGACTTCTATAGTCACGCACATGAATAATAAGTCCTTTGGATTGTATTCTAAACAACAAAAGAATTATCTGTTTGGAAACCACTCTAATCAATCTTGCTACAAGATTTAGATGAGTTGTTGACCAAGGATCTTCCGTTTAATCTAATAAACTCCTTTGTATCGGGTTAGATCAATCTATCCAATAACTACCAAAGTAGTCAAGTTTAGATTCGCACTCAATCAAAATAAATCTGAAAGAGATATATTGGGAATGTCGATTTCACGCAACTAATCAATCGAATAAATCCGATTCTAGTTGGATTCCACCTGATCAAGGTTTGCGCACATAAATTCACAAGATACGAAAACCAATAAGAAATCTTCTTCGTCTTAAAATCTTCTTGAATCTTCAAATAACCTGCACAACACCACTTGAATCTCTTGTAATCAATCATGCACAGAACGGAGTCTATTAACAATGGATTATCACAAGATGTCTTTGATATACAAACAGTTCTGAAGATCCCGTCGATACTTTGATCTAGTTTGAGTGAATCTTATATCAGAAGAGATGATTCTTAATAATAAAAAAAACTAGGTGCAATCAAAAGTTCAACAATTGTTACTCAATCAAATCAATCTAAAACTAATAACAGTGCAATTATCTAGTTTCCCACCAACGGTACTCGTAGAGCTTCTTGATCCCACAGAAGTATTTAAACGAGCGGTCGTAAGAGATTTCACCTAATTATGATACTTTCCTCTCCAAACAGAGGCTCCACCGAAAACAAAAAGAAATGAAGTTTTCCTGGGTCTTAGTATAGTTTGCTAGAAATGCAAACTTGGTATTTATAGAACAAGGATGTTTAGCCACCAAAGAATTTCCAAAACCGAAAATATTCTCAAGATATGCAATGAATGACAAAATTTAATTTTCATAATTCCAATAAATGCTTGTCCAATATTTCCGAAATCTCTCAATAGAAAATCTTCAATTAGTAAATGCACATTACTAAGTTTTATTTTCTAGAGTTATACATTAATTGCTGGTAATTAATGTATATAAAATCAAAAACCTTAATTAAAAGATTCTTAATTTATTTCGGCACAGGATCACCTTGAGTACTAAGGGATATCTTTGAACAATAAATGATAAGAGTTACTACACGTGTTCAAAGTATGTTGACATCTTTTTCACTGCAAAGTCTTATTTCATATTTACATGTATTTGCATTCTTGGAATCGGTTATACCATACTTCCAAAACAAGTTTAGAATTGGTTCACCTGTATTCCAAGACTACTATGTGATTGATCAAATACCAAATCACATACATGGGTTCAATCGGTTCTACCAATCACTAGGATCGGTTATACTTACATATGGAAACTCTTGTGATCGGTCACACTAGTCACTAGGATCGGTTACACCAATTACAAGGATAGGTTTCATCTACACATGGTATTTCTTGTGATCGGTCACACCAGTTACCAGGACCGGTTACACCAGTTACTAGGAACGATTACCAATTACAAGGATCGGTGACACAACACTCGTGATCGGTCATACCAATTACTAGGATCGGTTACACCAATTACTAGGATCGGTCACACTAATTACAAGGATCGATCATACCATCACATGGTGATTACTTAGAATCGGTTACACCAATTAATAAAAACTAGTCATACCAAATCATAAGTCAGGCATTAGCGGGGGTATAACAAACACACACCCAATAATTCGTTCGGAAATCTGTATGGACTAAACTCCAACTTAATTCCTAGAGCACCAACTTAAAAGCGAGACTCAATCAAGAATTATATCAAAGAGTTTATATCTCTTTCTCAATACAATCAGCAAATCAAACAAATAGAAATCCGCGAGCCTGATTGATATGAGAAATAACTTGGACGGTACCAAAGACCAATGCCCAAGTGTCAATCGAGTTCTATCCAACAAACAAGGTCGGATTTATCAATTGATTGAACTACGCACAACCTGTGATATATTTCAATTATATAAAAATATAATGCGGAAAAGAAATAACACATACACCAGAAATTTTGTTAACGAGCAGGAAACCGCAAATGCAGAAAAACCCAGGGACCTAGTCCAGATTGAACACCACATTGTATTAAGACGCTACAGACTCTAGCCTACAAGTTAACTTTGGACTGGTATGTAGTTGATCCCTAAGCAAGTCTCACACCGATTAAGGTACAGTCGCGTTCCTTACGCCTCTAGAATCACGCCGGATTCTGCACACTTGATTCCCTTATCTGATCTCACCCACAACTAAGAGTTGTTACGACCCAAAGTCGAAGACTTTTAAACAAATTTGTCTCTCACAGATATGTCTATTCTTTATTCTGTTTTTTTTTTCCGTCCTATGATAAAATTAAGGTAAACAGGAACCAACTAATAATCTGGTCTTTTACTCCCGAAGAGCAGCCTCGAAATATTAGTCACCTCACAATAACCCAGATGATTAACATGAAAAATTATTGAGGAATCACAAGAGTATGAGACGAAGAACTTTGGTGATTACTTTTTATATCTTACTTATCGGAGATAAATCTCGAGTAAATCTTAGACAAGATAAAATTCAATACGATAGAACAAGTAAGATCAGAATACGCAACTACAGAGAAAATAGTTGGATCTAGCTTCACAAATCCCAATGAAGTCTTCAAGTCGTTAACCTAATAATGGTTTTGGAAAAACCTAGGTTAAAGGAGAATCGACTCTAGTTTGCAACTAGGAACACACAGAAGTGTGGGGATTAGGTTTTCCAGTTGCTAGAGTTCTCACTTATATAGCCTTTCAAATCAGGGTTGCTTATAATCAAAGCTAAGATAGCTTAATAACAAAGCATTCAATATTCACCGTTATATGAACTCCTGATTTAAGATTCAAGCTAAGTCTGCTTAGAAATAAAGCAATAAATCTCCACCGTTAGATGGTCTTAGCTTGTTACATATAAATGAAATATACTTATATTTAGATATGGTTACCGTACCTAAATGTGTATATTGAGTTGGCTCAATAACAGTTAACCGAAGTTAGCCATATGAACACTTTTGTCTTAGCCGTATTCAT
Organism: Papaver armeniacum; assembly: GCA_023531295.1. NCBI lineage: Eukaryota > Viridiplantae > Streptophyta > Magnoliopsida > Ranunculales > Papaveraceae > Papaver > Papaver armeniacum. The sequence continues at coordinate 503,773 of JAJJWW010001306.1, forward strand.
CTAACACTTCTAGATCAAATATGATGATCAATCAATCATGAAAAATAATCAAATGAATCTAATTGTGTTTCAAATAGAGTTGTTCAATTGTTCACTATCGCATAGAAAAGTGTATGAACAAATTGAATCGAAATCGATTTGATTCGTAATCATACAAAGTACTTATACAAGAATCAATTCATGAACATTAAGTCGCGGTTTGGAAAGAATGCATTCCCTAAATCATAAATATTTTAGTTCATGAGTATGAGAATCATACATGACCGATTCTAGAACTTCACCACTGTGTTCGCCAACCAGGTACGCGAACAGCAGCTCCGGGCCTTGGCCTAGTCAAGCCGTTCGCAAACCCTGTTCACGAACAACCGTTCCGGACCAAACTCAGGTAAACCATTCACATACTAGGTACGCAAACAAGAGTTCCGGACCTTCTCAGGTAAATCGGTTCGCATACTAGGTACGCAAACAAGAGTTCTGGACCTGAATCACAATACAGTTCACATACTATGTATGCATACCGTGTTGTATCCAGACATGGGTAATTGTTCTAAACTCTCATTTTAATCATTAAAACGTCCTTAGAAGACGACAATGGTAGTCTCACGCGTACCGTTAGCTTCAAGTACTTTTCAAGTGATCGAATGATCAATACGAAACTTCCCAAGGTAACATCAAATGACTGTCTCACACAAATCATATAAGATGTTCAAGGTAATTTTCACATGATCATGTTTTGACTTAACATTTAGTTTACAACAAATAAATTGTTTCCAACTAAATTCATCAAGAATACGATGAACATAGCTAAAGCAAAAAGCTTCCAACACATATTTCGATAAATAGATAAGCGAGATAAACTCGGCTCAAAATATCAAATGTGTATAATGTAAAAGTTTATATAGCTTTACGACTTAATCTCATCAGAAGATAGAATAGAATAAACTTCTGAGTGATAGATAAGTTTTAGTCTCCACTTACCTTTTGTTGATGAAGTTCCTCCAAGCTCCTCAGTCGATCTTCTTCTTCATTTGGTGAACGCCTTGAAGTCTAAATCTCAACTACACATTATATCCTAATCCGAGACATAGCTCTAGTAGACTAGAAATCAAGTATACAGTTTTGATCAACTAAACTTGACAAACAACCTTGAGATAGCAACGCTTCCGTGTTCGATCGATAAATGCTCTAACAATCTCACCTTTTGTCAATTTTAGTGACAAAACTATCAATACATATGGATTACAAAATAAATAAACTTTGTAGTTTCTCATCCAACATGCTTGATTTCCTTGGATCTTCAACATTCCTTGAATTCATCGTTACTCCAAGTACTCCAGCGATTCTGAACGTGTTCAACTCAGCATCATTGTTGTTGAAGATCCGTAGCCATAAAAATAAGAAAACAGATGTTATCAATCATTGTTATACAGTGTCATAGTATTATTAAAGATAATCAAAGTCCAATTGTATCACAACTTTGAAATAATACTATGGTGATATGTATCACTCCCCCTTAGTCAATACCTCATCTTACAATGAAAACCACTCCCCCTTACATAATGATCTGTACACCATATGTATGTAGTGTGAACTACCAAATAATTCTCCCCCTTTTTTTCAATATAAATTGGCAAAGGTACGAAAACTAAGGGATCATAATGAAATTTTCAAAAAAGATACATGACTAAAAGAAAACATATCAACTTTGTTTCGATGATTTCACATAGTCGAAACTTAGTGTATTCATCAAGGAGTTTATAAAGATACAAGTTAACTCCTACAATATTCCACAGCCGCACTCCCCACAAAGATATGGCAATTAAGCACAAGTTCAATTAAGAACTCTCCCTCATTTGATGTCATTCCCAAGAGAACAACATGAGAGACCTTACTTTTACAAGAAAATAAGGATTCTTTTGGACGTTAACAAACCACATGGATTTTTATCCAGTAAACTCGAATAAATTAACCACAAGGAGACCTTATTGATTAATTTAATCGGAAACACTCAACATAAGCAAACTTACAGAGTTATACAGTACTTTCACATAAAAGTAGATTAGGGAAAGATCAATACCGCGGAATATTTTAAAAGTTCATTCGATCTTTCATCAATATTTGCATAAAGACACAATAGACGTAACTTTTGAGCATATATGAGATAAGCACAGTTCACGAACGTAAACACATATATCTCATAAGAAATTGAAACATATGAAATCAAAAAGATTAAATACTGCAAAAATCATCCTCCAACTAATTTTAGAATTTAAACAAATAAATCTAATAACATTGCAAGATGAAAATCGTTGAAATAGATATGTGTAATCACAATAATTGCTATTCCAAACCCTAGTTCTCCTTCTTAAACATAAGAATAAATTATCATAAGAAGTTTCCTAGACATCATAGAGGCTTCTCAGGGCGTCTACAGAGAATTCCTTTTCATTGTTGAAGAATTCATTGGTAATAGGATCATTCAATTCTTCCAAATCATAAGAAATGTCAGTTAACTCACTAAGCTCTGTTTTAAGTTCACACAAGTTCTGTGATAACCCCAAATTAACAATAATAGTTCGGCCGGCCCTACATTGCCAATTCAAGGTTTCACTATGTTTGGACTTGCATCCACATAGCGTTCACAACTAGTGCATACCCAAAATAAAGGGATAAAACAAATGAAAACTCACTTTTACTGAAACGAGTAAATTGAAGTTTAACACATCTCAAAAATATCAAAGGAACCTTTGGAGAGAAAGTGGTATCTCAAAACTACTTGAAGGAAATAAAATCTCAGTTTTGGTACAAAGTACCGGTGTCTCTCAGTGCACTCCTTATTACATAAATAAGGTAAACAAATACTAACAAAACTTCTGCGAGGAAGGAGTCCTACTTCCTCAATTAATTGCAGCACCTAGCTCGAAAAACCCACGACTAAATCACTTATTCACCCTGTCACCTGAAAGGGGAAAATCAACGCAAGGTCAGAGCCTTGTAAAATAGCAAGTTCACTCTTAAATCATCAATTTAACCATTGAATGTAAAATCCCTGCGATATCATGAAAGGTTAATCATACCCACTACGATACAACATTATATAAAGTTCAGAAATACAAAACCTTTCATTACCAAGATAACTTCCTTGAAACCACATAGGAGACAAACACACATATTATAAGACTATGCCCACCGTGACGCACAAGATGTTTACATCACACTTGTGGCCCTGAACTCGGCGAAAGTAAACATACACAACCATCACTGCCCACCGTGACTCCCATGTTATTCGTAAAATAGATGTAGCCCTGATTTCGGCAACAAAGAAAAACAGAACCAATGCCCACCATGACACACAAACTATCTTGCATATAGATGTGGTCCTGATCTCGGCGACCAACAAATACTGAATACAAACCAGTGCACAACCAACACATACACATACCCAACAATAAAACTGCTACAACGAAAACAGTCACTGAAAATTGTACACACAACTGACTCTGGTTGAAACCAGTGTTACACTTTTCTGATCATGGTGAAACTTTTACTGGGAACTCATACAAACATACGTTACAGGATGTGAAAAATTCAGATCAATTCAACGGTTGGATCTTGCAGAATAAGGCATACAGTAGGCCTGGCCTAAGATAGAATTCTGTAGGTACAGTCTGCTATACATGAGGTTCAGGGATAGCTACCTATGTCCGATCTTTCTAAGATTTTTACACATTGTTAATAACATCATATATCTATACATATAAAAAATTTAGAAGGATCCGATGGTTATAATCCTAAATACAAGAGCTTAAACAGTCATACTCGGAACTGGAATCCTGAAGAAATATAGTCAGTTTGGGAGATCGTTTCAGGGTTCCAAAAACGTCAGATCATCTTAAAAATTTAACACAACAATCCTGAAATATTTCACTATGGCATATCAAAAATTGGTTGCAAACCAACGGTCTAAAAGATGTCTAACTGCAATACGAATTCTACTATGTTATACTAAATCTAGGGTTTTCAAGAACACACGGATTTAAGGTTTACCAAATTAAAATCTGTGAACAACCAAAGTAATAGAGAAGCTTAAACAATCAAAAATTAAATTGATAAAGCAAGAATAAACTTTCCTTTGAATAGAGAGAAGATATGAATCAAACCAACACGAAATGAAATAAAAAATCAATCTATCTCTTGGTTTCATACGACTGTTCCTCTTTCTGGAACCTAAAAAATTCAAGAACAAATCAGGTTTATACGTTTTCTTTTGCTTTCTTAACTCTCTAATTGACATCTTATAAACAGACCCTGCCGAAATGATAAGGGGACAACACTTCTAAACAATTCTAGCCAAATGTTAAGTTACACCACTAATACACTCCTATGACCTAAAGGACTTAACTAGCAGTTCCTAAATATCCAGTAAGGGAGTATTACATTCCCCCTGTAAATAAAATGATTTCGTCCTCAAAATTTAACGTACCTCCGAGTCGAACAAGAATGAGTATTTAGCTCGCACCAAGTAGCCTCATTCTCATTGTGGTGATTCTATTGCACTTTCACCAAGGGTATAGCCTTAGTTCTTAGTTCATGTACCTTTCTATCAAATGATTCGATGCGGATTTTCAGTAAGAGTACCATCATGTTGAACTTCAAGGTCCTTGAAGTCTATTACATGAGTGCGTTCTTCATCTCTCAAATGTTTCCGCAACATCGATATATGGAAGACATTATGAACTGAAGAAAAATGCTCTGGAAGTGCTAAACGATAAGCCACTTTGCCAATACGTTCAATAACTGGAAATGGTCCAACATACCTTGGAGCCAACTTCCCCTTTTTACCAAAGCGCATTACACCATTCATCGGTGAAACTTTCAGCAAGACATGATCCCCAATATTAAACTCCACATGCCTTCTCTTCTGGTCCGCATAACTCTTTTGGCGACTTTGGGCAGTCCGAAGTCGTTCAAGAATTAAGGTAACCTTCTCTGTGGTTTCTTGAACAATCTCAGGTCCATACAAACTGTTATCTCTAACTTCTGCCCAACATACCGGTGAACGACAAGGTCTACCATATAATGCTTCGAAAGGTGCCATGCATATACTAGAGTGGTAACTGTTGTTATAGGAAAACTCGATGAGTTTGAGATTATCCTCCCAACTTCCTTTGAAATCCAACACACATACCCTCAACATATCCTCTAGGACTTGGTTCATTCTCTCGGTCTGACCATCCGTTTGCGGGTGAAAAGCAGTACTTAGTCTGAGCTCAGAACCTAAAGCCTTTTGAAAACTATTCCAAAACTTCGAAGTGAAGTGTGAATCTCTATCCGACATAATGGACGACGGTACCCCATGCAGTGCGACAATATTTTCAATGTACAGGTGTGCTAACTTGTCTGTAGTGTATGTAGTCTTCACAGGAATAAAATGAGCGGACTTCGTCAGGCGATCTACTATCACCCATATTGAATCATGGCATGTCTTCGATTTTGGAAATCCAACTATGAAATCCATAGATATTTCATCCCATTTCCAAGTTGGAATTGGTAGGGGTTGCAACATCCCACCTGGTCTTTGGTGTTCGATCTTCACCTGCTGACAAGTTAAGCATTTCGAAACATAAGTAGCAATGTCGAGCTTCATTCCTGACCACCAAAAATGACGTTTCAAGTCATGATAAATTTTGGAACTACCTAGATGCACAGTATATCTACTACGGTGAGCCTCGTCTAAGATATCTCGTCGTAACTCCTTATCCTCCGTGTTTATGGGTAAAAATCGTTTCCGCCGATTTTGGTAAACTCGGTAGGTGAGTGAGAAACTGGTTTAAACCCTAAACAAATGTGCTGCACGTGAGCACTTTCTAGATTCGAGAGATCAATCTGTACAAGTCCGGCCTAAACCAAGAAATAGCCGTTCCCGAGACTTGCTTCGGTCACAAAGTGGAGGAGAAGGGTTGATTTGGGGAGGAAGCAAAGAAAGGTGTTGAGACCAGAATAGTGCAGGACGGTGAGTGTCTCGACTTGTATCAGAAAGTGAAATCTTAGGAAGCTTGCAAGAGATGAAAGCTTTTTGGAGAGCTTGCAAAGTTGCCTTTCTGAGAGTGTTGTGTTTTTCTCCTAACCGAGACTTGTTATCTGGTAGAAATAGGTAAGACCTATTTATACAAGTCGAGATTGAAACATACCCTGGCCTCATGAAGGAAGAGAGTAAAGGGTGAAATAATGGGAGGAGGTGGTAACCGCATGGTGTTTATGGGTGAAAACGTTTTCACTATTATTTCCTCATTTATTTGACCGCTTTATTCCTATTCACGCTTTCTTAATGTGAGCGTAGTGTACGCTGCATGTTGTGACCGCCAAACCAAGACCCTGGAAAGCATCCCCCAGTTTGTGTTGATGTCTCGAGTGTTGGTTGCACCTTGAGTGCAAGTGGCGCTGCTAGGGGCGCGTGTGGCATGTGCGGAATGCCTTTGTTGCGGGTTACACCTCGAGCGCAAGTGGCAATGCCAGAGCTGCTAGTGGCGTGTGTGGCATGTGTGGAATGCCTTGGTGGTAGGTTGTACGTTGAGTGTAAGTGGCAATGCTAGAGATTCTAGTGGCGTGTGTGGCATGTGCGGAATGCCTTGGAGGTAGGTTGCACGGTTTGCAAGTTAGGCTACCAGCGTGGGTTTTGGCATGTGCCAATGGCGCGTACGGCCAAGTTGGCCTAGGTTGCACGGCTTGAAAGTTGGGCTACCAGCGTGCGTGTTTGGCATGTTCCAATGGCATGCGTGGACAATTTAGATCACGGCCTGGTAAGAAAAGCTACCAGCGAGCGTGTTGGCATGTGCCAATGGCATGCTCGGCCATTAGGGCCACGCCCTGGTGAGAAAAGCTACCAGCGAGCGTGTTGGCATGTGCCAATGGCATGCTCGGCCATTAGGGCCACACCCTGGAGAGAAAAGCTACCAGCGAGCGTGTTGGCATGTGCCAATGGCATGCTCGGCCATTAGGGCCACGCCCTGGTGAGAAAAGCTACCAACGAGCGTGTTGGCATGTGCCAATGGCATGCTCGGCCATTAGGGCCACGCCCTGGTGAGAAAATCTACCAGCGAGCGTGTTGGCAAATGTCTACAGCCAATTAGGGCCACGGTTTGGTAAGAAAAGCTACCAGCGATGCGTGGCCAATTTGGCCTAGGTTGCACGGTTTGCAAGCCTAGGCGCGGGTGCTACTTTGGCATGGCGGGGCTAGGGCCAAGGTAAGGGTGTTTGTCTTGGCGTGGCGTGACCAGCGTAGCTAGGGCCAAGGCAGAGTGCGTTTGGCATGGCGCGGCTAGCTTGGGCTAGGTGTGGCTGGCATGATTTGCCATTGGCACGGTGGTGCGGCTAGCATGGTTGGCATGCTTTGGCACGTTTGGTGTGACTAGCATAGCTAGGGCCAAGGCAGAGTGCATTTGGCATGGCGCGGCTAGCTTGGGCTAGGTGTGGCTGGCATGATTTTTCATTAGCACAGAGGTGCGGATAGCATGGTTGGCATGCTTTGGCGCGTTTGGTGTGGCTGACATGATTTTCCATTGGCACAGAGGTGCGGCTAGCATGGTTGGCATGCTTTGGCGCGTTTGGTGTGGTGGCATGATTTACCATTGGCACAGAGGTGCGGCTAGCTTGGGCTAGGTGTGGCTGGCATGATTTGCCATTGGCACAGAGGTGCGGCTAGCATGGTTGGCATGCTTTGGCGCGTTTGGTGTGGCTGGCATGATTTGCCATTGGCACAGAGGTGCGGCTAGCTTGGGATAGGTGTGGCTGGCATGATTTGCCATTGGCACGGAGGGGAATTAGAGATTTGATCGTTGTAACCCTAATTTGAAAAAATACCCCCTATTAATTACTGACTACATGCATTAAATGTTCTAATAAATGTGTCACCGGTGACATTAGGTTATTTGGGGTTTTAAGATTTTACCCTTTGTTTAAAAACCACCATCAACACTCCGATACACATAATCTTCCCATGAACCGTAGGCCACCATCAAAACCTACTACCATATTGGTAGTTACGTTAGCATCCATCTATTTGAGTTTTTCTTGGCACCAAGCATCTTTCGATTGAGCAAATATGATTCTCTCAATCAAATTCGGTTGAACTAACATACGTCCTACAAATGATGGTTTACTACTGTCGGAACACAAAACAAAGTCAGTATGTGCAACATCTTGTAGTAACTTCCATTCATGAGACATTAAGAGAGCCACCACTCCACGTGGTTTTCTACTCAACGCGTCAGCTACCACATTTGCCTTGCCTGGGTGATACTGTAATGCAAACTGGTAGTCCTTCATCAACTCCATCCACCTCGGTTGTCTCATATTCAACTCTTTCTGGGTAAACAAGTATTTAAGACTCTTATGATCAGGAAATATTTCAAATTTTTCTCCCAAAAGATAGTGCCTCCAAATCTTTAATGCAAAAACAATTGCTGTCAGCTCCAAATCATGAGTTGGATAATTTTTCTCATGCCACCGCAACTGTCCAGATGCATATGCCACTACCTTCCCATTTTGCATAAGTACACCCCCTAAACCGCGATGTGAGGCGTCTGTATAAATAGTTAAACCCCCACCGTCAGCTTGGGGAAGTGTCAAAACCGGTGCTGAAGTTAGTTTCACCTTTAGAGTATGGAAAGCTTGTTCACATTCTTCGTTCTAATCAAAAGGTACGCCTTTCATAGTTAGACGAGTCAGCGGTTCTGAAGGCTTGAAAACCCCTTAATGAAACGACGATAATAACCCGCCAAACCTAGAAAAGTACGCACTTCCGTGACCGAAGTCGGTTGCTTCCAATATAATACTGCAGTAACCTTATGGGGGTCCACCGCTACACCTTCTCCAAGAAATTGAACCTCTTGCTTCTAAAATTCACACTTCTTAAACTTAGCATACAACTGATGATCACGGAGGGTCTGTAATACCAACCTCAGATGTCTAGCATGGTCTTCTTGTGTCTGAGAGTATATTAGTATGTCATCAATAAATATGATAACAAACTTATCTAAAAAGTCTTTAAAAACCCGATTCATCAGATCCATAAATACTGCCGGTGCATTAGTGAGACCGAAGGGCATTACTAGAAACTCATATGACCCGTATCTAGAGAGAAAGGCAGTCTTGGAAATATCGCTCCCTAACCCTCAACTGATAGTAACTTGACCTCAAATCGATTTTGCTAAACCACCGAGCTCCATATAACTGAACGAATAAATCATCGATTCTTGGTAAAGGGTACTTATTTCTAATGGTTGCTTTATTCAACTCTCGGTAATATATGCATAACCGAAGTGAGCCATCCTTCTTCTTAACAAACAGTACTGGTGCTCCCCACGGAGATGTACTTCGACGAATAAAACCTTGGTCCATTAGTTGCTGAATTTGTTCCTTAAGTTCTCGCATTTCAACAGGAGCCATACGATACGGCGCTCTGGCAATCGGTGCGGTACCCGGCAGCAATTCAATACAGAACTCAATTTCTCTGTGTGGGGGTAACCCCGAAACTTCTTCGAAAACATCCCCATATTCAGCCACTACTGGTATCGATTCTAGACTATCACCCTCATCGGTATGATCTTGTTCTCGTAAACCACAAAAATAGGCTTTAGGAGGGGCCTCTTTTGTACTCGTGAGAACAAAGAACTTATGTTCACCAGGTATCGAGAACACTACAGATTTGTTTTGGAAATCCAAAAATGCATGATACGTCGATAACCAATCTATCCCAAAAATGACATCGTAACCAACCATATTAAGTATAAAAAGATCAGTAGGAAAATCTAGACCTCCTAACTAGACGATACATCCCTTAACTACTCGTTCTATCAAAGTTGTTTTCCCTAAAGGTGACATTACAGATAAGGAAGTTTCACAAAGCACAGGTTCAACAGACAATTCAGACACAAACGCAGCAGCAACGAAAGAATGAGTTGCACCAGAATCAAATAAAACTTTTCCATGCTTGCCGTGGATAAGAAACATACCTTCCACAACACCGTCGGCTACTTGTTCCTGACGAGGCACTAATGCGTGGAATCTCCCTTGGGTAGGATTTTTCTTGTTCTGCCAATAATCTTGGCTTTGATATCTCTGGTGCTGATTACGAGTATCCTGAACTTGTCCCTGGTGGTCACCTTGCATCTTAAATTGTGGTTGAATAGGTTTAGGACAATCATCCCTTTTGTGTCCAGTTTCCTTACAATTATAGGGATGAAAAGGAAATGGTTTTACATCCCCTATTTTCTTTTCCTGATCCCTGTAGTTGTCAGTCCTTTGTTTCTTCCAAGTGCTTGAATTATTTCTATCTCCATGGTGTTGGTAGTTACTTCCTTGCTTACCATTACATGTTTCCTTGTGCCTCTCCTCTTTGGTTTTCTTATGCATCAACCAATCAGCTTCTGTGGCTCTAGCACTCTCAACAACTTGCTGTAAAGTGGGAAAACAATGACTAACCACCTTGTTACGGATATGATATCCAAGACCCTGCTAAAACTTCCTAGCTAATTTTTCTTCATCCGGTATCACGAATAACGCGAAACGGGATAATCTAATGTACTTATCAAGGTAATCATCCACCAACCCGCCCCTAAGTTGCGCTACTTCAATAAACTCCTTAATCTTATTATTTCTAACAGTCGCTGGGAAGTACCTCACATCAAAACGTTCAAAAAATTGAGCGTATGTCAAAGTATCTAAATCTAGTCCCACTGATGCATTTTTCCACCACTTCCTTGCTTCCCCGGATAACTAAAAAAAACCAGTTGTTGCCTTTGGACAGGGGTACACCTCTAGCTACAAAAATCTTATCAAGATCTTCCTTCCATTTGTCAACTACAAGGGGGTCAGGTGAACCTTCGAAAATAGGCGGTTTCAACCTGATAAACTTTTATAATAAGTTCAGCCATTCAGTTTGGGCCTCACCACCTTGCTGGTTATCACCATTCACATTCCCACCTGGCGGCGGAGGAGGTGCATTCTGATTCCCATTCTGGTTTTGAATGACATCCAAAATAGCTGCAGTCTGATTTTTCATCGCCGTTGTTATGGTCTCAGTCATCATCCTCATCATATCCGCAAAATTTGGAACTTCCACGTTCCCATTACCTCGAGCATTGGAAGCAATCCTGGCCCCTCTTCTTCCTCTTCCCCTTCCTGACATAGCTGTTAGGAAAATGAAGGACACAATAAGCATCCATTCTACTATGATAATGGAAGCAAAAACTTACGTCATATGTAAGAATAATCAAAATCCTAAGTGCCTAAGTTAAGTGTGCCTCACAACGCCACAAGTCCAAAAGGAATAAGGGCTCTGATACCAACTATGATACCCCCAAATTAACAATAATAGTCCGACCGGCCCTACATTGCCAATTCAAGGTTTCACTATGTTAAGACTTGCATCCACATAGCGTTCACAACTAGTGCATACCCAAAATAAAGGGATAAAACAAATGAAAACTCACTTTTATTGAAACGAGTAAATTGAAGTTTAACACATCTCAAAAATATCAAAGGAATGTTTGGAGAGAAAGTGGTATCTCAAAACTACTTGAAGGAAATAAAATCTCAGTTTTGGTACAAAGTACCGGTGTCTCTCAGTGCACTCCTTATTACATAAATAAGGTAAACAAATACTAACAAAACTGTTGCGAGGAAGGAGTCCTACTTCCTCAATTAACTGCAGCACCTAGCTCGAAAAACCCACGACTAAATCACTTATTCACCCCTGTCACCCGAAAGGAAAATCAACGCAAGGTCGAGCCTTGTAAAATAGCAAGTTCACTCTTAAATCATCAATTTAACCATTGAATGTAAAATCCCTGCGATATCATGAAAGGTTAATCATACCCACTACGATACAACATTATATAAAATTCAGAAATACAAAACCTTTCATTACCAAGATAACTTCCTTGAAACCACATAGGAGACAAACACACATATTATAAGACTATGCCCACCGTGACGCACAAGATGTTTACATCACACTTGTGGCCCTGAACTCGGCGAAAGTAAACATACACAACCATCTTGCCCACCGTGACTCCCATGCTATTCGTAAAATAGATGTAGCCCTGATTTCGGCAACAAAGCAAAACAGAACCAATGCCCACCGTGACACACAAACTATCTTGCATATATATGTGGTCCTGATCTCGGCGACCAACAAATATTGAATACAAACCAGTGCACAACCAACACATACACATACCCAACAATAAAACTGCTATAACGAAAACAATCATGAAAATTGTACACACAATCGACCCTGGTTGAAACCAGTGTTACACTTTTCTGATCATGGTGAAAATTTTACTGGGAACTCATACAAACATACGTTACAGTTTGTGAATACTTCAGATCAATTCAACGGTCGGATCTTGCATAATAAGGCATACAGTAGGCCTGGCCTGAGGTAGAATTCTGTAGGTACAGTCTGCTATACATGAGGTTCAAGGATAGCTACCTATGTCCGATCTTTCTAAGATTTTTACACATTGTTAATAACATCATAAATCCATACATATAAAAAAATTGAGAAGGATCCGATGGTTAGAACCCTAAATACAAGAGATTAAACAGTCATACTCGGAACTGGAATCCTGAAGAAATATAGTCAGTTTGGGAGATCGTTTCAGGGTTCCAAAAACGTCAGATCATCTAAAAAATTAAACACAACAATCCTGAAATATTTCACTATGGCATATCAAAAATTGGTTGCAAAACAACGGTCTAAAAGATGTCTAACTGCAATACGAATTCTACTATATTATACTAAATCTAGGGTTTTCAAGAACACACGGATTTAAGGTTTACCAAATTAAAATCTGTGAACAACCAAAGTAATAGAGAAGCTTAAACAAAAAAAAATTAAATTGATAAAGCAAGAATAAACTTGCCTTTGAATAGAGAGAAGATATGAATCAAACCAACACGAAATGAAATCAAAAATCAATCTATCTCTTGGCCCTTCTTTGGTTTCATACGACTGTTCCTCTTTCTGGAACCTAAAAAATTCAAGATCAAATCAGGTTTATATATTTTCTTTTGCTTTCTTAACTCTCTAGTTGACATCTTATAAACAGACCCCGCCGAAATGATAAGGGGACAACACTTCTAGACAATTCTAGCCAAATGTGAAGTTACACCACTAATACACTCCTATGACCTAAAGGATTTAACTAGCAGTTCCTAAATATCCAGTAAGGGAGTATTACATGTTCTTTGTCAGAGACAACATTTGTTCATATTGATCTATCTTTTCTAAAGATAAAATTATTTGAGATTTTAAATTATTTCTTTTGCTAATGAAATCCTTTACCATAGCTCTAAAGTTATTATCATGCTGACAAATCGATAAAAAACAGTTAGAGCTTACCTTTAGGGGGAGTAAAAGCTTTTGTTATTCAAATGTCAACAGCGGCATTTATTGATTGAATACATGCAGGTTATTGTTCTAATTAAACTTGGAATCAAGCGTATGAAGAATGAGTTATTTTTGTAATTCATTTAACTCCATATGTAATAAGAGCTTTGTCACTAAAATTGACAAAGGGGGAGATTGTTAGAGGAACTGTTGAATACCAATAAAAGTCTGGTTGCTTATTCATATGTTGATTGGGCAGGATGTGCGAAAGATCGAAAAAGCACCTTTGGTGGTTGTTTTTGTGTTGGACGGAATTTAGTTGCATGCCACATCAAAAAACCAGAATTCACAGGCTCTTTCAACTTGTGAATTAGAATACATTGCTGCAGGGACTTGTTGCACTCAATTATTATGGATGAAACAAATGCTCATTGATTATCGTATTATCCAAACTATGAGTATTTTATGTGATAATTCCAGCACTATTCGGCTGGAAAAAAAATGTCGTAAACCATTCTCATACTAAACATATTGATATTCGCCATCATTTTATTCGAGAATTGTATAAAAATCGAATCATTAAACTTGAACATGTACCCGCTAAATGACAATTGACTGATATTATCACCAAACCACTAGACAGAGTAACCTTTGAAAATATTTGAAAGTCTATTGGTGTTGTCAAAGTATATTTCATGGGCAAGCAAAAGCTAAAACTTTGTCGACCTTTCTCTTGTAAAGGTTGTCTTGTTTGTTATTCTTTTGTTCTGTAGGGAATAACAACTCAGGTTGTCTTGTTTGTTATTCTTTTGTTCTGCTGGAAATAACAACTCACAAGAGAGAGTTATATATTGAACTGGTGCTTATACATCATATCTTATGGGGAGAGTGGTTGTGGAAACCAAGGAAATAATTATTTTGATAATCTTTCCTGATATGAAAACTTGATCGATTCAGATCCTAGTTTGTCATATCGAAGTGTAAGGTAACGATTTAATTATATTTGATAATCATTTTCCTGTTAAAAAAAGCTTAATTATATTGCCTATTATTGTTTTTGCTTAAAGAAATAGAAGGTTCAATTGTTTAGTCTAATTGATTCCTGGTAAGAAAAACTGAGTCATTTTGATCTTAGTTTAGGCTCATCTAAATAAGGTATGATTGCTCAAGTCCAATCTCATCCTTGATAAGAAAACTAGTATTTCAAGTTTTGTCTTGTCTAAATAAGGTATAATTATTTATTTGATAAGCGGCAGGGTTAGTTCCTATTCTTTTTGGCTTATCATATCAAAGGGAAAATTTCTTTGAGCAATTGTTTCCTTGATAAGATACTAAAACAAATTACTTAGATGGTTTCATTTTTAGTATTTCTTATCTAAATGGTATCGTTAGACCTTCTTGCATAACTCTAATATATACTTTTCAATAAGATCCTTTCGGTTTGCTCTTTTATTCTTTCATATCTTTGTCATTTTTGTGACAAAAAGGATGAGAAATATATAGAGTATACATGTGATTTATCTATGAGAAATGATATATATGCTGAAAAGTATATATTTAACAAGATAGTACAACACATACTAAGGGGGAGAAACATATCATCTTAATGTGTGATAAAAAAGGGGGTATAACAACCACACCCAATAATTCGTTCGGCAATCTGTATGGACTAACTCCAATATAATTCCGAGAGAACCAACTTAAAAGCGAGCTCAATCAAGAAATATATCAAAGTGATTAATCTCAATTTCTCAATACAATCTGCAATCAAACATATAGAAATTCGTGAGCCCGATTGATATGAGAAATAACTTGGACGGTACCAAAGGCTAACGCCCAAGTGCCAATCAATTCCAAGCTAACAATCAAGGTCGGATTTACCAATTGATTGAAATATGCACAACCTGTGATATTTCAATTATATAAACAAATATAATGCGGAAAAGAAATAACAAAGACACCATAAGTTTTGTTAACGAGGAAACCGCAAATGTAGAAAAACCCCGGGACTTAGTCTAGATTTGAACACCACACTATATTAAGCCGCTACATGCACTAGCCCACTACAAGTTAACTTCAGAATGGAATGTAGTTGATCCCTAACCAAGTCTTACACTGATTAAGGTGCAGTCGCGTTCCTTACGCCTCTAGAACCACGCCGGATTCTGCGTACTTGATTCCCTTAGCTGATCTCACCCGCAACTAAGAGTTTCTACGACCCAAAGTCGAAGACTTATAAACAAATCTATCTCCCACAGAAGTACCTATGAATTTTTTGTTCCGTCTTTTGATAAATCAAGGTGAACAGGAACCAATTGATAATCTGGTCTTATACTCCCGAAGAGTAGCCTAGAAATATCAATCACCTCATAATAACTTAACTATATGGTAGTAAAAGAAGTTATTGTGGAATCACAAAGAATGAAACGAAGAGCTTTGTGATTACTTTTTATATCTTACCTATCGGAGATAAATCTCGAGCAAATATTAGAAAAGATAGTACTCAATACGATAGAACAAGTAAGATCAGAACACGCAAATACTGTCGGGAAACCGAGGTTACGTTCATCTCGAACCGGCATGTTTCCATAAAAGTCAATTCCATGAAACATCCTACTTTAGATAACTTAGCTCGAATCCGTTTCTTACATCTTTGGATTAGCATGATCGGATAACACTAGCACGAATATATGATCAATACGACAATAGACAATCACACACGACACAAAGATTACGTGGTTCATCTTTGTTGGCTACTTCCACGGCCAAAACCACCCCGAGAATCTTCATTATCATAACAAGTTATTACATTGGCACACATCATATAATCAACTAGTTATATAACCCACTAGCGCTAAACATTGGAAACAACAAGACATATTACTAAGAGTTTACCTCTTCCTTTGTTCTTCTTCTTCCATAAACTTCTACCGCCATGGTTGCTTCGACTTTAGACAAGAACATGAAGAACATCATAAATTCTAGCTTCTCCCATATGAACCCTAGAAATCCTAGATTTCTCCCATACCCGTTCTCACTACAAATCTCTCTTCTCACATATATTTTATCCCATCATCCACCATTGTAGGACACAATGGTTGTGACCCTCGATCACTCTCTTTCTTGAAAGGATTCTCCAAGAGAATAGAATTCTACTCACAATATAATCCATCTTATATAGTAGACAAATCCTTGGTCCCCAAGTCTTAGAACTCCTAAACATAAACTCACACCTTAATTAGGAAACCCTAAACTTGGAAAACACTCCTTCAAACCGTCATACAAGTTTCCTAATCCAAACAAACCTTGTAGACACTTTAATCCCGAAATAGCATTTTAGCCACGGTTTTTACAGCATTAGATCACTGTTTCTGCTTCAAAAACTGTCACCATAAGTCCAATTTCAGCCACATGGGTTTGTTTGCCGAACAAAACCCCAACAATCACCACCTTTTATGACGTGAACAAAACCTTCGTCTTCACTCCAACAAAACATGAATGTTTACCACCTTATACAAGGCCATCCTTGCGGACATCATCACTAGCAAGAATCGAAATTGTATTGTATTTTGAGCTTGAACCGCCACCTAAGCCAAATTCCCCCTTTTCACTTGCACCATCGGAATAACTATTTGTCGATATTCTAACATCACCACAAACAACTTCTTTATATAATTTATACAAGTTTTTGCATGACTTGTATCAAACTACTTCGTCGCCATGACCACTCATTATTCCACCTTCGTAGAATACTTGTTCTTCGACACATGTCTAACACTTGACATTATTTGATCTGAGCCATCAAAAAATTCCAGACGGACTTAACCAACTTCAAGAACCAACAATCTTGAGTCATCCTCCATGTAGATAAAACATGCTACAATCTTCATATGTTGTGTATGAACGATTGTCACCTAGCACCACCATGATTCAAAATATTCTCTTGACAATATTTTGCAGACGCAATTGAACCCACGAACGATCTTCTCTTGTAAAGAAACACCTTCAACACGAATCATAGTCATACAAGCAAAGTTGTCGAATCTTTCTTGATGTCATCTTATTAATACATTATTTTTGTAGTGGAAATTATAGGTGAAACAGAGAAAGATAAGAGGAAGGAGAAGAACAATCTTATTAGGAGATTAGAGTAGAAGCATTACATAGTTTCCTTTATATACAACCCTAGGAATCTAGTTGGACCGCACATCAATGGGTCGTAGGCCCTGTAACACTCCCCCTTGTGCGGTTCAATAACAAAACAAAACTTTATACATAGTTCTTCACATATAGTCTTCAAATGTCGTTCTCCTTGATAACTTGTGTCGAAGACCATTGCCTCATTAAAAATTTGATAAGGAAAAACCCAGTGGGACAAAACCTTGGTACAACTCTTCACATGTAATAATTCACATGTTGTCTCGTACTTTGCATGTAGTTCATCACATGCAATACAATTTTAAAAGACCGACGAGTCTAAGTTAATTGTCTCGTTAAAACTTCGTCAAGCTAACCTAGAAGGACAAACCTAAACTAAAGAAAAAGAGTACAACATTAAGTAAACATGGAACATAGTTGGATGCATATACGTTGCCTCATTGAAACCTTGACAAGGAAAACCCAGCGGGATAAAACCTTGACGAAGGGGAAAGAGTACAACATGATAGATGCCAGTAAAGGTAATCCATTGCAGATGATCACTTTGCTCCATTGAAGTTGACTAGTTGCTTCACAACTCTTAAGGCAGAAAATCCTCGTGGGAAAGATAATAGCGTTAGCTGGGAAATTACGTTCCCGGTGTTTGTTGTTGTCTTATTAAAAAAACATTTCCGAGTAACAAAACCCTATGGGAAAAAGAAACCTCGGTGAAGGAAAATAGTTTAACACACCATTAGATGCTCCCCCTGATGTCAGACAATTTTTATTAGTTTAATGCAGTCAAAAGGACTTTATCACACTTTAATTTGGTGACTTGAATGTTTGTAAGACCATGTTGTTGATCCTGGAAGTTACGTTGCTTAACATACTATCACGTTTCATTTCTTTGATTCAGATATTTTCAGTAATATCAACGCGATCGTTATGTCTTCAACGTTCAACATACTTGATGTTTTTAGTGTAGTCTCGCTAAAAACCTTGTCGAGTAACAAAACCCTTTGGGAAAAACTATTCTTGATCGAAGGGAAAAAGAGTACAACACATCTTCAATTTCGAAGTAAAATATGTCGACATCATATCCTTGGATCCTCCCCCTGATGTCGGCATCTCCCCCTGATTACTTTCAGAGTTGTTCCAGACAGTTCCTTTAGTCATGTACTTTTCGAAACTGAATATCGGTAATGACTTAGAAAATAGTCTATCATATCTCCCCCTGATTACTTTCGTTAGAGAAAAGATTATTGTTCCTTCATAATCAACAACTTTTGGATTGCACTTTCATTAGCATTCCTTTTTATGTCTTTACAGGGATAAAACAAATTTATGTCAATGGTTACTTTTAAGTACATGATTACATTCATTATACCATTCCAATGATGTTGCGTTGGCGCTGAGCTATATCTAGCTAACAAGTTCCATGACGATGTAAAATTTAATCGAGTACATTATTATACTAAGTACAACAATGGGTCTATTATACTTAAATATGGGAATTTCATCTCCCAACACATATTCGTCATCTTCCTTTAGACGAAATGGTCACTTACTTACATTTGAACCTCGACTAATCATGGGAGTGCTATCAGGATGCATGTCTTTGCTAAATTGCCTGACAACTTTACACCTATGCAAACTGGTGGAATAATATACCACAAGCTCAATTTTCGATCGAGCTTTCCCCAGATTTCTCATCTCAAATTTGGATTTCAAATAGCTTTTAAGGTCTCTTATTACATCAAGAGTACTCATCATGTCCGTAACATCAACATAGGTAGATAGAATTCCAAATCAGGAACTTGCTTGTGAATACGCAAGGAAAAATACCTTACTTGTATATCCCCTCCAAATCAATTGCCACTTAGACGACCACGTCCGCGTGATTGCTTCAATCTATAAGTGCGCGTTCTATCTAACTGTAAATGCACTCTGTGGTTTAGACTCACTTGATTTGGGAAACAAAAGGCTATCAAGTACTTTTGTAAATATATGTTATCTCTTGATTCTTTCAGAGATACGTAATAACTACATACATATGCTGTTGTTTATGGGTAAAAATCGTTTCTGCCGATTGATCGCTGTCGTAAGCGACACAAATATAATTACACTTTCTTACTACTCAAAATATAAATATAGCAAGGGCAAGAAAGGATCGATCCCACAGAGAGGTCTAGGTTGTCAAATTGTTATGGTTTCCTATATAAAATACCGGGTGTTTTCTGATTTTATGAAAGTAAAATAAACTAAAAGCAAATAAATAAAAGTAAACAAATAGATTCAAGGATAAGAAATATTGGTTAAGGATTTCGTTTTCATTCACTAACATGCTTTTCACAATAACTAGAATTGATTTTTAATCTCAACTTTTATCAAAGACCCTAGAATACCTTGATCGCAAGAATATCCCGCAAATCTCCTCATGTCATCAACAAACACATTAAAAGATGCGAATATGAATTCTACCTAAAGGAACAACCTAACGTGTAAAAGCACTAATCAAGTTTAATTCCCTAGATGCGTTAAGTTCTATGAAATCAGGCCAATCAAAGCAATTGAACGTGGAAAGCGCACTAATTCAATTTAACAAAGGTTACGATTCACATATGATCATAAGAATATATCACTACAAACTATAATCATATTATGCTACTTGTATTCAAGGAATATCACTTTTTCGTATAATAAACCCTAAACTAGCAATAGATGTGATTAGAAGTTCTACAAATTTGCAACTTGACAAAACAATCAATCAATCATAAAACAATATTTTCAGAGAATTGCAAACGATAATTATGAGACAAAACTAATATATTGAATCAAAGAATCATATTTTGTGAAATCCAACTATTCCATAACCAATAATAAACTTAGGTACTCATATTCAAGGAGTTCATCACAAGAAGAAAAAGAAGAAACTTCATGGTAAAAACCCTAGAACAAAGTAGAAGAGATAATAAAACGTTATAGATTAAAAGATATCCCATAGATAATAAAAGTCTTCTCTTTATATAGCTCCACTCCTTCCAAAACTAGGTTTTGTCTTCAAAGTCCATTAGTTGGAAATTCACCCGGCCCACGATGGAGAGAAACCCGTGCAGAAAATATGTCCCAAAAACGTTCGCCGGAAAACTGGGATCATGGCCGGAATCCCGCCGGAATAGTCGTCGGAAAATGTCTCCGGTAACCGGCAAAGTCAACCCGGTCACCGGTCAACGGGTCAGGATCGAGTCATCTCGGGTCGGATCGGGTCAAGGCACTGAGTCAGGGTCGTCGGGGTCACGTCCATCGAAGTCGTGGTCGGTCATATCCATCTTGCGGGCAATCCCGGTGTTGCACCAAGATGGTGCATCAGTCATTTCATCCCAGCCATAATGGCCCTGTGCTGCATCTTGTCACAAATATCGTAGCTTCATTCTCGCCTAACCAACCTCGAGCACAACAAAGCATTAATCAACCACTCTGCCTTCTTGTTTTGTACATCAAGTACACCGCATTGAGACTCTCGGCTTTTAAATTCCCACACAGACCACCTTCAAAAACACCATAACCATTCATCATCTACTGCTCCGAAGCAAACCCAACATCACCGGTGCCTCCTGAAGCTTCACCAAAGATCCACCAATGCTTCAATGGATATCGAGCCCGGCACCAGTAGCATTCTGACATCCTCATTCCCTTCCATCTCGGGCGCGCAATGCTCATCCATCACTAAGCCCCAATTTCGCAATCTCAGACACCACTGCCAATCACATCCTGCACCGATCGCAACAACCACTGCATTTCAGGCTAGCAATTCGCCCTGCCAGTTTAGTATCACCACCAACAACCTCAAGCCACCACCAGATCGATCTTCCCATCAAGCCTCAAACTGAGCTTCATCACCAGAGCCTGCCAACATCACAGCTCCAATTGCTTGCTCCAGCCTTCCTTGTTGGCTTCAGACCTCGCTTCCATTTCGAGCTCCTCCGCTTCTCAGCGACAACATCAACTCAGCTTGGCTTAACTTCAGCTCAGACCTCCTTATGCTCAGCTCAGTTCATAACACCACCAGAACCAAGGCTGCAGTGCCAGCCTGCAACAAAACTCCTCACATCTCTATGCCTGCAACATCATTTCCTTGAAGTCAATTCTGACCTGCACAAATCCACCTGCAATGAACCATCTAGAACTGCACTCCAGCTGCAACCCGAGTAGCACCAAACCACTGCCCAGCTTCGCCATCTCCATTGCATTCCCCTGAATCTCAATACCACCAGTTTCACACTCCCAATCTGTAACTCAAGCACACCCATCTCTAATTCATCACTTCCATGGTATTAAAATCCATATGAAACCCTTACCGATTCACTCATTCATCGCCAGAAACCAAATCTTCTTCCCTGTATCTCAGCTACTACTCATCACACATCACCTACATCATTTCATTTTCATAACCACCGAATTCTAAATCTCGATTTCTTCATCAGTAGCATCATCAGATCAAAACCCTTCTCTTGATTTCTCGGACAAACAACAAGCATATTCAACCATCGAACCCTCAAATTCCTCGTGTCTCGCAATCGAACCCATGAATGTCAATAACATCATTATCTCTTCAATTCAGTGCTTCATCTAATTTCGAGAATACCCATGTTTCATCTTCCTCTTTTGGTGGCAGTAACACCAATTTCTTTTTCTAATTCCAGATCGAGCTCAAACCCATTCTTCTTGATTTCACAGAAACAACATCCTCCTTATTTTCATTTCAACTTCACGGCAAACCCTAACCTCATTTCTTCGAGCTTCAACAGCAACGACCACCAGATATCATCAATTCTTCTCTCAACTCCCTCTTGATTTCCTATGGCTGCGCCTCTATTTCCCTTTTCTCAATTTCAGGTGAGAGCTTGGAATGAATAATTGTGAGAACTGAGAAGATTACCTTCTCGATTTTGGTTTAGTTTGCAAATTAGGGCGGATTGTTACACCCCAGGATATTACACCCTTTGATAAATGATAAGGGTTACCCAGATAGCTGCCCCTTAACCACAGCTGGTCTTTGTTCAGTACTCCCCCAAATAGAGTCGCCCCTTAACGCTGACTTGGCTCCCGATAGTATTTGCCCCTGAAAAGACAATTCTGCCCTTTTCGCTCTAAATGAGTAGTTTCTCCTTCTTTTCCTCCGTACGACTCCAAAGCACCTAATAACTCAAATTCACACATAAGGTACATAATTCACAAGAAAAATAGCAAAGAAAGCGTAACTACTAGATAGTAAATTAGGTGTTTTAGACACCTATCGATTCCCCCCACACTTAGACTTTGCTAGTCCTCGAGCAAATCAAACAAAAACAATAAAATACAACAACTCCGTGTCGTCGAGGCTACGGTCACTTTTAGCATAAATAACAAGCCTTTAAACCCTAGGTGTCCCTAGTGGACGAGTTATAGTCTCGTGAAGGTTTACAAGAGGTCTACCTACAAAACCTATATTTCAAACTCCGTCTATTTGTGACAAATCAATGAATGAATCCAAATTGACTACGGGAGGAGGAGGTACCTTGCAAATTCAATTCATATATTAGTAAATAAACTCTAATTAGATAGTCGAACAAGCCACAATACTCGGAAACTAACAAACCACAATCACAATGAAAAGATTAAGAAGATGGATAAGATGTAGATGTTGGCGAATATTCACAAGTGTTCGATGTTTCCCATATCTGTCTCAAGGTCCTTGCTAAGATGAACCTAATCCTATTGGATTGAGCTACTTAGTGCTGAATGCTACATCAAATCAATTGGCATATACAAGGGAACCAAGAGTGACTTTATTCAACACAATAATAATTTTTTTTTCTTTTATGATTGGATCAACTGGATCCAATTTCTCTTTTTTTTTTTTTTTTTAGACGGCATGATTAGATCTTTTGGATCCAAGCGCATGCTTCTTGTCAGCAAGTACATGATAGTTGCATTGGATCCTGCATTCCACGCTTGTTTAGGCGACGGAGACAGGGACTACGTTTCACACATACTGCTATTCCCAAGTGTCTTTTTATTCCGTTTTGGTCTAATTGGTCGGTCTTTTTTTTTTTTTTTTTTTCTTTTCATATATTTTTTTCATTTTTTTTTTTATTTTTTTTTTAGTAACTCAACCACTCTATTTCATCCTAGCAGTAATAACACGTCGATTTTTAGTGACCCACCAAAGCACTTAGAGAACAATAGATAAATATGGAAAAAATAAAAATAGAATGCGATATGGTGATATTCCGAGATATGGTAACAACTATCATGTTAATTTGTGATTTCTGAGCTATATTCTTCCCTTTTAGTTAATTGGTTCCTCAACTCCTGCATTCAAAATGGTTCCATCCACTAATGGTGTCAAAAACAAACTATACAAACATATAAATGCTCCCCACACTTAAACTTCACATTGTCCTCAATGTGTAAAACCGAAATTTCTGAATTCTGACGTAACAGCAAATAAAACGCAAAAACTGTGCAAATTGGTAAGGAATTTGGAAAAACTCCATTTCACAAAAGTTGTTCATCTACGTGTTTTCTACACAGTGTCAAAATTTCACAGTGTTTTGATAAACGGTCTGACAGTTATGGTCTCTGGACTGAACTACGCGCAGTCTGAAATTTTCTGACGAAAAGGTATTCGTCATAATTCTCTTCTAAGATAGATTACGGACTCAATGAAATTAAACACGGGGATGCAAATATGATATGAAAACAGTAAAAAATAAATAAACGAAACAAAAATAAAATGCAAAAGGACAAGAAATACAAAACCGGTGGGTTGCCTCCCACTAAGCGCTTGTTTTAAAGTCGACGGCCCGACTTAGCTTCTTGTAAGATTCATTCCCCATACACCAATAATCGGAAAAGTTGGGGATCCGTCCATAGAACCTGTTTTGCAAACACTAGCTTCACACAAATATTAGTAATATAAAACAAAAGTGAAGCTATGAACCGATAAAAGCTTCCCCCACACTTATTCTTGTCCACACATGGAAGTATATAAAGAATATAGGAGTCGGGTACTTCCACGGTTTCTTGTTCCATAACCTGCATAGTATGAGAATCAAGTATCTCTAATGGCGGAAAACGAGAAACAAAGTCAGTCAACAATATTCTCGAAGCACATACATTCAAACCAATAAGAGGTAAAGGAGAAGAAACAATAGGCAAAGGGTTAGATAAACCTTGCACAATCTCTTGTATTACGGAATCCTCTTCATCCTTGAAAAATTCAAGTGAATAATTCACCTCTTTTATATCATGGTCCTCTATCAAACCTTGCAACCATTCTTCATCCGTTTCTGCCTTAACCATAGTCTCGACATAAACATCATCATTACAATCATACGCAAGCTCAATTGGGTCTTCCACAATATTGGTTATAACGGTCTCATTCTCAACATATTCCTCCTTGTTGTAAGGCACATATTCTTTTGCGGATCCAAACTTTATCATAAGAAACTTTTTTAGAACACTCAAAAATGCATCATCCTCAAGCTCCACCCTTTGAATAGGCTCTTGATCATTATTAAGATCAATGCTTGAGTAATCTACACAAGTGTCATCATATTCCTCTTCATCTTCATCTTGATCCCAAAAAGACTCCTCGGAGATGTCACCATGAGTTGTTTCAAGCAATGTATCATAATCACCGTCACTATCATAGTCAACATAAGATTGTTCCTCGCTGAAATTAGTGTTGCTAATCTCTAACTCATCCTTTTGAATAGGTGAATGATCATTATTACGATCAAGAGTTGAGTTAACTACACAATTATCCACGAAAGTGCCCAAGGATTCGCCTTTTTCAACATTAGCATCAATCAAATATTCATCACAAACCATATGCACATTAGAATTATCCATATCTTCCTTGTATTGATCAATGTCTCTTCGCAAGATAGTCATACTTTCAAAGTTCTTGGAGTTGCTCGTTTGTAGTCTCTTTAGCTATTTGAAATTCCTCTTGTAAAAAGGTGGAAACTTTGTCTATAAAATTAGAGACTTTTTGTTCACAAACATAAGAATCCTCCCATCCTTGTTGTTGTTCACACACATACCCTCCATAAGGTTGTTGAGGAAAACCACAAGGTTCCATGGAATATTGGTCATAACCAATAAATTGGTTTTGATTATACCCCTGGAATTGGTAGTTATCATATTGTTGAGGTTGAAACCCGTATCCATCCACGTAATATGCTCCTTCCATAGAAATAAGCACCTGAAATAATTCTCAAACTAAGGTTAGAACCCAGAAAATAAGAAAAAAAAAAAAAAAAAAAAACAAAACTAAATACAAAAATAAGAAACCAAAAACAATTAACAACCGTTGCCTCCCGGCAGCGGCGCCAAAATTTGATCGCTGTCGTAAGCGACACAAATATAATTACACTTTCTTACTACTCAAAATATAAATATAGCAAGGGCAAGAAAGGATCGATCCCACAGAGAGGTCTAGGTTGTCAAATTGTTATGGTTTCCTATATAAAATACCGGGTGTTTTCTGATTTTTATGAAAGTAAAATAAACTAAAAGCAAATAAATAAAAGTAAACAAATAGATTCAAGGATAAGAAATATTGGTTAAGGATTTCGTTTTCATTCACTAACATGCTTTTCACAATAACTAGAATTGATTTTTAATCTCAACTTTTATCAAAGACCCTAGAATACCTTGATCGCAAGAATATCCCGCAAATCTCCTCATGTCATCAACAAACACATTAAAAGATGCGAATATGAATTCTACCTAAAGGAACAACCTAACGTGTAAAAGCACTAATCAAGTTTAATTCCCTAGATGCGTTAAGTTCTATGAAATCAGGCCAATCAAAGCAATTGAACGTGGAAAGCGCACTAATTCAATTTAACAAAGGTTACGATTCACATATGATCATAAGAATATATCACTACAAACTATAATCATATTATGCTACTTGTATTCAAGGAATATCACTTTTTCGTATAATAAACCCTAAACTAGCAATAGATGTGATTAGAAGTTCTACCAATTTGCAACTTGACAAAACAATCAATCAATCATAAAACAATATTTTCAGAGAATTGCAAACGATAATTATGAGACAAAACTAATATATTGAATCAAAGAATCATATTTTGTGAAATCCAACTATTCCATAACCAATAATAAACTTAGGTACTCATATTCAAGGAGTTCATCACAATAAGAAAAAGAAGAAACTTCATGGTAAAAACCCTAGAACAAAGTAGAAGAGATAATAAAACGTTATAGATTAAAAGATATCCCATAGATAATAAAAGTCTTCTCTTTATATAGCTCCACTCCTTCCAAAACTAGGTTTTGTCTTCAAAGTCCATTAGTTGGAAATTCACCCGGCCCACGATGGAGAGAAACCCGTGCAGAAAATATGTCCCAAAAACGTTCGCCGGAAAACTGGGATCATGGCCGGAATCCCCGGAATAGTCGTCGGAAAATGTCTCCGAACCGCAAAGTCAACCCGGTCACCGGTCAACGGGTCAGGATCGAGTCATCTCGGGTCGGATCGGGTCAAGGCACCGAGTCAGGGTCAGGTCGGGTCCAGCCACCGAGTCGGGTCGTCATATCCATCTTGCCAAAGCCATCCGGTGTTGCACCAAGATGGTGCATCAGTCATTTCATCCCAGCCATAATGGCCCTGTGCTTTGCATCTTGTCACAAATATCGGTAGCTTCATTCTCGCCTAACCAACCTCAGAGCACAACAAAGCATTAATCAACCACTCTGCCTTCTTGTTTTGTACATCAGCACCTGCACGGACTCTCACCTTAAATTCCCACACAGACCACCTTCAAAAACACCATAACCATTCATCATCTTTGCTCCGAAGCAAACCCAACATCACCCAGTGCCTCCTGAAGCTTCACCAGCATCCACCAATGCTTCAATGGATATCGAGCCCGGCACCAGCGCGTTACAGCATCCTCATTCCCTTCCATCTCAGCGCGCAATGCTCATCCATCACTAAGCCCCAATTTCGCAATCTCAGACACCACTGCCAATCACATCCTGTACCGATCGCAACAACCACTGCATTTCAGGCTAGCAATTCGCCCTGCCAGTTTAGTATCACCACCAACAACCTCAAGCCACCACCAGATCGATCTTCCCATCAAGCCTCAAACTGAGCTTCATCACCAGAGCCTGCCAACATCACAGCTCCAATTGCTTGCTCCAGCCTTCCTTGTTGGCTTCAGACCTCGCTTCCATTTCGAGCTCCTCCGCTTCTCAGCGACAACATCAACTCAGCTTGGCTTAACTTCAGCTCAGACCTCCTTATGCTCAGCTCAGTTCATAACACCACCAGAACCAAGGCTGCAGTGCCAGCCTGCAACAAAACTCCTCACATCTCTATGCCTGCAACATCATTTCCTTGAAGTCAATTCTGACCTGCACAAATCCACCTGCAATGAACCATCTAGAACTGCACTCCAGCTGCAACCTGAGTAGCACCAAACCACCTGCAGTTCTGCCATCTCCATTGCATTCCCCTGAATCTCAATACCACCAGTTTC
Source organism: Papaver armeniacum (assembly GCA_023531295.1). Taxonomy (NCBI): domain Eukaryota; kingdom Viridiplantae; phylum Streptophyta; class Magnoliopsida; order Ranunculales; family Papaveraceae; genus Papaver; species Papaver armeniacum. The sequence goes on from JAJJWW010001306.1 coordinate 531,871, forward strand.
ACACTCCCAATCTGTAACTCAAGCACACCCATCTCTAATTCATCACTTTCATGGTATTAAAATCCATATGAAACCCTTACCAGATTCACTCATTCATCAGCAGAAACCAAATCTTCTTCCCTGTATCTCAGCTACTACTCATCACACATCACCTACATCATTTCATTTTCATAACCACCGAATTCTAAATCTCGATTTCTTCATCAGTAGCATCATCAGATCAAAACCCTTCTCTTGATTTCTCGGACAAACAACAGCATATTCAACCATCGAACCCTCAAATTCCCTGTGTCTGCAATCGAACCCATGAATGTCAATAACATCATTATCTCTTCAATTCGATTGCTTCATCTAATTTCGAGAATACCCATGTTTCATCTTCCTCTTTTGGTGGCAGTAACACCAATTTCTTTTTCTAATTCCAGATCGAGCTCAAACCCATTCTTCTTGATTTCACAGAAACAACATCCTCCTTATTTTCATTTCAACTTCACGGCAAACCCTAACCTCATTTCTTCGAGCTTCAACAAAGAACGACCACCGGATATCATCAATTCTTCTCTCAACTCCTCTTGATTTCCTATGGCTGCGCCTCTATTTCCCCTTTTCTCAATTTCGGTGAGAGCTTGGAATGAATAATTGTGAGAACTGAGAAGATTACCTTCTCGATTTTGGTTTAGTTTGCAAATTAGGGCGGATTGTTACACCCAGGATATTACACCCTTTGATAAATGATAAGGGTTACCTGGATAGCGCCCTTTAACCACAGTGGTCTTTGTTCAGTACTCCCCCAAATAGAGTCGCCCCTTAACGCTGACTTGGCTCCCGATAGTATTTGCCCCTGAAAAGACAATTCTGCCCTTTTCGCTCTAAATGAGTAGTTTCTCCTTCTTTTCCTCCGTACGACTCCAAAGCACCTAATAACTCAAATTCACACATAAGGTACATAATTCACAAGAAAAATAGCAAAGAAAGCGTAACTACTAGATAGTAAATTAGGTGTTTTAGACACCTATCGATTCCCCACACTTAGACTTTGCTAGTCCTCGAGCAAATCAAACAAAAACAATAAAATACAACAACTCCGTGTCGTCGAGGCTACGGTCACTTTTAGCATAAATAACAAGCCTTTAAACCCCTAGGTGTCCCTAGTGGACGAGTTATAGTCTCGTGAAGGTTTACAAGAGGTCTACCTACAAAACCTATATTTCAAACTCCGTCTATTTGTGACAAATCAATGAATGAATCCAAATTGACTACAGGAGGAGGTACCTTGCAAATTCAATTCATATATTAGTAAATAAACTCTAATTAGATAGTCGAACAAGCCACAATACTCGGAAACTAACAAACCACAATCACAATGAAAAGATTAAGAAGATGGATAAGATGTAGATGTTGGCGAATATTCACAAGTGTTCGATGTTTCCCATATCCTGTCTCAAGGTCACCGCTAAGATGAACCTAATCCTATTGGATTGAGCTACTTAGTCTTGAATGCTACATCAAATCAATTGGCATATACAAGGGAACCAAGAGTGACTTTATTCAACACAATAATAATTTTTTTCTTTTATGATTGGATCAAACTTGGATCCAATTTCTCTTTTTTTTTTTAGACGGCATGATTAGATCTTTTGGATCCAAGCGCATGCTTCTTGTCAGCAAGTACATGATAGTTGCATTGGATCCTGCATTCCACGCTTGTTTAGGCGACGGAGACAGGACTACGTTTCACACATCTTTGCTATTCCCAAGTGTCTTTTTATTCAGTTTTGGTCTAATTGGTCGGTCTTTTTTTTTTTTTTTTTTTTTCTTTTCATATATTTTTTTTTTTTTTTTTTTTCATATATTTTTTTAGTAACTCAACCACTCTATTTCATCCTAGCAGTAATAACACGTCGATTTTTAGTGACCCACCAAAGCACTTAGAGAACAATAGATAAATATGGAAAAAATAAAAATAGAATGCGATATGGTGATATTCCGAGATATGGTAACAACTATCATGTTAATTTGTGATTTATGAGCTATATTCTTCCCTTTTAGTTAATTGGTTCCTCAACTCCTGCATTCAAAATGGTTCCATCCACTAATGGTGTCAAAAACAAACTATACAAACATATAAATGCTCCCCACACTTAAACTTCACATTGTCCTCAATGTGTAAAACCGAAATTTCTGAATTCTGACGTAACAGCAAATAAAACGCAAAAACTGTGCAAATTGGTAAGGAATTTGGAAAACTCCATTTCACAAAAAGTTGTTCATCTACGTGTTTTCTACACAGTGTCAAAATTTCACAGTGTTTTGATAAACGGTCTGACAGTTATGGTCTCTGGACTGAACTACGCGCAGTCTGAAATTTTCTGACGAAAAGGTATTCGTCATAATTCTCTTCTAAGATAGATTACGGACTCAATGAAATTAAACACGGGGATGCAAATATGATATGAAAACAGTAAAAAATAAATAAACGAAACAAAAATAAAATGCAAAAGGACAAGAAATACAAAACCGGTGGGTTGCCTCCCACTAAGCGCTTGTTTTAAAGTCGACGGCCCGACTTAGCTTCTTGTAAGATTCATTCCCCATACACCAATAATCGGAAAAGTTGGGGATCCGTCCATAGAACCTGTTTTGCAAACACTAGCTTCACACAAATATTAGTAATATAAAACAAAAGTGAAGCTATGAACCGATAAAAGCTTCCCCACACTTATTCTTGTCCACACATGGAAGTATATAAAGAATATAGGAGTCGGGTACTTCCACGGTTTCTTGTTCCATAACCTGCATAGTATGAGAATCAAGTATCTCTAATGGCGGAAAACGAGAAACAAAGTCAGTCAACAATATTCTCGAAGCACATACATTCAAACCAATAAGAGGTAAAGGAGAAGAAACAATAGGCAAAGGGTTAGATAAACCTTGCACAATCTCTTGTATTACGGAATCCTCTTCATCCTTGAAAAATTCAAGTGAATAATTCACCTCTTTTATATCATGGTCCTCTATCAAACCTTGCAACCATTCTTCATCCGTTTCTGCCTTAACCATAGTCTCGACATAAACATCATCATTACAATCATACGCAAGCTCAATTGGGTCTTCCACAATATTGGTTATAACGGTCTCATTCTCAACATATTCCTCCTTGTTGTTAGGCACATATTCTTTTGCGGATCCAAACTTTATCATAAGAAACTTTTTTAGAACACTCAAAAATGCATCATCCTCAAGCTCCACCCTTTGAATAGGCTCTTGATCATTATTAAGATCAATGCTTGAGTAATCTACACAAGTGTCATCATATTCCTCTTCATCTTCATCTTGATCCCAAAAAGACTCCTCGGAGATGTCACCATGAGTTGTTTCAAGCAATGTATCATAATCACCGTCACTATCATAGTCAACATAAGATTGTTCCTCGCTGAAATTAGTGTTGCTAATCTCTAACTCATCCTTTTGAATAGGTGAATGATCATTATTACGATCAAGAGTTGAGTTAACTACACAATTATCCACGAAAGTGCCCAAGGATTCGCCTTTTTCAACATTAGCATCAATCAAATATTCATCACAAACCATATGCACATTAGAATTATCCATATCTTCCTTGTATTGATCAATGTCTCTTCGCAAGATAGTCATACTTTCACGAAGTTCTTGGAGTTGCTCGTTTGTAGTCTCTTTAGCTTTTTGAAATTCCTCTTGTAAAAAGGTGGAAACTTTGTCTATAAAATTAGAGACTTTTTGTTCACAAACATAAGAATCCTCCCATCCTTGTTGTTGTTCACACACATACCCTCCATAAGGTTGTTGAGGAAAACCACAAGGTTCCATGGAATATTGGTCATAACCAATAAATTGGTTTTGATTATACCCCTGGAATTGGTAGTTATCATATTGTTGAGGTTGAAACCCGTATCCATCCACGTAATATGCTCCTTCCATAGAAATAAGCACCTGAAATAATTCTCAAACTAAGGTTAGAACCCAGAAAATAAGAAAAAAAAATAAAAAAATAAAACAAAAACTAAATACAAAAATAAGAAACCAAAAACAATTAACAACCGCTGCCTCCCCGCGGCGCGCAAAATTTGATCGCCGTCAGAAGCGACACAAATATAATTACACTTTCTTACTACTCAAAATATAAATATAGCAAGGGCAAGAAAGGATCGATCCCACAGAGAGGTCTAGGTTGTCAAATTGTTATGGTTTCCTATATAAAATACCGGTAGTTTTGTGATTTTTATGAACTAAATAAACTAAAAGCAAATAAATAAAAGTAAACAAATAGATTCAAGGATAAGAAATATTGGTTAAGGATTTCGTTTTCATTCACTAACATGCTTTTCACAATAACTAGAATTGATATTTAATCTCAACTTTTATCAAAGACCCTAGAATACCTTGATCGCAAGAATATCCCGCAAATCTCCTCATGTCATCAACAAACACATTAAAAGATGCGAATATGAATTCTACCTAAAGGAACAACCTAACGTGTAAAAGCACTAATCAAGTTTAATTCCCTAGATGCGTTAAGTTCTATGAAATCAGGCCAATCAAAGCAATTGAACGTGGAAAGCGCACTAATTCAATTTAACAAAGGTTACGATTCACATATGATCATAAGAATATATCACTACAAACTATAATCATATTATGCTACTTGTATTCAAGGAATATCACTTTTTCGTATAATAAACCCTAAACTAGCAATAGATGTGATTAGAAGTTCTACCAATTTGCAACTTGACAAAACAATCAATCAATCATAAAACAATATTTTCAGAGAATTGCAAACGATAATTATGAGACAAAACTAATATATTGAATCAAAGAATCATATTTTGTGAAATCCAACTATTCCATAACCAATAATAAACTTAGGTACTCATATTCAAGGAGTTCATCACAAGAAGAAAAAAGAAGAAACTTCATGGTAAAAACCCTAGAACAAAGTAGAAGAGATAATAAAACGTTATAGATTAAAAGATATCCCATAGATAATAAAAGTCTTCTCTTTATATAGCTCCACTCCTTCCAAAACTAGGTTTTGTCTTCAAAGTCCATTAGTTGGAAATTCACCCGGCCCACGATGGAGAGAAACCCGTGCAGAAAATATGTCCCAAAAACGTTCACGAAAATCGGGATCATGGCCGGAATCTCGCCGAATAGTCGTCGGAAAATGTCTCCGTGAATAGGCAAAGTCAACCCGGTCACCGGTCAACGGGTCGATCGAGTCATCTCGGGTCGGATCGGGTCAAGGCACCGAGTCGTGGTCAGGTCGTAGTCACGATCCACCGAGTCGTGGTCGTCATATCCATCTTGCCAGGCCATCTGGTGTTGCACCAAGATGGTGCATCGGTCATTTCATCCCGACCATAATGGCCCTGGCCGCATCTTGTCACAAATATCAGTAGCTTCATTCTGCCTAACCAACCTCGAGCACAACAAAGATTAATCAACCACTCTGCCTTCTTGTTTTGTACATCGATGCACACACTGGACTCTCCTTAAATTCCCACACGAGACCACCTTCAAAAACACCATAACCATTCATCATCTACTGCTCGAGAAGCAAACCCAACATCACCAGTGCCTCTCCTCAAGCTTCACCAAAGATCCACCAATGCTTCAATGGATATCGAGCCCGGCACCGACTAGCGTTCATAAAGATCCTCATTCCCTTCCATCTCAGCAAGCAATGCTCATCCATCACTAAGCCCCAATTTCGCAATCTCATACACCACCGCCAATCACATCCCGCACCGATCGCAACAACCACTTTGCATTTCGGGCTAGCATTCGCCCCGCCAGTTTAGTATCACCACCAACAACCTCAAGCCACCACCAGATCGATCTTCCCATCAAGCCTCAAACCGAGCTTCATCACCGAGCCTCGCCAACATCACGGCTCAATTGCTTGCTCCGGCCTTCCTTGTTGGCTTCAGACCTCGCTTCCATTTCGAGCTCCTCCGCTTCTCAGCGACAACATCAACTCAGCTTGGCTTAACTTCAGCTCATACCTCCTTATGCTCAGCTCAGTTCATAACACCACCAGAACCAAGGCTGCCGGTGCCGGCACTGCAACAAAACTCCTCACATCTCTATGCCTGCAACATCATTTCCTTGAAGTCAATTCGACCTGCACAAATCCACCCGCAATGAACCATCTAGAAGCGCACTCCAGTGCAACCCGAGTAGCACCAAACCACCCTGCAGCTTCGCCATCTCCATTGCATTCCCCGAATCTCAATACCACCGAGTTTCACACTCCCAACTGTAACTCAAGCACACCCATCTCTAATTCATCACTTTCATGGTATTAAAATCCATATGAAACCCTTACCAGATTCACTCATTCATCAAACAGAAACCAAATCTTCTTCCCGTATCTCAGCTACTACTCATCACACATCACCTACATCATTTCATTTTCATAACCACCGAATTCTAAATCTCGATTTCTTCATCAGTAGCATCATCAGATCAAAACCCTTCTCTTGATTTCTCGGACAAACAACAGCATATTCAACCATCGAGCCCTCAAATTCCCCTTTGTGTTGCAATCGAACCCATGAATGTCAATAACATCATTATCTCTTCAATTGATGCTTCATCTAATTTCGAGAATACCCATGTTTCATCTTCCTCTTTTGGTGGCGGCAAGAACACCAATTTCTTTTTCTAATTCCAGATCGAGCTCAAACCCATTCTTCTTGATTTTAAACAACATCCTCCTTATTTTCATTTCAACTTCACGGCAAACCCTAACCTCATTTCTTCGAGCTTCAACAGCAACGACCACCAGATATCATCAATTCTTCTCTCAACTCCCTCTTGATTTCCTATGGCATTTTGCGCCCTCTATTTCCCTTTTCTCAATTTCGGTGAGAGCTTGGAATGAATAATTGTGAGAACCGAGAAGATTACCTTCTCGATTTTGGTTTAGTTTGCAAATTAGGGCGGATTGTTACACCCAGGATATTACACCCTTTGATAAATGATAAGGGTTACCCAGATAGCTGCCCCTTAACCACAGCTGGTCTTTGTTCAGTACTCCCCCAAATAGAGTCTCCCTTAACGCTGACTTGGCTCCCGATAGTATTTGCCCCTGAAAAGACAATTCTGCCCTTTTCGCTCTAAATGAGTAGTTTCTCCTTCTTTTCCTCCGTACGACTCCAAAGCACCTAATAACTCAAATTCACACACAAGGTACATAATTCACAAGAAAAATAGCAAAGAAAGCGTAACTACTAGATAGTAAATTAGGTGTTTTAGACACCTATCACCGATTTCGGTAAATTCGGTAGGTGAGTGAGAAACTGGTTCAAACCCTAAACAAATGTGCTGCACATGAGCACTTTATAGATTCGAGAGATCAATCTGTACAAGTCCGGCCTAAACCAAGAAATGGCCGTTCCAGGACTTGCTTCGGTCACAAAGTGGAGGAGAAGGGTTGATTTGGGGAGGGAAGCAAAGAAAGGTGTTGAGGAGAGTAGTATCTCGACTTGTATCGGAAAGTGAAAGCTTAGGAAGCTTGCATGAGATAAAGCTTTTTGGGAGAGCTTGCAAAGTTGCCTTTCCGAGAGTGTAGTATTTTTCTCTGACCGAGACTTGTCCGGTGGAAATAGGTAAGACCTATTTATACAAGTCGAGATTGAAACGTACCCTGGCCTCATGAAGGAAGAGAGTAAAGGGTGAAATAATGGGAGGAGGTGGTAACCGCATGGTTTAATGGGTGAAAACGTTTTTCACCATTATTTCCTCTTTTATTTGACCGCTTTATTCCTTTTCACGCTTTCTTAATGTGAGTATCGTGTACGCGCATCTTGTGACCGCCAAACCAAAACCCTAAAGAAGCATCCCCAGGTTTGTGTCGATGTCTCGAGTGTTGGTTGCATCTTGAGTGCAAGTGGCGCTGCTAGTGGCGCGTGTGGCATGTGCCAATGGCATGTGCGGAATGCCTTGGTGGTAGGTTACATGGTTTGCAAGTTAGTTTACCAGCGTGTGTGTTTGGCATGTGCCAATGGCATGTGCGGAATGCCTTGGTGGTAGGTTGCACGGTTTGCAAGTTAGGTTACCAGCGTGTGTGTTTGGCATGTGCCATTGGCATGTGCGGAATGCCTTGGTGGTAGGTTGCACGGTTTGCAAGTTAGGTTACCAGCGTGTGTGTTTGGCATGTGCCAATGGCATGTGCGGAATGCCTTGGTGGTAGGTTGCACGGTTTGCAAGTTAGGCTACCAGCGTGTGTGTTTGGCATGTGCCAATGGCTCGTGCAGCCATGTTGACCTAGTTGCAAGTCTTGCAAGCCTAGGGCGCTATATTTGGCTTGGTCCAAAGGCATAGCGGCTTGGAAATATGGCTTGCGACACGTGTTGGCATGTGCCAATGGCACGTGCAGCCATGTTGACCTAGTTGCAAGTCTTGCAAGCCTAGGGCGCTATATTTGGCGTGGGCCAAAGGCATAGCGGCTTTGGAAATATGGCTTGCGACACGTGTTGGCATGTGCCAATGGCACGTGCAGCCATGTTGACCTAGTTGCAAGTCTTGCAAGCCTAGGGCGCTATATTTGGCGTGGGCCAAAGGCATAGCGGCTTGGAAATATAGCTTGCGACACGTGTTGGCATGTGCCAATGGCACGTGCAGCCATGTTGACCTAGTTGCAAGTCTTGCAAGCCTAGGGCGCTATATTTGGCGTGGGCCAAAGGCATAACGGCTTTGGAAATATGGCTTGCGACACGTGTTGGCATGTGCCAATGGCACGTGCAGCCATGTTGACCTAGTTGCAAGTCTTGCAAGCCTAGGGCGCTATATTTGGCGTGGGCCAAAGGCATAGCGGCTTTTGAAATATGGCTTGCGACACGTGTTGGCATGTGCCAATGGCACGTGCAGCCATGTTGACCTAGTTGCAAGTCTTGCAAGCCTAGGGCGCTATATTTGGCGTGGGCCAAAGGCATAGCGGCTTGGAAATATGGCTTGCGACACGTGTTGGCATGTGCCAATGGCACGTGCAGCCATGTTGACCTAGTTGCAAGTCTTGCAAGCCTAGGGCGCTATATTTGGCGTGGGCCAAAGGCATAGCGGCTTGGAAATATGGCTTGCGACACGTGTTGGCATGTGCCAATGGCACGTGCAGCCATGTTGACCTAGTGGCAAGTCTTGCAAGCCTAGGGCGCTATATTTGGCGTGGGCCAAAGGCATAGCGGCTTTGGAAATATGGCTTGCGACACGTGTTGGCATGTGCCAATGGCACGTGCATCCATGTTGACCTAGTTGCAAGTCTTGCAAGCCTAGGGCGCTATATTTGGCATGGGCCAAAGGCATAGCGGCTTTGGAAATATTGCTTGCGACACGTGTTGGCATGTGCCAATGGCACGTGCGGCCATGTTGACCTAGTTGCAAGTCTTGCAAGCCTAGGGCGCTATATTTGGCGTGGGCCAAAGGCATAGCGGCTTTGGAAATATGGCTTGCGACACGTGTTGGCATGTGCCAATGGCACGTGCAGCCATGTTGACCTAGTTGCAAGTCTTGCAAGCCTAGGGCGCTATATTTGGCGTGGGCCAAAGGCATAGCGGCTTGGAAATATGGCTTGCGACACGTGTTGGCATGTGCCAATGGCACGTGCAGCCATGTTGACCTAGTTGCAAGTCTTGCAAGCCTAGGGCGCTATATTTGGCGTGGGCCAAAGGCATAACGGCTTTGGAAATATGGCTTGCGACACGTGTTGGCATGTGCCAATGGCACGTGCAGCCATGTTGACCTAGTTGCAAGTCTTGCAAGCCTAGGGCTCTATATTTGGCGTGGGCCAAAGGCATAGCGGCTTTGGAAATATGGCTTGCGACACGTGTTGGCATGTGCCAATGGCACGTGCAGCCATGTTGACCTAGTGGCAAGTCTTGCAAGCCTAGGGCGCTATATTTGGCGTGGGCCAAAGGCATAGCGGCTTTGGAAATATGGCTTGCGACACGTGTTGGCATGTGCCAATGGCACGTGCATCCATGTTGACCTAGTTGCAAGTCTTGCAAGCCTAGGGCGCTATATTTGGCATGGGCCAAAGGCATAGCGGCTTTGGAAATATGGCTTGCGACACGTGTTGGCATGTGCCAATGGCACGTGCAGCCATGTTGACCTAGTTGCAAGTCTTGCAAGCCTAGGGCGCTATATTTGGCGTGGCCAAAGGCATAGCGGCTTTGGAAATATGGCTTGCGACACGTGTTGGCATGTGCCAATGGCACGTGCAGCCATGTTGACCTAGTTGCAAGTCTTGCAAGCCTAGGGCGCTATATTTGGCGTGGGCCAAAGGCATAGCGGCTTTGGAAATATGGCTTGCGACACGTGTTGGCATGTGCCAATGGCACGTGCAGCCATGTTGACCTAGTTGCAAGTCTTGCAAGCCTAGGGCGCTATATTTGGCGTGGGCCAAAGGCATAGCGGCTTTGGAAATATGGCTTGCGACACGTGTTGGCATGTGCCAATGGCACGTGCAGCCATGTTGACCTAGTTGCAAGTCTTGCAAGCCTAGGGCGCTATATTTGGCGTGGGCCAAAGGCATAGCGGCTTTGGAAATATGGCTTGCGACACGTGTTGGCATGTGCCAATGGCACGTGCAGCCATGTTGACCTAGTTGCAAGTCTTGCAAGCCTAGGGCGTTATATTTGGCGTGGGCCAAAGGCATAGCGGCTTTGGAAATATGGCTTGTCGACACGTGTTGGCATGTGCCAATGGCACGTGCGGCCATGTTGACCTAGTTGCAAATCTTGCAAGCCTAGGGCGCTATATTTGGCGTGGGCCAAAGGCATAGCGGCTTGGAAATATGGCTTGCGACACGTGTTGGCATGTGCTAATGGCACGTGCAGCCATGTTGACCTAGTTGCAAGTCTTGCAAACCTAGGGCGCTATAATTGGCGTGGGCCAAAGGCATGGCGGCTTGGAGATTTGGCATTGTTGCCATGGTGCGCAGGGTGCGGCTTGGTTTGGCATTGTTGCCATGGTGCGCAGTATGCGGCTTGGTTTGTTGCCATGGTGCGCAGATGCGGCTTGGTTTGGCATTGTTGCCGCGGTGCGCAGTATGCGGCTTGGTTTGACATTGTTGCCATGGTGCGCAGGGTGCGGCTTGGTTTGGCATTGTTGCCATGGTGCGCAGTATGCGTCTTGGTTTGGCATTGTTGCCATGGTGCGCAGGGTGCGGCTTGGTTTGGCATTGTTGCCATGGTTCGCAGGGTGCGGCTTGATTTGGCATTGTTGCCATGGTGCGCAGTATGCGGCTTGGTTTGGAATTGCTGCCATGGTGCGCAGTATGCGGCTTGGTTTGGCATTGTTTCCATGGTGCGCAGGGTGCGGCTTGATTTTGGAATTAGGGTTCGTGGTTGAAAACCCTAATCTGGTATTTTGAAAAAATACCCCTATTAATTATTTACACTGACGAGTTAAATGCTCTTAGTTAATGTGTTCGGGTAACACTAGGTCATGGGGTTTTACGATTTTACCCCTTGTTTAAAAACCACCATCAACATTAAGTCCCCGCTTAGCTCGGAACAGGGGCTTTGTTGCGAGGTAAGCATAAGATGGTGACAAACTGTTAATGACAAAACGTAAGGAAAATTGAAGGAGGCTTGTCGACCTTTATAAATAGGATTTGGAATCCTTGCCTCACGGTAGTTTTGCACAAATCGGGAGGCTGGCACAATTGGTGGGCCGGTGCGGCTTGGGCGACGTTGGGAAGTTGGCGAGAGTTGGGAAACTGAGTGTGCTAGCTGGTGGGACCGGCGCGAAGTGTAGAAGCCGTGCGTGACTTGGGCGGCATTGGGAGGTCGGCGCAATTGGTGGGGCCGGTCCAACTTGGAAACCATGCTTGCAGGCGTGACTTGGGCGGCATTGGGAAGTCGCACCCTTTGTGGGCCCGTTTCTTACACGCGTGATTTTGGTAAAAGGGAAATCCTTCCCTATTTCAAAGTCTTTCACGCCTATATATATATATATATAAAGCCCCTTTTTCCCCATTCTGCGCTTTATTCTTTCCTCTTTTCATACTAGCGGCAAAGAGAGACCGGCTTCCAGGTATGTCTTCGAGTACTTTTCTCTATCTTTTTTTTTCTTTTCACGTAGGTGTAAACCTTAAGAGTAGGCGCTTCCACAATCCTTGCATATGATTCCTTGGCGTGCCTCTTGTAGAGAATATAGTATGTATGCAACCAAGGGAATACAACATATATTGTTTGAACCCGTAGGAAATATTGCATATATGAATTTTCGGTCCTGAAAGAAATATTTCAACCCTGAAGAAAATACTGCGTGTGTATTTTGAACCCGTAGAGGATGCTCCGTATATAATTCTGAACCCGAAGAACGATCTTCGTAGGCGTATTTGAGCCCGTGCATTTAAAAAAGCGCATGTGTATTTCGAACCCGTAGAGAACCCCGTATGAATCCGAAGAAGAATACTGTGTATATGCTTCATATGACTTCGAACCCGCAGAAATATTGTATATATGATTTTGCTTCTTGAAAGAAGTACCACGCACGTGGTTTTGAACCAATAGAAAAAATGCTCCATATATATTTTTGAACCCGAAGAAGGATACTGTAGACACACTTGTACCCGTATAGAATGCCGCGTATATAGTCTCGAACCCGAAGAAAATACTGCGTATATAGTCTTGAACTTGAATAAAATACGTCCTCCTACCCCTTTCTCTCTCTTTTTTTTTATTGTTGGGTACGATTATGTGTCAGGGAGATAACTTCGCCTTTCTCCGTTTGTTTTGTGCAGATATCTTATTACCAAATTGTTATGAAGGAATTCGATAAGATGTTACCTGAATCAAATTTCACTTCGTCGAAGGATGCTCATAATTCCAAGCCGAACATAGATGATGAATTCTTCACTAGAGCCCTCGCCCTCGCTCGGAAGAATCACCCGGGTTTCGTGCCAATTTTGCTAACCGGTGGTGAGGATGACGGAAGACACGTTCGGTTCGCCCAGAGAGCACCATTCGTTCGTTGTCTTCATAAAGGGGTATATTCCTCTTCCAACATTGACTTGAGAATGTGTCAAAGTCCATTGCGTTCTTTTGATGAGATGGGTTGAGTTCATGGTGAGCAAGGAGCATATAAATACCAACTTGACTCGAGCGCAGGTCATTGATGCTGTCAAGACTTGTAAATCTCCAGATTAGGAATGACATCCCAGGCTTGGTTGCTTTCATCTCCGAGATGGTGTTCGGACACCCATACAATCATGTGTAGATGGGGTGAGATAACTTTCTCCTTGGAGAGTGTGGCTCTCTTCTTTGAATCTTCCGAAGAATCGGGAATCTTAGAATCCAATTATCTCGAAAGCGAGGTGAAGATGCGGGATGACACGGCCGCTAAGTTGGGGATTTCGCTCGGAAAGACTCCATTGCGAAGTCGAAGGACTCTGCCGGAAAGAGGATGAAAGGTGCCCTTACGGTTGGTGGATATCTCAATGGTTTCCGGACGAGTTGGAGCCTAAACGAAAAGCGAGTGATCTTCATGTCGCAGCATTTTTGGCTCTCTCGGTTGTCTAGAGACATTTTTGATGACGGTTACGGCAAGAAGGGAATAAGACCCGAGTTGTTGGCGATTCTTTGTGAAGTTGGCAAAGGGTGAAGTTCTTCCCATTGGCAAGCTGTTCCTTGGTTCCCCGTATGTGCATCCGGATCACCTAGTTGCGAACATGCGAGTTTCGAATGGTTTCATGAAAGTGGATTCATATGTGCACGTTGCTTTTCTGCAAGTCTGGCTATGGGAGAACTTTGAGAAGTATGCTCCGAAACCGTTGCCTTCGCTTCCCGTGAGTTGGGGTGGCTCCCGAATTCTTCGATGGGTGAACAGACGTCCAAGGGTTGGCGTGAGCTTGGCTAGTTTTCTTGATAAGTTGCATGAAATCAACTTTCGTCCATGGGGTCCGGTCCATAAGTCGGTGACTCAAATTGACACTTTTGCTTCGCTCCGCTCATGTCTTTCTCTTCGATGACGATTTGAGCGTTGGTGAAAACCTGTTCATCCAAAGCTGCTTGCCTAAGGTTATATGCCGTCTTTCTTCGTGGGGTCTTTCCAGGATAGCCGCTTACAATATTGGCCGTGCTTTGCTCGTCACATGGGTTTCGATCAAGGGGTGCCTCTTGTTTACCGGCCAGTGATCCCTAAGGATTCATTGCGTGTCGCCCTTGACGCCAGTGTCCTTAAGCCGGGTATCCGTCTTTCCTTCTTTCAAATGGGAAGAGTAACTTCGACGACCTTCGGCTATAATGAGTTTTGGTGCGACGAGTTTACTATGATCCGAGATTTTGTGAATAACGTGGTGGAAAACGTTCGTTGCAAACCTTCCCCAGTAGTTCTGAAGGAGTATCCAATGTTGAGAGATCCCAAGCGAAAGTTGCCTAGCAATTCGGAAAGCCCCGGGCCAAGGAACGGAGAACGAAGAACCGTCTTTGGCGGGTACGGACGGTTTCACAAGATCCTCCCACGGCTCTTGTGTCTTTCAGTTCTTCCAATAACCAGGTATGTGTCGCCCCTTCATTGGTTTGTCTCAAAACACGTGAATTTCGGCTGAGAATATGTGTCTTGTTTCCTTCAGGGCTTCGGTAGTGTTAATGCTTTCGCTGCTCTTGCACGTTGCCAGGAGACGGCAATTTCTTCAAAGAACTCCAGCAGTATTGAGCCTTCTCATAGCGATGATGAGTCAGAGAGAGAAGAGGGTTCAACAAGTGAGAGTGATTCCTCCGGCAGCAGTGGTACTGGTTCTGTTTCGGGAAGTGGTTCGGTGAGTTTCGCACTTCTTTTCTTTCTTCTTTTGTTTCCTCTTTTGGGAAATATCTGACTCAAATTCGCAGGTGGAATCCGGTTCGGAGGATGATTCTGGGGTAGAGCCGCACGAAAACTTGCCTTTGGTGACCGCCGCTGGTGACTTGGAGATGGGCGTTAGCCAATTGCCGGGCACGGATGTGGTTCAAACGGTGGATGATTCTCTGATGGTTGCTGTCGTAGACATGGAAGAAGACCCCCTGCGAGTAGTGAGGCCAGGTGCAGGCGCCATTTTTGATCCCCGTACTTGGTTCCTTATCCAGGTCATGTGCTGGTTGGCGGCTTCAGCGTGCCGGCTAAGCATGAGGCGTTGTACACCAGAATCTGGGAGAAGCACGGACATATGGCTACAAACAAGAAAGTTACTAGTCGATTTGCGCTGGTTAAGCGTGTGGAAGAGGCTTTATCTTCCATTGAGGATATGCGTGAGGTAACCTGGTCACACCGTTTCAAGACGTTATTGCCGACATCGGGAGCACCATCGCGACGTGTGCGTAGAAAAGGAGTTCAATACTTCGTGGTTTGTCGAAGGCCTTGCCGAGATCCAAAAGTTGAAAGATGCAGCAATCGAAAGCCTTTCCGCCGAGGAGATTGCACGACAGGAGATGGAACTCGAAAAGCTTTCCAAGATGTTGACTATGAAGAGAGCGGCTCTTGAAGACGCAAAGTTGACTTTTTCCAAGAAGAGCGGACTTACGTTGGACGATTTTCCTTGAACGTTTCTCGTTAAACTTTCATTTAGGTTCTTTTTTTTTTTTTTTGAAAGACATATTGGATGTCCGGTTCAAAACTTGACCTTTGATAGACAAATTGGTAGCTTTTTAGGGTATTGGATTATTTCTGGGATGAATGGTTTTGGTAATATGACTCTGATTATGTTTTGGGAAAAGAATATTGCTTTTATGAAAGTGTGTGATAGCAATAGGCACAAGACTCAGTAGTATGACGGTTTTACCAAAAACCTAAAAATAGATTGTATATCTTGCCCAGTCTGAATTTACTCACTTCATAGGTTTTGCGAACACGCCCCTCTCCATGTAAAAGGCGGTTTTGATGGCGATTTTTTGGTAGCATCGCCAGACAAGTCCCCGATCGTTGATAGCATCTTCGGCGAGTCCCAGTTTTCTCGTGTAGTTTTTGCAACCGGTAAAGGTCGTCCGGGTAGTTGAGTCGGATCGAGTGGTAGCAAGTCCCCAATTTCTTGTGTAGTTTTTGCAACTGGTAACCGGGTCGTCTGGTAGTTACGTCGGATTGAGTCGCCTTCCCCTACCATCTTGACATCTGGGTCGAAGAACGAGATCGACAGTCTGACATTGTAACCGATAGATCAATCCTCCCGCAGTGGTCGCCAATTGTTTATGGGTAAAAATCGTTTTGCCGATTTGGTAAATTCGGTAGGTGAGTGAGAACCGGTTCAAACCCTAAACAAATGCTGCACATGAGCACTTTATAGATTCGAGAGATCAATCTGCACAAGTCCGGCCTAAACCAAGAAATGGCCGTTCCAGACTTGCTTCGGTCACAAAGTGGAGGAGAAGGGTTGATTTGGGGAGGGAAGCAAAGAAAGGTGTTGAGGAGAGTAGTATCTCAACTTGTATCAGAAAGTGAAAGTTAGGAAGCTTGCATGAGATGAAAGCTTTTTGGGAGAGCTTGCAAAGTTGCCTTTCTGAGAGTGTAGTATTTTTCTCCTGACCGAGACTTGTTGTCTGGTGGAAATAGGTAAGACGTATTTATACAAGTCGAGATTGAAACGCACCACAGCCTCATGAAGGAAGAGAGTAAAGGGTGAAATAATGGGAGGAGGTGGTAACCAGCATGGTTTAATGGGTGAAACGTTTTTCACCATTATTTCCTCTTTTATTTGACCGCTTTATTCCTTTTCACGCTTTCTTAATGTGAGCGTAGTGTACGTCGCATCTTTGTGACCGCCAAACCAAAACCCTAAAGAAGCATCCCCGGTTTGTGTCGATGTCTCGAGTGTTGGTTGCATCTTGAGTGCAAGTGGCGCTGCTAGTGGCGCGTGTGGCATGTGCCAATGGCATGTGCGGAATGCCTTGGTGGTAGGTTGCACGGTTTGCAAGTTAGGTTACCAGCGTGTGTGTTTGGCATGTGCCAATGGCATGTGCGGAATGCCTTGGTGGTAGGTTGCACGGTTTGCAAGTTAGGTTACCAGCGTGTGTGTTTGGCATGTGCCAATGGCATGTGCGGAATGCCTTGGTGGTAGGTTGCACGGTTTGCAAGTTAGGTTACCGGCGTGTGTGTTTGGCATGTGCCAATGGCATGTGCGAGAATGCCTTGGTGGTAGGTTGCACGGTTTGCAAGTTAGGCTACCGGCGTGTGTGTTTGGCATGTGCCAATGGCTCGTGCAGCCATGTTGACCTAGTTGCAAGTCTTGCAAGCCTAGGGGCGCTATATTTGGCGTGGGCCAAAGGCATAGCGGCTTGGAAATATGGCTTGCGACACGTGTTGGCATGTGCCAATGGCACGTGCAGCCATGTTGACCTAGTTGCAAGTCTTGCAAGCCTAGGGCGCTATATTTGGCGTGGGCCAAAGGCATAGCGGCTTTGGAAATATGGCTTGCGACACGTGTTGGCATGTGCCAATGGCACGTGCAGCCATGTTGACCTAGTTGCAAGTCTTGCAAGCCTAGGGCGCTATATTTGGCGTGGGCCAAAGGCATAGCGGCTTGGAAATATGGCTTGCGACACGTGTTTGCATATGCCAATGGCACGTGCAGCCATGTTGACCTAGTTGCAAGTCTTGCAAGCCTAGGGCGCTATATTTGGCGTGGGCCAAAGGCATAGCGGCTTTGGAAATATGGCTTGCGACACGTGTTGGCATGTGCCAATGGCACGTGCGGCCATGTTGACCTAGTTGCAAGTCTTGCAAGCCTAGGGCGCTATATTTGGCGTGGGCCAAAGGCATACCGGCTTTGGAAATATGGCTTGCGACACGTGTTGGCATGTGCCATTGGCACGTGCGAGCCATGTTGACCTAGTTGCAAGTCTTGCAAGCCTAGGGCGCTATATTTGGCGTGGGCCAAAGGCATAGCGGCTTTGGAAATATGGCTTGCGACACGTGTTGGCATGTGCCAATGGCACGTGCGGCCATGTTGACCTAGTTGCAAGCCTTGCAAATCTAGGGCGCTATATTTGGCGTGGGCCAAAGGCATAGCGGCTTGGAAATATGGCTTGCGACACGTGTTGGCATGTGCCAATGGCACGTGCAGCCATGTTGACCTAGTTGCAAGTCTTGCAAGCCTAGGGCGCTATATTTGGCGTGGGCCAAAGGCATAGCGGCTTTGGAAATATGGCTTGCGACACGTGTTGGCATGTGCCAATGGCACGTGCAGCCATGTTGACCTAGTTGCAAGTCTTGCAAGCCTAGGGCGCTGTATTTGGCGTGGGCCAAAGGCATAGCGGCTTTCGAAATATGGCTTGCGACACGTGTTGGCATGTGCCAATGGCACGTGCGGCCATGTTGACCTAGTTGCAAGTCTTGCAAGCCTAGGGCGCTATATTTGGCGTGGGCCAAAGGCATAGCGGCTTGGAAATATGGCTTGCGACACGTGTTGGCATGTGCCAATGGCACGTGCAGCCATGTTGACCTAGTTGCAAGTCTTGCAAGCCTAGGGCGCTATAATTGACGTGGGCCAAAGGCATAGCGGCTTGGAGATTTGGCATTGTTGCCATGGTGCGCAGGGTGCGGCTTGGTTTGGCATTGTTGCCATGGTGCGCAGTATGCGGCTTGGTTTGGCATTGTTGCCATGGTGCGCAGTATGCGGCTTGGTTTGGCATTGTTGTCGCGGTGCGCAGTATGCGGCTTGGTTTGACATTGTTGCCATGGTGCGCAGGGTGCGGCTTGGTTTGGCATTGTTGCCATGGTGCGAAGTATGCGGCTTGGTTTGGCATTGTTGCCATTGTGCGCAGGGTGCGGCTTGGTTTGGCATTGTTGCCATGATGCGCAGGGTGCGGCTTGATTTGGCATTGTTGCCATGGTGCGCAGTATGCGGCTTGGTTTGGCATTGCTGCCATGGTACGCAGTATGCGGCTTGGTTTGGCATTGTTGCCATGGTGCTATAGTGCGGCTTGATTTTGGAATTAGGGTTACGTGTTGAAAACCCTAATCGGTATTTTGAAAAAATACCCCTATTAATTATTTACACCTGAGTTAAATGCTCTTAGTTAATGTGTTGCGGGTAACACTAGGTCATGGGGTTTTACGATTTTACCCCTTGTCTAAAAACCACCATCAACAGCTGCATTTCAAGTCCTTTTGAAATTACCAAGCTAACTAAGTAGCGGAACGCTATAACGTTCATTACAAGAGGACAATTCCAGGGTTTTGTGAGAAACCCTGCGCCACAAGGCGAGTCTTGATATTTTGAGACTTCATTCTTCCCACTGTGCTCTATAACAAATAATCATGTATGTCCCATAGGCTTTACACTTGGTTGGTTAGCACTACCATACCAAATACCCGTATATCTGCCAAAGAACTAAATTCTACGTGGATTGTGTAGGCCAAATATGTTATTTATTTGAAATTAATTAAAATAAAGCATGGTTCGATCTCATTGTGCTCTACTTCTGGAGCAACTATTTATGGATTATATCATCATTGTGCTCGCATGATCCTCCCATTGACTCATGTGCATTCTCATAATCTGTCAGGATTTCATTGTTCTCTAGAATCATTTAAAACTTCGGAGCGTCCTCCAGTATTGATTCATGGACATAGTCAGAGTCAATAAAATGATATGGTTTCATTAATGATACAAATTAGGTTGTGCCTTACTCATCTACTTCCTTTCTAGGTGAATCGAACTTGGTGGTCTCTCCATCTTCCTTTGTGGAGATACGGCCTTAACTACACTTCCACCAAGTGTAGTTGCAACACCTTAGTCTATGGTGTACCCCATACTGAGGATTTGTAACCTTACAGGATTATTTGCAGCTGGTATGTGTGATCTTGTCACGTTTCCGATATCAGTGCACTTTCTGAAATCGATTATTCTTTGTCACTTCATATTTACATTTGTGGAGTACAAGAATTAATGTGAGACACAGTGGGAACACACCACGACAATTCCTGTCGTTCCCTTAGAAAATAATTTTTCTTATCTCCCCCTAACGATGGGAAAACTGTCTCATTAAAGTGATAACCCGCAAATCTAGCGGTAAGAGATCTCCTGCCAAAGGTTTTAAAATGCGGATAATTGTTGAGAGTAATCTAACAAAATTACTTAATCATTTTCGTGACCCATCATAGTACAATATGGACTCGTAATGGCACATATATAGTGCAACCAAAAATGCGTATGAACACAAATTTCAGGCTTAAATTCAGTTACCAACTGGTACGCAGAAAAAGCTGACTAATATTGGGTTCTAAAACGAATTAAGTAAAGATGCGCGTAATATTGCATATCTGATGAAGTTTTGAATAGTGGTAAGTAAGGTTGTCATTCACTCGGACTTTGTTGAAATTGATTTTAGGATTTAATAAAGAAAAATAATAAAAATAGAGAAAATATACAATTTATGTCACAAGATGAAGAGAGTTACTGGGACTCGGGATTCCTCCAATTCTCACATTCATGCGGTTCATCTATTAATTCCGGACAATTGAAGCTCATAAAATAACAAACATCGACTCTAATTCTTTGCCAAGATAGATTTTATAAAGAATTATATATAATTCACAAGCATGACGCATCTAAAGTACCTAAGACTAAGCATGCGACATCTAACGAATTCACAAATAATCAAAAAAAATCATAAATCAATTATAATAGTGCAAATAGTCATAAAGGAATTAAATAGAATTACCACATGGGTGCAAAACAACTTCCTCCGTCGTCCCAGTGATGGGGTCTAGATTCTCATGGTGTAAGCACACTCAAAAGAATTTTTTATTGATCAAAAGTGCTTACAAATGATAAAATATGAGAAAATGGTTAAAACCGGGTATTTGCAACGCTTATTATTGTTGCAAAACACTGTTACAAAGAACGATAACAAAAACGCGTCACTGTCCCTGTAGAAGTACGACCCGCTCCTTACTGTCGTTGTCACTGCTGATAAACGACTGACTTTTTGCGTCTAATGTTCTTCGCGTTCTTCACAGCAGCAGCAGAAGTGTATTCTCTGCAACTCTCGATTCTCACTCTGTTGTTGCTCTAAACTATCCCCAAACTCTCCATCCCCCTTCCTTTCGACACCAGCTACCCTTTTATACTCCACATGCCTAAGAATCTTCTCGTAATTAATCCCCAAATCCCTCGACAATCCATCAAGAATACTCGGTTTTATTTCCATGCAGGTTACGGGAATATCTTCCCTGATTTAGCTTCTAACGCGATTACTCCCTCTTAAATCTCTCCATCTCACTTCTGCACATCCCTTGATCGAGTTAGACACACCTCAAACACCGGAAACCTCACAGAAAACACGGGAAGTGTTAACAGACCCGTGTAAAGCTCAACCCCTGTTTTATCTCCTCGTTCTTTCCTTTCGTTCTTTATTGATTCTATGCCTCAAACACGATATATACTGCTTCACTGCTCATTAAACACACGCCAGAACTGCAAAAATAACTCGGAAAATCCATAGAATGTTCCACGTACGTGTGTATACCCTGTTTAATCCAAAACCCGATTATTCAACCCAGATTTCTCGAATCCAACGAACATACCTTCTCTGTATAGGCCTAAGAAGTTAATCCAAATCAAAAACAGCGATTGAATCTCTTCAGAAATGGCCCAAAACTCGAACCCTAATCTGGTAGTAAACTGTCCAATTTTCCCACCAAAAACCAGATTCAAATGGAGAAGATGACCTCCCCATAATCCTGTACGGGCGTCCCTTTAGCACTTTCCTTATGGGGTGTAAATAGCAGCTATTGTGCCCCTTAGTAATTGGGTGCCCCTTATCCAAAGTAGGGGTCCGTTTAGCAAGTGTCCTCCGGGGGTGCTTTTACCAACTTTTCGAGCCGAATTCTCCAAAAATGTTTATTTCCCAAAAATATCTACAAACACAAAAAAAAAAACATAATTAGTACAATATTGAGCACTAACAATATAGAACATTGAGAACAAAATAGACACAAAAATGTGTCTATCAAATACCCCCAAACTTATTATTTGCTAGTCCTCGTGCAAATTTATTCTAGAAATAAAAATCATTTGAACCCCTAGGTGGCCCTAGTGGCGGAGTGTTGTCTCCGGAGGGTTTACCAGAGGTGTACCCACAAAACCTTTACTCTAGACCTTAGCTATCTACGCAAAACCTTGGAAAGCACTAAAGAATCTCCTTGGTTGGCATACAAACATTGATTATAGGAGGAAGTACCCTGATGCGAAATTCCAATTGATGTACACGAGTTTGCACTCAAGCATACTAAAATTCATATAAAGTGACAGAGCTCTACTCAGATAGTTTGGACATCATAAACCGGGAGTCAACCAATCACATGGATAGATTAAGAAGATGGATGTAGAGAAAAATGTAGATGATGTTGACTAAGGTGAACCTATCCTAATGGACTCGAGATACTTGGTGCGGGACTAATATCAACACACTGGCATATACAAGGGAACCAGTGGTCGATAATCCTAACTCTAGGTCAACTCAGCTGGCATATACAAGGGTACCAGTGGTCGACTTTATTGTATTTATTCCGGTTGGTCTAGTGGTCTGGTCTCTTCTTTTTTTGGGTATCTCAGTCACTCTATTTCACCCTAGCAATGGTAAAAAGAAAAAGAATGAGAAGTGATCAGGATTCTTTCGATGTTTCCATCACGAGGATATGGCGAAACTACCATGTTTTTTTTTCCAACACCTGAGCTCTGTGCTTTTATGAATAGACTCTTCTAGATGTTTCCATCTAATCAGATTGGTTCCTCAACTCCTACAACCAAGATGTTCCCATCCACTTAGATTAGTTAATGCCAACCTTAATAAGCATAAATTTCTAGTCTCTGAAGTTTATTTATTGCAACTAAAAAGTTTCTCCCATACCCCCAAACTTAAATCTAACATTGTCCTCAATGTTCTAAAGATGAAATTAAAAGCATGAATAATGAGAAACTGTTACCACTTGAAGAAAATAGTTAAGGAAAAATATTACCGTGTTGCAAGAGCATGGGTTACCTCCCAAGAAGTGCTAAGTTTAAAGTCTTCAGCCAGACATTGGAAAGGATTAGTCACCTCGAATAATCATATAGCAACAATCGGAATAATCATGGGTCATCTGGATCAAAAAGTGCTAACCACAAGAAGAGGAGACTGCAACAGATCGGGAAGATATCCAACACACCCTTATCTATTTTTTTGTTTAAGACAACTACATCTAGTTGTGGTTCGGGTTCGAGCTCTATAAAAGGGTCTAGATAAAAAGTTTTCATCGGCTGGATTTCCTCAAAGGCAGGATCCTGAAGATCAGGTTCTAGAGTCTGGAAATACTCAATTAAGAACTTAGAAGCACATAACAATAACCTGAATAACTGGGGATCCTCTAAGTCAATCAGACTTGACTCACACAGTTTACTACAGTAGTGGTCATTCTTTAGCAAATGTGTCGACCCTAATCTCCTAAAGTAATTAGGTTTAGCCTCAAAACTTAATAATTGACACATCTGAAACTTATATGTTCCCACAATTGGTTGAAAAATATTTGGTGGGAAAACAAAATCAATCGTGGTATCATAGCATGGGTTAACCACATCAACCAGAGGATGGGTTCTTAACAACTGAACTTCTTTATGGACACAACTAGGTTCAGGAAAAAGTGTATGAAGATAATCTTTTAGAATGGTTGAGGCACATATGTCAAGTCCCAAGTTAGGGACCTTTCTAAGAGTTAAGGCACATGGAGAATGATAATCACCCCCAAACTTAGAGTTTTCAGTGTCTCTAAAAAGACTAGTCACAACTTCCCTTTAAAGGTCATCTGATTCCTGAAAATGGTCAATTGATTCTTCTAAGTCAGGTACATCCTCACTCATCTTTACGAGTTCATTTTCTTTTTCTAAGTCTATTGTTTCTAAATCGCTAGACTCAAAATATACTCGTTCCTCTAAACCATCATTGGCTTCGTAATCAAAAGGAAATACTACATCGTCCAAAACGGGGGTATCTCTAGTCAAACTCTCGTCCTTTTTAATAGGTGAATAATTATTAAAATTATTTGGGTTTGTACTAGAATTAACATTATCATTATAAAGCTCGTTGGGAGTAACAAATTCCTGATCACTATGCCTACATATTTCATATTCTTCATAAATACTATCCTCATCATAATCTTCATTATATGAAAATGATCGGACCTCATCTAAACAAGTAGTGTTACCAATTCTAACCTCGTCATCTTGATTATGTGAATAAAAATTATCCTTATTTTCAAGGGTGGTATTGGGAACACTATATTGGAATTTAAGACTATCTTGAGAAAAATTTTCCACAATCCTATTTGTACTCTCAGTAAATTGCTTGAGGGACTCTTCTAGAGATATCTTAGTTGACTGCTCTACGGACTCTTCTGGAAGCGGAATATTATAAGTCTCTTTCATAAATATAAGTGAAACTTCTGTGTTGACTCATTGAAACTCTTGAGAGACTCTTCTAAAGAAATTGGAGGATCGTTTTGCTCGTAAGACTAATGCACGTGTGGATAGTAATTGGGCTCACCATGGTATGACCCATAACCTTCAAAAGATTGGCGTTCCCAACCACTATTCACACTATGGTCATAAAAAGAGTAATGTCCATAGTGTTCAGTTGGATAATCATTGTATTGGTTGTTATAATTCCAATTTGACATTCTAACTGCGAGGGAATTCTACACAAGCACAAACAAGGCTGACTCGACCACAACAAACCTACTGATTTCTATCAAACAAAAAGCATGATGGCTCCACTTAGATTGTTTCTAGACCAGCTTCTAATCCTTCGAAAGGGAATTCGTTACAATCTGAGCAAACCCCTCTGGAATCAATCCGAGTTTAAGTAAGTTGAATAGAGGCGAGGGAAGATGCGTGGAGCTTTGATACCCAAGGCCTCACCGCATTACAAGGCGGCGCAGTCACGCATTCAACTTACATAAACCATCATGAACTTCGAAGTATGCTTAAAGAGTAACCAATATTTTTCGAATGACTTTCCTATTAAGCTCGTTACCCTATCGGTCTTGTTCTAGTCAGTATTTTAAGCTTAGGTTCGCGTTTGGTATCGTTTTCCTAAGGAGGGCAAGAAGAGAACGGTGATGAAATCTGAACCCTTATCTTGTATGGACAGTCCTTGCCCTTTACTAGGAAATTAAAACAGCCATATTCAAGACCTCAACATATATGCATACAAAATCATCCAGTAAACCCGCTGACAGGGGATTCGCGGGTGTTTAGAATTCTTAACTCCCGTTCCAGACGGGGGATGAACCGTTGAAGTCGACTCGGGCCACTGACTCCTATGTCAGTGTACGAACCCGAGGGGCCGAGAAAGTATCGTAACTGTCGTCCTTCCCTGTGCAGTTTATATTTAAATTAACCCTTCCTTAGGGTTTTAAAAATAATAATGTCCAAAAGTCCAAAAATAAAGTCTAAAAATTAAAAAGTCCAAAAATAAAAATAATAATAACACTATATACAAAATTTTCTTCTTCACTACGTTCGGATCTCTCTTTTCTTTCCTATTTTGGATTTGCTTTTCTTTTCAGCACTTTCTTTTTCATGAGCTCCGCACAAAGTCTGAAAGCAAATTGAAAATACCAAAACTCTTAAAAAGGAACAAAAATAATAAAAATAAAATTAAAAACCTAAAAACAAATTTATACACAAGTCTGTGTCGGCGGCGCCAAAAATTGATGAAATTTTGAATAGTGGTAAGTAAGGTTGTCGTTCACTCGGACTTTGTTGAAATTTATTTTAGGATTTAATAAAGAAAAATAATAAAAATAGAGAAAATATACAATTTATGTCACAAGATGAAGAGAGTTACTGGGACTCGGGATTCCACCAATTCTCACATTCATGCGGTTCATTTATTAATTCCGGACAATTAAAGCTCATAAAATAACAAACATCGACTCTAATTCTTTGCCAAGGTAGATTTTATAAAGAATTATATGTAATTCACAAGCATGACGCATCTAAAGTACCTAAGACTAAGCATGCGACATCTAACGAATTCACAAATAATAAAAAAAAATCATAAATGAATTATAATAGTGCAAATAGTCATAAAGGAATTAAATAGAATTACCACATGGGTGCAAAACAGCTTCCTCCATCGTCCCAGTGATGGGGTCTAGCTTCTCATGGTGTAAGCACACTTAAAAGAATTTTTCATTGATCAAAAGTGCTTACAAATGATAAAATAGGAGAAAATGGTTAAAACCGGGTGTTTGCAACGCTTATTATTGTTGCAAAACAGTGTTACAAAGAACGATAACAAAAACGCGTCACTGTCACTGTAGAAGTACGACCCACTCCTTACTGTCATTGTCAGTGTTGATAAACGACTGACTTTTTGCGTCTAATGTTCTTCGTGTTCTTCACAGCAGCAACAGAAGTGTATTCTCTGCAACTCTCAATTCTCACTCTGTTGTTGCTCTAATCTATCCCCAAACTCTCCATCCCCCTTCCTTTCGACACCAGCTACCCTTTTATACTCCACAGGCCTAAGAATCTTCTCGTAATTAATCCCCAAATCCCTCGACAATCAATCAAGAATACTTGGTTTTATTTCCATGCAGGTGTTTATGGGTAAAAATCGTTTCCGCCGATTTTGGTAAATTCGGTAGGTGAGTGAGAAACTGGTTTAAACCCTAAACAAATGTGCTGCACGTGAGCACTTTCTAGATTCGAGAGATAAATCTGTACAAGTCCGGCCTAAACCAAGAAATGGTCGTTCCAGACTTGCTTCAGTCACAAAGTTGAGGAGAAGGGTTGATTTGGGGATGGAAGCAAAGAAAGGTGTTGAGCCCAGAATAATTCTGGGAGAGTAGTGTCTCAACTTGTATCAGAAAGTGAAAGCTTAGGAAGCTTGCAAGATGTAGGACCATAATATCGCAACGTACAGGGCTCGCGGGGTTAATAAATAACGATGTCGCGAGGCAGTCGCAGAGGGCTAGAATTAACGACGCAATGGATAACGACAGGCAAAACATCAAGAAGACATGAGACCTGGCGAGGGTTAAGAAGTGTCGCGAGAGCAAATGTTTGTGCATCTGCGACACTTCGCGAGACATTCCCGAAAATAAAGGGGAGCTTAGTGTCATCCACTATGTATTACCCTATATAAAGGGCTAAATAGATCTGTTAGAGAGGGAGATCTTTTTGGGAATTGTTGGGCAAGTCATTAGGAGAGAGAAAGTTTAAGAGTGTTTAATTTCTAAGTGTAATTCTATTCTCTTGTGTAAAACAATTCATGGATTCAATCAATAAATATTCTTGATCTTACATCTTTCAATGGACTAATTAAGCAAAATCGAGTAAGGGGTGTAGTGTGGGAAAACCCGCAACTACATATGCGCTAGAAACAGGGACCTAATCTTGTTGGTTCAAGAAAGAAAATCGCAATTAAAGTTGTTTGGATCAAGAAAATGAGAAAGGAAAATCTTAGATCGGATGAAGCAGGGGAAGAAGATATGGCATGTGGCATGAGAGCATTGGAGTAACGATTAGTGAATTTCATGAAAATATCAGAGGAAGAATACACAAACGGGATTTTGAAGGAAAGAAGATTACAGACAGAGAAATGATATCACCTTTGAAAGATTGGGAAAAACAAGAGATAACATTCACGGCGGGAGAGATATCCAAAGAAAATTTGGATCACACATCTCCGTTAGTGATCGCAATTAACGCGTGTAAGGAAGGAGAAGAATCGGAGAACACAGTGAAAACATGGGTGGTAAATGGAGTTTTAATTGATACAGGGAGTCTGGTGAACATAATGTTCTATCACGCTTACAAAAAGATGGGATATGAAGACGAAGATATGACTTTCGCGGCATACAATATTCAAGGTTTTGGTAAATCCATAACCAAAGTTAGAGGGGAGATAAAAATACGTATTCCATTAGGAAGAATCGAAACTCAGGTGACATTGAGTATAGTAGATATGGAATCACCGTATAATTTGTTACTAGGAAGACCATGGGTACATGCAATAAAAGCTGTGGCGTCGACGCTTCATCAATGTATCAAGTTTCCAACACCAACTGGAATAGGCGAGATCAAAGGGGATGCTGCTAAAGGAAGAATATATTATCAAAATGAAGTAAAATGTTGTGAGGAACAAGTAAACAAACAAAAGAATATATCTAAGCACCGCAAAAAGATGGCGAGGGAGGCTAAGAAAGAAGAAGAGTTCAGAGTTTACATGATCAAAGCGAAGGAAGGAAAAGGCATACCTAGCGAGATCTCGGGAGAAGAAAATGATCCCGCGAAAGAACCGAAAGGACCAACCCCTATGGGAGAACCGAAGGCCAGTTACGTCGCGGCAGAGCAAACTAAAGAAGTGAATATTGGAACTAAGGAAAAACCCAAGATGCTAAAGATTGGAACTAACATGGGAGCGGAAGAAGAGAAAAGAACTGTCGATCTATTGCAGAATTATAAAGATATCTTCGCATGGGATATGGATGAAGTGCCTGTATAGATCCATCAAGCAGCCCTGTCACAAATTGGAAATTGATAAAAATGTGAAGCCATTCAAACAAAGAATTAGAAAGATAGCAACAGCGTATCACCCTCGAGATAGAAGAAGAATTGCTTGACAGAAGATGCTGGATGCAGGAATTATTAGACAAGCAAAATATCCAGAATGGATAGCGAATATGGTTATAGTTCCAAAGAAGAACAAGGGAATAAGGATTTGCATTGATTTCACTGACCTAAATAAAGCTTGCCCTAAAGACAGTTTTCCATTACCAGACATTCCGCAATTGGTCGAATCAGCAGCTGGGAGCGAAAGAGTATCGTCGCTGGACGGATACAAGGGTTACAATCAAATTCCTCTCGCCGAGGAAGACCAAGAACACACTGCTTTCTTCGCTCCAAGAGGATTATATTGTTATACTAAAATGCCGTTTGGTTTGCGAAATGCTGGAGCAACATATCAAAGGATGGTAGAAAATGTATTCGCAGAATGGATACATAAAACACTAGAGGTATACGTAGATGACATGCTGGTGAAAAGTAAAAAGGCAGAAGATCACGTGCGAGACTTGAAAGAAATTTTTGAACAAATGAGGCGTTTCAACATCAAAGTCAACCCAGAGAAATGTACCTTCGGAGTTGCGTCAGGGAAGTTCTTGGGTTACATTATATCAAAGGAAGGAATACATGTTGACCCGGAGAAAGTAAAAGCAGTCCGCGATATGCCGACACCTGCGACAGTAAAGGATGTTCAAAAGCTGAATGGGTTACTAGCGTCGCTAGGAAGGTTCATCTCGCGGTCGTCTGATAAGTGTAAACACTTTTTCAGTGTTCTAAAAAAAAGGGTCGAAATTTAAATGGACAGACGAATGTGAAAAGGCTTTACAAGGGATCAAAGAACATTTAATGGATGTATCCATTATGCAGAAGGCAGAACCAGGAGAGGAATTATTAATATACCTCGCGACAACGTCGCACGCCTTAAGTGCAGTTTTACTGCGAGTGGACGCAGGAGTAGAAAAGCCAATTTATTACATCAGCAAAACTTTCAATGCTGCAGAAAGAAATTATTCGAAGATTGAAAAATTAATTCTAGCGTTAGTCTATGCGTCGTTTAAACTTCGCATATATTTTCAGGCACACACTGTTAGAGTGGTAACAAAGGTACCAATCGAGTCAGTAATGAAAAATTCAAAAAGATCAGGAAGAGTTGAAAGATGGAATGCTCAAATAAGCCATTACAAACTCAAATATGAAATACTATCTTCAACCAAATCACAGGTTGTCGCAGACTTTCTGGCGGAATTTCCTTTGGAGGAAGATGAAGCAGTGGATGAAATGATGGATGTAGAAGAAGAGCATGGAGATCCGAAAGATTTGCTAACTGAGCCGGACCGGTGGGAAATATTAGTGGATGGATCATCCAATAGAGAAGGTAAAGGAGTGGGAATTGTTGTGATTTCGCCAGAAGGCACTAAGTTAGCCTTTGCTTTTAGATTGGAATTTGAGTCTACCAATAATGAAACGGAGTACGAAGCTATAGTACACGCTCTAAGATTTGCAATGGAAATGAAATTGGAGAATGTAAGGATTACCAGTGACTCGCAATTGGCAACTGTCGATAACAAAAAAGTATGCTACAAATGATCCATCCCTACGTAAATACAGGAAGCTTGTAGAAGTGTTGTCGCACAGTATACCGAAAATAAAATGGAGGCACATATCAAGGAGAGATAATAGACTCGCAGACGCTTTTGCCTTTATATCAAGTATGATGACAGACCCAACTGCGAGGAATATCAAAATACGACGCCATCGGGCGCCATCAATTAATAAAGAAGAGGGACAAGAAGCAGATATAATGATGGTGGTAGATGAGATACAACGTCGCGAGGAAGATTGGAGAATAGAACTTCACGCATATTTAATGAAAGGCGAGGTACCAAGAAATAGATTGGAAGCACACAAGTTAAAGAGCAGGGCAACAAATTATGAATTGCGAGATGGCGTGCTTTATCGGCGTTCTTTTGATGGACCTTCGCTTCGATGTCTGACAAGGAAAGAAGGAGAAACCATATTGAAGATGCTGCATAGTGGGGACGCAGGAAATCATAGCGGCGGAAGATCTTTGGCATACAAGGCAAAGACGCAAGGATATTATTGGCCATATATGCATGAGGACGCGAGAGCAATAGCCAGACGCTGCGAAGATTGTCAAAGACACGGGAAGAAGATACATGCACCGGGAGCACCGTTAAATTCTTCAAGAAGTGTGTGGCCTTTTGGAAAATGGGGTTTAGATATTGTGGGACCATTTTTACCGGGAACAGGACAAAGAAGGTACCTAATTGTCGCAACGGATTATTTCACAAAATGGGCAGAGGTGAAAGCGGTCCAAAGACATTCGCGATAAGGATGTTTTTACTTTCATATTTGAAAATATTATATGCAGATTTGGGATCCCCGCACAACTGGTATCTGATAATGGGAAACAGTTTGAAGGGCAAAATATAGAGTTGCTGCTCAATGCATTTCAGATAAGATGTGGAAAATCAACTCCATTATATCCACAAGCTAATGGCCAAGCAGAGGCAACAAACAAAACAATTGCTGATATATTGAAGAAAAAGTTGGAAGGACACAATAGGGGATGGTGCGAACAAGTACCCAATGCAGTGTGGGCCTATAATACAACTAGAAGAGAAGCCACAGGAATGTCTCCTTTCTGCTTAACTTACGGAGTTGAAGCAGTACTCCCAACAGAGGTCGTGATTCCGACAACCAAAAAAGAGGTCTGGGATAAAAATCTTAGTGCAGGCAACATTCTAATCAAGTTGGATGAATTGGAAGAAAAACGAGAAAAGGCCTTGCGACACATGGAGAATTATCAGCGAAGACTGGCTAGAGAATATAACAAGCGTGTAAAAATACGTGAGTTCCAACCAGGAGACTTGGTGTTGCGAGAAACCCCAATATATCAACGTGAAAGCGGAGGCAAGCTGGCGAGAAAATGGGATGGACCTTATATCGTCAAAGAGGTAGTTGGTACAAGGGCATATAGATTGACGGACCCCGAAGGAAGAGATGTGGGACAAAAATTGGATAGACCATGGAATAGGTTATATCTAAAGAAATATTACCCATAATAATGAGAGAGGAAAAAGGAATCAAGATGAAGTACTTCTTCGCCAGATATTTGCGACATTCAGTAAAATACAGACAGAATCCGCGAAGAACTCGCGATAAGAATAACAAAAAAGTCATGAATGGCTTAACAAAACAACAAGAGATAAGGAATGATTAAATGAATGAATCGGCGAATATCTCGCAGACAAAATAGTAAATGAGGAAGAATGATTGAATAAAAAGAATGAATGAATGGGACGAACCTTTATGGCGTACACCCTAGTTCGCGAATTATATTTCGTAAGAGGCAAATGTAAGACCTAAAGTGCGTCATATAAGGGGGTATCTCTTAACATGGCTCAGGTGGAAGGTTACACCGCTCCTGAAACCTGGGTCATGCAGATTTGGGGCCCATGAAAGCCTATCCTGGGAGATACCTTGGATTCCCAACTATATATGTAGGTTATACCGGTTGGGCGACCGAGGGTCTCTTCCAAGGAGTCGGTGTATGCACAAGGCGCCGAGGTACACGGTTGAGCAGCAGTGCCCGGGATGGATGAACCTACCCTGGCCATTCTTGGCAAGTCTTGGCATGCGTTGCACTCGCCCGAAGAAAACTCCACTTAGGGTGCAGTCTCGTAACCATAAACCATATAGGTATAAGGGATAAGAGGCTGCGAAAACAACTGATTGTTGTTAAGACCGGATGGGAGGAGCTAGTCTTGTATGGCCGATGTTTCGCCTCCTTGAAGGGGCAACCGGGGAGATGATAAGGGCGACGCTCTCCATTAGGGGGGGTGTCAAAACAGACGCAAATGTCATAAGGCTATGTTTTCGCAAGAGAACGTAGGCTCGTCATATTTGTGCAATGATCCTGCAGAGGCAATAATACTAACGCGAGGGTAAGGCGAGATCAATGGGTCTTTACATGAAAGTGTACGGACGTCCTGCGATTTCGTCGCACGACGGCAATGTCATGGGGCTTTATGTTCGCAAGGATATTTAGGCCTGTCATATTGTCGCAACTAAAACATCCTGCAGAGGCAAAAATACTTGGAAAATGATAAGGCAAGATCAATGGGTCTTTACACGCAAGTATAAAGACGTCCTGCGATTTTGTCGCCAAGAAAGGTGGCAGGGGAAGACCTCTAATTAGGGAGGTC
Source organism: Papaver armeniacum (assembly GCA_023531295.1). Taxonomy (NCBI): domain Eukaryota; kingdom Viridiplantae; phylum Streptophyta; class Magnoliopsida; order Ranunculales; family Papaveraceae; genus Papaver; species Papaver armeniacum. The sequence goes on from JAJJWW010001306.1 coordinate 564,664, forward strand.
TAACTCGGAAGACCACACAAAAATGATAAAGTAAGGTCAATGGGCCATTGCATGAAAATGTAAAGACGGCCTGCGACCTTGCCGCAGTAAGAAGAATTAACATCAAATCCCTGATTGGGATGGTTTTACTTAATAAAAAATTCAGTGAGCGAACATGCTCGCAAGGTGGTCTTAACTAAGGAAGGGAGAAAGAAACATGTGAATTACTCAATCAAGGAGTTAAATCATTCACACAAAAAAGATTCTAACAAATTACAAAGAGAATTTAACTCTTTACATCAGCATTATCAAGTACGGAGGATGGTTGAGACTTTTCTGCGCCCTTATCAGCTTCACCTTCTTCAATTGGTGGATTTTCATCAGAAATGTTTTCATTAACTTCGTTCTCGCCAGATACTGGATTTTCATCAGGAGTCTTTTTATTTGGATCTTCATCGACGATTTCCTTATCAGGGAGATCTTCGCAGCTTTCATATTCATAATCACTATCTGGAGCATTAGGAACTTCATCATCACTTACTTCCAAAGGATCGACGTGAATAGGATCAAGAGACTTCGACAGCAAAATGTTATTCACAAGAACCTCCGCTTTTAGAGGGAATTGGCGAAGCAATGCCTTTTGACGATTCTTACTATCAATGTCCTTACAATAAGACATATAATCAAATCTTCGCTCTGCACGGTCGCGAGAACGAGCAAGATGCGCGGAGAGTAGTCCATTTTCCTTGCGAATTTTAGAATAATCAGACCTGAGGGTGGAGATAGTGGAACGAAGCTTTCTCTCAGAATCTGCATAACAAATACACAAGATCGAGAAAACTCTAATCGAACATTGTTGGCATTTTCGGGGTAATAAACCATTCATGGAATAAATACATGAATGAGAAAGAGTTCGATTCTCATCTGATAAAGTTTCCAACTCCAAATTAGTTTTAGTCAAAGCATAAGAGAGGCGAGATAAGTCATTACTTAATGAGTCTTGCTTTTGCGATAAATCAAAATTCTCTTTCGACAAGTTATTTATTTGATCAGTTGCATAGGTATGAAGATTATCTAAGAGATTATACTGCTCCATCCAAGAATCTCTTTCAACTCGAACTTCTTCAACGATAGACTCCGTCTGATATATCTCCATTATTCGTTTCTGGTTTAATACTTTGAAGACGAGCAAGGATTTGAGTTGTAAAAAAAAAAAAAAAAAAAAAAATGGGGGGACGGCGAGAGCATACCTTTTAATTCTTCATTCTTCTTGCGAAGGTTATCACGATCAAGGTGGAGACTATTGCACTTCGCGGTCATAACCTGGAGATCATCCTTCAGCTTACTAATTTCTTGAACCAAAGATGCTTGCGAGACCTTATCAGGACCAAGGTGCTTACGTAAAATCTCGCAGACGTTGGATTTGATAGGATCAGCGGAAGTCCTCTTGGCATCATTCACGAGATCTGAAAGAACCTTAAAGGCCACATCTATACCCTCCAAATTTTCCGCCGTTAGAGGAATTTGCTCTACCAAAAAAGATGAATCATCCTTTGTCAAAGGAACCTCATGAGGAGAGGAAGTCTCAGGGAGAGAAGTGATTGGAGAAATAGTAGGGACATTGATAGCAGAGGGTGGTATAACATCGTTTGTAGGAGGACAGTTGTAAGGAACTTGGTCTATGAGGAGTTGAGGTATAGGAATATTATCTTGCGACGACTTCGCAGCAGCAAAGATGAAGGTGTGAACGAAGGAAATGGAACGTTGGGGGTAACAGCCTAGAGTGGCGAAGCCTTTGGGAGTATTACCAATAATTTTATCATCCCGCGAATGACAAGTTAAATAAGAAGTAGAGGCGACAATATATTGTTAATAAAAAACAAATATTTCCTAAATACCTTATCATTCGCAGACTGTCTCTTTGAAGCCGTAGATTTTACTCGTGAAGAGGGCTTTGGTTGCGTGAGGGATTCTTGCTGTGAAGAAGATTTCGATGGCGAGCCCAAAGAAATAAGAGGATCCTTCACGATAAATTTAGTTCTGGGTTGGTTTTTGCTAAACAACAATGGCAGAAAAAGAATCACAAAGTTAATCATACCAGCGTGATTTCAATAAGAAAAACCAATCTCAAATTTAATCAACCACAAAATAATTCAGATATGATAAAATTAACAAACCTGGACGCCATGAGAGTAACAACTAGAAGGGAATAGCTAAAGTGATGAAGAGGAAGAACACTTGCAGAACGATGAAGAAGAAGAACACTTGCAGACGATGAAGAAGATGAAAAGGAAAAGGAAAATTTTTCACAGGGGATGCTCCTATAAATAGATGAGAAAGCCGTTATGACCGGATAATATTAAATGCACCGGTAAAAGAGGTAAATATAGACACGTGTAAACGGTCACTACTAAATCTAAGGAAACCTGATGGAAAGAACTTTAGTAGAATCCAAATACACGACATATTTTCTATATAGGCGAGGAGATATTGCGAAATTGATTATTCTCTGTAACACAAGAGACAAGAAATGACACTTGCTAGAGATAGAAGCTTCGGAACTTCACAAAAGAATAGAGGCAAGTACGTACTTTTCAAGAAAAGTATTCTTCTGCTTGTTCCTTCATCAGCGAAGACCAAAGATTATTACAACGACAGATTTTTCCTTAAAGATCGCTCTTCAAGCAATATTCAAGGAAAAAGAGGCAAGATGTAGGACCATAATATCGCAACGTACAGGGCTCGCGGGGTTAATAAATAACGATGTCGCGAGGTAGTCGCAGAGGGCTAGAATTAACGACGCAATGGATAACGACAGGCAAAACATCAAGAAGACATGAGACCTGGCGAGGGTTAAGAAGTGTCGCGAGAGCAAATGTTTGTGCATCTGCGACACTTCGCGAGACATTCCCGAAAATAAAGGGGAGCTTAGCTGTCATCCACTATGTATTACCCTATATAAAGGGCTAAATAGATCTGTTAGAGAGGGAGATCTTTTTGGGAATTGTTGGGCAAGTCATTAGGAGAGAGAAAGTTTAAGAGTGTTTAATTTCTAAGTGTAATTCTATTCTCTTGTGTAAAAAAAATTCATGGATTCAATCAATAAATATTCTTGATCTTACATCTTTCAATGGACTAATTAAGCAAAATCGAGTAAGGGGTGTAGTGTGGGAAAACCTGCAACTACACAAGAGATGAAAGCTTTTTTGGAGAGCTTGCAAAGTTGCCTTTTCTGAGAGTTGTATTTTTCTCCTGACCGAGACTTGTTGTCTGGTGAAAATAGGTAAGACCTATTTATACAAGTCGAGATTGAAACGCACCCTGGCCTCATGAAGGAAGAGAGTAAAGGGTGAAATAATGGGAGGAGGTGGTAACCGCAAGGTGTTTATGGGTGAAAACGTTTTCACCATTACTTCCTCATTTATTTGACCGCTTTATTCCTATTCACGCTTTCTTAATGTGAGCGTAGTGTACGCTGCATGCTGTGACCGCCAAACCAAGACCCTAGAAAGCATCCCCCAGTTTGTGTTGATGTCTCGAGTGTTGGTTGCACCTTGAGTGCAAGTGGCGCTGCTAGGGGCGCGTGTGGCATGTGCGGAATGCCTTTGTTGCGGGTTGTACCTCGAGCACAAGTGGCAATGCCAGAGCTTCTAGTGGCGTGTGTGGCATGTGTGGAATGCCTTGGTGCACTATAACAAAATGTGGTATAGATCACACGCCAAACATCACAACTTATGAACACTTATGGTCTTTTTATGGCTAAAACTTAAAGACCATTAATGTTATAGTGTTTGTGATCTTTGATATGAAGACCTGCCCATATATCTCATACATTTTAAGTAGTGTGATCTTACAACTAGAATTTTGATCACACAGTAATTTTGAAAGTGGTCAGATGCTATCTGCTGATAAATTTTATAAAAAAATTTGTGGTGAGCGTGGCTCGAACACGCGACCTTCGGGTTCCATCAGGGGAGAAAAAAGAAAGCCCGGTCCAACAGAAACACCTCGATTTCTCAGACACTCTATTTTCATTTTCAACTCTGAAAACTTTCTCTATTATCTCTCTCTCCCTCCGTCTCTCAAAGTTTTCTTCAATCAACTCACAGAGAACTCAAGTGTCGATCTCAATTTTTCATCGAAATCGTTAATTCCAGTTGAATTCAGGTAGGATTCAACTAGTTCCCTTTCTTGTTTAGATTATATATGAAGTCTTATTCGGCATTGAATTTGAGTTTTGAATTTAGGGTTTCTTTTTTAGTTTTTTTTGATCTATGATTTCTATATTGTTATTCTGCAGATGTATGCGATCTAAAGCTGGGGTGAGATTTCTTTTTGAAGATTGGTGAAGTTCGATTTGGTACACTTTAAACTCTGAATCTATCTCTGCTTTGTGTGGTTTGATTTAGGTTTGCTTGGATGTAAACCTCTTACTTGCATGTTCAATACTGATTTATGTTGGTTAATTTTTTACTATGTTGTAGTCAATTTAGGTCAATGTAGCAGTCAGTAATCTTCTATGGATCTACGCGTATTTATCAAAAATTATATACTCAAAACCTTAATTCTCACTTTTGTTAGTTTGATTTCTACTTAAATGAATTTGAATCTTTCAATTGCTTGGTTAAAAAAATTTACGTGAGAAAATCATGTCCTAACTTGAGTTCTTCTTGCTTCTTCTCTCTGAAATTGATCTGGTGGTGATTGTGTAAATCCTTTGAAATTTCAGCTTCTTCTTTATTACTTTTGTTGGGTGGTAATTGTGTTTCAATTTCGTTTACATTAGCTGCTTGGGTTTTAAATTTGATCCTTAATTGTCTGCCTGAGTCATCAATTTGATAGTCAATTGTCTGGCTGAGTTTCAATTTGAACTATAATGTGTCAGTATGATGAAACTTATTAGAGATGGTTAATTTTGGTGAGTAAATATGAAGTATTAGGGGGAGATTCTTGAATTTAGGTCTCAAATGTGGTTTAAGGCTTCGTATCTTGGGCTTCATTATGTTAGCGTATCGCACGAATGACATAGTGTAGCATGACTTGTTTACAGCCATAGTGCTTTCGGATGCTAAGTTATTCCAGCCTAAGTTCCTGCTCTAAGTTTTCTGATTCTTTGAAAGGTTTCTGCTCTAAGTTCAAAATTTATCTTGATATTAGTGTTTGTTATTCCAGACTCATGTCAATTTTAGAAATTAGTGTGTTTGCTCTACAAACGTGGAGCACAGAAAAACAATATGCAAAGTGTTGATACTAGGCCTGTAGTAACTGAACAACCACTGAATTCGCATTACTAATATCTTCAGACCTTGATTGCTCCTTTATTTTATTGTAAGGATGTGCCAATTTTAGATTGCTCCTTTATTTTATTCTCATTACTACTATGATAAATAACAAAGGGATGATTCAGCTGAGGTTTGACCTTGATTGCTTTTGGAAACTGTGTTTTTTGTTTAGTTTATTTCTTCCAACATGGTTCATAAATATGATCATGTTTTATATTTATTTTAAGAAGAGAAAGAGGCTACTCAAAAGTCTACTCTGCAGCATTTTACACACATTTTCTCTTTGTAGAATACTATTGTATTACCTTGTATGTGGAGATTGATGAGATTTCATTTTTGTTTCTTTTATAAAGCTGGGGGAGGACAATCTTAGGAAGGCTGTGACAGAGGTTGATCTCGGGGCTAAACTTGTGGAACTGCGAAAGGTTGGTAATCAGTTGTGTTCATTTCTTCTGTTATTTTGTTTTTCTATTGCGTTGCTATGAATCTTACTAGTTACAACGTTGTTCTGTTAACTAGTAACTAGACCCATGTATTCTCTAAATTTGTTACATAGTCCACAGAAACTCATCCTCTGACAGGTTTTAGATTTCTGTTTATGTTCAATAGTGTCTAAGATTTCAGTTGTGTTCCATGTACTTCTCCTTAGGCTTATTCAGTCTCTATGTTTTTCATCCGCTACCCAAATATGTTTATCTTTTTTTTTCTTGTTCAATTATGGTTAATTATCAAGTTCATTCGCAGTAATGGATAAGTCCTGGATAATAGAAGATAGGACATCTGATGCATATAGTAACGGAGTTGAGCAGTTCCTTAGATTTGCAGTTCGTAACGAAGAAAAACACAATGAAAAGCATTCATATAAACGTAGGAAAAAACATATTCTTATAAGATGTCCTTGTTTTGATTGTGATAACGTTCCCCCGGGTCTGACCATTGGTGAAGTAAGATCCCATTTATTTCATACTGGATTTGATCCTGGATATTCTAAGTGGGTTTGGCATGGGGAAGATGTTGGGAATATTCCAACTGTTGAAGACGCAGGGTATACCTCAAATGATGAAGATGTTGGGGAAGCAGAATTTCTTGAAGATGAAGAGGTTGAAATGGAAGATATATCATGTGATCCTACCGAGTTTCAAGAGGAAATAGAAGATGCTGAAATACCGTTGTATGAAGGATGTCCCAAGTCTAAGTTGGAAGCTATTGCAGAACTATATAACTTCAAAGCTGGTAATGGGTTATCCGATAAAGGCTTCTCGGAGTTATTGGATATACTGAATACATTGCTGCCACAAGAAAACGAACTTCCTAAATCTACATATCAGGCTAAGAAGACTCTTAATACTTTCGGAATGGGATATGAGAAGATTCATGCTTGTTCCAATGATTGTATTCTTTATCGGAAGAATTACAAGGATTTTAATGCTTGCCCTATATGCAAAAGATCAAGATGGATGCCCAATAAACATCCAAACAAAAGATCTAAGGGAGTGCCAGCTAAAGTAATGTGGTATTTCTCACCGATACCAAGATTCAAGAGGTTGTATAAATATGTAGGGGCTAAAGACTTAGTATGGCATTGCGAAGAAAGAATCAAGCTCATAAAGTGAGAGGATTTCGCGCCTAGAAGCTCAACTTGCCATTTTCATGGGGATTCAAGTAAGTTGCATGTGGAATAGTAGGTTGAATTATGCTTATATGATGAAGTAACTAAGTTCTTTATTTAATGTGTTCTTATCATGTTGTTGGCGATATGTTAACAGGGAGCTGAAGCCTCGATATTCTCACATCAAAACCATTCAGCTGCGAGCAAACCTTCAGTAAGTATAAACTCCTTACATAGGAGATATTGGCTTTAGATTTGGTTATGCATCTCTTAGAATTTTCATTATTCTTGATTTTTTATCGTAGTCGTCAGCTGGTTCTTCACCAAATGTGGTCAAGGATAGTGAAGACAAGGATGTCGACGATGAAATTAACCAAACGAAACGTAATATTGGAATTGGGAAGGTTAGTATGTAAACACTCAAAGCGTATGAGACCATACGGTATTATCTAAACACCATGAATAGTTATTTACAGATGACTGATATACATTTACCTATTCACCGTTCTTTGGTTTGCATCTATGTGTATTCTGAGCAGTTTATCCGTTTTCTGAATACAGGGAAAATCTTGTATAATGTGCCTGGAAACTTCAGGATCATCTACTGCTGTGGCTAAAGGAAAGGTCTTCCGTTCAAAGAGCTGTGATATGTTACACAACGTCCCTATTGTTAAAGGAAATGTGAGTGTACTTGTAGAAGAGGCATTAAAGCCAAGCTTTTGTCTTCCCATTCCTCTTAAAGGCGAAAAGGAAATATTCCTTGTAGGAGATGCGGAGAGATATCACGTTGCATGGCCTAAAAAGCTGGTGATAAAGGGAAAGAAGGTCAAAAAGCTCATGAAGGGTTAAAGGTACATAGACTCCCTATTGATAGCTACATTACAATGTTATTACATCACCCCATGACCTTAGCTGAGAAAACTGGAACCAGTGATTATTTGTCTCAGACTACATTACAATGTTATTACCTCTTAAAACTCGTTGATACCCAATTTGATTATTTGTCTCAGACTCTTAGCTGAGAAAACTGGAACCAATGCATTTGTTTTTTCCAGCCACTGCATATGAATCAAAGGCACTAGCTCACCGGCAGTAGAGAAATAAGAGTTGTGATATTCTTCTTAGATCAAATTCTATTGCCAGGTCTTTGAACCAATGCATTTTTTTTTCTTAACAGGCGGAGGAAGTTTCAGATAAGTTGGAGTGGATAGCACATGGACGAAGTTTCCTTTCCTGTTCTTTTGGATGATTGAGATTTTCAACTTAAAATTGCATTTGCAGTTTACAGTGGAAATGTGTAATTTTTACAGTAGAAATGCATTTGCAGTTTACAGTAGAAATGTGTAATTTTTACAGGTGGTTTTGAAATGAATTTGGTTGACAGTAAATGTATTTGGTTCAGTCAAACATTGAATGTATTTGGTTCAGTCAGACATTCAATGAATTTGATTCAGACAAATGACTTACAGGTGCAGAAATGATATGTGATTACACTTTGGGTTACTATTTGTATAGGGTAAATATGGGTTGAAAACTCATCGGAAAGATCACAAGTTTAAAAACTTTGTCATTTAAAAACCTGTCTTTAGATCTCAACTTCTCAAAACCTTATGTTTTTTACATAGTGTAGGATCACACTTTTCATTTATGGAGAGTTGTTATCTATAGATCACCCTTTAGATTATACCGACAAAGATCACAAACATCCAGTATTAGATCACACTATTTAAGAATGGTCCATCTATGTTTTTGTTGTAGTGGTGGTAGGTTGCATGTTGAGTGTAAGTGGCAATACTAGAGCTGCTAGTGGCGTATGTGGCATGTGCCAATGGCATGTGCGGAAAGCCTTGGTGGTAGGTTGCACGGTTTGCAAGTTAGGATACCAGCGTGGGTTTTGACATGTGCCAATGGCGCGTACGGCCAAGTTGGCCTAGGTTACACGGTTTGTAAGTTAGGCTACCAGCGTGCATGTTTGGCATGTGCCAATGGCATGCGTGGCTAATTTGGATCACGTCCTGGTAAGAAAAGCTACCAACGATGCGTGTTGGCATGTGCCAATGGCATGCGTGGCTATTAGGACCACGGCTTGGTAAGAAAAGCTACCAGCGATGCGTGTTGGCATGTGCCAATGGCATGCGTGGCTATTAGGACCAAGGCTTGGTAAGAAAAGATACCACCAGGCGTGTTTGACATGTGCCAATGGCATGCTCGGCCATTAGGGCCACGGCCTGGTAAGAAAAGCTACCAGTGATGCGTGTTGGCATGTGCCAATGGCATGCGTGGCCAATTTGGGTCGCGTCCTGATATGAAAAGCTACCAGCGAGCGTGTTGGCATGTGCCAATGGCGTGCTCGGCCATTAGGGCCATGGCCTGGTAAGAAAAGCTACCAGCGAGCGTGTTGGCATGTGCCAATGGCATGCGTAGCCAATTTGGGTCGCGTCCTGGTAGGAAAAGCTACCAACGAGCGTGTTGGAATGTGCCAATGGCATGCGTGGCCAATTTGGGCCGCGTCCTGGTAGCAAAAGCTACCATCGAGCGTGTTGGCATGTGCCAATAGCATGCGTGGACAATTTGGGTCGCGTCCTGGTAGGAAAAGCTACCAGCGAGCGTGTTGGCATGTGCCAATGGCATGCGTGGCCAATTTGGGTCGCGTCCTGGTAGGAAAAGCTACCGGCGAGCGTGTTGGCATGTGCCAATGGCATGCGTGGCCAATTTGGGTCGTCAAGGTGTGGTAGGAAAAGTTACCAGCGAGCGTGTTGGCATGTGCCAATGGCATGCGTGGCCAATTTGGGTCGCGTCCTGGTAGGAAAAGCTACCAGCGAGCGTGTTGGCATGTTCCAATGGCATGCGTGGCCAATTTGGGTCGCGTCCTGATAGGAAAAGCTACCAACGAGCGTGTTGGCATGTGCCAATGGCGTGCTCGGCCATTAGGGCCATGGCCTGGTAAGAAAAGCTACCAGCGAGCGTGTTGGCATGCATGGCCAATTTGGCCTAGATTGCATGGTTTGCAAGCCTAGGCACCATTTTGGCATGGCGTGGCTAGGGCCAAGGTAAGGGTGCTTGGCTTAGCTTGGCGTGGCGTGACTAGCGTAGCTAGGGCCAAGGCAGAGTGCGTTCGGCATGGCGCGGCTAGCATGGTTGGCATGTGCTAATGGCATGCGTGGCTATTAGGACCACGGCTTGGTAAGAAAAGCTACCAGCGATGTGTGTTGGCATGTGCCAATGGCATGCGTGTCTATTAGGACCACGGCTTGGTAAGAAAAGCTACCAGCGAGCGTGTTTGGCATGTGCCAATGGCATGCTCGGCCATTAGGGCCACGACCTGGTAAGAAAAGCTACCAGTGATGCGTGTTGGCATGTGTCAATGGCATGCGTGGCCAATTTGGGTCGCGTCCTGATAGGAAAAGATACCAGCGAGCGTGTTGGCATGTGTCAATGGCGTGCTCGGCCATTAGGGCCATGGCCTGGTACGAAAATATACCAGCGAGCGTGTTGGCATGTGCCAATGGCATGCGTGGCCAATTTAGGTCGCGTCCTGGTAGGAAAAGCTACCGGCGAGCGTGTTGGCATGTGCCAATGGCATGCGTGGCCAATTTGGGTCGCGTCCTGGTAGGAAAAGCTACCAGCGAGCGTGTTGGCATGTGCCAATGGCATGCGTGGCCAATTTGGGCCGCGTCCAGGTAGGAAAAGCTACCAGCGAGCGTGTTGGCATGTGCCAATGGCATGCGTGGCCAATTTGGGTCGCGTCCTGGTAGGAAAAGCTCCCGGCGAGCGTGTTGGCATGTGCGAATGGCATGCGTGGCCAATTTGGGTCGCGTCCTGGTAGGAAATGTTACCAGCGAGCGTGTTGGCATGTGCCAATGGCATGCGTGACCAATTTGGGTCGCGTCCTGGTAGGGAAAAGCTACCAGCGAGCGTGTTGGCATGTGCCAATAGCATGCGTGGCAAATTTGGGTCGCGTCCTGGTAGGAAAAGCTACCAGCGAGCGTGTTGGCATGTGCCAATGGCATGCATGGCCAATTTGGCCTAGGTTGCATGGTTTGCAAGCCTAGGCACCATTTTGGCATGGCGTGGCTAGGGCCAAGGTAAGGGTGCTTGGCTTGGCGTGGCGTGACTAGCGTAGCTAGGGCCAAGGCAGAGTGCGTTTGGCATGGCGCGGCTAGCTCCGGGTAAGTGTGGCTGGCATGATTTGCCATTGGCACGGAGGTGCGGCTAGCATGGTTGGCATGCTTTGGCGCGTTTTGGTGTGGGTGGCATGATTTGCCATTGGCACAGAGGTGCGGCTAGCTTGGGCTAGGTGTGGCTGGCATGATTTGCCATTGGCACGGATGTGCGGCTAGCATGGTTGGCATGCTTTGGCGCGTTTGGTGTGGCTGGCATGATTTGCCATTGGCACATAGGTGCGGCTAGCTTGGGCTAGGTGTGACTGACATGATTTGCCATTGGCACGGAGGTGCGACAAGCATGGTTGGTGTAGGATCATAATATCGCAACATACAAGGTTCGCGGGATTAATGAACGACGGCGTCGCGAGGGAGTCGCAGGAAGCTAGAATAAACGACGCAATGAATAACGACAGGCAAAACATAAAGAAGACGTGAGACTGAGCGAGGGTTACGAAGTGTCGCGAGAACGAATGTTTGTGCATCTGCGACACTTCGCGGGACATTCCCGAAAATAAAGGGTAGCTTAGCTGTCATCCACTATGTATCACCCTATATAAAGGGTTGAGTGAGTCTGTGAAAGGGGAGAGATCTTTTTGGGAATTGTTGGGCAAGTCATTAGGAGAGAGAAAGTTTAAGAGTGTTTAATTTCTAAGTGTAATTCTATTCTCTTGTGTAAACAATTCATGGATTCAATCAATAAATATTCTTGATCTTACATCTTTCAATGGACTAATTAAGCAAAATCGAGTAAGGGGTGTAGTGTGGGAAAACCTGCAACTACATATGCGCTAGAAACAGGGAAGAGCAGTGATTGACGTAGAAATTGGAAGGAATTTGGATTAACAGAGAAAAGATTTGGAGAAGGTACTCAAGAATTCATTGGAAAAGAAAAATGGCTAGAAGAAGAAATGTACAAGGGCAACCAACGATTGTAAGAAGAAGTGGGAGACTTGCTGGAGAAAGGAGGAATGAAACAGGAGAATCGTCAAGGATAAATATGAGAAACGATGGAGAAGATCAAAACCAACCACCAATCTCCCCAGTAGCAAACGCAGCTGTGGATTATGATAGAGTAAGTGTACATACTTGGAGATCTGATTCTGAAGACGAAAGAGAAGAGGAGCAAAGAATCTGGTGAACAATGGACAAGGAGAGCAAGGAATGAATGGAGAAAACGAAGAAATCGCAGCATTAGAAAGATTGAGACAAACAATACACGAAGAAAGACGGTTAGAGGCAGAAGAACGAGCAAACTTGACAAGACAGAATCATGAATTGAGGATGGAAAATATGAGGTTGCAAAATAGGAGATCTAGAAGTAGCGTGAGATCAAGTTCAAGATCGAATAGGGAAGAAAGAAGGAGAGTTTTACCAACAGAAAGTACCGAGGAAGAAACACAAAATCCGAATACAGAGCATGGCGAGAGAAGAGGGGAAATAGAAGATCGTTATATTCCTCAGCCCGAAAATCTTCAAAATGAGCGGAATAGGGAAAATCAAGGAAACATGCAACTTCAAGAGCCGAATGACCCAATTTCTTTGAAGGAGAGAATAATCTTGCACGGGAGAGAAGAATTGAGAAGAAACCGAGAGATCGAGAATGACATTGAGAGACACTACATTGAACAAGCGCGGCTAGCTCGCGAGAGAGAAAGAATAAGAGCAGAAATGGAAAATCAAGAGATGGAGGAGGCAATCCGATTGTAATAACCACGACAACCGCGAAAGAAGGAGGGAACAAAATCGTACCAATAGAAATATTAATGAAGAATATGAGAGGGTGCAGATGGGAATTGAGAGACAGCCAAGAAGAGAGAACAACCAATATAACGGCGTGCGAATTGACGAAAGAGACGAGGAAGAGCGTCGCGGGGGAAAGAAGAGGAGAAAATAACGAGCAAGAAGATCAAAATAGGCAGGAGCGAAGAAGGAGAGAAGCGAGCTAAAAAGACCAAGAGAAACAAACTCGAGGCAAATGAACAAATCTTAAGAGAACTCATTTTGAGATGAGAGGATTACTTAATAATAGAAGGGAAGGAGGAAGGAGACAACTGACGAAGCCATCGCAGAAGCTGCGAAGAATCCTTTCACGCTAGAAGTACAAATGGGAGGAATACCTCCTAAGTGTAATCTACATGCATTAACCAACATCTTTGATGGAACAACCTGTGCGATACAACATATCAAGGCTTATATGAGATGCATGTTGCAATGGGAGAATCATGACGCTATACTATGCAAATATTTTGCGTCAAGCCTAATGGGAGAAGCACTAAAATGGTTTGAAGGACTGCCAAGAAATACAATCACATCATTCAACCATTTACAAGCTACATTCCTAGGAGCATACATAAGTAACAACTCTTCGCGACCAGGTATTGAAGATGTATTCGGGTTGAAACAAAGAGTTGGCGAGAGTTTAAGGCAGTTGACAATAAGATGGAGGACCATGTGTAGCGAAATGGCAGGACGTGTTGAGGAAAGATACCTTATCCTATCATTTGTGAATGCTCTCTTCGCGACCAATTTGTTATATATTCAAATTTTTAGAATCAAAAATACAATCACGATGGCAGAACTGCGAGAATTACGGGGAAGAATATATTGCCTTAGAAGAAAGACAAGTAATGAAATGAATTCTTATCCAGTCGCGAACACAAGCTCTAACACTGCGAATGCAAGCTTGCTGCCTCAATTCATAAACACAGTGGCGAGCACTTCGCAAGGACAGCAGGCAAGGAAAGCTGATGAGGGACAACAGAAGATAGTAGCCATGGGAAGCCACGATCAAGAAGAGTTTGAGCGAGAAAGGAACTATTACAACCGTAATGAATGACAATAATAAGATTCAGAGGCTGGATCATGTGCAAGAAACTTATGGTGGACGAAGGCAAAATAACCGTGGAGGGCAGAGAAGCCACAGAACAGTATGGGAACAGATTAAGATGCCTCCACTGAATGCTAGTGTGGAAAAGATCTGGGAAGCTATACTTGTGATGGAAAATGTACCAGCACCTTGGAACGTGGGAATGGAACCACCGCCAAAGCGATATAAGTCATGAGTTTTGTTCTTACCATCGCTTCCATGGGCATCACACAAATGATTGTAGAAACATAAAGAGAATTATTCTCAGGATGATTGATCGGGGAAGTCGAACCACTTTCTAAAGGAAAAGAAACGGGCCGAGACATTACCACCACCACCAGAGATGCATAGAAAGTGTCGTGAAGGGAAAGGAATCATTTGTGATAGAAATTGGGACAAAGGCTAAGAATTTGAATTGCAACTCTATCGTCCACTCCTATCGCACCATTGAAGATTTTCATGACAATGTGCTCAGTAGAGTCTTTGCGAGAGATGCTAATGATAAAGAAATAATGAGTCTGACGAGAACGACGCAGTTAGAGAAGTGGCAGCTGAAGACTATTTCTTTCTCTGCAGATGAAGTACCAAAAGGAAGAGAAACACATGATAGCCCGTTGGTTGTGAAACTAGAGATTAACCCAAAACCAGTTGATGGAGAAGATGATGAGGCAGAAGCTTGCTGGGCGATCAACCGAATCTTAATCGATCTTTTGGAAGTTCGGTGAATATTCTTTTTACCATACTTATAAGACGATGGGAGGAAAGGATGAGGATTTGATCCCTCTACATACAAGATATATGGCTTTAATGGCACCGCAAACAAACCAAAGGGAGAGGTTCACATGAGAATACCTCTACAAGGATTATCACTCGATATCTTACTGTGTGGTTGACGTGGAATCTCCATATAATGCGCTGATTGGGAGGCCATGGCTTCATGAAATCTTGGGAGTCACATCAACATATCATCAATGTATAAAATTTCCACATCCAAACGGCATTGGTATCATACGGGAGACTGGAAGGAGTCGCAACAGGTGTCATGAGGTCGATATAGAAAGTGCGAAGAAAGAAATGCCAAAAGAAAGGATTGGAAGCAACATGTGAGAAATGAACAGAGAAAGGAGAAACTGATGGTAGATGCTATAGAAGTGAGGGCTGAACATATCTCGCGAGGTGAATCCGGAGACAGCACCAATATTATGACAATAAAGAAGCAAAAGATATGAGGAACAAAAGGCATAAGAAGTGAATAATCAATAAAAGCAAAATGCAAAGTAGCAAATTGAAGTAATGATGTGCGAGAATCTCGCAGCCAAAGAGTAAAATGAGAATTCGACTAAGAAAGAAAAGTGAAATACAACAAATGAAAACAGAACTACGCGAATACTTCGCAAACAAATATCAGCAAATAATGAAATATGAATGATTGAATGATTTAACAAATATGAATGCGCAAAAGAATGGGACGAACCTTTATGGCGTACACCCTAGTTCGCGAATAACATTTCGTAAGAGGCAAATGTAAGACCTAAAGTGCGTCATATAAGGGGGTATCTCTCGCCATGGTTCAGGGGGAAGGTTACACCGCTCCTGAAGCCTGAACCATGAAAATTTGGGGCCCATGAAAGCCTATCCGGAAGAGGTACCTTGGATTCCCAACTATATATGTAGGTTATACCGGTTGGGCGACCGAGGGTCTCTTCTTAGGAGTCGGTGTATGCACAAGGCGCCGAGGTACACGGTTGAGCCGAGTGCCGGGATGGATGAACCTACCCTGGCCATTCTTGGCAAGTCTTGGCATGCGTTGCACTCGCCCGAAGAAAACTCCACTTAGGGTGCAGTCTCGTAACCATAAACCATATAGGTATAAGGGATAAGAGGCTGCGAAAACAACTGGTTGTTGTTAAGACCGGATGGGAGGAGCTAGTCTTGTATGGCCGATGTTTCGCCTCCTTGAAGGGGCAACCGGGGAGATGATAAGGGCGACGCTCTCCATTAGGGGGGGTGTCAAAACAGACGCAAATGTCATAAGGCTATGTTTTCGCAAGAGAACGTAGGCTCGTCATATTTGTGCAATGATCCCCGCAGAGGCAATAATACTAACGCGAGGGTAAGGCGAGATCAATGGGTCTTTACACGAAAGTGTACGGACGTCCTGCGATTTCGTCGCACGACGGCAATGTCATGGGGCTTTATGTTCGCAAGGATGTCTAGGCCTGTCATATTGTCGCAACTAAAACATCCTGCAGAGGCAAAAATACTTGGAAAATGATAAGGCAAGATCAATGGGTCTTTACATGCAAGTGTAAGGACGTCCTGCGATTTTGTCGCCGTAAAAGGTGGCAGGGGAGGACCTCTAATTAGGGAGGTCTAACTCGGAAGACCACACAAAAATGATAAGGCAGGGTCAATGAGCCATCACATGAAAATGTAAAGGCGGTCTGCGACCTTGTCGCAACAAAAAGAGATAGAATTCTCAATTCATGAAGATACCCGCGACTCCGTCGCGATGATCCATTTCAATCAACAATAAGATTATTATCAAATACAAGAAGATAACCAAAATCTTCCATCTGAAGATGAATAACAGAGGCAAGTATGGGAATGGAAAAGATGGAACATTGTTATTCATCTTCCGACGAAAGAGTTATACATCGATAACGTTAGCCAATTATATTACAAGGAAGAACTACCAAAAAGGGGGAGTGAAGATTGAATTCATGGGGAAAAAATCCAAGAAGTTCACTATAACAAAGATACAAACAATATACGTGATATTACACGCAGCAAAAGAAAACAAAAAGAGTTATATCTTTGGTGATTCTTCTTCTTCATCTGATTCTTCAGTTTTATTATTCTCATCGCCAAAATTTTCTTCTTCGCCAGCTTCACTATCAGAAACATCAGAGACAGGTAGATTCTCGGGAACCTTTTCAAGAAGCCGTGGATATGTATGCAGAGGGATGTTCTGGGTGCTTACAAACATACTCCATGGCTCCATTGCGAAAACGAACATCATCATTACTAAAGTTCTCCCTTTGTTGTTTCAAATTGTTTCTTCAACTTGGAATACTTGTTATTACGAAGGGAGAGACTCTTGGCGAGTTGTTGTTTTTCAGTTTCAAGTTCTTCAATTCTCGCTGGAAAATTCCTGGCGAGCTGTTCTTTTTCAGATTCAAGCTCTCTAATTCTAACATGAAGCCTCTTCTCAGATTCTGCAAATAAGTACCAACAAGTTAATAATTTACAGGCAATGCAACAGAAGTAAGAAGCAGTAAGGTATAATAAGAAACCTTCTCTATCAGATATCATATCTTTAATCAAGGAAGTATGCTCGGCATGAAGACTAACGTCAACACCTAGGTTATTCCTGGCGTTATCTAAAACTTTCGCAGCCCAGGCGAATTCATCATCACTATTAATAACAAAAAGAGAACGAACTTGCTCTTCTCATTTGCTTAAGCACACGTATTCGATGAAGGAGTTCATCTCGTTCAACTTGCACACCGAGAAGAGATTTGTGAAATTCTCGCTAACGCCCGTGCACCTCTCGTTAGTAATGCGATCCTTCTCATCTATGAGATCACTAATTTTCTTCCTTAAAATCTTGGTTTCTCCTCGGAATCAAGGTACATTCGTTTAAAGCGGTTAGTTAAATTTAAATTAGATCTATGTTCGATCTCTAAAAGTTGATATTTGGATTGAAGATCCTTTAATGAAAGGAGATTAGTTTTATCTGAGGAACTACTTAGAGATTGATTAAGGTGAGCGAGAAGAAGGTCATTATCCATAGGTTCAGGAAATGTATGGAGAAGAATAGCCTCATCGGAGAGATTATATACATCTGCGAAGGTAATAAGTTAGGTGGCAATATGCGATCGATAAAATAGAAGTAATAAAAAGAAGGAAAAATTTTATACCGTAAAGTTGTTGATTAGCATTCTGTAGAGTAGACACCCTATCCCTTTGAGAGTCAAGTTCGGTATTTAACTTTTGAATTCTCTCATCCTTATCGCGAGATGACGCATCTTCAGTCTCTAATTCTCGAATCTTCTTGCTCAATTGCGAGTTCTTCTTCTCAAGATTGCTGCGTCTTCTCTCGAGATCTGAGGCGACTACAAAGGAAGTTCTTCCAACCTATAAAAGAAGATAGAAGAATCATTAATATACATATGTTTAAAAATATAAAAAGGGAAATGTGATTGCATACGTACCAAAGATCCAAGTGCATTCAACAAGTCAGGAGACACGACTCTAGAAGCTCCATTAAAAGAATCGTTGCCTTCTAGTAAAGCAGCATTACACACATTTGCGAGAGTCCCGCAAAGAGAAGCTAGGGGAGCATCTCCCATTCCTTGGAAAGAGTCTGAGAAGATGCTAGACAACCGATCCATAGGAGAACCAGCCAATGGAGTTTCTTTAGCAGGAGAGCGGTTCGAATCATGGTCATCCTCATCAGAAGATTCGGAGTTTGAGTTAAGGCGAGAAGAAGATTGAATCTTTCGCTTTTTAGTTAATGGAGCAGAAGATTTATTTTTGCGAGCGACAGTTTTGCCCTTACTTTTACCCTTCGCGGCTACAGCTTCTTCAACTCCAACCTTCGCATACGGTTAAAAATAAGAAACAGAGGCAGCTATATTGTAAAAGTGATAAAGGAAATGTTTCTTACTTCGCCCGTAATCGATCGAAGTCTCATCAGGGTGCTCTCCAACGGATTATCCTTGTAGCTTCTCCTCAATTTGTTGATCTGAAAAAATTCCACAAATTCAGCAAATATAAAAAGAAAATTGCGAAAGCAAGATTTGAGGTAGAAAACATACCTCTTTTGCCCTATCAGGCCATTTGAATTCCCAAGGATGATACCCTGCGAGATTCGCAGGAAGAACGTGTGAACCTGCGATATAAGGGCCATTTAAAAACAAGGGGACAACCCACCACTTCTCATCTTTGGAGTGGCGAGGAGTAGTGTTATTGCCCGGGTGCCAATCAATATCCTGCATGAGCAGTTTATCCTCAGCGACATTATCCTTCTTTTTCAGGCGAATGCCCCAGCGAGATTTCGCGTTAACCATCTGTATCACTGAATAATTTTCAAAAAAGTTCTCTACAGTATATTTCTCAGCATCTATTTCCAAGTCTGCGAATTCGGGGTTTCTAACAGTAGTAGAATATAAAGATCCTTTGCCAGCGCCACGATTCGCATACTCAAGCATTAGGCGAATGCAATCGCCACTCAATTGATAAATAGCCCGAGAGAATTTTTCATGGGCCAAGATTTCATAAAATAGAGGCAATTCTGGATCGTATAAGGGAATGGGAAGTCCCGCGAGAAGTTGACCTAGCGAGACTATAATCCTTTGATCATCACATTGATGATCAGAAAATAACTTTGCATAAAGAATGGATGAAGATTCTTGATCGGGAATGGTTGATAGAGTGAAACCCTTCTCGAGCAACTTCTGTTGAACTTCCTCAAAAGAAGCTTTATATGCACGACTAATGAAAGCCATTATCAGTATGGGAATGGATGGGAGGTTGGAGATTAGGATCAGCGTTAGAAGAGACGAAGAAAAGATTTGCAGTAGCAGAAGCGCAAATTGTGGAAGGAGAGAATCAAAGAGAAATTGCAGAGAGAAACTAAAGAATGAAAAGGAGAGGAAGAAAAAACTATATATAGGGAAAAAGATCCTCGAGAAAAACGAGGTCATTTAATGCGAGAAGAGACATGAACGGTCAAGAATAAACGGTTGAAAGAGACGTGTCGAGAAAAGACATTAATAATCAAAATCCGTGTAAAAGTACAAAACTGAAATAAATAAAGATAAGCAGTCGCGGCAGATCAAAAGAATCACTCTCATGATACTCTTCTCTTCGCAGGAGAAATATGAGGAGAGACAGAGACGACACTTCATATACATCTTAAAGAAGCTTCTAACTTCGCAAAAGAATAGAGGCAAGTACGTACTTTTTAAGAAAAGTATTCTTTCGCTTGTTCCTTCACCAATTGAGACCAAGGAATATGACAACGATGAATTTTTCCTTCAAATCGCTCTTCAAGCAATATTCAAGGAAAAAGAGGCAAGATGTAGGATCATAATATCGCAACATACAAGGTTCGCGGGATTAATGAACGACGGCGGTCGCGAGGGAGTCGCAGAAGCTAGAATAAACGACGCAATGAATAACGACAGGCAAAACATAAAGAAGACGTGAGACCTGGCGAGGGTTACGAAGTGTCGCGAGAACGAATGTTTGTGCATCTGCGACACTTCGCGGGACATTCCCGAAAATAAAGGGTAGCTTAGCTGTCATCCACTATGTATCACCCTATATAAAGGGTTGAGTGAGTCTGTGAAAGGGGAGAGATCTTTTTGGGAATTGTTGGGCAAGTCATTAGGAGAGAGAAAGTTTAAGAGTGTTTAATTTCTAAGTGTAATTCTATTCTCTTGTGTAAACAATTCATGGATTCAATCAATAAATATTCTTGATCTTACATCTTTCAATGGACTAATTAAGCAAAATCGAGTAAGGGGTGTAGTGTGGGAAAACCTGCAACTACAGTTGGCATGCTTTGGCGCGTTTGGTGTGGATGGCATGATTTGCCATTGGCACAGAGGTGCGGCTAGCTTGGGCTAGGTGTGGCTGGCATGATTTTCCATTGGCACTGAGGTGGGGCTAGCATGGTTGGCATGCTTTGGCGCGTTTGGTGTGGATGGCATGATTTTCCATTGGCACAGAGGTGCGGCTAGCTTGGGCTAGGTGTGGCTGGCATGATTTGCCATTGGCACGGAGGGGAATTAGGGTTTTGTTCATTGTAGCCCTAATTTGAAAAAATACCCCTATTAATTACTGACTATATGCATTAAATGTTCTAATACATGTGTCATCGGTGACATTAGGTTATTTGGGGTTTTACGATTTTACCCTTTTTTTTAAAACCACCATCAACATTAAGTCCCCTGCTTAGCTTGGAACAGGAGCTTTGTTGCGAGGTAAGCATAAGATGGTGACAAACTATCAGCGGCAAATCGTAAAGAGAATTGAGGAGGCTTGTCTGACCTTTTTATAAATAGGATTTGGAATCCTTGCCTCTGGCAGTTTTGCACAAATCTTGAGGCTGGCACAATTGGGAAGTCAGCGTCATTGAGAGACAGGAAGCTGGGCGGCATTGAGAAGTTGACACGAGTTGGGAAACGGAGCGTGCTAGCAGGCGGGACCGGCGCAAGGTGGGGAAGCTGAGCGTGTTAGCTGGCGTGACTTGGGCAACGTTGGGAAGTTGGGCGCAATTGGTGGGACCGGTGCAACTTGGGCGATGTTGGGAAGTTGGGCGCAATTGGTGGGTCCGGTGCAACTTGGGCAACGTTGGGAAGTTGGGCGCAATTGGTGGGACCGGTGCAACTTGGGCGATGTTGGGAAGTTGGGCGCCTTTGTGGGTCCGTTCCTTATATGCACGATTTTTGGTATAGGGAAATCCTTCCCAATTTCAGAATCTCCACGCCCATATATATAAAATCCCTTTCTCTCATCTTTGTTCTTTCATCTTTTCATACTAGCGGCAGAGTCATAAAGAAAAACCGGCTTCCAGGTATGTCTTCCAGTACTTCTGTTGTTTCCCTTTTCATGTAGGTGAAAACCCTAAAAGTAGGCGTTTTTCTTTCATAATCCTTGCAATGATATTGCGCGTATGATTTCTTGGCGTGCTTCTTGTAGAAAATATTGTATATATGCACCCAAGGGAAATACTGTATATATGATTCGAACCCGTAGAAAAACGCTCCATATATAATTTTGAACCCGAAGAAGGATACCGTAGACGCATTCGAGCCCGTAGAAAATATTGCGTATATAGTTTTGAACCCGAAGAAGGATCCGCAGACGCACTTGAGCCGTATAAAATCACTGCGTATATAATTTTGAACCTCGAAGAAGATAATGCGTGTGCATTTTCGAACCCGTAGAGAATACTGTATATGTGCTTCATATGACTTCGAACCCATAGGAAATATTGCATATATGAATTTCGGATCTGAAGAAAATACTGTGCGGGCAGTTTTGAACCCGTAGAAAAATGCTCCATATATAATTTTGAACCCGAAGAAGGATACCATGGACGCATTCGAGCCCGTAGAAAATACTGCGTATATAATTTTGAACCCTGAAGAAAATACTGCGTGTGCAGTTTTGAACCCGTAGAGAATACACCCTTTTTTTTTTCAGGTTTTCCTTTTGTTGGGTGCGTTTATGTGTCAGGGAGATAATTTCGTCTTTCTCTGTGTGCAGATATCTTGTTACTAAGTTGTTATGAATAAATCCGACAAGATGTTACCTGAACAAAATTTCGCCTCATCGAAGGACGTTCATAGTTCCATACCAAACACGGATGATGAATTCTTTGCTAAACCCCTCGCCCCTGCTCGGAAGAATCACCCAGGTTTCGTGCCAATTTTGTTAACCGGTGGTGAAGATGAAAAGAAAACACGTTCAGTTCGCCCAGAGAACACCATACGGTTCTGTCTTCATAAAGGGGTATATTCTTCTTCCAACATTGATTTCAGGATGTGTCAAAGCCCATTGCGTTCTTTTGATAGATGGGTTGAGTTCATGGTGAGTAAGGAGCACATAAATAACAACTTGACTCGAGCGCAGATTATTGATGCTGTCAGAGCTTCAGTAAAACTCCAGATTAGGAAGGATATCTCGGGCTTGGTTGCTTTCATCTCCAGATGGTGTTCGGACAACCATACGATCATATGTAGATGGGGTGAAATAACTTTCTCCTTGGAGATTGTGGCTCTCCTGCTGAATATTCTGGTAACCGGGAATCTTAATATCCAGTTGTCTGAAGGTGAGGAGAAGATGCGGGGTGACCTTGCCGCTAAGTTGGGAGATTTCGCTCGAAAAGACTCCAATGCGAAGTCGAAGGATTCCGTCCGGAAAGAGGATGAAAGGTGCTTTCACAGCTGGTGGATATCTCAATGGTTTCCGGACGAGCTGGAACCTAAACAGAAAAGCAGTGATCTTCATTGTTGCAGCATTTTTGGCTCTACGGTTGTCTAGAGACATTTTCGATGACGGTCCGGCAAGAAGTAAATAAGACCGAGTTTCTAGTGATTCTTTGTGAAGTTGGCAAAAGGTGAAGTTCTTCCCATTGGCAAGTTATTCCTTGGTTCCCCTGTATGTGCATCGGGATCACCTAGTTGCGAACATGCGAGTTTGAATGGTTTCATGAAAGTGGATTCATATGTGCACGTTGCTTTTCTCGCAAGCCCGGTTATGGGAGCACTTTGAGAATTACGCTCCGAAACCGTTGCCTTCGATTCCCGCGAGTTGGGGCGGCTCCCGAATTCTTCGATGGGTGAACAGGCGTCCAAGAGTTGGCATGAGCTTGGTTAGTCTTCTCGATAAGTCGCATGAAATCAGTTTTCGCCCATGGAAGCCGATCCATAGGTCGGTAACTCAAATTGACACCTTTGATTCTGCTCCGATCATGTCTTTATCTTCTGACGGCAATTTGAGTGTTGGTGAAAACTTGTTTATTCAAAGTTGCATGTCCGGCTATATGCCGTCTTTCTTCATGAGGTCTTTCCGAATAGCTGCTTACAATATTGACCGTGTTGCTCGTCACATGGGTTTCGATCAAGGGGTGCCTCTTGCTTACCAGCTGGTGGTTCCTAAGGATTCATTGCATGCCGCCCTCAATGACAGTGCCCTTGAACCGGGTATCCGCCTTCCCTTCTTTCAAACGGTAAGAGTAACTTCGACGACTTTCGGCTATAATGAGTTCTGATACGATGAGTTCATTATGATCCAAGATTTTGTAAATAACGTGGTGGAGAATGTTCATTGTAAACCTTCCCCAACAGTTTTGAAGAAGTATCCAATGTTTAGAGATCCCAAGCGAAAGTTTCCTGGCAACTTAGAAAGTCCCCAGGCAAAGGAACAGAGAACGAAGAATCGTCTTTGGCGGGTTAGGGGCGGTTTCAAAAGATCCTCCCTTTGCTATCGTGTCTTTAGTTCTTCCAATAACTAGGTATGTGTCGCCTCCTTGTTGGTTTGTCTCAAAACACGTGAATTTCTCTTTGAAAACATGTGTCTTGTTTCTTCCAGGGCTTCGTTAGTGTTAATGCTTTCGCTGCCCTTGCACGTTGCCAGGAGACGGCAATTTCGTCGAAGAATTCCGGCGGCACTGAGCCTTCTCATAGCGGTGATGAGTCAGAGAAATAATAAAGTTCGACAAGTGAGAGTGATTCCTCTGGCAGCACTGGTTCTTTTTCGGGAAGTGGTTCGTTGAGTTTCGCGCTTCTTTTTCTTTCTTCTTTCATTTTTTCTTTTGAAAAATGTCTAACTCAAGTTGGCAGGAGGAATCCGGTTCGGAGGACGATTCTGGGGTGGAGCCACATGAAAACTTGCCTTTGGTGACCACCGCCGGTAACTTGGAGATGGGAGTTACCCAATTGCCGAGCATAGATGTGGTTCAAACGGTGGATGATTCTCGATGGTTGCTGCCGTAGACATGGAAAAAGACCCTTTGCGAGTCGTGAGGCCATTCGGGCGCCATTTTTGATCCCCGTACTTGGTTCCTTATCCAGGTCATGTCTTTGGTTGGCGGTTTCATCGTCGGGCTAGGTATGAGGCGTTGTACACCAGAATCTGGGAGAAGTATGGACATATGGCCACAACCAAGAAGGTCACTAGTCGATTTGCGCTGGTTAAGCGTGTGGAAGAGGCTTTATCTTCCATCGAGGACATGCGTGAGGTGACTGGCCACACCGCTTTCAAGACGTTATTGCCGACCGGGAGCACCATCGCGACGTGTGTGTAGAAAAGGAGTTCAACGCTTCGTGGTTTGTCGAAGGCCTTGCTTTGAGATCCAGTCGAAAGATGCAAAGCAATCGAAAGCCTTTCGCAAAGGCGATTGCACGACAGGAGGTAGAACTCGAAAAGCTTTCCAAGATGTTAACTATGAAGAGAGCGGCTCTTGAAGATGCAAAGTTGACTTTCTCCAAGAAGAGCGGAGACCTCGTTGGATGATTTTCCTTGAATGTTTCTCTGTTAAACTTTCATTTAGGTTTTTTTTTTTTTTTTTTTTTTTGTAAACATACTGGATGTCCGGTTCAAACTTCGACCGGTTTTGATAGACAGCTGGTAGCTTTTGAGGATATTGGATTATTTCTGGGATGAATGGTTTTGATAATATAACTCTGATTATGAAAGGAATATTGCTTTTATGAAAGTGTGTGCTAGCAATAGGCACAAGACGCGGTAGTATGACGGTTTTATTAAGAACCTAAAAACAGATCGTATATCTTGCCCAGTCTAAACTCACTCCATAGGTTTTTGCGAACACGCCCCTCTCCATGTAAAAGGCGGCTTTGCTGGTAGCATCGCCAGCAAGTCCCCAATCGATGGTAGCATCTTCAGCGAGTCCCCAGTTTTCTGGTGTAGTTTTTATAACTGGTAACCGGGTTGTCTGGCAGTTGAGTTGGATTGAGTCGCCTTCCCCTACCATCTTGACATCTGGGTCGAAGAACGAGATCGACAGTCTGACATTGTAGCCGATAGATCAATCCTTCCACTGTGGTCGCCAATTGTTTATGAGTAAAAATCGTTTCCGCATGATTTTGGTAAATTCGGTAGGTGAGTGAGAAACGGTTTAAACCCTAAACAAATATGCTGCACGTGAGCACTTTCTAGATTCGAGAGATCAATCTTACAAGTCCGGCCTAAACCAAGAAATGGTCGTTCCCGGACTTGCTTCGGTCACAAAGTGGAGGAGAAGGGTTGATTTTGGGATGGAAGCAAAGAAAGGTGTTGAGACCAGAATAATTCTGGGAGATTAGTGTCTCGACTTGTATCAGAAAGTGAAAGCTTAGGAAGCTTGCAAGAGATGAAAGCTTTTTTGGAGAGCTTGCAAAGTTGCCTTTTCGAGAGTGTTGTATTTTTCTCCTGACCGAGACTTGTTGTCTGGTGGAAATAGGTAAGACCTATTAATACAAGTCGAGATTGAAACGTACCCTGGCCTCATGAAGGAAGAGAGTAAAGGGTGAAATAATGGGAGGAGGTGGTAACCGCAAGGTGTTTATGGGTGAAAACGTTTTCACCATTATTTCCTCATTTATTTGACCACTTTATTCCTATTCACGCTTTCTTAATGTGAGCGTAGTGTACGATGCATGCTGTGACCGCCAAACCAAGACCCTGGAAAGCATCCCCCAGTTTGTGTTGATGTCTCGAGTGTTGGTTGCACCTTGAGTGCAAGTGGCGCTTCTAGGGGCGCGTGTGGCATGTGCCAATGGCATGTGCGGAATGCCTTTGTTGCGGCTTGTACCTCGAGCACAAGTGGCAATGCCAGAGCTGCTAGTGGCGTGTTTGGCATGTGCCAATGGCATGTGTGGAATGCCTTGGTGTTAGGTTGTACGTTGAGTGTAAGTGGCAATGCTAGAGCTGCTAGTGGCGTGTGTGGCATGTGCCAATGGCATGTGCGGAACGCCTTGGTGGTAGGTTGCACGGTTTGCAAGTTTCGGTACCAGCGTGGGTTTTGACATGTGCCAATGGCGCGTACGGCCAAGTTGGCCTAGGTTGCACAGTTTGCAAGTTAGGCTACCAGCGTGCATGTTTGGCATGTGCCAATGGCATGCGTGGCTAATTTGGATCACGGCCTGGTAAGAAAAGCTACCAACGATGCGTGTTGGCATGTGCCAATGGCATGCGTGGCTATTAGGACCACGGCTTGGTAAGAAAATCTACCAGCGATGCGTATTGGCATATGCCAATGGCATGCGTGGCTATTAGGACCACGGCTTGGTAAGAAAAGCTACCAGCGAGTGTGTTTGGCATGTGCCAATGGCATGCTCGGCCATTAGGGCCACGGCCTGGTAAGAAAAGCTACCAGTGATGCGTGTTGGCATGTGTGGCCAATTTGGGTCGCTTCCTGGTAGGAAAAGCTACCAGCGAGCGTGTTGGCATGTGCCAATGGCATGCTCGGCCATTAGGGCCATGGCCTGGTAAGAAAAGCTACCAGCGAGCGTGTTGGCATGTGCCAATGGCATGCGTGGCCAATTTGGGTCTTGTCCTGGTAGGAAAAGCTACCGGCAAGCGTATTGGCATGTGCCAATGGCATTCGTGGCCAATTTGGGTCGCGTCCTGGTAGGAAAAGCTACCAGCGAGCGTTTTGGCATGTGCCAATTGCATGCGTGGCCAATTTGGGTCGCGTCCTGGTAGGAAAAGCTACCAGCGAGCGTGTTGGCATGTGCCAATGGCATGCGTGGCCAACTGGGTCGCGTCCTGGTAGGAAAAGCTACCAGCGAGCGTGTTGGCATGTGCCAATGGCATGCGTGGCCAATTTGGGTCGCGTCCTAGTAGGAAAAGTTACCAGCGAGCGTGTTGGCATGTGCCAATGGCATGCGTGGCCAATTGGGTCGCGTCGGGTAGGAAAAGCTACCAGCGAGCGTGTTGGCATGTGTGGCCAATTTGGGTCGCGGCCTGGTAGGAAAAGCTACCGGTGAGCGTGTTGGCATGTGCTAATGGCATGCGTGGCCAATTTGCCCTAGGTTGCATGGTTTGCAAGCCTAGGCGCGGGCGCCATTTTGGCATGGCATGGCTAGGGCCAAGGTAAGGGTGCTTGGCTTGGCGTGGCATGACTAGCGTAGCTAGGGCCAAGGCAGAGTGCGTTTGGCATGGCGCGGCTAGCTCGGGCTAAGTGTGGCTGGCATGATTTGACATTGGCACGGAGGTGCGGCTAGCATGGTTGGCATGCTTTGGCGCGTTTTGGTGTGGCTGGCATGATTTGCCATTGGCACAGAGGTGCGACTAGCTTGGGCTAGGTGTGGTGGCATGATTTGCCATTGGCACGGAGGTGCGGCTAGCATGGTTGGCATGCTTTGGCGCGTTTGGTGTGGTGGCATGATTTGCCATTGGCACATAGGTGCGGCTAGCTTGGGCTAGGTGTGGCTGACATGATTTGCCATTGGCACGGAGGTGCGGCTAGCATGGTTGGCATGCTTTGGCGCGTTTGGTGTGGCTGGCATGATTTGCCATTGGCACAGAGGTGCGGCTAGCTTGGGCTAGGTGTGGCTGGCATTATTTGCCATTGGCACAGAGGTGCGGCTAGCATAGTTGGCATGCTTTGGCGCGTTTGGTGTGGCTGGCATGATTTGCCATTGGCACAGAGGTGCAGCTAGCTTGGGCTAGGTGTGACTGGCATGATTTGCCATTGGCACGGAGGGGAATTAGGGTTTTGTTCGTTGTAACCCTAATTTGAAAAAATACCCCTATTAATTACTGACTATATGCATTAAATGTTCTAATAAATATGTCACCAGTGACATTAGGTTATTTGGGGTTTTACGATTTTACCCTTTGTTTAAAAACCACCATCAACAGTAGGTTACGGGAATATCTTCCCTGATTTAGCTTCTGACGCGATTACTCCCTCTTAAATCTCTCCAGCTCACTTCTGCACATCCCTTGATCGAGTTAGACACACCTCAAACACCGGAAACCTCACAGAAAACACGGGAAGTGTTAACAGACCCGTGTAAAGCTCAACCCCTGTTTTATCTCCTCGTTCTTTCTATATCTTCTTTATCGATTCTACGCCTCAAACACGATATATACTGCTTCACTGCTCATTAAACACACGCCAGAACTGCAAAAATAACTCGGAAAATCCAGAGAATGTTCCACGTACGTGTGTATACCATGTTTAATCCAAAACCCGATTATTCAACCCAGATTTCTCGAATCCAACGAACATACCTTCTCTGTATAGGCCTAAGAAGTTAATCCAAATCAAAAACAGCGATTGAATCTCTTCAGAAATGGCCCAAAACTCGAACCCTAATCTGGTAGTAAACTGTCAACTTTTTCCGCCAAAATCAGATTCAAATGGAGAAGATGACCTCCCCCTAATCCTGTACGGGCGTCCCTTTAGCACTTGCCTTATGGGGTGTAAATAGCAGCTAGTGTGCCCCTTAGTAATTGGGTGCCCCTTATCCAAAGTAGGGGTCCGTTTAGCAAGTGTCCTCCGGGGGTGCTTTTACCAACTTTTCGAGCCGAATTCTCCAAAAATGTTTATTTCCCAAAAATATCTACAAACACACAAAAAAAACATAATTAGTACAATATCGAGCACTAACAATATAGAATATTGAGAACAAAATAGACACAAAAATGTGTCTATCAATATCCCCAAAGCAATAAAAGGTAGGTTGGTACGCATAACCTATTCCTTAGACATCATCTGTGACATTTGATGATAGTATGTGCGAGATCATTGGGTATAGGATGCTCTGCATTGATCCTATTAAATATGCAAAAACCATCAAGTCCTTTTGATGTGCACTATCTAGCATTTACAAGGGGTGGTGAGCCCTTACATGTATAATATGTGCTAGTAGTTTTCCAAACGCAAAACTTCTTGGGGAACTGTAACTAGTCCAAAGTGTGAAAGCATCCACCAGAGCCATAAGTCGCTTTAATGGTCCGCATTTTGCGTGGATATATTTCTAGATCACCTTGTTTTCTTCCGTAATATAGGTTGTTTACCATTTGCATCTTCGGATGGTCTCAATCCTTTTTACAATAGACTTTGTAAAATGAGTGATGTGCTTCTTTAATTTAAAAGCAATAGGGGGTGGGGGATGCATCTAGTACTTTAGAAAACACTTATTGAGAGATATGCCATCATTTCGCATTCTGTCAATCTTTCTCCCGTTTTTTTCACTCAAATAAATTTATGTTCGTATGAGTCCTTTCAAAATGATCATCATGTCACAACCAAAGTGGCTTTATGTTTATGCCCAAAGTCTGTATGAGTCAATTCCGAACATTTCATCGTCGGAGTCAATATGGATTCAATAATCCAAATACTATAGTGATTTACATTTCACTAGATTGACTCATTAGTTTCCCTAAAAATATGTTTCCTTCCAAATACATTAGAGACTATAAAATATGCAGTCAACTACATTCTCATCATTGTGATTTTCCACATGATATCCACTTGCATGGGTTTTTGTGGAATTTAACAAGGTGTGATTATCTCTTGGTACATGTAGAGATTTTGTGACGTCTTTGTTCTATCTTGAAAATAAATTTTAAGTAGTGCTCTGCTCGATGATCCAATCTTCGTAGTCACATTATAAGGAAATAGTTCAACAATTAGTTTATATTCCTTAAATTAGTGGAAGAAAAACAACTAATAGTTAGACATTTGGGTCTTGAGAGTTTTAATAAGTGGTGTGGCCTTATTACGTAACAAAAGTGGGGTTCAACTCAAGTACTTTAAAGTGAATATGTATTACGTTTCACCCAATATATCTCAAGTGCTTTAAAGAATTAATGTCTCGTAGTTTCATTCCATAAGTGCAGACATTGGATCTAGTTCAACTGAATAAGATAGTCAATTGGCTAGGCAAAGTTCTTGTTGCCATTAAAGTTGATGTGAAAATTGGTTGCTACTATAATACGCACATTACATTGTATATACCAACACCTATGACCATATGCATTTCCAACTCTTTCATTTATGATGGGAGCTAGAATTACATTTTAGCTTTATCCCTCAATTGATACATGTACTTTGGTGTCATTACTACCGGTGAAAAAATACATCTTTGTCTCATGATATATATGTCCCTTTTCACATGCTTTATATGAGTCATTACGTATAACCCTTATTACTTCGGGGTTCTTTCCATTTTCAATTTTGCTACATTTAGATTAATTTGAGAAATTTATTTATCTCAATAGGCCAAGAGAATCTCACTACACATGTCAACCAATTACTTTAGGTTGAATATATTACTAAAGATAGTTCTCTTGTTGTCATATTTCAACATATACTGGTTCGTTAGTATCATGGATGAAGTAGAGAAATGGAAATTTTTTGACTCATATCATCTTTTGTGAGTTCTTCCACAAAACTTGGAATACATGTGATTTTATTTGCAACGTATCTTTTGAAAATACCGACTCTTAATAGTCGAGCCAGTGGATTGCATCCCACAGAACATTCCAAATTTGGGAAGAAAATATCAAGTACACAATAATGGTACTCAAGTACTTCCAAACTCCAAATAAATACATTGGGATTGAGTTGGTACAACCAATTAAACAAAAGACACCATTCAACTATAGCCAATATAATATTCAAGAAAATAAAATAACACTAAAACCAAAACTCTAAATGATCAACAATCATAATTAAATTAACTATTATATGATATGGACTTATCTTAAGACACAAATAAACAAAACTAGGCATGTTCTAAAAACAAATAAATAAGCCTAGCAAGTATTCAATGTAAAGGCCCACATTAGTGTTATAGTTACATACCTTGTTGGCCCCTGTATATAGACAAAACCGGAATGGATTTAGCCGCGCACGTCCCAAAAGGAAAACAAGAACAGGTTATCAGGAACAGGACCGGGTTGGATCGGTTCACCTGGACCGGATTGGATTGGTTCGCCCGGACCGGGTCGGATTAGACTGAACCGGCTGGACCGGGTTGGATTAGACCGGGTTGGGCTGGACCGGGTTGGGCTGGACACGAACAGACAGAAGAAAAATTGATTTCCCTTGATTTTCTTCCTTCTCTCTCACGGATGAACAGGAACAGGAGAGTTCCCCTGATTTTCTTCCTTTAACGCGAACAGATTAAAAGAAAAAACTGATTAGTCCAAATAATCCCTAATTCATACACAATACCAAATAATTACAGTTTACAAAGGATTAATCAAAATATCCCTAATTGATAATCAAATTAATTTTCGCCTACAATTTTAATATCCCCAAACGATTTGTGCCAAAATCAAAAAATGGAAAAAATAAAGAAAAAATAAAAAATAAAAAAATCCAACTTAGCTTATTTGATTCTGGCGTTGATAGAAATCATCCATGTAGAAAAATAAAATAAAAATAAAAAATCAATTGATCTCATATAGCTCTGCGGTATAGCATCGTGCATGATAACGTTTTGTAGTGGAAATTGTAGGTGAAACAAAGAAAGATAAGAGGAAGGAGAAGAACAATCTTATTAGGAGATTTGAGTAGAAGCATTACATAGTTTCCTTTATATACACTAGGAATTACTAGTTAGTCCAGAAATGAGAGAACCGGTTAATGTGTAGTCCACCCCCAGATTAGAATTATCCGCTGGTCCAAAAACATGTTTTTGGACCAGAAACTTTAATCCCTAGTCCATGCACGTGCGGTTGACACAAAAACGTAATTTAAATATTCCAAATATACCCTTATGCAACTCAAAGTGACGAACAAAATCAGTTTCATCCCCCTCTTCTCAGATTCTCTGAAATCAGGTTCTCTCACCTTTCTCTGCTGCTGCGTTTTGGATTTAGTTTTCTCACTTTTCTCTGCTGCTGCGTTTTCAATCATCTTCATCTGAGCTTCGGATTAGGTTCATATGAGCTTCGAATCAAGGTATTTATCTTTTTAATCTGCTGCTGTTCTTGGAATCTTGATGAATAATTAGGTTTATTCTGATCCGATTTCTATCAGGATAATTGTCTATGATGTACATTGTTATCTTTCTTTTATGATTTCAGTTTTATGATGATTTACATTGTTCAATTCAGTTTCCGTTCGAGTTTTTAAGTAATTTGCGTGATTTGTGTGTGTTTTCAATTAGGTATCTGAGCTTCGAATTAGGTTTATCTCAGATTCGAACAAGGTATGTTCTGTTTTTGTAATCTGATTTTGTATTTTTCTATTTTTTTCTGCTGTTGTTCTATTTATTTTCATTAGACAGATCGTGTAGTAATGTTTGTTTTCTCTTTTTGATATATCTGCAGTTCATTAGCATGCTTTTTTTGTTGATATGATCATGATTCTCAAAATACTAATTATTCTATGATACACTATATTTGTATTACATACCTATACGTACTGCATATAGCATGCTCCCATTTATCCTACACATATTCATCGCAGTACATGTCAATACTGAGTTCGAGGTAAACCACACTGCATGTCAATATGTAGTTCCAGCTTTTCACATATTGACAAAGAGGTAAACCATACTACATATTGGCCTTACTGAGTATGAGATAAACCATACTACATGTCAGTACGTAGTGTCAAGCAGTTGGTTACGTTACTGAGTCTGAGATAACATGTTAATACATATCGATATGATGTAATACATATCCATACAGAGACACTTTTTAGTTCATCTCAGTACATATCAATACGTACGATATCAAAACGTATCATATAGAGACTCTTTTTTAGACTCAGTACAGGGTTATACGTATCATATTGATATGGATATTACCAATAGTTAATTTTTGGATCATTTTTTACAGGGTTAACATGTCTGACGTTGCTCCCGAACCAGATTTTTCTTGCTATTGCCATGTATACCATAAGCAATACCATTTTGCATATTTGGTTACATCGTTTTCAACTTTAGAGGATTTGAAATTTTGCATCTGTAATATGTGGAGCTGGTTGACTCCATCGACTATTCTGGTTAACTATTTCCAGAATCAAGTGATAGTTCCTATTCTTGCCGACGTAACGCTCCAGAGCATTGCTGCATTACATTCTGCAAAGGAATCGGCTTTCTTTGATTTGCAGGTGGATGTAATTTCAGCTGGCGCATCTAGTTCTTCTAGGCGTGTGGAAGTTGACAGTAATGCAGACTTAGTTGTTAGTGCAAAAAATAGCTACTTGAAAGATGGTAAAGAGGTCCCAAATGTGTTTTTTTTCAGATGGTTGGGAGAAGATTTTTGATGATCCAAAACAATTATTCTATGGTGGTGTTAATGCTGTACGTCTAGCATGCCAAAAATACTGCATGAGAACTGGATATGAGGTAATTAAGAAGAAGAATGACCTTGAGAGATTCACCGCCGTATGCAGCGTGAAAGGTTGTTCATGGAAGCTTCATGCAACTGCCATTGGTAGTTCTCTTGATGTTTTTAAGATAAAGGAATATGAGGGAAGGCACACCTGTGGCGGGGGTTATATGTTGAAGAATCCAAAAGTTACGAGAAAACTCATAAATAATCTAATTCATGAGCATGTCAGGCACAACCCTCGCATAACGCCAGCAGAGATCATAGATTATATTAAAGTTGCTGGCGGGATCGAAATACAGTATCACCACGCATATCATGCAATTGAGTTGTCGCATAAACAGATTTTTGGTAATGATGTCAAGTCCTACACTGATCTTGCTTGGAGGGTGAATGATGTTAGGGAAACAAACCCGGGTCATTTATTGATTTCGACTTCAATGATGCTACAAAAAGATTCAATAGACTTTTTGTTTGATTTGGAGCTTGTAGAGAGGGCTATAAACTATGTCGTCCGATGATATTCTGTGATTGTACATTTCTCACTGGAACTTTTAGAGGAGGTCTCATGGCAGCAACATGTCTTAATGGCAATCAAGGTAACTGTTTTTTTTTACTACAATACTGACAATACTGACAATGAGGATAGTACTACATATTGACCTTACTGAGTACGAGGAAAACCACACTGCATGTCAATATGTAATGTCAGCTTTTCACATATTGACAAAGAGGTAAACGATACTACATACTGCATGTCAATATGTAGTGTCAAAAAAATAACATCAACTGTTTTTATAGCAAAGATATAGTGGTTGTTTCATTTTAACAGTTGCTTAACATAACTAATACCTTTTGCAGGTTTTTATCCCCTCGCATTTGGATTAGTATCTGGTGAAACGAATGACAACTGGGAATGGTTTTTTAAGAATCTGAAGGATGCTTTGGATGATGATCGCCCAATCACTTTTATGACTGATCGAGATGAAGGGTTGGTTAAATATATTCCCAAAGTATTCCCTAATTCTTATCAAAGCTATTGTTACTTCCACTTGGACAAAAACTTACCTATTGCAAAGTCTGACGAAAAGTATAAGGAAGTGACTGATGCTTTCCGAAAGGCGACATATGCTCTTTCTCCTGCAACATACGAGGAAGCTCTTCAAGAAATGGTTAATCTGGGAAGGCCTTGGGTTGCTGACTACTGCCGCAACATTCCAAAGGAAAAGTGGTCCAGTGCGTTCTTCAAGGGCTGTAGGTATGGTCAGACTTCTTCAAGCGTTGTTGAATCGTTCAATAACTGGATTAACCGCGATAAGAAGTTACCCGCATGTGCGTTCGTTGACTCGATCAGGTTTGTATCAGTTTCCTTGGTCACAGTACAAGCTATTGTTCATCTACGTATAATGTAGCATAATAGACTCGCTATTCTCTTGTCGTGTAGGCTACGTATGATGGAATTGATGTCAGAACGTCGTGAACAAAGTGTCTTGATGAACCCAGAACTGCTAACCCCTGTGTATCAAGCCTTGCTTGAACTCCACATTCAAATTGGCCGTCCCTGGAAAGTTATCCAGTCATATGCTAAACGTTATGAAGTGCATTCTCCAAGGTTAGCATTTACCCCTAATCCTATCATCTGAATTTTAGTTATTTTCTCTTCTTTTTAAGTAGCATGCACTGTGATGTGATATCCACCAAACTAGTATCTTAGGTGTACTGAAGATAACATATCAATTTGTACTGTTTATATATTCAGTAGATAATATGGTTTTTTTTTTGTGTGTGCAGGTCTCATATGGTAGATCTAGAGAGAAAAACTTGTACTTGCCAACGGTGGCGCGTTTATGGTTTTCCATGCTCGCACGCTACTGCAGCTATTACTAAATCTGGAGCAAGGATGCTTGATTACGTCGATGATTACTTCAAAGTTACCACTTTTAAGCATCTATATTCAATAGCTATTAGACCTGTTCCTAACCATGACAGGTATGTGTCTTTAATCAGTACATTTTGATATTGTTTTTGAGGAACAATATACCGTGTACATATTCATATGTAGTTATGATACTTTGTATTTTTTTCTCACGGACACTGATGAGTATCACGTAGACGATACCGTTTTCCCACCGAAGTAATTAGGGCTCCACCGGGCGGGAGAAAGGGGAAGCGTATTAAAAGTGCACATGAGACTAGTAGAAAATCTGTCAAGTGTTCAAACCGTAATTTGAAGACTCATCACAACAAGGCAACATGTACGCTTATCCGTCGTATGAACTTTCTCAAGAATGATTTTTGTGTCGGAGTATGTGTTTCAAGCAAAGATATATAGTAAAGATATGTCTTGGGGTTGGATGATACAGTACAATGTATTTTAAAAGTAAGCAGTGTTTTGATTTCTCCTTTTTCTTTTATCACAGGCTTGAACATGCAGCAGAATGTGATACCAATGACGTTGCCATTCTTTCCGCCAGTTATTATTTGGAAAGATCACCACCAGTTTTTTCCTCTAGTCCTTTGTTCTATTCTACTGTTTTCTTTTGATTCGTCAGTACCAACTGAATTTGGTTAATAACTGTTTCTTTTACAGTATATAGATTACAAGTGTACTGAAATTACTGTTTTTGTTGTTTCTTAGAACATCTTTTGGTTTTTGAAACATTATAAGTCTATCAAAATGTAGTTATATTGATTTTTCGAATAATGAAATATGTCATTAAGTGTCATTAACTGTCGAATAATGAAGTATGTTGTTAATTAAGCATCTTTCCACTACATACTGATATGCTCATGAAATTTGTATGTTATTAGCAACATATGTAATATGTAGTAACTAGTAACTACTAGTATTAATACTAGTATATATTAGTATACTACTAGTTACTAATAGTAACATATTTCTTGAAACTAATATGTTGAAACAAATGTATTATGTAGTAACATATTTTTGATAATGAAATATGTTGTTAATTAAGGATCTTTTTCCACTACATACTGATATGTAATGACTGTAGTGTAACCATACTGACATTGTAACAAGAATACAATCAGTACTTACTGATATGTACTGATTGTGGTGTAACCATACAGACATTGTAACAACAATTCAATCAATACTTACTGATATGTACTGATTTTGTAACCATCTTCCACTACATACTCACATTTGCATCATATTAGTTAAAGATTTTTGTGGTTTCCCAGCTGATTCACCATGTACGGGGGTCGAGGGGGCAGCGCCCCCTCGTATCAACAATACAAAATCACTAATAAGTTAGACTACACAACAAGTAACACAATTTAAATATCACCACATTAAAGATATATTTAAAATATGTAATATGTAGCAACATATATAGAACAAATGTATTATGTGGTAACATATTTTGATAATGAAATATGTCAGTAATTAAGGATCTTTCCACTACATACTGATATGTAATGACTGTAGTGTAACCATACTGACATTGTAACAAGAATACAATCAGTACTTACTGACATGTACTGATTTTGTAACCATCTTCCACTACATACTCACATTTGCATCAGATTAGTTAAAGCTTTTTGTGGTTTCCCAGCTGATTCACCATGTACGGGGGTCGAGGGGGCAGCGCCCCCTCGTATCAACGATACAAAATCACTAATAAGTTAGACTACACAACAAGTAACACAATTGAAATATCACTACATTAAAGCTATATTTAAAATATGTTTTTGAACATTCTTGAACTCATGAAATGTAAACAAGGAATTATTAATATGTACTGTCAGACTACTTCAGACTAAATTATTAATAAGTTAGATCACCAGACTGCCTACTATTCCAACTGATTTCCGGTGGAGATGCTGTCAGCAATTTGCATGCTAACGCGACCCTTTTGTTACGAATCTTCACTTGCACTTCATCATCATTTCCCAAAGATACTCCCACAAATTTTCTTTTTGACTTCATCTTCATCAAATGCATCACAAATAGTAGGCAGTCTAGTGATCTACCTTGTTGAGGTGCTTCACATTCATTGATTATTACATTCTTCAATGTTTCTTTATTATTCTCCACCAAGTACAGGTTGATAGGTTTGTACATGTAATCTGCCATTATTGTGGCATTTGGATAACATATTCCTCCCCATTCAGCCTTAGAAGAATTGTAGTGGTTGAACACCATTTTTCATGCAGTCATACTCAAGCGGCGTCAATGAAGATTATTATGGCACATTGGTACAAGAATCTTCTTGATACTTTGATCCATCTCCAATATTGGTTTGTATGAGAATCTTCTCGCTCCTCCTTTGAGCTTATCCGGAACTCGACATTAAACCGAAAACATGGATGTACTTTGAATAATTATGTTTTTATGCAATATAGATATGTAGTGTACCTATGCCTACATACTTTTAATATGAACATGTCTTTGTAGTAACTATGCACCGTAAGATAACAACTTACCCAAGGACGGATCCAGATGCAAGATAGGCAAGTATTTTCTGTCTATTTCGTGCATCGGCTGCTCTTTCTGAAACTTGTTCTTAAGCTTGTATTGTGCGTAGTTGAGAAGATCTTGCTCTAATAAATCGTTCTGTATCAAGTCATCAACTGTAGCTCCACTTACACAAAGACCACCTTCTCCCGTTCTCCAAGCAATTGAGCTGGAAAATAACGACATAAAGGTTAGTATTTCCCAAATAATAGTACATATCAATATCAACAGTACATATACATATCAGTATGTAGTATGTATGGATACCTAAGCAATTTTGCATAAAAACAAAATTATGAATCAATTTTTGTATATGCAGATGTTCCAAATAAAAGTACACAAAAAATTAGTACTATATGGATCAATGTTTGTATATGCAGATGTTCCAAATAATAGTGTCAATTAATAACTCACCTAAGAAATTTTGCATTATCGATGAATGTGGAAAGGGTAGTCTTTTGTTCATCCTTCATGTCATTATAGAATGGTGATTTATTCAGTTTCCGGAAGATTTTGCGGCGCAATCTAAGCTTCTTGTTTTTCTTTAGTGGTATCCCTTCTGTTGCTCCATCTTTCAGCTTCTTAGGTTCTTTATATGATGGAGAGAACTTACTTCCACTTTCGTAAATATCATCTTTCTTTTTTGCAGGATGGGCACGAGTAACGGGTCTGGCAGGTGTCAACTGCTTCCTTTCGGGCCCTTTGACGGTCTTTTTGATCACTGCTACCCTTTTTTGTTTCTGGCTTGGTGTAATTGGTTCCTGCATTTACACCAAGCAGTTATGTAAAACACAAGATATGTAAACACACAACATAGCTGCTGATTGACATTCACTTTTTATCTGAAACTAAATATGCAAAAATTAGCATTCAGTACCTGTGATGGAACCTCAAAAACATCTTTCGATAGAACTTCGAAAGTATCTTGTGATGAAACTTCGAAAGTATCTTGTGATGGAACCTCCACAAGTAGCTTTTGATGGAACCTCAAAAGTACCTTGTTGCTTAGTTTGTAAGTTTACCTGCATCTTTCGGTTCAATGGGTTCTTGTTGCTTAGTTGTGTGTGGGATAAATTCTACGTGTTCCAAATCTGTTCCAATTACATTATGAAAACATTGTTGTAAGTCAATGCCAAAAAGACCAAGGTTTTGATCAGCAGCACCATCTGGAAGGAGGTCAGCATACTCTTCGACATAAATTCCAATGCCGGAGTTTGCCATGTCTATATAATCTCCCATAGAGAGCTTTTCGATGTGTTCCAAACTCGACATCTCAGTAAACAAAGGTATATCCAGCAAATGAAACTCTTCAGCCGCCATCTCAGCGTTATACTCTGCAGATTTCTGCGAATTAACTACAACTGAAGCCTTTGTTTCTAGCATAGTTGTAAGCAACTCCTTTGCTGCATCCTGCCTAACTTCAAGTTGATAAACCTGCAAAAAGTAATCGAAACTGTCAACAAAAACCTACTTAGGTGAGTTTTTGTTACATAACAATATATAATGGTAGACACCACTACAAGAATGTAAGTATCTACCACTACATGTTGATATTTAACAGCACATATCAATATGTAATGGTAGACACCACTACAAAAATGTAAGTATCTACCACTACATATTGATATTTAACAGTACATATCAATATGCAAAATGGTAGACACCACTACAAAAATATCAATAGTAACAGTAGTTACTCATATGCTACTTAGTTACTGATATGCTACTTACCTGATATGCTACTTAGACTACGTACTGATATGCTACTTACCTGTGTGTTTTCTTTGCCTTTTTCTCTTGTATCTCTTTGACTTTTTGCTCCAAATTAGATTTAGCCCAGTTTTTAACCTCCGAACGCTGAACTTCAACATCATGGAACTTCAATACTGCGGGTGTTGTTGACAATTCAACTTCAGAGGTGGCATTAGCATGACATTGATCTTTCGGTGTTGACAAACCAACTTCAGAGGTGGCATTAGCATGACATTGATCTTTCGGTGTTGACAAACCAACTTCAGAGGTGGCATTAGCATGACATTGATCTTTCGGTGTTGACAAACTAACTTCAGCATTGTTGACATGTACATCTGTTTGATCTTTCGGCGAATCTTGCATTTCGGTCTCAACTATTGGGTCTACATTCAACTCTTCATTGGGTTTAATTTGAGTAGGTGTACATCCCAAGCTAACATAATCTTAGGGCTTGCTTCTCTCTGCA
Source organism: Papaver armeniacum (assembly GCA_023531295.1). NCBI lineage: Eukaryota > Viridiplantae > Streptophyta > Magnoliopsida > Ranunculales > Papaveraceae > Papaver > Papaver armeniacum. The sequence goes on from JAJJWW010001306.1 coordinate 605,088, forward strand.
AAGGGAAAGCTTTCCGGTAAATTTCATGCAACATGAACTCAAGATTTGAAGCGTCAACCGTTTCGCCTTCTTGCTGCATTGTGTTGACTTCACTCCATTTGGCAGATATTGTACTCCTCAAATCATCGTATTTGATCTTCCAATCTTCTCTGCCCAATACTGAGTCATCTTCTTCTTCTTCCTCTTCTTCTTTCTCTTCTTCTTTCTCTTCTTCCGATTCGGAATTGTCATCTAAATAAAAAGCTTCATTATTTTCTTCCTCTTGAATCCTTCTTGATATACGATTAAGGATTTGTCTTTCTTGGTTTGTGATCTCGTCTTTAAAATCAACATGGAACTGGTACGAATCAAGTAAATTTAAAAAAAAACTATATATTAGATATTATAATTGTAAAACAAACACAAGAAAGTATCACTACATATCACTACAAGAATGTAAGTATCTACCACAAAAGTATCACTACATATCACTACAAGAATGTAAGTATCTACCACAAATGTAAGTATCTACCAATTACATATTGATAAGTATAACTACATATCACTACAAGAATGTAAGTATCTGTCAGTATGGTTACACCACAATCAGTACAAGAATGTAACTATACATATCAATATGTAATTGGTAGATAACACTACAAGAATGTAGGTATCTACCACTACATATTGATATGTAACAGTAGTTAGACTACGTGCATCACCATTTACGGGGGTCGAGGGGGCAGCGCCCCCTCGTAAACAAACACAACAATGTATCACTACATATTCATAAATCAAAACAGAGCGCATACATGAATAACTAGTTATCAGTATCCACATACATGTACTTATCAATATATATTTTTATTCGACAAAATATGTACTGCAAGTTTACCTGATACTCAGAAAGATCAATATCCTTTAGGAACTCAGTACATATCTTTGTATGATTCCACCTAGCCACTCTTGGCATATACATTCCTTCAGGTTCTGTCACTATATCCTCGGGCGCCACCAAATGGGTATGCTCCGCAAACCATGGCTGCAAATATTGATACACAGTGTTAGATATACTACCAAAATGTAGAAAACACACAAAACAAAAAAGATTTTTAAAGTAGAATAAACAAATCAATAGATTCTTACCAACAAATAAACAGCACAACCATTTGTGTGTTCTACGGATTCCATGTTTTCATTCAGCTCTTTCTCTAAATGAGAATGGATGAGATCAGGCCATGAAATTTTCTTGGCCTTCTCAAGATCAAGAACGAAACCAATATATTTTTCAGTCAAAGCATTTGCATCACTTGTTGCGAAAAATAATGAAGTGCACATATACAGGCAGATAAGCCTAACAAGATCTTCGGCATCTTCCTCGTCTTCCTCAAATTCTTCAGAATCTTCATTTGATTGATCACCCACACTTTGCAGAGACTCTTCATCAGACTTCTTGTTTTTCAGATTAATTGGTGTTCGTTTAAGGATTTTCAAGATTTCCTTCACAATCATTGGCCTAGTCACTTTATCACCAGCTTTCATATCAGCAGGAAAAGTCCTTTTGAAGAATTCTGTTTCACGCCATCCACTTTTTTTATTGACTTGTGTAAGCCTCCAATCATAATATTCCCTATTTGGAATTCTTGGCATCCTATAAACAAGTGTCATTTCTTCTGGTGTGGATACCAGCTCATTCGGTGAGCCATGCCTTTGAAAGCAAAATGTAAGCTTATTTGGATCTTGACCTCTCACGTAACAGCGTAACATTTTGGTCATTGCATCTTCAATCTTCAACCAATGTTCCAACTCAAATTTAGTATACCAGAAAATTAGGAACATGTTCCCGTATGATGCTTCAGAAATCAGCTTCAGCTGCAACTCACTCAACATAAGTTCTTCTGTGGTCTTAATAGTCTTCACAAGCCCCCACAAGCCCCTAAAACCGCCACGGTATAAACTTCGTGGTTTTCCAGCTCCTTTCTTACGCTTATTACCACCTACACAATAACAAAGAATCTAAAACCGTTATATCATCAATATGTAGTTATAAAATCACATATCAATATACCACCTACACAATAGCAAAGAATCTGCTCCTTTATTAGTAGTACATATCAATATACCATATTAACATGTAGTTATATCATCAATATGTAGTTGTAATATCTACCACATATTATTAACAATACATATTATTAACAATACATATTATTAGCAGTACATATCAATATGTAATATGTAATGGTATAAAATCACATTTCAATAATGTACTACATATTATTAGCAGTACATATCAAAACACCACATACCTTCTTTGAGGGGTACATTTGCTCCCCCCTTTTTGCTTTCCCTTTTGCTTTTGGTGAAGGAGTAGGAGCTCTCAGGACAAGCGCTTTGTTCCCCTTTGCTTGCGGTGAAGCAGTAGCAGCCTTTGTCGCCTTTTTTCCTTTTGCTTTAGTAGTTGCCGCTGCTGCTTTTCTTTTGCTTTTTGCTTTAGGAGTATTTCTTTGCTTTAGGAGTAGCTGCTGCTTTCTTTCTTTTGCTCTTTGCTGTAGTAAAACCAAAAAACAACATCAGACGAAAACATGCAGTTGTCCTACATATTGATATGTTGTGTTAAATTACATACACAACAGATGATAACATGTAAACAACACACTACATACAGAGATGTAGTGACTCTATTGAGCATACAACATATGAATCACACACTGCATGTGAATATGTAGTGTAAAATTGGATACACAACTGGTGAAAAACATGTAAACCAAACACTACATACAGAGATGTAGTGATGCTATTGAGCATACAACATATGAATCACACACTGCATGTCAATATGTAGTGTCAAATTGCTTACACAACAGATGAAAACATACTTATCAATATGTATTGATTCTATTGAGCATAGAAATCAAAAAGAAAATCGACAACAACTTACCTATTTTCTGTTCGACATGTTCCTTCCTTTTTGTTGGTGAAGGAGTAGCATCAGGGGGGTTTCTTTGGGTTTTGTTGGTGAATCATCATTGTTTTTTCTTCTTCTCTTTGCTGGAGAAGGGTTTTCTTCTACGATTTCTTCTGTAATTGTCCTCTTAATTCTTCTATTCAATCCCATTTTCTCTCTTCAATTGAATGTGATGAAATTAGGTCTCAAGAACTCGTGGAAGAAGAGATGAAATTAGGTCTCGCAACTTCAAATAATGAAATTAGGTCTCGTAAATCGTAGAAGAAGAGATAAAATTAGGTCTCGCATCTGTGGAAGAAGAGATGAAATTAGGTCTCGCAAATGTGATGATTTTACGGTTTCTCTCTTCAATTTTTGATTTTCCAATTGTGGAAGAAGAGAGAGAAGTGAGAAGAAGAAATCGATAACTGAAAGGAAGATGAAACTGACTTAAACGTGTGTATGGGGGTATAGAGGTAATTTCGGTTGCTTTTAAACTTTTTTGGACTAAAGGATAATTGTTTTATCCCGCTGGACTACACACTAAATCTGGGTCGGGTTTTTGGACTAGACATGAATTCTCTCTTATATACAACCCTAGGAATCTAGTTGGACCGCACATCCATGGGTCATAGGCCCTGTAACAATTATAGAGTTTTACCATGATTTATTTTTGAAAATATTTTTTATAATGCTTATGTAACACCGCTTAATTAGTGGCCATGGAAAATAATTGGGGGCCAGGACACAATTGATACCCACACCATTTATTTTAGGGGGTTCCAAAATGTAGTAAAAATACTATTTTGCCCTTCAATAATAAAACTTAAAATTCTATTTACCCTTAACCCTAAGCCTCCATTTCATTTTCACTTTTTAACAAAAAAAATCGGAGTCTCTTCTTCTCCCCTCTCCCTCTCTCTAAACTTTCTTCTCTTCCATTAAAGATACGAAGAAAAAAAAATCAGTTACGGACCTTACGGTTGAAAGGCTCGTCAACCCGAAAATCCTAAAGCCTAACGATTTTTCATATGGATGTAGAGATTTTGAAAAATCGTTAGGGTATATGAGGAAGGAGATAACGACCCAAACTCTGGTTTTTCATTTTTTTTTACTTCAAATTAGAGTTGTTACCGTAATATAGAAACGTATGACGATTCTTTGCGAATGACCACTTTTTAAAAGTTAACGACTCTATATGAAAAATAAACAACTTCTCTGTCCCAAAAATGAAAGGGGTCGTCAACTTACTAATGAAGTATTTCTAAAAAAAGTTTCCAAAACTGAAAGGGGTCGTCAACTTTCTAAAATTGAAAGGAGTGGTCATCTTACTCTCCTCCACCCACCACCCATACATGGTTTATAATTACTTGAGAGAACAAGCAAATAAGGAATTGCCAGAGAAATTAAAAGAGAGGGTCCCATTTCAGTAGTTTGAATGAACTTTGAACGATCACTCATAGTTCAGACTAGAGTCGTTATGTTAAAAAATGAAAGTTACTATATGGGGTCGTCAACTTTCTATGGGGTCGTAAACTTTCCCAACAAATGAAAGTTACTCTATGGGGTCGTCAACTTTCTAAAACTGAAAATGAAAGGAGTCGTCATTTGGAATTTTCGGGTCGTTTGTGTGTAAAATTTTCGGGTGACGACCCTTGTTAGAATCGTCAGGATTTATCATATTATCATGACGATTTTTCATAACCTGAAAAAGTTGCAGGTTTGAGTCGTCAATGATGGTACAATTAATTGACGACATCTCTAAAATCTTATTTTGATCTAACCACACTGATTAAATTAATTTAACTAAACTAATTAACATTTAATTAACTTAACCCACTAATGATCTGGGGGTATTTTAGCCATTTAAAAAAAATGGGATAAGGGATGACCACCAATTACTATTTCATGACCTTTTTTTGTCTTGTAGCTAGGGGCCCTAATTATTTCCCAGGCCCCCCAATTAAGCATTGTTATTATGTAATAATACATCTACTAATTTATAATTGAAGAAAAATAATTAGTTGATCATGTTGATTAGTATATATAAAATTAGGTTGTTTGATCGTTTACCAATATTTGATGGAGAGGATAAATAAAACATGAGCACTGGTTACATTAGTCTCTCTTATTTGGATGAGTCACAATTAGTGTAGCCTTTTAATTTTCATAAGCTTGTCCTTAAAAATCAGCTCAATTATCATTCTTCCTATAGATGATGAAAAGAATAACAATCCATGTGGTTGTGAAACCTTCCTAAATTGGGCCTATGCCACTTAATTGGGGCCTATAGCTACATGACAAAATAGGGTCACTAACAAGTAATTTCTAGAAACCCCTTAACCACTATTTTTGTTAATACCTAATATACCCTTATTAAATTAGTGATGATTAATTAAGTTAGTATTAGTTAAATTAATTAGTGTTTGAGTTTGATTATAGTGTTAGGATTAGAGTAGAAATTCATTTCCTCTTTTAAGGTTTGGAGAGAAAGAAGAAGTTGAGGGAAAAAAGATAAAACTAGGGTTTGTGATTTTCTAAGCAAAAATGAAACTTTATAGTGATGATGAAGACTCTAGTAGTGATGAAGAAGTGGGTGCATCAGATTATCATGATTTCGATCCTACCGAATTGGATAATTTGTTGAAAGAAGAAGAGGATGTCAACCAAAGAATGCTTGAGGATATTATTCAAGCACAAGAACAAATTCGTCGGGAAGAAGAAGGTGATAATGCTTCTAATAAACAGGTATGAGTTGTAACGATCTACAAACATGTATTTGCACGCCTCGATCGCCCAAAAAGGAATAAAATTTCAAAATCGTTTTCCAGAGTCGGTTTATTCGATAACACTGCATAAACCGATTCTGGGTGAAATCCCCAAATTGGGTACAGAAATCGGTCTTTGTTCATCACCATATGAACCGATTGTAGTAATTTTTTGGCGCAATGGGTACGTGACCAGAATCGATTTTTGTTGGTGATGTTCATAACCAGATTTCTTCACTTGAATAATCACGTAAGTCGACAATCGGTTTATTTTCGTGTATATGTAATCCGATTCTTAAAGTTCCAGGAGAAATGTGAACAACAATCGTATTATATGACACGAGACGTGAACCGATTGTGGACTTTGAAGTTTTTTAGATAAATATTTAATCGGTCTTTATAGTTGCACATATAAACCGATTGTGGAAAATCGGTTTAATCGACTGTAACATATAAACCGATTTTGAATCATCAACTTGTTGATATTTGTTGTAGATTGTTACGGCGTTCGACGAAGCCCAAACCCGTAGGTGTTGATACCTCTGCCCACTATTACACCGATTTGGAATGGAAAGAAATGAATGATGCAAAGCAATGGTTTATAGACAAGGGAATGGAGATCAAATGCACCTTAGTTTTAGGCCGTCATTCAAGTGAAGATCGTTTGGAAATTGTTTGTGAGAGAGGTGGAAAGCAAGAAAGTCACTGGGCAAAGGAAAGACTGTACGTGAAGAAGACGACAAGGGAATACATTACTAAATCAAAGAAGTATGGTTGCCCGTTTAAGATTATAGTTAATAGACCCAAGAGACCCGATGGTAGTAAGGTATACAAGTTCTCTAAAGTGATGAATGGTTGTCACAATCATGATGATCCGGAATCTCTTGTTGGACACGCGGCCGTTTGTGGGTTGAAACCACATCAATTGGAAACGGTGAGGTCGATGAAAGCGTGTAAACCAAGTGACATCCTTAGGAAGATTAAGGAGGATGATAAGGATAACTTGTCCACTTTGAGGCAAATTTACACGGCAAGAGCAGCCTTTAGGAGGAGGTCATGAGATGGTAGAGCGGTTATGGAACAATCTCAATGGTTAGCCGATCAACACGGATACACAATGAGGAAGCAAGTATTGGAAGGCAAAGTGACTCGTATTTTCTTGGCGCATCCGGAGATGATCAAGTTGGCACAATGCTTCTATCAAGTTTTGTTAATAGATTGTACATACAAGACCAACAAGTATAATATGTCTTTGTTAAACATTACGCTCCATACTTCCGACAAGCAAACTTTCACGGTAGCATGGGGGTTTATGGATCGAGAGAATGATGTGAGTTTTACTTGGATGCTAGATGGGTTTTATTCAACCATAACAACATACATTATATCGGTCTTAGAGTACGTGATGATTGTCCATTACCACCGCTATATGGGTTTCATGAGGTCTCGGAGGTCACCAAGGAGTGGCTAAAAAAATACGATCCCAACATGAGGCGATGGGAGGAATTGATCGGGACGGATCAATTCGATGGTCTTCATTTGTTGGAATGAGTATTTTCCTTATGTTAAAAACTTGATCTATCGGATGCTTATATTTTGTCGTTTTCTTATATTGTATTTTGCAAACTTGAACCAACCTTAATGAATGAAAGTGGTTTTATTTTTTTGGGTAACTTTGGCTCATTTATAGAAATTTGTAACAAAATCGGACTTCTTATTCATTTATAGAGTCTGATTCAGGAGTTAGTTTGTTGCAGCTTTTTCAGAATCGGTTTATATGGAGGATAATGTAATCCGATTATTGGAAGAAAAGGGTACAGAGATTTTTAACTAAACAATCGGGTTACATATGGTCCAAAATGATCCGAACAGGAATCCTGAATCGGTTTATATGTGTATTAAAGTAACCCGATTATAGTTGATGTTCATCACATCAACCCAGAATCGGTTTATGTAGGTTCACATTAAAATCCGATTAAGATTACAATTAGATTACTATGCTGAACACATAAACCGATTCTGGGTGGATTTTCAGAAATCTTGATGAGTGAATTTTTAAGATTTAGAGGTAAATCATTGTAGAGTATCTCTTAGAAGGAATGGTTTAAAGGGATTTAACTCAATCACTTGAATTGTCTGTTTTTGGGTTTTCTTTTTACAAATAATAAAAGAAGATTTTAATTGTTGTTTGTGATTGATTAAGCTTTAGTTTTGGTTTTGATGAAAATTGAAAAATAAATTGAGCTTTGATTAATGATTTTGTATTTGTTAATTAAGTTATGATTTTGTATTTGTATTTGTGTTAGAATAATTAAGGTTTCTTTTGTTATAAACCTAAAGTTTAATTACTAAGATGTCCTTTGTGTCTAAGATTAGGGTTTACATACCTTGGGCACCAAGTCCTCTATCTATATAAATAGAGACTTGAACTATGTATTCTACACACATCTAATGGAAATTCTCTCCCTTTCTCTCTCTATTTTGTGCCTTCGGTTAGATTCACAAGACGTTATCAGTTACGTTGTTCTACCAACTGATCTATGGAAACGGAGAAGATTCTTTATATCTTATATTATTTAACCCTTTTTTTTCTTTTCTTCGATTGATTTTTTTTTATTCAATAGTTTATTAACGGGGTTCTAAACCAAGTTTTCAATCGCTTATTCTAGGTATACGAAAAAGGTTGCAGTATGTTTGTTGGGCCTCCCGTTTGTGGTATGTATACACATGGAGTCTATGAGATATGATCCTTGAAGAGATGATGTCATTATAAACAGTATACTACTGATTCACCAACTTTTTATCCTTTTTTTTTATTATTATTCTTTTGGTTAAATTCTGTTTTGATCTGGATATTTAATATATTGTTCTTTTAGTGCCATATCCAGCGCGTGTACATACACAGTAATTATGGGATGAATACTTCACCTGTTATGTTAATATTAAAGGAAGTTTTTTTTTTTTTTTTACCGATGTATTACTCTCATCATCGTGTATTCCTCCCTTATGGATTTTATATACATCTTCGCAACAGCGATGATTATGGTCATCCTCGAATTTTTTTATTTTTTTTTTTTGGATACAATTAAAATCCATTGACTAATCTTATATAAGATACGATCTATATTAACGGGATATGGCAACTCTCGTTGGAATAAGTGAATAAGTTATTCTCCTTTTGTTCTCTAATTTTTTTTCTTTTTAGAGAAAAAAATAAAAATAAATCCATCGAAAGATGGTTTACAGTTCCTATTCCTTTACATGAAACTGTAATCACCAAAAATTGGTGTCATCGCGATTTAGCTACATTTACGGTGGTAAATCATATGCATGGTTGAAAAACCTACGGCCAATTAATTTTGGTATCTTCGTCTATTTGATGAAGATCATGTGATTTTTATGATTGGTTTCTATTTTTTTTAAAGAAACCATCTATAACCACGAAGTGGATTTTCCCTATACGATGACTAAGTCGACATTTCTTTTTCTTTTTGTCGATGCAATTTTGGTGTATCTTATCGTATATACCAACCGGTATTGGTTTTCTCCATCAATTCCGAGGAAGGAGATGTTAAAACTGGCATTCTAAGAAATTTTAGCCACTATATATATATATATATTTTCTTGTAGTTTGACGACAACCGTTTAAACAAACCATTACCGGTTAAGGTTTTATTTTTCTACTAATAAACCATTGATTTCCATTTCTTACGGGAAACCATGGATTCTTAATAACGAAAATGATCTATTTATTTTCTTAAAAAGAATCATATAAGCCAATTGATTTGGTTTTTCCCTATCGGTCCTAAAGGGATAAAATATCGTTATTCTTGTATTCTTAATTGCAAACACCGACAAAACAAGGATTTGCTGCATTCCTGAGGGATATTGAGCAATTTTTATTTTTTCCTCGTCGTAATATTCTCAAAATTTTGGAACATTCCACTTGAAATTGGGTTATCGTATGACACAAATGATCAATGGGTGCGCACCCGGCTTATTAGACCACATTATTAGTCCGTGTAGTGACTAAAATTGATCTTCAGATAATTTTCTTAAGAAATTAAGTGTCCATGATTTATTCCAAGGTGTAAGATTATTTTATTGGCCCTATTGGTCAAAAATTATTTGGTGATTCATTTGCATATTTTATATGCTTTTGGCTGTAATTAACCAATAAAATCCATGGTTGATGTTAATTTTGTATGTCAAGAAGACTACAATTTTATTTTATTTAGGACAATTTGTTATGGCTCTGGAAGTCATTATCTTTAGTCAAACTGGTATTGTTGAAATCCAAAAATTATTAGAGTATATGTCCTCGATTTAATCGTATAATACTCTACGAAATTTGTTTTCATATATGAGATGATTATATTTCCGCCATAATCAGAGGGAGACTATACATTACCAGATGTTTCTCTTCCATTTGGATCAAATATAAAAAGGCTGTCTACTAGGCGTGAAAGATCTCATTTAGCTTTTGAATAAGCTTATGCCATTTGAAAAGGCAAATCCAATCACATCTAGCAAGCATGTAGCATTTTTATATAGGTGTTTATGGGTAAAAATCGTTTCTGCCGATTTCGGTAAATTCGGTAGGCGAGTGAGAAACTGGTTCAAACCCTAAACAAATGTGCTGCACGTGAGCACTTTATAGATTCGAGAGATCAATCTGTACAAGTCCGGCCTAAACCAAGAAATGGCCGTTCCCGGACTTGCTTCGGTCACAAAGTGGAGGAGAAGGGTTGATTTGGGGAGGGAAGCAAAGAAAGGTGTTGAGACCAGAATAGTTCGGGAGAGTAGTGTCTCGACTTGTATCGAGAAAGTGAAAGCTTCGGAAGCTTGCAAGAGATGAAAGCTTTTGGAGAGCTTGCAAAGTTGCCTTTTCCGAGAGTGTAGTATTTTTCTCCCGACCGAGACTTGTTGTCCGGTGGAAATAGGTAAGACCTATTTATACAAGTCGAGATTGAAACGCACACTGGCCTCATGAAGGAAGAGAGTAAAGGGTGAAATAATGGGAGGAGGTGGTAACCGCATGGTGTTAATGGGTGAAAACGTTTTCACCATTATTTCCTCTTTTATTTGACCGCTTTATTCCTATTCACGCTTTCTTAATGTGAGCGTAGTGTATGCTTTGCATCTTTGTGACCGCCAAACCAAAACCCTAGAAAGCATCCCCGGTTTGTGTTGATATCTCGAGTGTTAGTTGCACCTTGAGTGCAAGTGGTGCTGCTAGTGGCACGTGTGGCATGTGCCATTGGCATGTGCGGAATGCCCTTGTTGCGGGTTGTACTTCGAGCGCAAGTGGCAATGCCGGAGCTGCTAGTAGCGTGCGTGGCATGTGCCAGTGGCATGTGTGGAACACCTTGGTGGTAGGTTGTACGTTGAGTGTAAGTGGCAATGCCAGAGCTGTTAGTGGCGTGTGTGGCATGTGCCAATGGCATGTGCGGAATGCCTTGGTGGTAGGTTTGTCCGTTGAGTGTAAGTGGCAATGCCAGAGCCGCTAGTGGTGTGTGTGGCATGTGCCAATGGCATGTGCGGAATGCCTTGGTGGTAGGTTGCATGGTTTGCGAGTTAGGCTACCAGCGTGGGTTTTGGCATGTGCCAATGGCGCGTACGGCCAAGTTGGCCTAAGTTGCACGGCTTGCAAGTTAGGCTACCGGCGTGCATTAGGGGCACGTCTAGGCGATGAAGGCTACCAGCGAGCGTGTTGGCATGTGCCAATAGCATGCGTGGCCGTTTAGGGTTGTGGCCTTGGTAGGAAAAGCTACCAGCGAGCGTGTTGGCATGTGCCAATGGCGTGCGTGGCCGTTAGGGCCGTGGCCTTGGTAGGAAAAGCTATCAGCGAGCGTGTTGGCATGTGCCAAGGCCATGCGTGGCCGTTAGGGCCGTGGCCTTGGTAGGAAAAGCTACCGGCGAGCGTGTGGGCATGTGCCAATGGAATGCGTGGCCGTTAGGGCCGTGGCCTTGGTAGGAAAAGCTACCAGCGAGCGTGTTGGCATGTACCAATGGCATGCGTGGCCGTTAGGGCCGTGGCCTTGGTAGGAAAAGCTACCAGTGACGCATGTTTGGCATGTGCCAATGGCATGCGTGGCCGTTAGGGCCGTGGCCTTGGTAGGAAAAGCTACCAGCGAGCGTGTTGGCATGTGCCAAGGGCATGCGTGGCCGTTAGGGCCGTGGCCTTGGTAGTTAAAGCTACCAGTGACGCATGTTTGGCATGTGCCAATGGCCTGCGTGGCCGTTAGGGCCGTGGCCTTGGTAGGAAAAGCTACCAGTGACGCATGTTGGCATGTGCCAATGGCATGCGTGGCCAATTTGGCCTTTGGCATGGCGCGGCTAGAGCCAAGGTAAGGGTGTTTGGCTTGGCGTGGCGTGACTAGGGCCAAGGTAAGGGTGTTTGGCTTAGCGCGGCTAGTTCGGGTTAAGTGTAGCTTGCATGATTTGCCATTGGCACGGAGGTGCGGCTAGCATGGTTGGCATGCTTCGGTGCGTTTGGTATGGCTGGCATGATTTGCCATTGGCATAGAGATGCGGCTAGCTTGTGTGATGAGCACGAAAGTGCGACGCATTTTCACCCATAAATACATTAGTTGGGACTCATTTTATCACTAATAAACTTGTTTGTAGGTGTTTTTATGGAATAAGCTCTTATGGAGAAAGTTGCTCGAAAAGTGATTTTTGTACCCCGGAGGACACATGTTATTCGGACTCTCAGTTTTGGATAAGGGGCACCTCAATTACTAAGGGACACCTCAATTACTAAGGGACACCTCAATTACTAAGGGGCACCCTCATCACTATTTGCACCCAGGGCGTCACCTGCTAAACGCACCCCCGTCTCTGTTAGGGGGAGGTCTTCTTCTTCCCTAATTCAAATTAAAAAGTGGCGGGAAATATTGGTTTTCAAAGAACAGAATTAGGGCTGGGATTTTGGAGGAGTTATAATGAGACTAAACTGCTGAGATTGATTGGGTTTGCTCTAATGGACTAAACAGGGTTGGTAATGGGTTTCGTTTCGTTTGGAATTGGTTAGAATCATGGATTCGAAGCAAAAGAGTTTGGCGGGAAGTTCTTCACGGCAGAAATTAGGGTTTGGTGTTTCAAGGTGTTGGAGGTAGATTCAATTGCTGGATTCGGTTTGGATGGGCCTGTTTTGGATTAACAGGCTTGGTATAGCTCGTTGAATCGACGGAATTTGGTTAGAACGACAGTTTGAAGAAAACAGGGGTGAGTGCTGGAGAAAGCTTTTCACGTGACTTTGTTTCTCTTCCCCGAGTATAACTGAGTGGGACATGTGTTTGACTCAATCAAGGAGTGTGTAGAGATAAAAAAGGATACATTGACAGCTCCAAAACGCGTAGAAATAGTAAAACAGGAAAGAAAAATATTACCGAGTTAATGCTTTTGGTTTGGAGGATTATATGCATTCACTACGAGATTGGATGGCCTGTGAGTATATAGAAGGAGTTTCTGCAGTTTACAAAGGGGTATCGAGCGATTGGGGAGGCTACAGGATCGAGAGAAGTGCTGCAGAGTAATCTGCAGCAGCAGCAGAAAAAGCTTGAAGAACGCGAAGAACGGACCCTCAAAGACAGTCGTTAAAACACTGTCGTATACGCGGAAAATATAAGACTGTCATTCTGCGACAGTCCTCTGTTATTCTTCGTAAGAGTGAGTTTGTGACGTTTATGTGCGTTGCAAATTTCTGGTTTTATTTGATTTCTCTCCATTTGATCATTTGTAAGCACATTTGAGTAATAAAAATCCATTTTGAGCGTGTCTACATCATGAGTAGCTAAGCCCCTACACTGGGTCAATGGAGGAAGCTGATTTTCGCACATGGGTGAATTTATTCTATTTTCTATTTGACTTTTGCACTAATTTATAATAGAATTATGATTTGATAAAATTAGTTGTGATTCAATTAGATAGGTTATGCTTTGAATTAAGATAATCTATGCTTAGGGGATACAATTAATGTTTTGAAGATCTACTTTGGCAAAACAAGAGTTGATGTTTTATTTATTTACTGAGCGATAATTGTTGAGAATGAATAATGAACCTCGTGTTGTGAATTCGGTGGAATCTAAGACCCAGTGACTCTCTTTTATTTATTATTTTATTTAAACCTTTTAATTTAATCTTAACAACATCCGAGAGAACGAATCTTTAATTACTACTACGAAAATTAAGAAAAATCTTAAATCATTGTGCTAGGTGTGGCTGGCATGATTTGCCATTGGCACGGAGGTGCGGCTAGCATGGTTGGCATGCTTCGGCGCGTTTGGTATGGCTGGCATGGTTTTCCATTGGCATAGAGATGCGTCTAGCTAGGGCTAGGTGTGGCTGGCATGATTTGCCATTGGCACGGAGGTGCGGCTAGCATGGTTGGCATGCTTCGGCGCTATTGGTATGGCTGGCATGGTTTTCCATTGGCATAGAGTTGCGTCTAGCTCGGGCTAGGTGTGGCTGGCATGATTTGCCATTGGCACGGAGGTGCGGCTAGCATGGTTAGCATGCTTCGGCGCGTTTGGTATGGCTGGCATGGTTTGCCATTGGCACGGAGGTGCGGCTAGCATGGTTGGCATGCTTCGGTGCGTTTGGTATGGCTGGCATGGTTTGCCATTGGCATAGAGCTGCGTCTAGCTCGGGCTAGGTGTGGCTGGCATGATTTTGCCATTGGCACGGAGGGGAATTAGGGTTTCGTTCGTTGTAACCCTAATTTGAAAAAATACCCCCTATTAATTACTAACTACACGCATTAAATGTTCTAATAAATGTGTCACTGGTGACAATAGGTTATTTGGGGTTTTACGATTTTACCCTTTGTTTAAAAAACCACCATCAACATTAAGTCCCCTGCTTAGCTCGGAGCAGGAGCTTTGTTGCGAGGTAAGCATAAGATGGTGACAAACTATCAACAGCAAATCGTAAAGAGAATTGAGGAGGTTTGTCACCTTTTTATCAATAGGATTTGGAATCCTTGCCTCTGGCAATTTTGCACAAATCGGGAGGCTGGCGCAATTGGGAAGTTATCGTTGTGAGAGACGGGAAGCTGGGCGGCATTGAGAAGTTGACGCGAGTTTAGGGAACTTAGCGTGCTAGCCGGTGGGACCGGTGCAAGGTGGGGAAGCTGTGCGTGCTTGCTGGCGGGACTTGAGCGGTCATTGGGAAGTTGGCGTGATTGGTGGGCCGGTGCAACTTGGGCGGCATTGGGAAGTGGTTGCAAGTTGGGAAACTGAGCGTGCTGGCTGGTGGGACCGGCGTAACTTGGGCGGCATTGGGAAGTGGTTGCGAGTTTGGAAACTGAGCGTGTTAGCTGGTGGGACCGGCGCAACTTGGGCGGCATTGGGAAGTTGGGCGTTCTTGTGAGTCCGCACGATTTTTGGTAAAGGGAAATCCTTCCCTATTTCAGAATCTTCACGCCCATATATATATAAAATCCCTTTCTCTCATCTTGCACCTTATTCCTTTCATTCTTTCTTACTAGCGGCAGAGTCACAAAGAAAACCGGCTTCCAGGTATGTCTTCCAGTACTTCTCTTGTTTCCCTTTTCATGTAGGTGCAAACCCTAAGAGTAGGCGTTTTCTTTATAATCCTTGTAATGATATTGCGCATATAATTTCTTAGCGTGTCTCTTGTAGAAAATATTGTATGTATGCAACCAAGGGAAATACTGCATATATTATTCGAACCCGTAGGAAAGTGCTCCATATACAATTTTGAACCCGAAGAAGGATACTGCAAGCGCACTTGAGCCCGTATGAAATACTGTGTATAATTTTGAACCCTGAAGAAAATACTGCGTGTGCAGTTCTGAACCCGTAGAGAATACTGTGTGAATCCTGAAGAAGAATACTGTATATATGCTTCATATGACTTCGAACCCGTAGGAAATATCGCATATATGAATTTTCGGTCCTGAAAGAAATACTGCGCGTGCAGTTTTGAACCCGTAGAAAAATGCTCCATATATAATTTTGAACCCGAAGAATGATACTGCGGACGCACTTGAGCCCGTATAAAATACTGCGTATATAATTTGAAACCTGAAGAAAATACTGCGTGTGTATTTTTGAACCCTGAAGAAAATACTGCGTGTGTATTTTTTGAACCCGTAGAGAATGCTCCATATATAATTCTGAACCCGAAGAATGATACTGCAGACGCACTTGAGCCCGTATAAAATACTGCGTATATAATTTGAAACCTGAAGAAAATACTGCGTGTGTATTTTTGAACCCTGAAGAAAATACTGCGTGTGTATTTTTGTACCCATAGAGAATGCTCCATATATAATTCTGAACCCGAAGAATGATACTGCAGACGCACTTGAGCCCGTATAAAATACTGCTTATGTAATTTTGAACCCTGAAGAAAATATTGCGTGTGTAGTTTCGAGCCAGTAAAGAATACGCCCTCTTCCTCTTTTTTTTTTTTTTTTTTGTATTTCAGGTTTTCCTTTGTTGGGCGCGGTTATGTGTCAGGGAAATAATTTTGTTTTTTCTCCGTGTGCAGATATCTTATTACTAAGTTGTTATGAAGAAATCCGACAAGATGTTACCTGAACAGAATTCCGCCTCATCAAAAGATGTCCATAGTTCCAAACCGAACACGGATGATGAATTCTTCGCCAAAAAACTTGCCTCTGCTCGGAAAAATCACCTAGGTTTCGTGCCAATTTTGTTAACCGGTGGTGAAGATGAAAAGAAGACACGTTCGGTTCGCCCAGAGAACACCATACGGTTTTGTCTTCATAAAGGGGTATATTCCTCTTCCAACATTGATTTCAGGATGTGCCAAAGCCCATTGCGTTCTTTTGATAGATGGGTTGAGTTCATGGTGAGAAAGGAGCATATAAATACCAACTTGACTCGAGCGCAGATTATTGATGCTGTCAGAGCTTCAGTAAATCTCCAGATTAGGAAGGATATCTCGGGCTTGGTTGCTTTCATCTCCAGATGGTGTTCGGACACCCATACGATCATATGTAGATGGGGTGAGATAACTTTCTCCTTGGAGAGTGTGGCTCTCTTGCCGAATCTTCCCAGAATCGGGAATCTTAAAATCCAATTATCTGAAAGTGAGGGGAAGATGCGGGATGACCTTGCCGCTAAGTTGGAAGATTTCGCTCGGAAAGACTCCACTGCGAGTCGAAGGATTTTGTCCGGAAAGAGAATGATAGGTGCCTTTACAGCTGGTGGATATCTCAATGGTTTCCGGACGAGCTGGAACCTGAACAGAAAAGCAGTGATCTTCACGTTGCAGCATTTTTGGCTCTCTGGTTGTCTAGAGACATTTTTGACGACGGTTCTAGTAAGAAGGAGATAAGACCAGAGTTGCTAGTAATTGATGTGAAGTTGGCAAAAGGTGAAGTTCTTCCCATTTGCAAGCTATTCCTCGGTTCCCTATATGTGCATCTGGATCACCTAGTTGCGAACATGCGAGTTTCGAATGGTTTCATGAAAGTGAATTCATATGTGCACGTTGCTTTTCTGCAAGTCTGGCTATGGGAGCACTTTGAGAAGTATGCTCCGAAAACGATGCCTTAGATTCACGCGAGTTGGGGCGGCTCTCGAATTCTTCGATGGGTGAACAGGCGTCCAAGAGTTGGCGTGAGCTTGGTTAGTCTTCTTGATAAGTCGTATGAAATCAGTTTTCGCCCATGGGAGCCGGTCCATAGGTCGGTGACTCAAATTGACACCTTTGCTTCTGCTCCGCTCATGTCTTTGTCTTCTGATGGCGATTTGAGCGTTGGTGAAAACTTGTTTATTCAAAGCTGCACGTCCGGTTATATGCCGTCTTTCTTCATGGGGTCTTTCCAGATAGCTGCTTACAATATTGACCGTGCTGCTCGTCACATGGGTTTCGATCAAGGGGTGCCTCTTGCTTACCAGCCGGTGATCCCTAAGGATTCATTGCGTGCCGCCCTTTGATGAGTGCCAAATAGTGCATATTTATACACCTTTTTATTGGCATTTTACTCATCTTTTGTGCTCAAGAATCAGATATTATCCCGCATTCTCGTATTTTCTTTGTTTTCAAGAATAAATATTTGTATTAATTAATTTTGTGTTTTTAGGTAATAAATAAAGCTCGGAGAATCCGAGGAGCAAAAGAGCAAAGAATTGGAGTCGAGCATCTATGGAGTAGATGGCCAAAGCCGCGCGCGAATCGGTTGCAACCCAACAAGGAAGACATGGGCTAAAGCTACCCGCGACCCGGATCCGAGCCCGTACACTCCAAGCCGTCGAGATTTCGATCTTCTACATCCAACGGTCGCTCCATCGCTTACATCTATCTCTCGATGATCCCGTACAACACCAGATCACACCGAGACCGGCTACCATTCTCGTCTGTTCAGATCTTCCCAGCTAAATCCTACGCTCGCCGAGGCACTCCCATCAAACCTCCGATGCACCCGCTTCACATCATAGCCCCTATATAAACCCCTTTACCCAAAAACCTAATTCATTTTCTTCCCTCACCCGACAACACCTCAGACCTCTGCAACTCCACCCTCCCCCGACCATCTCCTGCCACGCTAGTTTCCTTCTCTTCTTCACCCATGCCGCCACCAACTCCATCATCTCCTAACACTCCACCTTACCTCATCACTTTCTAGTCCTTTTGTAGCTTCTCTCCTAGGAGCTAAGAGAGAACTAGACAGAGATAGGTTAGGGTTTTTATTGATACATCAAGGGGAAGCTAGAGTAGCCGATGCAGAGCCGATTGACAGAAGAGGGAGCAGTTGGAGCGACATGGGTGAGAGAAGTTTCCATTTAATTTATGTTTTTAAATGAAATTAGGGTTTGCTGTTTTGAGTGCTGTGCTTGTATAAATAGAAGCAGGGGATGATGATTTTAGACATGCCTGGGCTAGCCAGAGCGTCGATTTAGTTGTAATTTGTATTTCTTGTTATTAAATTATGTTCTAAGTAATTAACTAGGGTGTTGTTGAAACCCCTAATCTTATGTCAAGTTGTTAGCCTTTGGATTCATTTATGCAGCTCTATAACATGATTAGGGTTAGTAGTTAATTGTAAGCTTTTGACCCTGTGATGGAGTGTACTGTAAGAAGACACTCCATACTAGGGGGGAGATAGTGAATCAGTTGATGGATATCCATCTGAGACCTTCATGTGAAGGCTCAAGAGCATAACCATAGGAAAATTGCTTTAGCATAAGGTTGGAGGGTGAATGCAATCACCCTAGTGCCCTTCAATTAGCTATAATCTGTAGTTTGTTTGCTCTTGCTATGTTCTAATTACATTTACAGGGGTGTTTTGATGAAACCCCTGAATTTCATGACAAGCATGTTTAGTTTAGGTTTGATTCTTATTGTTCTATAAATGTTGGGACTAGTAATTGATTAATGAAACTTATGATCCTGTGATGAGCATGATGTAAGAAGACAGCTCATACTAGGGGGAGTTAGTGGATTTAGTTAAGTGAAAACATAGTTTTGAGCTTTCATGGAAAGCTCAAGAATTTGGCTTAAGTTTGACTGCTTGCACATGAGGTCAGGTGGTGGAATCAACCACCCCTGTGCTTTACAGTTTGCTTTTATTACCTTAGTTTAGTTCACTGTCACAACTCACATAATCTCAGTCGCTTCGACAATCTCATAACTGTGTTACATATCACTTCATAGAAACTCAGTTTAGGAAGCCTTAGAATCAACATAGCACCACAAGTCTCTCGTGGTTCGACTCGCACTGCCTCGTGCCGCAAAACCAGCATACACCGTGCACTTGCGGTATAATTAGTAGGCTAAAATAACCCCATTCTCGGGCCTACCAAGTTTTTGCGCCATTGCCGGGGACTTGGCGTGTGCCCCCGCCGATTCTTGCTTGCTTTACCGATTTTCACCATTGTAAATATCACTTGTATCATTTTAGTATAACTTAGTTTAAATTGCATCCAGAACTTAGCCCCGCATATTAGCTTTCTTTGGCCTTTTTTAGTCCTCATATTAGTGTAATTTAGATTATCATATCAGTGCACTTAGCTGTAATTTCCATTTCTACATTTTTACCTTGCATTCTCTTAGTGCATTGCTGCATATTGAATCAGTTCTCCCTTGTGACAGTCCAATTCCCAGGCTTATGCCAGAGTTTACTCTCTTTGCTTTAACTGTGAGAACTGAAAATCTTCATTGAGTTAGAGCAGGTACCCCCCTGTGCTGCTGAGCACCTGAGCCAACCAAAGAAGACACGAAAAGCGCAGAACTTGAGCTGTAATTGAACCCGCATTGCCAAGCTTGGTTGCTGTGTAAGCTAGCCTTGCCGACCAACACCGAGTTATATGAGCATGACTTGTACCCATGTAGACTAGAATCTATACATGTTTTTATGAGTTGTATGTCTTGGTTGCGCACTGTGTACCCTGTAAACTTGTGCCAAAACCCCGCCGCTGACACTGTCAACTAGCTTGTTGAGCTCGTTGAACCAAATCACGATGTGCCCCCGTGTATTGCTATCCTGTGGCTTGTGAGCTTGAGCAGCAAGCACCATTATGCATGCTAGAGTGAGTTGAAACCAACTAAGTGAATCAAAGACCTGTTGTGAGTCCTGTATCAACTGTGCTTTTTGAGTTACTACCCTGCACCTTGTTAGCTGTTAACCCGAACTGCAATGTGTGCATACCTGTGCTGATTAGCTGCAAATTTGTGTGATTTTTGAGCCAACCTCGAGCATAGCATGTGCTTTTAAGCCTGAAATTTTTGAGCTATCTACCCTGTTTTGTGCTTAGTCTGTGCTTAGCAACCTAGGCTGTCTCATTGCTCTGGGTTGTCTGAGCACAAAGCCGTGCAATCATTGAGCCGCACACAACCTTGGTGAGCCATTTGCATGACTCGTAGTTGAGCCCTAAGCCCCGTGAGCCATCCGCCATTTGCATGAGCCCCGTTTGCCAATTGCGGAACCTTTGTGTGAGCCTCGAGAATCCTTGAGCAGCCCCAAGCCGCAAGTTTGAGCTTAAACCAGCCCCCTGAAGGGCCGTGGGGCTTTGTTGCAACTTGGCTCGATTAATCTTAGCACATAACCTTGTGCTTGAGCCGTGTGAGCCGCCAATCTTTATTGTATGTTGTGACTCGTGTGCCTCGTGTAAGACCCCGCCAAGCATCAGCCCCCGAAGCTGTGAGTTTGAGCAAGAACCCACATAACCTAGCCCCGAGCCAAGATAACTTGTGCATGCTCTCCGAGTTTGAGCTCAATTGACCCCATCGAACTTGCGGCGCTGCTAGCATTGGTTGTTGCCGACTTGCCGAACCATCGACCTTGCCAACCGTGCACCGAGCATATTCTGTGCATCGGTGCATTTGTCTCTGTGTTGCTTTGCCTTGTGTGGCCTGAGCATTTTTGTGTGTCCTGTGCATTCACTAAACCTGGGCTCTGTACCCAAACAAAGCCCACCTAACCAACCTTCAGGCCACCTCACTTAGCCTTCACTGCTGGGCTAGCTAAACCCACATCTGTTGGGCTAAATATCAGCTGGGTTAACTGAATCCTACCTGGGCTTTGTGCACACACTGAGCCCACATCCTCTGGGCTATACTTTGCCAACCCAAGCTGGGCTGTGCCTAATCTGAAGCCCAGTGTCCATAACTGAGTTGCCATCTATTGGGCTCAACCTCAGCTGCAAATCAACTGAGCCCACCAGAACTCAAACTGGGCTGTTAGCCTTCCAACCTGGGCTGCCAAGCCTTACTGTGCACCTGGGATGATAACTGAACCTGGGCTTAAACCAAATCTGAAAGCCACACAGCTGGGCTAGAGCTGGGCTTACACCAAACTGAGCCCACAAGAACACAAGCACCCTGGGCTGAGCTTTCTCACTGGGCTGCTTAGGCTAAACCTATTAGCTGGGCTGTGCAACCAAATCAATCCCAACAAAACCAAGCTTCCCACATAAACCAAACTTTCCCACATAAACCAAAGTTTACAAAAACAAAAATGAACCCATTTAAACCAAACAAACCCACTTAAACCAAATTAGATTGTGAGTTCAATTTGATAAATCATGTCAGGATTTTGGTCTGCATCTGGGGATTCAAACAACTCCCTTAGAGAGCTCGCTTACGGGCATCTTTCACAAGATGAACACCCATACCATAGTGACTTTAGGGAATTTTATGGGCCTTCTCAGGGCCCTGATCTCACATACCCTAATCATTATGATCACATACATCATCCACCACAGGTTGAAAATGAACAATTTTCTCATACCCAGTCATCACTTTTAGATCAATTAGAAGTTCGGCAATCTGCTTTAGAAAGGCAATCTGTCGAATCTAGTTTTTCTAGGCAATATGAAATGCATGCTTGCACCTCATGTGGTGGCTTAGACCACCCTGCTGAGTACTGTTATATTTTGCATGCTTTTAGACAGTCTAGGGAAAACCATGATAATCCAATGTACGAAGTGTCTAGAAGTGACTATTGGGACCATAATCAACCCCGCACACATGCATCATTCACCACAAAGTGGGGAGATGAACAATTTTATTCTCCCCAACTCCTAGTTTGCAATCACTAATGGACACACTCATGGAGCAAAATGCTAGGCTTGAAATGAATGCAATGCATGACCATCCACATAGCAACATGTCTGAGCATCCCTTCTCTAGTGAACCTTTTGCACAACCATATACTGAATATGAACCTAATCTAGAGGTCAATGAGTACACTAGAAATGCTACAATTGTGAATGGAGAGATGAACTTTTGCTATGATAATGATGATGATGAATATGATATGTTAGAAGAGCATGTGCATGCTGAAAATATGATGGAATCTTTTGGTTCAGAGACGTTAGACGTCTCTTCTGTGAACCCTATGAATGATGCCTCTTCTGATATTCATACATGTGATGTTGATGTGGAACCTGTGGATTTGTTTTGTGAAAATGACCATGATTTACCCACTCCTGACCTTAGGAAAGAGTGTGACGGTGCAAATGATTTGATACATGAAAATAACGTAGATGTACCTAACCTCTCCTGAGTCACAAATTGAAACTCCTCCACCAAACCTAGGTGTAGTTTGTCACAAAATTGCAAAACCAACTTTTCTGAAAATGCCTAACTTAGGCCTAGAACTTTGTGCTTCCCAAGTCCTCTTGGACTATTTTGCATCAAAGTATAACACTCTTAAGGAGCCACAGTTGGAATATGTATGTCCGCTCAGTAATTAGCAAAACTCATTTTGAGTTAGACCTTTTGCATGATGTACCTTTAAAATTGCAAGATTTTGTTCTCACAAACACACCCGTTCACAAATTTAGGTTTGGGGGAAACTCCTTCACATCTGCGGTCTTACTTGCACTCTCTTGTTATATCTGTGTAAGGCTGTTGATGTTTGTATATATTTTCTATTGGGTTGATCCTCAACTCTTTAGATTGTTAGTTTATGGTGAATTTTTGTATATAATCCAGTAGGACTTGTTAAATTTTCTTTTCTTGATTCGGTTGAGTCTTCTTGCACATATATTATGCTAATCCGATATGATCTCCGTTGAGAATATTGGATTCTAGCCTTGACGAATGAAGCTCAACCTTGCTTCCGCCGACATTTCCGGTAATCTCTTCCCTTTTCTCTTTTCAGCATAGTTCTCATGGTATGTGACTGTTTAAATTTTTCCTATCTGTTGACCCATTGAGGACAATGTTTGATTTAGGTTTGGGGGTGCATTTGCATTTAGAGTTTTTAGTCTTTTTAATCTTTTATTTTCATTTAAAAAAAAAAAAAAAAAAAAAAAAAAAAAAAAAATCAAAAATTCAAAAATTCAAAAATTCAAAAACTTTTTGCAAATAAAAACCTCCAACTTTTAGAGATTTTAGAGTCACTAGCATGCTTCTAGCTATGTTTACATAGAGAATCGACCGAAATAACAGAAATTGGAAGTACCTTAGGAGAACACAATCGGGTTTCTTAGTTGATTAGAGCGTTAAAGTTGGATTTAACCATACCGGAGGGCTTAATTAGGTGCTGTTTAGATATTCGGTAGTAGAATTGTGATCACCCATAGTGGAGACTACCCATTTTACATCAAGCGAGGTACCGACCTTCACTCTTTGTGACTTTCTAGAAAAGCTTTTAGAGTGTGTGTCACCGTACGTCAATTCCGGGTAGGAATGGTGAGCTACCCAACTTCGCACCACTTTCAGCACTACTTTTGATCTCTTGAGTGCTAATTAAGTCAATCATGAGGGTGACGTCTAAAGATGAAAACTCCTTCTAAATACCGATTTGTAGTTAGCATCATTCTCTCTCTCAATCAGCAAGACCCATAGAAACACATCATCGTCAAAGAACCGGAGCGAGAATCGGAATATTGAAAGAAAAATTGATATAGTCCAAGGTTTATATGCAACAAAACAAGGAAAAGAAAAATGAGAATTAATGAAGTTTATGAAAAATTGAGTAACTTAGATGATAAAAAAAAAAAAAAACCGTTTTATTGTAACTTAGATAAAAAAAAAAAAAAAAAAAAAAAAAAAAATCAAGTTTTTGTAAAGTTCAGAAGTTCGTCATCAACAGTTGAAGACCGAAGATTGAAGACGTTTCTATGGTTCTTACGAGAGAGTGATATTAATTGCCGATCGGGTGAGAAGTGAGTGAGTACTCCCACCCCTTACTAATGGTTGATTTTCCTTTCTTAGAGATCATTAGAAAAAGATTCTTTTTGTCCACACTTCTGTGGAATCTCCAGATTTTATTTCGGAAGGTTATCCTTCTTACCTACAACGTGTGCAGGATTTCTCTCTTTATTCCTGCCTGCACACATGAGAGACTAAAAAAGCGATCTTTTTGAGTGCAATTATCATAAAACCCTAATGGTGAGGCAGAAGTTGAGACTTATGATCACAATCGAATCCGAATTCTTTCATATGGTATGGTTACTTCTCGCTCAAAGCACTTAAGGATGAGAATGCGTTCTTCGATAGTTCTAACTTCACATTACTAGCATGCGAAACTCTATGTCCTCATAGCTTCTTGGAGGCTTGAGACTCTTTTACACTACGAAGTTGGAGAAGGTTTTGTGGGTACACCTCTGGTAAACCCTCACGAGACTACAACTCGTCCACTAGGGACACCTAGGGGTTTAAAGGCTTAGTGCATACGCTAAATGCATTCGAGAGACCTACGACGGTGGTATAGTTAGGATTTCTTATTTTCTCGTTTTTACTTGAGGACAAGTAAAATTCAGGTTTGGGGGTATTTGATGAGTGCCAAATAGTGCATATTTATACACCTTTTTATTGGCATTTTACTCATCTTTTGTGCTCAAGAATCGAGATATTATCCCATTCTCGTATTTTCTTTGTTTTCAAGAATAAATATTTGTATTAATTAATTTTGTGTTTTTAGGTAATAAATAAAGCTCGGAGAATCTGAGGAGCAAAAGAGCAAAGAATTGGAGTCGAGCATCTATGGAGTAGATGGCCAAAGCCCGCGCGCGAATCAGTTGCAACCCAACAAGGAAGACATGGGCTAAAGCTACCCGCGACCCGGATCCGAGCCCGTACACTCCAAGCCGTCGAGATTTCGATCTTCTACATCCAACGGTCGCTCCATCGCTTACATCTATCTCTCGATGATCCCGTACAACACCAGATCACACCGAGACCGGCTACCATTCTCGTCCGTTCAGATCTTCCCAGCTAAATCCTACGCTCGCTGAGGCACTCCCATCAAACCTCTGATGCACCCGCTTCACATCATAGCCCCTATATAAACCCCTTTACCCAAAAACCTAATTCATTTTCTTCCCCTCACCCGACAACACCTCAGACCTCTGCAACTCCACCCTCCCCCCGACCATCTCCTGCCACAGCCGTTTCCTTCTCTTCTTCACCCATGCCGCCACCAACTCCATCATCTCCTAACACTCCACCTTACCTCATCACTTTCTAGTCCTTTTGTAGCTTCTCTCCTAGGAGCTAAGAGAGAACTAGACAGAGATAGGTTAGGTTTTTATTGATACATCAAGGGAAGCTAGAGTAGCCGATGCGGAGCCGATTGACGAGAAGAGGGAGCAGTTGGAGCGACATGGGTGAGAGAAGTTTCCATTTAATTTATGTTTTTAAATGAAATTAGGGTTTGCTGTTTTGAGTGCTGTGCTTGTATAAATAGAAGCAGGGGATGATGATTTTAGACATGCCTGGGCTAGCCAGAGCGTCGATTTAGTTGTAATTTGTATTTCTTGTTATTAAATTATGTTCTAAGTAATTAACTAGGGTGTTGTTGAAACCCCTAATCTTATGTCAAGTTGTTAGCCTTTGGATTCATTTATGCAGCTCTATAACATGATTAGGGTTAGTAGTTAATTGTAAGCTTTTGACCCTGTGATGGAGTGTACTGTAAGAAGACACTCCATACTAGGGGGGAGATAGTGAATCAGTTGATGGATATCCATCTGAGACCTTCATGTGAAGGCTCAAGAGCATAACCATAGGAAAATTGCTTTAGCATAAGGTTGGAGGGTGAATGCAATCACCCTAGTGCCCTTCAATTAGCTATAATCTGTAGTTTGTTTGCTCTTGCTATGTTCTAATTACATTTACGGGGTGTTTTGATGAAACCCCGAATTTCATGACAAGCATGTTTAGTTTAGGTTTGATTCTTATTGTTCTATAAATGTTGGGACTAGTAATTGATTAATGAAACTTATGACCTCGTGATGAGCAGATCTTAAGAAGACGGCTCATACTAGGGGAGTTAGTGGATTTAGTTAAGTGAAAACATAGTTTTGAGCTTTCATGGAAAGCTCAAGAATTTGGCTTAAGTTTGACTGCTTGCACATGAGGTCAGGTGGTGGAATCAACCACCCCTGTGCTTTACAGTTTGCTTTTATTACCTTAGTTTAGTTCACTGTCACAACTCACATAATCTCAGTCGCTTCGACAATCTCATAACTGTGTTACATATCACTTCATAGAAACTCAGTTTAGGAAGCCTTAGAATCAACATAGCACCACAAGTCTCTGTGGTTCGACTCGCACCTGCCCTGTGCTGCAAACCAGACACCGTGCACTTGCGGTATAATTAGTAGGCTAAAATAACCCCATTCTCAGGCCTACCACCCTTAATGCCAGTTCCCTTGAGCCGGGTATCCGCCTTCCCTTCTTTCAATCGGGAAGAGTAACTTCGACGACCTTCGGTTATAATGAGTTCTGGTGCGACGAGTTTATTATGATCCCAGATTTTGTGAATAACGTGGTGGAGAACGTTCGTTGTAAACCTTCCCCAGCAGTTTTGAAGAAGTATCCAATGTTGACAGATCTCAAGCGAAAGTTACCTAGCAACTCGGAAAGTCCCCGGGCCAAGGAACGGAGAACGAAGAATCGTCTTTGGCGGGTTCCGGACGGTTTCAAAAGATCCTCCGCAGCTCTCGTGTCTTTCGTTCTTCCAATAACCGGTATGTGTCGCTTCTTCATTGGTTTGTCTCAAAACACGTGAAATTCTGCTTTGAAAACATGTGTCTTGTTTCTTCCGGGCTTCGATAGTGTTAATGCTTTCGTTGCCCTTGCACGTTGCCAAGAGACGGCAATTTCTTCAAAGAATTCCAGCAGACCTTTGAGCCTTCTCATAGCGGTGATGAGTCGAGAGAAAAAGAAAGTTCGACAAGTGAGAGTGATTCCTCCGGCAAAGATTTGGTTCTTTTCGGGAAGTGGTTCGGTGAGTTCCGCGCTTCTTTTCTTTCTTCTTCAGTTTCTTCTTTTGAAAAATGTTTGACTCAAGTTCGCAGGAGGAATCCGGTTCGGAGGACGATTCTGGGGTAGAGCCACACGAAAACTTGCCTTTGGTGGCCACCTCCGGTGACTTGGAGATGGGAGTTAGCCAATTGCCGGGCACAGATGTGGCTCAACCGGTGGATGATTCTCTGATGGTTGCTGCCGTAAATATGGAAGAAGACCCTCTGCGAGTTGTGAGGCCAGGTGCAGGCGCCATTTTTGATCCCCCGTACTTGGTTCCTTATCCAGGTCATGTGTCGGTTAGCGGCTTCAGCGTGTCGGCTAAGCATGAGGCGTTGTACACCAGAATCTGGGAGAAGTACGGACATATGGCCACAACCAAGAAAGTCACTAGTCGATTTGCGCTGGTTAAGCGTGTGGAAGAGGCTTTATCTTCCATCGAGGATATGCGTGGGGTGACTGGTCACACCGTTTCTGAAGACGTTATTGCCGATTGGGAGTACCATCGCGACGTGTGCGTAGAAAAGGAGTTCAACACTTCGTGGTTTGTCGAAGGCCTTGCTGAGATCCAAAAGTTGAAAGATGCAGCAACCGAAAGCCTTTCCGCCGAGGAGATTGCACGACAGGCGGTAGAACTCGAAAAGCTTTCCAAGATGTTGACTATGAAGAGAGCGGCTCTTGAAGATGCAAAGTTGACTTTCTCCAAGAAGAACAGACCTCTGTTGGATGATTTTCCTTGAATGTTTCTCTGTTAAACTTTT
Source organism: Papaver armeniacum (assembly GCA_023531295.1). Lineage (NCBI taxonomy): Eukaryota > Viridiplantae > Streptophyta > Magnoliopsida > Ranunculales > Papaveraceae > Papaver > Papaver armeniacum. The sequence continues at coordinate 633,245 of JAJJWW010001306.1, forward strand.
ATTTAGTTTTTTTTTTTTTTTTTTTTGTAAGACATCTTTTGGATGTCCGGTTCAAGGTTTGACAGATTTTGGTAGACAATGTGGTAGCTTTTGAGGATGTTGGATTATTTCGGGATGAATGGTTTTGATAATATGACTCGATTATGTTTTGGGAAAGGAATATTGCTTTTATGAAAGTGTATGCTAGCAATAGGCACAATACTCAGTAGTATAATGGTTTTACTAAGAACCTAAAAACAGATCGTATATCTTGCGCAGTCTAAATTTACTCACTTCCTAGGTTTTTGTGAACATGCCCCTCTCCATGTAAAAGGCGGCTTTCTTTGGTAGCATCGTCGACAAGTCCCCAATCGCCGATAGCATCTTCGGCGAGTCTCCGGTTTTCTCGTGTAGTTTTTGCAACCGGTAACCGGTCGTCGGTAGTTGAGTCGGATCGAGTAGTAGCATCTTGGCAAGTCCCGAGTTTCTTGTGTAGTTTTTATAACTAGTAACCGGGTCGTCGGTAGTTGCGTCGGATTGAGTCGCCTTCCCTACCATCTTGACATCTGGGGTCGAAGAACGAGATCGACGGTCGACATTGTAGCCGATAGATCAATCCTCATTTGTGGTCGCCAATTGTTTATGGGTAAAAATCGTTTCTGCCGATTTCGGTAAATTCGGTAGGTGAGTGAGAAACTGGTTCAAACCCTAAACAAATGTCTTTGCACGTGAGCACTTTATAGATTCGAGAGATCAATGCATGCACAAGTCCGGCCTAAACCAAGAAATGGCCGTTCCCGGACTTGCTTCGGTCACAAAGTGGAGGAGAAGGGTTGATTTGGGGAGGGAAGCAAAGAAAGGTGTTGAGACCGAGAATAACCTTGGGGAGAGTAATGTCTCGACTTGTATTAGAAAGTGAAAGCTTCGGAAGCTTGCAAGAGATGAAAGCTTTTTGGAGAGCTTGCAAAGTTGCCTTTTCGAGAGTGTAGTATTTTTTCTCCGACCGAGACTTGTTGTCGGTGGAAATAGGTAAGACCTATTTATACAAGTCGAGATTGAAACGTACCACGGCCTCATGAAGGAAGAGAGTAAAGGGTGAAATAATGGGAGGAGGTGGTAACCGCATGGTGTTAATGGGTGAAAACGTTTTCACCATTATTTCCTCTTTTATTTGACCGCTTTATTCCTATTCACGCTTTCTTAATGTGAGCGTAGTGTACGATGCATGCTGTGACCGCCAAACCAAAACCCTAGAAAGCATCCCCCAGTTTGTGGTGATATCTCGAGTGTTGGTTGCACCTTGAGTGCAAGTGGCGCTGCTAGTGACACGTGTGGCATGTGTGGAATGCCCTTGTTGCGGGTTGTACTTCGAGCGCAAGTGGCAATGCCAGAGCTGCTAGTGGCGTGCGTGGCATGTGTGGAACACCTTGGTGGTAGGTTGTACGTTGAGTGTAAGTGGCAATGCCAGAGCTGTTAGTGGCGTGTGTGGCATGTGCCAATGGCATGTGCGGAATGCCTTGGTGGTAGGTTTGTACGTTGAGTGTAAGTGGCAATGCCAGAGCTACTAGTGGTGTGTGTGGCATGTGCCAATGGCATGTGCGGAATGCCTTGGTGGTAGGTTGCATGGTTTGCGAGTTAGGCTACCAGCGTGGGTTTTGGCATGTGCCAATGGCGCGTACGGCCAAGTTGGCCTAAGTTGCACGGCTTGCAAGTTAGGCTACCGGCGTGCATTATGGGCACGGCTAGGCGATGAAGGCTACCAGCGAGCGTGTTGGCATGTGCCAATAGCATGCGTGGCCGTTTAGGGTCGTGGCCTTGGTAGGAAAAGCTACCAGCGAGCGTGTTGGCATGTGCCAATGGCGTGCGTGGCCGTTAGGGCCGTGGCCTTGGTAGGAAAAGCTACCAGCGAGCTTGTTGGCATGTGCCAAGGGCATGTGTGTCCGTTAGGGCCGTGGCCTTGGTAGGAAAAGCTACCGGCGAGCGTGTTGGCATGTGCTAATGGCATGCGTGGCCGTTAGGGCCGTGGCCTTGGTAGGAAAAGCTACCAGCGAGCGTGTTGGCATGTGCCAATGGCATGCGTGGCGTTAGGGCCGTGGCCTTGGTAGGAAAAGCTACCAGCGAGCGTGTTGGCATGTGCCAATGGCATGCGTGGCCGTTAGGGCCGTGGCCTTGGTAGGAAAAGCTACCAGTGACGCATGTTTGGCATGTGCCAATGGCATGCGTGGCCGTTAGGGCCGTGGCCTTGGTAGGAAAAGCTACCAGCGAGCGTGTTGGCATGTGCCAAGGGCATGCGTGGCCGTTAGGGCCGTGGCCTTGCTAGGAAAAGCTACCAGTGACGCATGTTTGGCATGTGCCAATGGCATGCGTGGCCGTTAGGGCCGTGGCCTTGGTAGGAAAAGCTACCAGTGACGCATGTTGGCATGTGCCAATGGCATGCGTGGCCAATTTGGCCTAGGTGCGGGCGCTACTTTGGCATGGCGCGGCTAGGGCCAAGGTAAGGGTGTTTGGCTTGGCGTGGCGTGACTAGGGCCATGGTAAGGGTGTTTGGCTTGGCGCGGCTAGTTCGGGTTAAGTGTGGCTTGCATGATTTGCCATTGGCACGGAGGTGCGGCTAGCATGGTTGGCATGCTTCGGTGCGTTTGGTATGGCTGGCATGATTTGCCATTGGCATAGAGATGCGGCTAGCTTGGGCTAGGTGTGGCTGGCATGATTTGCCATTGGCACGGAGGTGCGGCTAGCATGGTTGGCATGCTTCGGCGCGTTTGGTATGGTCGGCATGGTTTTCCATTGGCATAGAGATGCGTCTAGCTCGGGCTAGGTGTGGTCGGGCATGATTTTCCATTGGCACAGAGGTGCGGCTAGCATGGTTGGCATGCTTGGCGCGTTTGGTATGGCTGGCATGGTTTGCCATTGGCATAGAGATGCGTCTAGCTCGGGCTAGGTGTGGTCGGCATGATTTGCCATTGGCATGGAGGTGCGGCTAGCATGGTTGGCATGCTTCGGCGCGTTTGGTATGGGCTGGCATGGTTTGCCATTGGCACGGAGGTGCGGCTAGCATGGTTGGCATGCTTCGGTGCGTTTGGTATGGCTGGCATGGTTTGCCATTGGCATAGAGATGCATCTAGCTCGGGCTAGGTGTGTGGCCGGGCATGATTTTGCCATTGGCACGGAGGGGAATTAGGGTTTCGTTCGTTGTAACCCTAATTTGAAAAAATACCCCCTATTAATTACTGACTACACGCATTAAATGTGTCACTGGTGACATTAGGTTATTTGGGGTTTTACGATTTTACCCTTTGTTTAAAAAACCACCATCAACAATAGGCTACAAATATTTGCCAACAGAGTCTATGATAATATGATTCACATTCTCAAAATTCATATCTCCTCATTTGAATAATAAGAGATTATAACTCCCATGTGCACTGGTACTAGTAATTTTTTATTTTTTTAAAAAGTATGCATATACGTGGGATCCTATTAAGCTATAAATTGTCGAAAATTCATTAATAGTAGCTACTCAAATAAAAAAGATGGTGGTTGTTAACCCCTATGTAGAGGAATATCGACAATGTGATTGGTTGGCATACAATCCAAATCAAATTGGATTAATTTCTCGATTGACGCGATTTTGGATCCATGACTTAGCACCCTAAAAAAATGCCAAGCCTATTATAATTAAAGGTTGGTGTAGTCATATTGCGTATTAAGAGAAATAAGTCGTTTTAAGAGCGATTGAGGGTTATAAGTTCAAGCCCGAGGATTGGTTAAATAATATATCGTTCTCCCTATTGATGCATTTTGCGTGGTAGTCTTGAAGGACTCGTATTGCATTCACACAATTGATTTGCTTGGAGAACATATTCAAATTTGTATTCTTTGGAGGATTCATATTATATTCAGGCAGCCACTTGACTTGATTATGTCAGGTTTAACAATCCTATATGTGTTTTTAGAAGTTTGGTACCAAACCGAAAATTCGGATTAATTAGTTGATGATATCAACTTTATAGGTCTCTTGAGGAGTCCTTAAAAACACAAAAATCCACGCTTTAGGAGCATAAATTCTATTTTATTTCTATCTTTCTTTCTTAAATCTGCAGTTGGAATTATGCTAGCATAAACTCGTCTTTAAGATAGACTAGAGTTATTCTTTTGATGCTTATTTAATTTTTTTTTAGAAACTCATATAATTGGGTTAGCATCAATAAAAATGTCAAAATTTGTACTCTTTTTCCTTCGTTTCAGGTTTTATCCCATGTGGTTTTCCTGACAAGGTTTTAACGAGGCAATATCTCTGACGTTTAAATTTCTTTTAATGTTGATATTTGTGCTCTTTTTCCTTCGTCCATATTTTTTTTCCCATTGGGTTTTAATGGTAAGGTTTTAGTGAGGCAAATCAATTCAACATGGTGGTCATCCAAGAGGGAGTTGTATCAATTGTGATTATTTGGTGGATTCCCACCGTTGAATAGGTCATTTTGTTAGACCAAATCAACATAACAATCTCCTAGAAATTTGGATGTTCATCTAAACCACATAAGGTATGCACACAAATACCATTTTGTTCACTTACGGTAACGTATCTACATCTTGGCTCTTTTGTCGAAGAAACTCCATCAACGACTTCATCAAATCATCACGAGATGTTAGCATTAAATGATCACACAAATTCTCAATGTTGAAAAAGAACGTAGACTCTGCAAAAGTATTAACCGAAGACAATACTGCTTGTGCAACATAAAAGAAGACTGCATCAACCAATAGACATCTTCATGGAAGCACAAATGATCTTTTGCATTCAAGAAAATTGTTCAACGAAATTGGGATGTCTCGACTCAAAGATTTGCAAGCCAAGAATTTACTGAAGTACTCATCAGGGGGAGCACCATCATACAAGGTGCATTCTCTTTGGACTCATCATGTTGTACTCTTTTTCCTATGTCGAGGTTTTGTCCCACTTTGGGTTTTCCTTGTCAAGGTTTTAACGAGGCAACGTTTGTGTGTCCAACATTTTTTCAAGTCTTTACGTGTATATGCAATTTCAGGTTTTTCTCTTTTGAGTTTTCCTGGTATATTTGTAATGACTTAGCCACAGTGGTCATCAGGGGGAGTGTTATAAACCTAAAGTTTAATTACTAAGATGTCCTTTGTGTCTAAGATTAGGGTTTACATACCTTGGGCACCAAGTCCTCTATCTATATAAATAGAGACTTGAACTATGTATTCTACACACATCTAATGGAAATTCTCTCCCTTCTCTCTCTATTTTGTGCCTTTGGTTAGATTCACAAGATCTTTAAGGATTAGTTTAGTATTTTTACAATATTTAGACACCCCTTATCATTCTCTATTGGGTGGATGAAGAAATCCATATGCACCAATTAAGTGGCATAGGCCCCAATTTAGCCAAGTTGTGAAAGCATTAGATCTGAAAGAAAGAGAAAATCCATCAAATCAGATTGATGATAAACATTTTGTTTCTTCTTTCTTTTTCTTTTGATTGTGAGCGATATAGGTGGGAGAATTGAGATAAAATAAAATAAAAAGAATGAGAAGAGATATCAATTGACTCTGAAATCTATGTGTCGATTGGGCAAAACTGAAGAAAAAACTCCTTCTCTCTTCGATGTAGTATGGTATAATGCCATGTCAATATTCATTTCTCCAAAAGGTAAAAGTACCAAAAAAATTGTTTTTACAATTTTATTAATTATGGCTTGGTTTTGGTATTCAGATCCAACCACTCATGTGTCAACGAACATTATGATTATGAGATTTTGGGGTAGGGTTCTTTTTTTTAGTTTCCATTGTATATATTACATGTATTTAAATTTTGTTTTTTATTCAACAATGTTTTTATAGTTTTTTTATGCATTTATATTGTTTTTCTTGATAATGAATACTAATGACTTAGTACGATACCTGACGTGTAATAATGTTGTCTGCATTTTCATAAGTGTATGAAGTTTATCAGTCAGTAATATTCAACAATTGCATTGATGATGTAGACATTCGTAATCATGATATATTATCCATTAAGGAAAATAATTGGTTGAGGTATTTTCAAGTTTATTTCAAAATGATCTGTTTTTTTTTGTTTTAGTTATAGGCCCCAAATAAAATGCACAAACCCCAAATTAGCGGGTTATTTTAGGAATTTTTTTTTTGGTGTGTCAATTTAATAAATCAGTTGATAATTTCAAACCACAATATTATTTTTTTATAATTACACCCTACGCATTACTATGAATCTCGATACTTCATTTAATAATACGCCCGACTTTTCTTCCTGTGACCTAATAAAAATCTTGATAAACTGGAGTTTTAGATTGTGCATACCGTAAATTTGTTCTAGTGACCTTGTATTCTTTTGGACCGTGTTATGGGTGAAAAGATTTGTAAGTAAAATTTTAGTAATTAAAGGATTTTTTTTTTGTTACGATGACAAAACAGGTGTGGGTTGGATGAATTAACAACAAAAATAATAGTTTCAAATTTGACACAGTTAAAATAAGGAAATATTGCAAAATGGTCATAGTATTAGGACCCGATTCACAAAACCATCCTACTGTTACAAACTATTAACAAGATGGTCACACTTCCGTTAAAAGGAGAGTTAAGTGATGACTCACAGTTAAATATGTTAACGAAATTACCTATGTGTCCTCCCTACTTATCCCTCTATACACAATTTTAAATTTTGCCTTCATTGTAATTGTTTTGGCGGTGGTGCTATTTGTAGGTGGTGGTGCCACCACTTACACACCGTTACACCGCATTCAGGATCGTTAAACCACATTCAAGTTCGTTACACCGCATTCGGGTTCGTTACATCGCATTCACCCAAAGGATTCACCGCTTCCCCTCTGAGGTTTAGTGAAGATTCTTAAGCTTCCACCACCACCACTTCAACTAATTAGTTAAATGGGAAGGGTAGTTTGAAGGAGGGTATTTTAGGAAAAGATAACACCGTTTTATTCAAAAGTGTTAAATCGGATAGAAGTATGACTGTTTTGTGAACGAATTACAAAAATATGACCATTTTGTGACCCAATTACAAAAAGTATGACCATTCTGTAAATGACCCTTTTATGATATTTACAAAAGTCATTCATAGAACAATACGGTGTCAGTTGAAAAGTGATGAAAAATAAGAGTGGGCAAATCATGCTTGCCCATGGGCATTTTTCTTTGACCTCGTGTTGTTACCTCACACGCCCCCGTTTTTGCCTCAATCGCCCAGTGTTCCATCAAGCACGCGTATGTTCTTTTGTCTCACTCAACAAACCAACAATTTAGTTGTTTGACCATCCGTTTTTTATGTTTTGTGAGTCCCTACTGGGAGCAAAATGAACAAACTTGTAGTTTGTTGAGCCCATGGGAACTGCTCTAACTAATTATGAATTTATATATATATATATATATATATATATTCTTAATTATGCGTTCTTAAAAATAGGAAAAAAAAATTATTTTCCCAGTAAAAACAGCATTCCGATGGCAAAAAGAAAAAAACATTATGGTGCATTAAAATAGGGGTAAAATTGGTATTTAGATGGGCCATCCCTTAACCAAACTCCGAAACACCCTGTTCTGTCCCCAGATTTTCCCCAAATCACTCACATTCCTCTATTACACTCGAGTTGCCTTCTTCTATTCTGAAACTGATTTTCTTTTTCTAAAACAATTCATTCTTTCATGTTCAAGTACAGAAATCTCATGTTTTCCCTCATACAGTAGCTAAATAGTGATCAGAATTCCGTGCTGCTCTCTTCTGTAAAGAGTTCAGAGCAATAGAAACTTATACCTAAGCTTTTTTCCCTCATACAGTAGCTAAATAGTTTTCATGGACAATCAATCAGCATCAGGATCAGCGTCAGCGTCAGCAAAGGCATCACATGAGAGAAGTGAAATCCAGCGTCCACCGATTTCAATGGCAGCACCTTGGCTAGTTTTCCCTCATGGAGAAGGTAGGAAATTTCAGAATTTTTATAATCCTTGTGAACCTAATAATCGAAATTGCATAAAATCTGTACCAGAGATGCAAGGAAAGGCATATTATCATAAGCCTTCTCATCAAGGATGGCTAATTGTTATCGGTAATGTTGAAGATAATGCTGAGTATTCTGTAGCTAACTCTAATTTAGATGATTGTTTCTTGTGGAACCCTGTATCATCCGAAACCATTCAGTTACCTAGCATCAATCGACAGTCTTTTTGTACTAAATCAATAGATTATTTTCTGTATGACTTAGTGTTATCCTCACCACCTCTTCAAGGTACTACTTCTGATCATGACAATCTAGGCTGCGTTGTGTGCCTCCTTTATACGCGTGTAGACTATGTAGAAGCTCGTAAGGATATGCACGTACTAGCTTTCTGTCGACCTGGAGACAGACAATGGAGAACAAAGGTGTTGCCTCTAACTCATCCTGGAAATGATGGTAGTATAATACGTATTGAATCCCTGCTTTGCTTTAGGGGTAAGCTATATGCATTCTGTTATGGGTCTCTTGAAGACGGTTGGGTCATACATATCGAAATACAAAAACTGTGCCATCATGTTGTCGATGATAAACAAAGCCAAGATATTGAAATTATCAGGTTAGAGCATGCCGATTTCACATGGATAGGAGGAGGTGAGCAATACAGTCGGTACACCGAACATTGGGTTGAATCTGGTAATGAAATCTTCAAAGTTCATTTCAATTGCAGTACAAGAGGATTTAGAAAAGTCTCCTCGACTCATATCTTCAAGTTGGATTTCTCATCAATGACTTGGGTTTTGTTGAAGTCTTTGGATGATCATGTTCTCTTTTTGTGCTCAAACATGGACATATTAGACTCTAGAAAGTGTTATTCAACTTCCACGGCGTGTTGCTCTGCTGCCGACATGGGTCTTGAAAGGGGTTGCTTGTTTTATACACTACTCGGAGATCAGACCTTGTACGCATTTGAATTAGAAGATAGTGCTACTACAGTTATCATGCCTTGTTTGGAGCTTCCAAATCCATGGTTTCCGCCCACTTGGATAATGATGCCTACAACAGAAAACAGGTAAATATAACATCAATATTGCAACCAAAACTATTTACGATACACTGTTACTTGTTAGCTTTTCTAATTACGCATAATTCTTTTGGCAGGCATGTTGACGTGAAAAGGAAAAGGGTAACAGATTTTCTGGTAAGCCAAGATACGACTGAAACCAGTATAGGAGAGGAGAACATGAGCAGGTTAAATATTGGAGGAGGAGAATTAGAAGCCTTCAAACGGTGGGATTTTCTTACTCAATTTGACACTACACTGGAGATAGCGAAATTTCTCCATCCAGTGGATTACATCCATTTTCGTTTAGCCTCTAAAGAAAATTCTGTAATTCTCCCTGCATTGAACCGGATATCGGCTTCTAAGAGGACCACCACAACTACAGATCTGTCTCCATGGCTGATTTCAATCTTTGAAGATAATGAAGACACTATCTGCAATATCATAGACCCGATGCATGGCAATGACAAGTACCTCATGAATTTATCAGATCAATTACTTGTAGGTGCTACAATCCGCTTTTCAAAAGATGGATGGCTTCTATTGTCCAACGGAAAAAACACTGTATTCTGCTACAATCCCTTCACAGGAGCAATCATCCGTCTTCCAGATTTACCTGATAATTATGTACTTGGTGGAATGTCATTCTCGTCGGTACCAACTTCTCGCAATTGTTCGGTAATTATCATCTCCAATTGGTTTGAATTAGCAGGTTATAATGAGATAAATTTCTTGGTCACAAGACCGGGAAGGAGTGATACTGATTGGGAAGTTTTTGACTTTGATTATGAAGGCTACGCCGAGGACAATTTTATGCCATGTATTAACAACCCAGTTTTCTACAATGGAGATTTCTACTGCTTAGATTATAATGGAATGTTAGGAGTTTTTAGCATGAAAAGTTTTCCCAGTTGGACAGTACTTTCGAAGTCTTTGAAACAGTTTGGTGGTTTTTATCCAAGTTATTTGGTGGAGTGTGATGAAAAGCTGTTACTAGTGAATTTAGGACAGAGTGGAACATCCGTAGATGTTTATGGATTGGACGGTTCGGAGATTGTCTGGGTAAAACTGAACAGTTTGGGAAAGCATGCGTTGTTCATCAGCTATACATCCAGTTTTTCAGCAGTCGCCCCACGTAGTTGCATGCAGAACAAAATCTACTTCTCCAGATTATACGGCGAGAGGATTTTGTACTATTCTCTTGATACATGTAGGTATCATTGTGTTGGGAGTGATCAACATTCTTTGCAAGATTTTCATAATACCAAGGAAAGATTAAGCTGCAGTTGGATTGAGCCTAGCTGGTCTTAGGCAAATCCTAATCAAGAGCCTAACGCTACCAGCATAGCTCTGGAAAGATCTAGCTGCGCCTTGGATTAAGCCTGGGTGGTCTTACACCCTGTACTAGTTGCTTCTTGTTAACTTATTGTACAAAAGTGTAGCTAGGTTTTTAGGTCCTGCCACTTGCTTTGTCAAGGAACTTTGTTGTACCTATCTGTTTGAAATGTATTTATATTTTTGTTTATTTTATGCTTGATATTTTTGTCATTGGTAATGAGTTGGTATAAATTTTATTGAATTGATATGTGATAATGTGGTTTGCATCTTCATAAGCGTGTTTGAAGTTTCTCAGTCAGTAATTCTTGGTAAGATAAGGTACCAGATGTGATGTCTGTGACCAGGTGCTGCACTCTAATTCTTGCTGCTGCTCTCGAGTTAGCCAACAGGTCTGAGTCTATGTGATCAGTGCGTTCGGACGAGATATAAGTGAAGTTTCAAACGAGAAACTAGGAAGAACTGGTGAATGGTCGTATCTGGCAGGTTACCATGGTTGTCTTGCAGATTTGTTCTCAAATGTTTCAAGGGTGGGTTAAGACGGACGACCCCGCAGCAGCAGCTTCAGGAAATTTCAGTTTGCTGCAGTTGCAGCAGCTTCAGGAAATTTCAGTTTGCTGCAGTTGCACCGAGCCAAAACAGAAATAGTTGTATTTACCAAAGAACTCGAACCAAGACTCATACAATGAACAAACCGCGCATCGTGGCAATGGATGCAAAAACAAACCAGGAGTGATGTTACCAAAAGAAAACTATATCCATAAGTTTTGGCAACCCATTCCAAAAGAAAGTTTGTTTCATTCAAACAAGGAAACATATAGCGGGTATGGGTAAGGTGGCAATGGATGCAAAAACTTTCTTTTGTTTATACGCATTTATAGAGTATGAGTTCGTTAATGTGTACTCAATCAGGTTTTCTTAATGCTGTACAATTGAAACATATAATATCTTCTTCATAAGTCAGCTCAAAAAGGCTAACAGTAAACATATCATGTACATGTACTTGGATGTGGTTGTATCTGCCTAGTCAGGTGAGTCCAATGACTCATGGAGTAGCATATTGGTATATAATGAACATAAGGGACATAGCAGTTTGTTCTGGCATTCTTCATGTTGATTCGCAAGTGGATTGGTCTCTCTATGGCAGTGCCAGCACCTGTAAATAGAAACAAAACCCATCAAATTGACATAATCCAGTATACATAAAGCAGAGGAGAAGCAAATACACAACTATCCAGAGGGAAGAATTAGATCTAGTAAAAAGCAATACATAATATAAAATGGGTTGTGTTTCACACCTTTAAAGAACGTACAGATTCATAAATGACTCCTAAGCATTGAATCTAAATGCCCTGGAAGGCAATATACTTACGATAACATGGCATTACTTAGTCAAAAGCAGGTGAGAGCTAAGGCATTTAGGATGGCAGATGATGAGGTGATGTAACAATGACATGATTTGAACACATACTCCAGCTTTGATTATTTGAGTCTTAGGGGTTTAAGCAGACCCTGTCACCTTGAACTGCACCTATCATAATGTATACTATAGCAAGGCTAAGCTTGAACCTATGACACTCAAATTTAGTTTAACATGGTAATCAAAACAAAGGAAGAATTACCGCAAGATGAGCCTACACTTACGCTAGTGGTGAGATCCTGAATACAGTTGGGTGCCGTGAGTAACACCCACAATCCACAGTTATGATCACATGTGGTTCCTCTTGCGGTCAGAATTTTATGGTCCAAATAACCTTTTTGTTCTCACTAGAAAGGAAATACAAACATCATTTCCTAATTAAAGTAGAGCTAAAGTAAAGAAGTTCTAACTTATGAATTTCAATTTTCGTGGTTTTGTTTTCTCGCGCCGCTTATATTCCCACGATTCGTTCGGATAGATATCAAAGCACATACAATCTATCAAGGACCCTTCGCAGAAAGAATCCACAAATAGCCTAGACAATAAGACCTTAAACATAACGCCATTTTAACTTGAACCTTGCTATATAAACGTCAAAATTGCCACAAGATGAGCCTATAATCAAACTAGTAGCTGATTAAATAGGAAGCGAAAACACATTTGTACGTTCTAAATGCAGCATGCACCAGGTAAGTAAGCAGCCACTTTGCGTTTTTCAAAATAATTAAAAAGAAAAGAAAACTAATGATGCAATTATCTAGTTCATAATACAGACATTTCACTGTATATAATCATTCTCAAATGCATTTTCCTTCACAATATCCAGTTGTGATGTAACTGGAACAAAGAAGAAAGATAGAAGACGATGACCACAAACACAACATTAAACCGAATATAGTATATTAACTCTTAGTAGCTTAAACGAATCCTCAGTTTTAGGCAGTTTAATTGGAAACCCGGAGGATCATTAGCTAATTGGAAATCTGGCAGAAAGCAAATAAATCCAACCAGGGACTGACATGATGAAGAGTCGTAACATGGAAGTGGCACAGTGTACATACTAATACCTCATTCTCCACGTTGGGAAATGGAATTAGAGTTCTGTAAGGAGGAATTAGGTGATTCTAAAGTTCGCAAACGTAATTATATAATGATAGGAGCAGTGGCTCGTGCCTGAGTATCAGCAGCCCTTAATCTAACCTATTTCTACCAATATTTAAACTGCTCTAACAAGAAGCTAATCCTGCTTGGTACCACGAAAAATAAATCATGCAACGTTAACAAATTAGCATGCATTACAGATTATACTCACACTACTAGCATACTTCAAACATCATATATAAGAATTTAAGAGTAGAACAAAAGACACCTAGAATTGAGGTATCCTCTCTGTGAAACCCAGCAAGTTGGTGTTGATGTTGATGATGGTGATGCTGCGGAGGTTTCTTCGGGTGTTGGTGGTGGTGCTGCTGCTGCTGCTGCTGTGCGTATTGGTTATGCTGCAGTGATTGCAGTGGGTATCAGTGATGTTGCTGGTGTTGTCGTGGGTGTTGGTGATGCGGCTGGGGATGGTGATGTTGCCGTTGCTGTAGTTGGTCAGTGATGGCCTTACCATTCTGCCTAGCCTCTGCCAATTGATTAAGTTGCTTGGCCACAATAGGACCCAACCCAGTGTATATCTCTCGCCATATCTGACGCTGTTGATATGAATTTACAAACCTCAGCACTTCCATTTCTTCCGTCGAGTAATTTTGCTGACATTTCTAGCTTCAACAAACATACTCAACACATCTTTCTTTGAGTTCTCAGAGCAAATTCCAGGCCTTTTCTTAACCCAAAAATCAACGGAACTCATGGTTTCTTTCCTTGCACAGCCATATCCACTAACAATAGAGTACTTCCGATTTCCGCAGACATTCTTTTATTATTACTACCTGAGGCTGACAATTCTCCCCAATTACTCAACTCAACAAGATTTTGAGATGGAGAAATTGAATTAGACTTGATAAAATCATTTTGTGTTGTCTCTACTACAAGAATGAGGTGTGGATCACCAGTAACTACATCTTGCACTTGAAACACCTCATCTTGCTTACTTTCTACACAAATTTTGTTACTCCTTTCTGAATTCATCATCTTAACTAGGGCATTTTCATATGTAGACATGGATGGGGGTAAAGAATGAACTTGACATACCTCCTTTTTTGCTGAATCTTTACAAGAAATCTCTTCTTGGGTTTCTTTCATTTGTTCAGCAATGAATGAATCATCCAATTGAGTACTACTACCTTTGGAGACTGGTTCTTGATTCTTCTTGACAGCATTTTGTAACTGAGAAATGGGTTCTTGAAAATCTTCTTTGTTGTTCATTTCCACCATTAAAACAGAAGAAGATTCATCATTAGAATTGATGAGAGAATGAGCATGAAAACCCTCAGAAATGACCATTTCTTTCTTCTTCTTCTTGATCAACTCCTAGAGTAACTTCATCTTTCTTCTTCCCGTCATCAATTACACATTGGACGGCATACATGCTCAGAGATTTGTGAAGGAATAAAACCCAAGACATTATCTTTTTCAATTTCTGGTTTGAAATGGGTAAAATTTGAAGAATCCATGATAATGGGTTGTTGGATTTCTTTAGACATAACTGTGCATTTGAAGCTGAATTAGGGTTTGGGTTTGAAAGAACTCGTTTGAATCAGAGAGTAGAGACAGAGAGGGGTGGGTTAGGGTTTCAGAGATGAGAAAAAAATTTATGTGCAGAAATCTTGGATTCTGGAATTTATAGGAGCTGCAGATAAAAAACCTAGCATTTTTAGGGCCACTCAAAAGGAATTAGGGGACATTCATTTATCCATCCAAGGACACTAGTTATTAAGGGATACCCTATATAATATGAAGTTACCTTCATGCCCTTCTCATAATAAATCAAATAAAAATCAAAAAAATTTCATTTCAACTATTCTTCTTCTCCTCTTCTTCTTCAACCAAATTTTTTTCATTTCAACCAAAATTTTGCAGAAAGATTAAAACATAAACAGATTGTAGGCGCGGAGAAAACGAAGAACGCGAAGAACACGAAGAAGATGAAGCCGCAGATGTGATTGGAGGCGGTGAATCTGATAGTCAAACTCTCGGGCAACTCCAAATAGCTCCAATTAGGTAAGATTCAATCATATTTTGGGTTTCTATCGCTCTAATTTGATGAATTGATGAAAAAAAAAACTAGGGTTTTCGGTTATTTACCCAGATTCGGAGGATTGGCATGCTAATAAACTTCCGAATATGGTCGTGTTCATCAGAAATGAAGAACATCAACTATATTCGGAAGAAATATTTTTAGGTTTTCTATCGAATATATAACATCGTGTCTCACTGGATATAAATTGGACATATTCGGAAGTTAGATTTTTTTTGACTTCCGAACATACATTATGTTTAGAAGACGTAGAGACTCGTATTCGGAAGTCAATTTACTACCGAATATATATGTTTTAATATTCGGAAGAACATGAAATTTGATATACATTTGTTTACCATCCGATTATGGTGTATTCGGAGAAACAATATTGTATTTGCCTTCCGATTGTTTATAATCGGAATATAGTATTGAACCCTTACTACCGAATATTTATAACCGGTAGTTGTTATTTTTAATTTTCGCACGATTGTGTATATTCGGGTCCAATTAATGTACTTTTTCTTCTGATTTTGTAGTTTGTAAACGGATTCTTATGAACCCATTATTCTTTATTTTGTTGTTTAGGCAAAGTTGAGCTAATCAAGCCCCCAAGACAGCTGACTTAGGGCCTCGTGTAGAAGGGTCTTAGAAGGTATCAGCTAGTGTTAGGAGAGCAAGGAGTGCTAACGCAAATTCTAGTCCTCAAAATGAATCCCAACAAGGTACTCAACCAGGTGTATAACCCAGTGCTACACAAGGAGTTGTAGAAGGTTTAGAGGCAAATACAAGGCACTCAACAAGGTATAGATCCAAGAGCTGCACAAGGAGCTGTATGATCTTAAACTATGTTTATGGGTTTCATAGTTGGTGTTGGATTATGTCATTTTATGGAGCGGATTATATGTTCTTAAACTATGTGTATGGTTTGTAGATGGTTAGTTTTATGGATTATGAATGGTTTCTTAGTTATCTTTATGAATTTAACGATGATTTGCAACCGACCAGAATGTTATATTGAAACTGTTGAATTTTGTTGCACAATCGGAAGTGTGCGCAAACTATATTTTCCGAATACTTTATATTTGGAAGTTTGATATACAATATAAACCTCTGAATATAGTAGTGCTCATTTGGGAGCCAACACATATTCGGAAGTCCAATGAGTTACTTGGTCTTCCGATTATGACTAGTACAAAACTCAAAAATTTGAGTTTTTTTTTCAAAATCTGATTTTTGGGCCACTTTATATTTGGAAGTTTGATTTACAATATAAACCTCCGAATATAGTAGTGCCAAGGCTCTATATGCCAAGGCTCATGGTGGTTCTCATTTGGGAGCCAACACATATTCGAAAGTCAAATGAGGTACTTGGTCTTCCGATTATGACTAGTACAAAACTCAAAATTTTCAGTTTTTTTCCAAAATCTGATTTTTTGGCCACTTTATATTCGGAGGTTCGAGTAACAATATAAACCTCCGAATATAGTAGTGCCAAGGCTCTATATGCCAAGGCTCATGGTGGTTCCAAATCTCTATAAGCCAAGGCTCATGGTGGTTCTCATTTGGGAGCCAACACATATTCGGAAGTCAAATGAGTTACTTGGTCTTCCGATTATGACTAGTACAAAACTCAAAATTTTCAGTTTTTTTTTCCAAAATCTGATTTTTGGGCCACTTTATATTCGGAGGTTCGAGTAACAATATAAACCTCTGAATATAGTAGTGCCAAGGCTCTATATGCCAAGGCTCATGGTGGTTCCAAAGCTCTATATTCCAAGGCTCATGGTGGTTCTCATTTGGGAGCCAACACATATTAGGATTTCAAATGAGTTACTTGGTCTTCCGATTATGACTAGTACAAAACTTAAAATTTTCATTTTTTTTCCAAAATCTGATTTTTGGGCCACTTTATATTCGGAGGTTCGAGTAACAATATAAACCTCCAAATATAGTAGTGCCAAGGCTCATGGTGGTTCCAAAGCTCTATATGCCAAGGTTCATGGTGGTTCTCATTTGGGAGCCAACACATATTCGGAAGTCAAATGAGTTACTTGGTCTACCGATTATGACTAGTACAAAACTCAAAAATTCGAGTTTTTTTTCAAAATCTGATTTTTGGGCCACTTTATATTCGGAAGTTTGATTTACAATGTAAACCTCCGAATATAGTAGTGCCAAGACTCTATATGCCAAGGCTCATGGTGGTTCTCATTTGGGAGCCAACACATATTCAGAAGTCAAATGAGTTACTTGGTCTTCCGATTATGACTAGTACAAAACTCAAAAATTCGAGTTTTTTTTCAAAATCTGATTTTTGGGCCACTTTATATTCGGAAGTTTGATTTACAATGTAAACCTCCGAATATAGTAGTGCCAAGGATCTATATGCCAAGGCTCATGGTGGTTACAAATCTCTATATGCCAAGGCTCATGGTGGTTCTCATTTGGGAGCCAACACATATTCGGAAGTCAAATGAGTTACTTGGTCTTCCGATTATGACTAGTACAAAACTCAAAAATTTTCAGTTTTTTTCCAAAATCTGATTTTTGGGCCACTTTATATTCGGAGGTTCGAGTAACAATATAAACCTCCGAATATAATAGTGCCAAGGCTTATGGTGGTTTCAAAGCTCTATATGCCAAGGCTCATGGTGGTTCTCATTTGGGAGCCAACACATATTCGGAAGTCAAATGAGTTACTTGGTCTTCCGATTATGACTAGTACAAAACTCAAAATTTTGAGTTTTTTTTCAAAAATATGATTTTTGGGCCACTTTATATTCGGAGGTTCGAATAACAATATAAACCTCTGAATATAGTGGTGGTTCATGGTGGTTCTTCCTTCTTCTTCTTTTTACAACTCAAAAACTCAATAATTTTTTTCTTCAAAAAGATGTAATGTTGTACCCGATTGAAATTCGGAAGCGAATCGGTTTTCTTAACTACCGATTATTTAAGGGTAGTTTGGCCATTACGAATTACGCGAGTTAAGGGATGCCTTCAAATTAGGTTTGGGTGACCCTATTTTGTCTTATTAGTGACCCCTAATTCCTTTTGAGTGGCCCCTAAAAATGCTAGGATAAAAAAGTCTATTTTTATTATTTTGGGAGCCGGAAACACAACCGGGTCGCTGTAGTATATTTGTAGGTATTCCCCCTCTCACCCCGGTGACCCGGTTCGATCCCCAAAAATTTCCGGTTTTTGGGTTCAGGGTTCTTGTAAATCTCTTGTTAGTCGATAGGGAGTCCTTGTAAATCTTCGAAAGTTTCTGTTATTGGATAGTGACTTTCTGAAAATCTTTAGAATTCTCTGTTATTGGATTTGAATTTTTAAATCAATGATTTAAGGTTTCATGAGATTTATAAAGACTTTTTTGTGAAAATATACTATAAAAGGCTTAAACAAACAGGGGGTTAGTCAATTGAGATTTATGGAGACTTTTGAAATCTCTTGTTAGTCAATAGAGAGTCTTTCAAAATCTCAAGCAATCTCTGTTATTGAATCGTGACTTTCTTAAAGTCTTCAAAATTCTATGTTATTGGATTTGGAATTTGAAATCAATGATTTATGGTTTTGAGAGACTTGTAGAGACTTTTATTACAAAATATACCATAAAAGGCTAAAACAAACTCTCTACAGAATAGGTGATATTTAAAGAGACTTTTTTTCTTTCCTTTTTCTTTAAGGATTAAACATCAAAAAATTAAAAACAATAACCACATTAAAAAAAAAAAAAAAAAAAAAAAAACTATCTTTCCGAAACCAAATAAGTTCACTAAAGATTCAAATCGATTATGCTCGTCTCATTTTGGTATTTTTTTTTGGCAAAATGGTTACAATTTGTATTATCTATGCATAGACTAATACATTTCCATTGTGTAACTACATGTTTCACGCGTGTAAGGTGAGATTCACATATATATGTTTTGTAGTCTCTATGAATCGTCATAATTCCTAGAAAATCAGTCTCCCAAAATCTCTAAACTCACAGAGAGTCACCCAAAATATTTTGCATAAAAAGTCTCTCAATGTCTCTACCAATCCCAATTGACTAACCCCCTATTAGAAGTTATCAATAAAATCTTATGACTTATCTAAAAAAGTAATAATAAGGATATGTGGACATTTGATGTGTAAATGACAATACTGTCGAACACATGAACATGAGGCTGGGAGATGTGTAAATGACAATACTATGTTGAATATATGGACATGAGGCTAGGAGTAGTAGTAACCTGACTCACATACCATACAAATTAATTAATTAACTTACATTTTGAGAACTTATTTAGTGGCTTAGTTAGCTAGAAACTAGTATTGTAGAAAACTTATTCAACAATGTCAATTCGGAGTCCAATACATTAGTTGAACGTTTAACTTGTCCAGGATCGTTAAACTTGTTTTGAAGAAAAATAGACTTATACGATTGATTAGGTTCATAATTAGTAGCGGATAAAGGTTCATTGATCAATATCGATCTAAAATTTAGGTTACAACTTTATAATTTTCAGAATTTGTTTGCCTTTGAACATCAACAACTGGTTTATCATAACACACACCTCCCTGCAGACTTAAACTCGACTTGCCTTACTACTATTTTATATTATGGTATTACGTAGAGCTAAGAACTTATTCTTGAAAGACGGACAACTCCATCAGTGAGCAGAATTTTCTTTATGCAAAGTAAGAGAAGATGTAGCCTTAGTTAATAGGTTTTCTTCGGTGTCACCACCTCTTTCTTCAATCAAAGACAACTAACAAGTGTAAATTTGTATTCATATATATCATGGGATTAAGAACATGAACCCGGTAAAAAAATCACCTGAATGGGTATCCATTGAAGGAGATAGGGTTGTATGTGAAGCAATAGATGAACGATTTGTCTCTACAGTTTTAAGTCCTAAGTATAACCTACCGAAGTTAACTTTAGTAAGCAATTCAAGTATTGAAATTTGGCATCTAAAATTGACAACCAGAGTTGACAAACCAATGTTTGTTGGGTGTCAATCAAGAAGTATGGGTGTCAATGGATGAATATCCGTCGGATATTTGGAAATCCAATATCCGATAGGTTAAGCGCTATCGGATATTCGATATCCGATAATATCCTATAGGATATCAAAATCAGATATCGATTCCGATAGGCTAAGCTATCGGATATCGGATATTTATCCGATAATATCCGATACTGATGAAAAATGGTAAAAACCTTGTAAAACATGTTCATATTTAAGTTTAAGTTCAATTTCTCAAACATTTCATATCGGATATCGGATATTTTTTCTTACTCTTCTACTCGACTCTAATATGGTTAGGGTAAATCACAAATAAATCCTTGTTCTATCGGATATCGGATATTAACAATTCGGATGGAGCCTAATCCGATTCCGATATATTAAGGAAGAAATATCGGATAGAATTCCGATTCGATATCCGATATCCGATAAAACGGATAAAATCCTATAGGATATCGAATACTCGGAAACGGATTCTGGATATCGGACATATATTGACAGGCCTATCAAGAAGTGTTGTAACATTGTTGGTTATTCGAGAATCACATATGTGTTGTTTATTAGTGTTATTCGAAGATCAAACATGTGCTGCTTCAGGCAAAAGTGATTATATCAATGTATGAATTAGATAATCAAACATTTACTATGGGTAACTTATTCCTTTATTAGTAACATATATTGCTTTTCCAATTCCATTTGTTTTGTAAGTGAGCTATTACAGGGATTGGCCAAATTTTCTAGGGATTGTGTACTATAATGAGACAAAATAGTGTCATATGATCCTTTATTAGGTGTTAAACGAGTGTGTCTTTCTTATATTTCCTTTGTTGCGGATTTGGCGATCCATTAAAAGTTTGATTGCAGCTCGTCTTAACTTAATTTACTTGGATAGTTTTCCTAAGCTCAGTGTCCCTCTTACTTGCAACTTCATGCACCACCGTTAACCCAAAGGTGCACATTTTTCCCTTCATTATTGCTTATATCTACCTCTAATTATATGCCTCGTTTATAATTTATATAGTACATTTTTGGAGAAATAAAAGTTGGGAACGTAACAAAGTTATTATTATTTCAAACAATGTTACATTAAACTGATGTATATATATGAAACTGCCAAGAAGATTTAGATGCTTATTGTTTAATTGATGCTAGATAAAAACGTTTTATTTCTTAATTTGATGATGTTGATGTATTTAATCAGTTGTTAATCAATTATAAGTTGACATATTATTCTTCAATCCGATATTAATGTGATTGTTGAACACCTTGATTTTAGGAAAAATTATGACATCTAATATGAGAAATTTTGTTTGATGACCATGGTTTACTCGAGAATGAGATATCACTTTTTTTTTTAATACGAAAGTGGTTTATATTGATGATTAAGAATCAAAAAAATTTGCTTGAATACATTCCTCAAACCTCACTAGAAAGGAGTTGTACCAATCTGTTTCTCCCAATAATTCAATATACAATACTTTGCACCTATATGTGCTACATTATTTATTTTATTTTTATTTTTTAAGAAAAGAAGGACTTATAATATATTGTTGACACTCGCAGAATTGCGAGTTACATTGTCTTTAGTAAACTGAAATTGAGCATCATTACATAACAAATTAAAGAGAAAATGGTTGATATTCGTTTGAGTGTAAGTCGCTGGACCCTTTGTTCGTCCTTCCTTAGGTAAAGCGTCGGTCATTTCATTTCCCAATCTTCCTTTATGAGTTTCCCTGAATGTAGCAAACTCCCTGGACACTTCTTTACCTCATCTATAATTTTCTTGCACTTCCAGTCCATGGAGACGTCTCCTTTCAGTAAATAGTTGATCACGACTTCATTATTTACTTCCAACTTCTCATCTGACTGTTTCCTGTGTCGCAAGGCTTTCTTCCATTGTTGCCGAAGACGCTAATGCATGTGTGCTACATTACTTTCCTCTCTTTTAACAAAATGCTTATGTAAATAAATGCAATCCCTAATAAGATTATTATGGATCTAGTGAACTGCGCTTCTACTCCCATTTGTTGCTAGCACAACTATTGCAATCTCCTTCAAACTGAACTAGTTCTTTTGCCCCACTGATTTCTTCTAGTAATGCTAGTGCTTCAGCTTGTTCCACATCTACTGTTGTTGTGGTAATGCATCTAACTCCATGGAAGATATTTGTAAAACTCAGCCAAATCAGCCCAACTCCTAATTTTCCTCTTTATAAAATGCAGCATCAAAGTTTATTTGAACTCCCTTAACAATTGACTTTTTAAAGTTGGAATTTCTACAGTTTTTGTAATTGATACAATGCTTTGATCAGTTTTTTGTCTGAACCATTCACTATACTCCCTGTTAATCTTCCTGGCAATCTCTGTTTCTTTCACCTACACATTCTCAAATATCAATGAGCATCTAACCTTCCATATATTCTATAAAGTTGTAGATATTTATTTCCAGTATTGACAACAATACTAGAAGAACTGTTAGCTACAGATAAATAGTTACTTATTAGCCAATCATGCATGCATGTTAATATTATTCATATATATTGAGCTGTAGAAGTGTCAATAGATTTTCAGATTTCCGACACACTTTACTAAAGAAATAGCCTAACATAGTATGTTGCAGGTGAAGGCCATTATAAGAGCTGACTTAGACAAGAGTAACAAAGTGGCTGTCATCTCAACATGCAACAATCACTTGGATCCACTAGCCGGAAATACACTCTCTGCATCCGTTTTTGGAGACTCATTTGGCTGCCCTCCCACAGATACATTTGTAGCTGCCATCAAAGCATTCACAACCGAAAGTGGATGCCTCCTACTGGTGAAGGAAAGATAGTTCCAAACATTTAGAGATGCAGCAAAGATAGCCAAGGAACTAGGTTTTTTAGTTGATATTTTGTCTGCAAGGAGGACCATACGGGCAGATACTATTGCTGCATAAAGCACACTGAGAGCGCCCACAAGCGCCATTAAAGTTCTGATGACATTAGATATTGGGTTACAAAATACATACAATTTTCAAAACAAGGCAACAATAGTTACTGGATACATACGGTTCTACAGATAAGGCAACAATTACGATTTATGTTTTCGGTTCTTCATTTTTGTTATTATAATTATATGGTCGCGAGACAATTTCTACGTATGAATCATTTCTTATTTTGTACGTATTCATATATGAAAAACATTTTCAAAACTAAGTTACTCTTAGCATACAACAAGTATTTAAATTATATATAAATATATTATCGAGTTTTACCATGATCTTTTTCAAAAATATTTTTATAATGCTTATATAATAACACAACTACTAATTTCTGATATTTGATCATTTACCATTATTGGTTGAAGTGGATAAATAAAACATGAGCACTTGCTATAATATTATCTGGATGAGTTACAACTTAGTCTAGCCTTTTATATTTTCATAATTTTGTTCTTAAAAATCAGTTCAATTACCACTCATCCTATGGATGATATGATATGGTATGGTATAATGCCTTGTCGATGTTCATTTCTCCAAAAATAAAAATACCAAATTTTCTTTACAAATGTTCTTAATTATGGATTGATTTTCGTATAATATATCTGTCGGAGCTTGGTATTCAGATGCAACCACTCATTTTTGTCAAGGGAATATCATAGTTTAGATAGTTGCACATGTCTTTCGGAGATTTTGGGGTATTCTTTTTTTAGTTTCTATTATATATATATATATATATATATATATATATATATATTACATGTTTTTAATTTTTTTTTTATTCAAAGATGTTTTTATAGTTTTTGTTTTATGCATTGACATTGTTGTCGTTGATGTAGGTATTAATGACTTAGATATAATAGTTCATATATAATAATATTGTTTTCATTTTAATAAGCGTATGAAGTTTCTCAGTTAGTAATAATCGAAAATTTCCTTGACGATGAGAAAATTCGTAGTCAAGACTTCAATGGAAAAAAAGGTTTTATTGATTATCATGAGCTTATTTCGTCACCACCATTGGAAAACATTTGAAAACGAGATATATAGGAATGAGGTTTGAGAACAATGTTCATGGTAGCATTATTACTGGAACTCTTATAATGCTTGGATATTAGTTTGTATGCTCCGTGGGCTAGTTTAGGTTTTTGTATGTTTATTCAATCATGCAGATTCTTAGTCAAAGAAGTAGTTTTTAACAATGCTAATTTGGGTGATTGTCTATAGTTACTAAGCATGCATGATGTAGATTCTTGAATCTCTTATTATGCGTGGATATTAGTTTGATGAACTTGTTTGCAGCGAGATTCATTGTCTCAAGAAAGCGACGATCTTTATTGAACAACAATGTTATAAAACTATTTATGTACACAGTTGTTCTGCTTCACAGGCCTTGCCACATTGTAACACAGTAATATCTAAATAATTTGAAGATTATGAATTTAGAATATGTTTGGGAGCTTGGAAGTAAAACAATATATACTAGGATAGTTTTTCTTAATTATTTTTGTTAAAATAATCTAAAGACTGGTCAGTTTTAATATTGTTTGTATAAAATTATGTCTTATCTTAGGTTAACTTAGCTTGTGTTCATTTCATGCTCAATCCATACATAGGTTAATATAAATGAACTTAATTTGTTTTAGTTACAAAGGAGAAGAAAGTGTATTCTCATAGAATAAGGAAACATCTAGTTTTCATAAATTTCTTCTTAATTTCTTAATTTACCCTTACTTAATCCCAGTACAAATATTAATCTACATATCTCCATGTAACATTTACCTAAGTTGTGTGATACCCATGCATCATAAATAAGGATGTTTGTGGAAAAAACGACCTTGGAATTGGAATTCTACCTATCTAATCGGACTATAGAATTTCTAAACTCCTCCTTTATAATATGGACAAAGAGAGTAGTATATAACTCAATATCGAACATTTTAAAATTGAAACATTTTGGAACTAAAATATTAAAACAAGGATTCGTTAAAAATTAATGAAAAAAACTTGATGGTTTATTGATTCGTTAAGCCGACCCAATTAAAGTAGATAAAAATAATAAGAAAAATAATAACAAATGTTAACAACATTGACGTCGACAAATATTTTACATTGCATCTGCAATTGAAGTATGAAGTTTTGATGCTAAATTTCGCTTTGTATTTCCACCGAGAGTCTTACGTTCGTTACTATATTCTTATGTCCCGTAATTGGTTTCTAGTATGGTTAAAACTATTTCATCTTCAGAAAACAAATCGTTGATACATCCCTACAGATGTGGTTATAGATGACACACCAAGATTGAACTATTTGAAAAGATAACGGTACAAACTATACCACCAACTTTTAAAACATTACCTTTATATTTTAGGAACCAAAGCCTGGGAAAAAACTATTGCTTAAAAAACGCAGATACAAAAATTTGTTTACTAGGAAAACTGCAAGTGCAGAAAAACTCCGACTCTTAGTCTAGTTTTGAATACTCACCAAATTAAGTCGCTAAACTCTTGCCTATTTAAAACTTCGGTCTAGTGTAGTTGTGAGGCAATACGCTAGCAGTTAGTTAACCTACTTCAGCAATATCCCTGTTCCAACAACGAATTACTAGCCACCTCACGTGAATACTATAAATAGACATTTGTTACTATTTAAGAGTTTCCTCCCCATCCTTCGAGAAGATCATCACTACCGGGCCTCCAATCAGATGAGTAATATTCTTTTCGATTTTCAAATCAATATGGTCAAAGGAACACTATATATTCGTTAAAAATTCAGTGTAAATCACAAAAAAGGTGAAACTTTTATGACAATGTTCTTCCATTAACTAGTAACTCCTCGATCTCCTCACTACAAGCATAGGTGGTAAACCATCCAAACGTTTTGTAGGTACTAAATAATGGTCTCACAGATCAAAGTATGTTAATATAACTGTTAGAGCATTGCTCGGTTGAACCCACGAGTTTTGTTATCTCAAGCTTGTTATCAATGTTAGCTGAACAAAACTATATCTTGATTTCTAATTTACTAAGTCAAGTCTCGGACTAGGTTTAGAATTTCGTAGTTGAGTATCAAACATCACCCTCGAAAACTGAAGATCGACAAAGACATTTGAAAAACTACATCAACAAGTTATGAGAATGCTGAACCATTTTATTTTACTCACTAACTTATCATTTTTATCAATTTGAGACTATGTCGTATGACTTCTAGTAGATTTATTGCAAAGAAGAAATTTAAAGTCAAGCTTGTCTTGTCAAACATCTCGAAATATGATTCAAGCATTGGATATTCAAAGGTCCTTATTAATATTAGTTCGAAACAATTTATTGTTCAAGACTTAATGTGGATCATTTGAAAATTTCCCAAGCAATGATTTTATCATTTGGGAATGTTTCAAACATCAAAAGAGATATAATCAATAACTCCATTTCATTTGTACTATTATCATTTATGTTTCATAAGTTGTGTATTTAGTACACATATGAGTTTCGGTTTTAGATTTTTACATTGGTAAAGGTTGTTTTGTTTGTTATTCTATTATCTTATTTGGAAAAGCAACTCGACTTGCCTTACTACTTTATAATATTGCGTAGAGCTAAGAACTTATTCTTGATAGATGAACAACTCCATCAGCGTGCAGGATTTGCTTTATTCAAAGTAAGAGAAGATGTAGCCTTAGTTAATGGGGTTTTTTTGGTGTCACTACCTCATCATGGGCCTCTCCCGTATCCGTACCCGATAGGGATTATCGGTTATCCGATATCCAATAATATCCGACGGATATTCAAAAAATAATAATCCATATTATCTAATAACATTTTCGGATATCCGATAATATCCGGTATTTTGAGTTTCGATCTTTCAATGATGGGTATTAATTAGTTCAATTACACTTCCAAATATGAATTCTCAGGAGAAAAATGATGATATTGTTAGGGTTTCATCTCTTATTGATATTCCAGAAACATCTGAAGGTCCTCCTTCAGTAAATTTAATCAATGATAATGAAGATAGATATTCTGCTTGGAAGTTTTCACTAATTGAAAGATTAGATTTCCCTCGTGTTAAATTTGTTGATGCTACTGTTATTCTGAAAAATCAATGGAAACTGGTTGGACCTTGTCAGATGATTCCACTAGGAAAAGGTTTTTTCACAATCAGGTTACCAAATGAAGAAGATAAACAACATATCAAATCAGGAACATGGGAAGTACAGGATCAAATTTTAGGAATTAGGAATTGGATGCCAAACTTAAGACCAGAAAGTCAATGTACATCCTTTGCTCTGGTTTGCATACAATATCCAGGATCGAGTTTAGAATATTGAGATCAAAAAACTTTGTTTCATATTAATGATGCTATTGGAAATCCAGTTAAGGTTGATGAAGCAACATTGAAGTATCAAAGTGGTTATTCTACAAGGGTTTTGGTTGAGATTGATCTAGCAAAGAAGATACCAAACAAGCTCTGGATTCTTACTAAATATGGTGGATTCTCTCAAGGTATAATTCTTAATAAAGTACCAAAGTTCTGTTGTGATTGTAAAATTATTTGTCACTTAAAATCTGAATGTAGAGCAAAGAAGCCACAAGCTGAAGTCACTCCTGTCAAAATAATTGAAACTCCAAAGATTATTGCTAAACCAGTTATGGAGCCTTTTGATATCTGTCAAACACCATTAACACAAATTCTTTTGAATAAGGAGGTTATTCATAGTACAAAGAATGATGTTCAAATATCAGCAAAATAATTTAGTCCTCTGCAGGAAGAAACTGAAGAAGACATTGATCAATTAATTATGAAAAATGATCCAGGAGTAGTTAATTTGGATCCTGCTAAAGTACTAAATATTGTGGAAGAAAATTATGTGGAAAAGAGTGTTCTGAAATATGTAAATGGTATGAATGGCAAAGTATCTGCTGGAATAATTCCAGTTACTTGTTGGTCAAGAGTAGGTTAAAAACCATCTGCCGCTAAGAATAATGCTTCTACCAGTACTACAATTTCAATGGAGGGGTCTACTACTCAGGTAACAACTACTCATGCTCCAATTAAGTACAATTTTAGAAGAAAAAAAATCCTGGGAAAGGAGGTACCAAAAACCTCCAATCTAAACCATGAAAGTCCTTTTCTGGAATTTAAGGGGCCTTAAAAGAGTTAGGGCTCAAAATAAACTTTGGTCATTAGTTAATCAATTTTCTCCTTCATTAGTTTGGATAGCTGAACCAAAACTAACTGATAATGCTTTTTTCTACAATAAACTGAATTTACCTGGTATGCAATGTATGGTAATTCACAATTCTGTCTCTAATAAAAAAAAAGTAATATATGGCTTTTTTGGAATAAATCTTTGCCAACTCCTTCAGTAGATTCAATGTCTAGCCAGATGGTAACAGTTAATGTTGGTGGTACACTAGTCTCTGGTGTTCATGCTCATGTGGGAATTGTTCAAAGAAGGTTCCTTTGGTCTGAGATGCAACTAATTAGTGAAATGAAACTTCCTTGGTTGATTCTTGGTGATTTTAATGCTATAATTTCTTATGAAGAAAAATGTGGAGGGAGAGCACCAAATAGAAGATCTATGATGGATTTTAATGAGTGTGTCAATAATTGTGAACTTATGCAAGCTCTAAAAATCGGTTTAGATTTTTCTTGGTCAAATTGTCAGCATGGTAATAAAAGAATTTTATGCAATTTAGATAGAGCTATGTTTAATCAAGTGTGGTTTCAAAAGTATTCAGATTGGGGATATAAAGTTGGGTTGAGGATGGTATCTGATCATTCTCCTTTATTGGGTGGTAGTGCAAGTATCCCTAAACCTGTTAATGCTCCTTTTAGATTTCAACAAATGTGGTTATCTCATCCTCAGTTCATGGAAGTTGTAAATAAATGCTGGTCAGATTATGTAGTATGAGATCCTGCTTTTGTATTTCAGAAAAAACTTAAAAAATTGAAACAAGTATTACAAGACTGGAACTGCAATGTTTTTGGCAATATACATGTTCAAATAAAAAATACTGAAAAAAAAAAGATGCAAGAAGCTATGACAGAATCAGATAATAATCCCTTTGATGACACAATTCTGAATAAATTGGTGGATGCTCAAAATGAGTATAATTCCAAAGAGGTACAGCTAAATACATTGTTGAAGCATAACGCTAGAGTTAAATGGGTCAAAGAAGGAGCTGCAAATACTAAGTTCTTTCATTCTTCACTTAACATAAGGCAAGCAAGAAATTATATTTGTGAAATTGAAGATACAAATGGAAATATCATCTCAGACCAAAAGCAAATTGCAGAAATCTTAATTCAGCACTTTGAGAAGAAATTTGAATTTCAAGAAATTGAGCATGTAGATTCTTTACTGGATGCCATTCCTTCTGTAATTACTAAAGAAGATCAAGAAATGCTAGATGAGATTCCTAGTGAAGAAGAAATTAAGGCAACTTTGTTTAACATGGATCCCAACAGCTCCCTAGGGCCTGATGGTTTTTCAGGTTGCTTCTACAAAGCTTGTTGGCACATAGTTCATAAGGAAGTTGGTCAAGCAATTCAATTTTGCTGGAAGAGAAGGTTTATCCCAAAAGGTTTGAATTCTAATTTTCTTGTTTTATTTCCTAAATCTGAAGGTGCAAAAAGTCCCAACCACTTCAGACCTATAGGTCTTAGTAATGTGAGCTTCAAAATCTTTACAAAAATTATTACAACTAGAATGAGTTCACTTAATGTCCAAGTTGGTATCTTCACGGCAAGTTGCTTATATCAAAGGTAGATGAATTCAAGAACAAATTGTGCTTGCTTCTGAACTTGTTAATGAAACGAAAAAGAAAAGAAGAGGTGGTAATATTGGTTCAAAACTAGATATCTCACAGGCCTATGATTCTGTTAGCTTGGAGTTCTTGTTTCAAGTTTTAAGCAAATATGGATTTTCTAATTCATGGTGTGAATGTCTTCATACTCTATTTAAATCTTCTAGAATATCTGTAATGCTCAATGGTGGACCAAATGGCTTCTTCTAAGTAGGCAGAGGATTAAGGCAGGGAGATCCACTATCTTCAATCTTGTTTGTGCTGATGGAAGATGTACCTTGAAGAATAAGTCACCTAGGTGCAAAATGGTTCAATACTTCCAATGGTTATTAGGAAAGGTATACATCCAACTCATTTATTCTTTGATGATGATGTCTTCTTATTCTCGCAATGGAGCAAAAAGAGTTTAAAAAAAAATCTGCTAAAGTTATTGGATGACTATCAAAAAGGTACAAGGACAAATCATTAATAAAGTTAAAATCAAACTATTTGTAGATGGTACTTCTGATTCTAGGAAACAACTCATAAAAACTATGATGCAAATGGATCTGAGTACTTTTCCTGATAAATATCTGGGGATTATTCTTCACTCTGGCAGAGTTAACGTATCTACTGGATGGCCTATGGTTGACCCTTATCAGTCATCTATAGTATACCTATTTACAATATGGTCATTATCTGAGATGGCCTCGCTTGATAATCAAAAATTGTGAAAAAATCATTAGAAACTTTCTATGGTCCTGGAGATGGGGAAACCAGGAAATATACTACATGTTTTGGAAGCAAGTTTGTACACCATTTCAGCAAAGATATCCAAAGAACTAGGGTATTTGGTTGATATTTTATCTGCAAGGAAGACCATACAACCAGATATTATTTCTGCATAAAGCTCACCGAGAGCTCCCACAAGCGCCATAAACGTTCTGATGACATTAGATATTGTGTTACAAGATACATGCAATTTTCAAAACATAGCAACATTAGTTACTAGATACATACAGTTTTATAGATAAAGCAAAAATTACTATTTCTGTTTTTCGGTTTGTCATTTTTGTTATTATAATTCTATGGCCGCGAGACAATTTCTATGTGTGAATCATTTCTTATTTTGTACGTATTCATATACGAAAAACATTTTCAAAACTAAGTTACTCTTAGCATATAACAAGTATTTAAATTATATATAGATATATTATCGAGTTTTACCATGATCTTTTTCGAAAATATATTTTTATAATGCTTATATAATAACACAACTACTAATTTGTAATTGAAGAAATTTAAACAATTTGATCATGTTAATTAGCGTATGTAAAATTAAGTTATTTGATCATTTACCATTATTGGTTGAAGAGTATAAATAAAACATGAGCACTTGTTATACTATTATCTGGATGAGTTACAACTTAGTCTAGCCTTTTAATTTTCATAAGGCTGTCTTCAAAAATCAGTTCAATTATCACTCATCCTATGGATGATATGATGTGGTATGGTATAATGCCTTGTCGATGTTAATTTCTCCGAAAAAATAGAAGTACCAAATTTTCTTTACAATTGTTATTAATTATGGATTGATTTTCGTATAATATATCCGGCGGATCTTGGTATTCAGATGCAACCACTCATTTTGTCAAGGGCATATCATAGTTTAGATAGTTGCACATGTCTTTTAGAGATTTTGGGGTAGTTTTTTTTTAGTTTCTATTGCATATTACAAGTATTTAAATTTATTTTTCTATTCAACAATTTTTTTTGCAGTTTTTGTTTTATGCATTGATATTGTTATCATTGATGTAGGTATTAATGACTTAGATATAATAGTTGATATGTAATAATATTTTTCTCATTTCAATAAGCATATGAAGTTTCTCAGTTAGTAATACTCGAAAATTTCCTTGACGATGAGAAAATTCGTAGTCAAGACTTTAATAAAAAATTTTTTATAGATTATCATAAGCTTATTTCGTCACCACCATTGGAAAACATTTGAAAACAAATAGGAATGAGGTTTGAGAACAATGTTCAGGGTAGCATTATGACTGGAACTCTTATAATGCATGGATATTAGTTTGTATGCTCCATGGGCTAGTTTGTTTTTGTATGTTTATTCAATCATGTATATTCTTAGTCAAAGAAGTAGTTTTTAACAATGCTAATTTGGGTTACTGTTTATAGTTACTAAGGATGCATTATCTAGATTTTTGAATCTCTTATTTTGCGTGGATACTAGTTTGGTGAACATGTTTGCAGAGAGATTTATTGTCTCAAGAAAACGACGATCTTTCTTTAACAGCAATGTTATAAAACTCTTTATGTACACAGTTGTTCTGCTTCAAAGGCCTTGTCACATTGTAAAACAATAATTTCTAGATAATTTTAAGATTATGAATTTAGAATATGTTTGGGAGCTTGGAAGTAAAATAATATATATACTGGGATAGCTTTTCTTAATTATTTTCGTTAAAATAACCTAAAGACTGGTCAGATTGTTTGTATAAAATATAGCTTATCCTAGGTTAACTTAGCTTGTGTTCATTTCATACTCAATCCAGACATAAGTTAATATAAATGAAGTTAATTTTTTGTAGTTACAAAGGAGGAGAAAGTTTATTCTCGTAGAATATGAAAACATCTAGTTTTCATAAAATTCTTATTACTTCCTAATTTAACGTTACTTAGTCCAAATACAAATATTTATCTATGTATCTCCGTGTAACATTTACCAAAGTTATATGATACACATGCATCATAAATAAGGGTGTTTATGGAGAAAACAACCTTGGAATTGGAATTCTGCCTATCTAACCGGACTACAGAATTTCTAAACTCCGCCTTTATAATATGGACGAAGGGAGTAGTATATAACTCAATATCGAACATTTTAAAATTGAAACATTTCGGAACAAAAATACTAAAACATGGATTCGTTAAAAATTAATGCTAAAAAACTTGATGGTTTATTGATCGTTTAGCCGACCCAATTAAAGTAGATTATAATAAGAAAAAAAATTGTGACAAATATTAACAGCATTAACGTCGACAAATATTCTACATTGCACCTGCAATTGAAGTATGAAGTTTTTATGCTAAATATCGCTTTGTATATCCACCAAGTGTCTTACGTTCGTTATTATTTTCTTGTGTCGTGGAATTGGTTTCTAGTGTGGTTAAAACCTTTTCATCTTCAGGATACAACTCGTTGATACATTTTTGCATATGTGGTCATAGATGACGCACTAGGCTTGAACTATTTGAAAAGATGACGTTACAAAGTATACCACCCAATTTTAAAACGTTACCTCTATATTTTAGGAACCAAAGGCTGGGAAAAACTATTGATTAAAAAATGCAGATACAAAAAAATTTTAACGAGGAAAACCGCAAGTGCAGAAGAACTCTAACACTTAGTCCAGTTTTGAATACTCTCCAAATTAGGTCGCTAAACTCTCGCCTATTTGAGACTGCGGTCTAGTAAGTTGTGATGGAATAGGCTAGCACTTAGTTAACCTACTTTAGCAATATCTTGTTCCAACAATGAATTACTAGCCACCTCAAGTGAATCTCATAAATAGACATTTGTTACTATCTAGGATTTTCTTCCTAGTCTTTCGAGAAGAACATCGCTACCGGCCTCCAATCTGACGAGTAATATTCTTTTAGATTTTAAAATCAATATGGTCAAAGGAAAACTATATAATCATTAAAAATTCAATGTAGATCACAACAAGAGGTGAAACTTTTATGACAATGTTCTTCCGTTAGCTAGTAACTCCTCGATCCCCTCACTACAAGCATAGGTGGTACACCATCCAAACATTTTGTAGGTACTAAATAATGGTCTCACAGATCATAATATGTTAATATAACTGTTAAAGGATTGCTCGGTTGAACCCACAAGTTTTGTTATCTCAAGCATGTTATCAATGTTAGTTGAACAAAACTATATCTTGATATCAAATTTACTAAGTCAAGTCTCTGACTAGGTTTAGAATTTTGTAGTTGAGCATCGAACATCACCCTCGAAACAATTTATAGTTCAAGACTTAATTTGTAGATCATTTGAAAATTTCCCAAGCAATGATTTTATCATTTGGGAATGTTTCAAACATCAAAAGAGATAGAATCAAAAACTCCATCACGATTATACTATTTGTAGGATCATAATATCGCAACGTGCAGGGCTCGCGGGATTAATAAACAGCGACGTCGCGAGGCAGTCGCAGACAGCTAAAATAAATGACGCGATGAATAACGACACACAAAACAATGTTATAAAGACGTGGAACTGGCGAGGTTAAGAAGTGTCGCGAGAATAAATGTTTGTACATCTGCGACACTTCGCGGAACATTTCCGAAATAAAAGGATAGATTAGCTGTCATCCACTATGTATCGCCCTATATAAAGGGTTGAGTGAGTCTGTTGTAAGGGGAGATCTTTTGGGAATTGTTGGGCAAGTCATTAGGAGAGAGAAAATTCAAGAGTGTTTTACTTGCTAAGTGTAATCCTACTTTTCCTGTGTAAACAACTCATGAAATTAATCAATAAACATTCTCAATTATACAACTTTCAATGGACTAATTAATCAAAATATAGTGAGGGGTGTAGTGTGGGAAAACCTGCTACTACATATGCGCTAGAAACAGGGACGAGCAGTGATTGACGAAGAAATTGGAAAGAATTTAGATTAACAGAGAAGAGATTTGGAAAAGATACTCAAGAATTCATTGAAAAAGAAAGATGGCTAGAAGAAGAAATGTACAAGGGCAACCAACGATTGTAAGAAGAAGTGGGAGACTTGCTGGAGAAAGGAGGAATGAAACAGGAGAATCATCAAGGATGAATATGAGAAATGATGGAGAAGGTCAAGACCAACCACCAATCTCCCCAGTAGCAAACGCGGCTGTAGATTATGATAGAGTAAGTGTGCATACTTGGAGATCTGATTCGAAGACGAGAGAGAAGAGGAGCAAGACTGGTGAACAATGGACAAGGAGAGCAAGGGATGAATGGAGAAATGAATCCAGAAACGAAGAAATGGCGGCGTTAGAAAGATTGAGACAAACAATACACGAAGAGAGACGATTAGAAGGAGAGGAGCGAGCAAACTTGACAAGACAAAATCATGAACCGAGGATGGAAAATATGAGGTTGCAAAGAAGGAGATCTAGAAGTAGCGTGAGATCAAGTTCTAGATCGAAACAGAGAAGAAAGAAGGAGAGTTTTACCAACAGAAAGTGCCGGGAAGAAACACAAAATCCGAATACGAGCATGGCGAGAGAACTGGGGAAATAGAAGATCGTCATATTCCTCAGACTGAAAATCTTCAAAATGAGCGAAATAGGGAAAATCAAGAAAACATGCAACTCCAAGGGCCGAATGATCCAACTGCTGAAGGAAGAATAATTCTACACGGGAGAGAAGAGTTGAGAAGAAACCGAGAGATCGAGGATGACATTGAGAGACACTACATTGAACAAGCGCGACTAGCTCGCGAAAGAGAAAGAATAAGAGCGAGAAATGGAAAATCAAGAGATGGAAGAAGCAATCCGGCAGAATAACCATGACAACCGCGAGAGAAGGAGGGAACAAAACCGTACCAATAGAAATATTAACGAACAAAGTATGAAAGGGTGCGAGATGATGAGAGCTGAGAGGCAACCAAGAAGAGAGAACAACCGATATAATGGCGTGCGAATTAACGAAAGAGACGAAGAAGAGCGTCGCGAAGAGAGAAGAGGAGAAAATAATGAGCAGGAAGATCAAAATAGGCACGAGCGAAGAAGGAGAGAAGCGAGCTAAAAAGACCAAGAGAAACAAATTCGAGGCAAATGAACAAATCTTAAGAGAACTAGCTGAAATGAGAGGATTACTTGAATAATAGAAGGGAAGGAGGAAGGAGACAACTGGACGAAGCCATCGAGAAGCCGCGAAGAATCCCTTCACGCTAGAAGTACAGATGGGAGGAATACCTCCTAAGTGCAATCTACCTGCATTAACCAACATCTTTGATGGAACAACTTGTGCGATACA
The DNA here is from genome assembly GCA_023531295.1 of Papaver armeniacum. Lineage (NCBI taxonomy): Eukaryota > Viridiplantae > Streptophyta > Magnoliopsida > Ranunculales > Papaveraceae > Papaver > Papaver armeniacum. The sequence goes on from JAJJWW010001306.1 coordinate 669,048, forward strand.
ACATATTAAGGCTTACATGAGATGTATGTTACAATGGGAAAATCATGATGCCATATTGTGCAAATATTTCGCGTCAAGCTTAATAGGAGAAGCACTAAAATGGTTTGAAGGTCTGCCAAGGAACACAATCACATCATTCAATCATTTACAAGCCACATTCCTAGGAGCATACATAAGTAACAACTCTTCGCGACCAGGTATTGAAGATGTATTCGGGTTGAAACAAAGGATTGGCGAGAGCTTAAGGCAGGTTGTGAGTAAGATGGAGGACCATGTGCAGCGAAATGGCAGGACGGGTTGAGGAGAGATATCTCATACTCTCATTTGTGAATGCTCTCTTCGCGACTAACTTGTTATACATTCAAATTTTTAGAATCAAAAATACAATCACGATGGCAGAACTGCGAGAATTACAGGAAGAATATATTGCCTTAGAAGAAAGACAAAATGAAATGAATTCATATCCAGTCGCGAACACGAGCTTCAACGCCGCGAACGCAAGTTTGTTACCTCAATTCATAAATACAGTGGCGAGCACTTCGCAAGGACAGCAAGCAAGGAGAGCTGATGAGGGACAGCAGAAGATAGTAGCCATGGGAAGCCACGATCAAGAAGAGTTTGAACGTGAAAGGAACTACTACAACCGTAATAAAGCAATAATAAGATTCGAGAGGCTAGATCATGTGCAAGAAACTTATGGTGGACGAAGACAAAATAACCGTGGAGGGCGGAGAAGTCATAGAACAAGATGGGAACAGATTAAAATGCCTCCAGATGAATGCTAGCGTTGAAAAGATCCGGGAAGCTATACTTGTAATGGAAAATGTACCAAAGACCTTGGAATGTTGGAATGGAACCACCGCCGGGCGATAGAAGTCATGAGTTTTGTTCTTACCATCGCTTCCATGGGCATCAAACAAACGATTGTAGAAACATAAAGAGAATTATTCTCGGGATGATTGATCGGGGAAGTGAATCACTTTCTAAAGGGAGAAGAAACAGTCGAGACATTACCACCACCACCAGAGATACCCGAACGTGTCGGCGAAAAGGAAAGGAAACATTTGTGATAGAAGTAGGAACAAAAGCCAAGAATTTGAATTGCAACTCTATTGTCCACTCCTATCGCACCATCGAAGATTTCCATGACAACGTACTCAGTAGAGTCTTTGCGAGAGACGCTAATGATAAAGAAATAATGAGTCTGGCGAGAACGACGCAGTTAGAAAAGTGGCAGTTGAAGACTATTTCTTTCTCTGCAGATGAAGTACCAAAAGGAAGAGAAACACACGATAGCCCGTTGGTTGTGAAACTAGAGATTAACCGAAACAGTCGATGGAGAAGGTGATGAGGCGAAGCTTGTTGGGCGATAAACCGAATTCTAATCGACACCGGAAGTTCGGTGAATATTCTCTTCTACCATACTTACAAGACGATGGGCGGAAAAGATGAGGATTTGATTCCCTCGACTTACAAGATATATGGCTTTAATGGCACTGCAAACAAACCAAAGGGAGAAGTTCACATGAGCATACCTCTACAAGGATTATCAACTCGATGTCTTATTCTCGTGTGGTTGATGTGGAATCCCGTATAATGCACTAATTGGGAGGCCATGGCTTCATGAAATCTTGGGGGTCGCCTCAACATACCATCAATGCATAAAATTTCCACACCCAAGTGGCATTGGTATCATACGGGGAGATTGGAAGGAGTCGCAATAAAGTGCCATGAGGTCGATATAGAAAACTGCGAAGAAAGAAGTGCCAAAAGAAAGGGTTGGAGGCAACATGTGAGAAATGAACAGAGAAAGGAAAACCGATGGTAGATGCTATAGAAGTGAGGGCTGAACATACCCCGCGAGGTGAATGCTTAGAGACAGACCAATATTATAACAATGAAGAAGCAAAAGATATGAGGAACAAAAGGCATAAGAAGTGAATAATCAATAATGTTAGGATGCAAAGTAACAAATGAAGTAATGATGTGCGAGAATCTCTCATGACCAAGAGTAAAATGAGAATACGACTAAAAAGAAAAGTGAAATACAACAAGTGAAACAGAACTGTGCGAAGACTTCGCAAACAAATATCAGCAAATAATGAAACATGAATGATTGAATGAGTTAACAAATATAAATGCGCAAATGAATGGGACGAACCTTTATGGCGTACACCCTAGTTCGCGAATAACATTTCGTAAGAGGCAAATGTAAGACCTAAAGTGCGTCATATAAGGGGGTATCTCTCGTCGTGGTTCAGGGGGAAGGTTACACCGCTCTGAAGCCTGAACCATGAAAATTTGGGGCCCATGAAAGCCTATCCGGAAGAGGTACCTTGGATTCCCAACTATATATGTAGGTTATACCCTGGTTGGGCGACCGAGGGTCTCTTCCTAGGAGTCAGTGTATGCTCAAGGCGCCGAGGTACACGGTTGAGCCGAGTGCCGGGATGGATGAACCTACCCTGGCCATTCTTGGCAAGTCTTGGCATGCGTTGCACTCGCCCGAAGAAAACTCCACTTAGGGTGCAGTCTCGTAACCATAAACCCTATAGGTATAAGGGATAAGAGGCTCGAAAACAACTGGTTGTTGTTAAGACCGGATGGGAGGAGCTAGTCTTGTATGGCCGATGTTTCGCCTCCTTGAAGGGGCAACCAGGGGAGATGATAAGGGCGGTGCTCTCCATTAGGGGGAGTGCCAAAACAGACGCAAATGTCATGAGGCTTTGTTTTCGCAAGGAGACTTAGGCTTGTCATATTTGTGCAATGATCCTGCAGAGGCAATAATACTAACGCGAGGGTAAGGCGAGATCAATGGGTCTTTGCACGAAAGTGTACGGACGTCCTGCGATTTCGTCGCAAGACGGCAATGTCATAGGACTTTATATTCGCAAGGATATCTAGGCCTGTCATATTGTTGCAACCAAAACATCCTGCAGAGGCAAAAATACTTGAAAAAAATGATAAGGCAAGATCAATGGGTCTTTACATACAAGTGTAAAGACGTCCTGCGATTTTGTCGCAATGAACGGTGGCAGGGGAGGACCTCTAATTAGGGAGGTCTGACTTGGAAGACCACACAAAATGATAAGGCAAGGTCAATGGGCCTTTGCATGAAAGTGTAGAGGCGGCCTGCGACCTTGTCGCAGCAAAAAGAGATAGCATTCTCAATTCATAAAGATATCTGCGACCTCGTCGCGGCTATACATTTCAATAACACTAAAATTATTATCCAACAAAATACATGAGGATAACTAACTTCTTCCATCAGAAGATAAATACCAGAGGCAAGTATGGGAATGGGGAAAGTGAAATATTGTTATTCATCTTTTGATGAAAGAGTCATACATCAATAATGTTAGCCAAAAGGGGAAGTGAAGATTGAATTCAGAGGGGAAAAATCCAAGAAATACACTATAATAAGGATACAGAAATGTACAGATATTACAAGCAGAAAAAGAAAACAAAAAGAGTTATTCCTTTGGCGATTCTTCTTCTTCATCGATTCTTGATCGATTATTCTCATCGCCAGAATTTTCTTCTTCGCCAGCTTCACTATCAGAAACATCGGAGACAGGTAGATTCTCAGGAACCTTTTCAAGAAGCCAGGGATATGTATGCAGAGGGATGTTCTGGTGCTTACAAACATACTCCATGGCTCCATTACGAAAACGAACAGCATCATTACTAAAGTTCTCCACTGTTGTTTCAAATTGTTTCTTCAACTTGGAATACTTGTTATTACGAAGGGAGAGATTCTTGGCGAGTTGTTGTTTTTCGGTTTGAGTTCTTCAATTCTCATTTGGAAAATTCCGTGAGTTGTTCTTTCTTGATTCAAGCTCTCTAATTCTAATCTGAAGCCTCTTCTCAGATTCTGCAAATAAGTAATAATAAGTTAATAATTTACAAGCAATACTAAAGAAGTAAGAAGTAGTAAGGTGTAATAAATAACCTTCTCTATCAGATATCATATCTTTAACCAAGGAAGTATGCTCGGCGTGAAGACTAACATCAACACCTAGATTATTTCGGCATTATCTAAAACTTTCGCTGCCCAGGCGAATTCATCGTCACTATTTATAACAAGGAGGGAACGAATTTGATCTTCTCGCTCACTAAGCAAGGAATTCTGGTGAAGCAATTCATCCCGCTCAATTTGTAATTCAAGGAGAGATTTTTGAAATGTTGCTAATGCCTGTGCACCATTGTTAGCAATGCGATCTTTATCATCTATATGGTCACTAATTTTCTTCCTTAAAATTTTGATTTCCTTATTGGACTCGAGAAACATTCGTTTAAATTGGTTGGCAGCACTTAAACCAGATCTATGTTCAATTTCTAAAAGACGATATTTGGTCTGGAGTTCATTTAATGAAAGGGAGTTAATTTTATTTGATGAACTACTTAAAGAGTTGTTGAGGTGAGCGAGAAGAAGGTTATTATCCATAGGATCAGGAAATGTATGGAGAAGAATAGCCTCATCGGAGAGATTATATACATCTGCGAAAGTAACAAGTTAGGTAGCAATAGGCGACCATTAAAGTAAAAATAGTAAAAGGAGGTAAAATTTTATACCATAAAGTTGCTGATTAGCGTTTTGAAGAGTGGACACCTTATCCCTTTGGGAGTCAAGCTCGGTATTTAACTTTTGAATCGTCTCGTCTTTATCGCGAGATGACGCAGCTTCAGTCTCCAGTTCTCGAATCTTCTTGCTCAATTGCGAATTCTTCTTCTCAAGATTGTTGCGTCTTCTCTCAAGGTCTGAGGCAACTACAAAGGAAGTTCTTCCAACCTATAAAAGAAGATTGAAAAATCATTAAAACATATATATATACTTAAACAATTTAAAGATTAGCGGGGAAGTATGATTGTACACATACAGACCCAAGTGCATTCAAAAGGTCGGGAGACACAACTCTAGAGACTCCATTGAATGAATTATTGCCTTCCAAAGAAAGCAAAGACATTACACACGTTTGCGAGAGCCCCGCAAAGAGAAGCTAGGGGAGCATCTCCCATTCCTTGGAAACAGTCTGAGAAGATGTTGGATAACTGATCCATGGAAGAACTGGTCAATGGAATCTTCTTGGCGAGAGAGGAATTCGATTCATGGTTATCCTCGTCAGAAGATTCAGAGTTTGAGTTAAGGCGAGAAGAGGATTGGACCTTTCGCTTCTTAGTTAAGGGGGCAGAGGATTTACTCTGGCGAGCGACAGTTTTACCCTTACTTTTAATCTTCGCAGCAATAGTTTCTTCAACTCCAACCTTCGCATACGCGTAAAGATAAGAAACAGAGGCAACAATATTGTTTTAAATAAGAAGAAAGGAAGTGATTCTTACTTCACTCGTAAGCGATCGGAGCATTGTCAGAGTATCCTCCGACGGATCCTTTTTGTAGCTTCTTCTCAACCTGGCTATCTGAGAGATTTCACAAACTCAACAATTATAGAAAGAAAGTTACGAAAGCCAAATTTGAAGTCGGAAACATACCTCTTTCTTCTTCTCAGGCCATTTGAATTCCCAAGGATGATACCTGCGAGATTCGCGAGGAAGAACGTGTGGGCCCGCGATATAAGGACCATTTAAAATCAAGGGTACAACCCACCATTTCTCATCTTTGGAGTGGCGAGGAGTAGTATTATTACCCGGGTGCCAATCGATATCCTGCATGACCAATTTATCCTCGGAGACATTATCCTTTTTCTTCAAAGGCGACGCCTTGCGAGATTTCGCATTCACCATAGTTATCATTTGAGTAATTTTCAAAAAAGTTTTCCACAGTGTATTTCTCAACAGACTATTTCCAAGTCTCGTGAATTTGGGATTTCGACGAGTTAGAGTATAAAGATCCTTTGCCTGCACCGCGGTTCGCGAACTCAAGCATTAGGCGAATGCAATCGCCACTCAATTGATAAATAGCCCTCGAGAATTTTTCATGGGTTAAGATTTCATAAAATAGAGGCAACTCTGGATCGTATAAGGGAATGGGAAGTCCCGCGAGAAGCTGACCTAGCGAGACTATAATCCTTTGATCATCACATTGATGATCAGAAAATAACTTTGCAGAAAGAATGGATGAAGGTTCTTGATCAGGAATGGTCGAAAGAGTGAAACCCTTCTCGAGCAATTTCTGTTGAACTTCATCAAAAGAAGCTTTGTATGCACGACTAATGGCAGCCATTATCAGTATGGGAATGGATGAGAAGTTAAAAGTTAAGATCGATGCTAGAAAAAGACGAAGAGAAGATTTGCAGTAGCAGGAGCGCAAATTACGGAAGGAGAAAATCAAAGAAGTTGCAGAGAGAAACTAAAGAATGAAAAGGAGGGGAAAAGAAAACTATATATAGGAAAAAAGATCCTCGAGAAAAACGAGGTCATTTAATGCGAGAAGAGACATGAACGGTCAAGAATAAACGGTTGGAAGAGACGTGTCGAAAAACGGCTTTAATGATTAAAAACTGTGTACGGAGTTGAAACAGATAAAGATAAGCGGCAGATGAATAAAAAGCATCGCTCTCATGATATTCTTCCCTTCGCAAGAAAAGTATGAGGAGAGAGAGGAGACGCAAAACTTCGGAACATCGCAAAAGAATAGAGGCAAGTACGTACTTTTTAAGTACAGTATTCTTCTGCTCGTTCCTTCATCAACAAAGATCAAAGATTACTACAACAACAGATTTTTCCTTAAAAATCGCTCTTCAAGCAATATTTAAGGAAAAAGAGGCAAGATGTAGGATCATAATATCGCAACGTGCGGGGCTCGCGGGATTAATAAACAGCGACGTCGCGAGGCGAGTCGTGAGACAGCTAAAATAAATGACGCGATGAATAACGACACACAAAACAGCAGAAAGACGTGGAACCTGTGAGGGTTAAGAAGTGTCGCGAGAATAAATGTTTGTACATCTGCGACACTTCGCGGAACATTTCCGAAATAAAAGGATAGATTAGCTGTCATCCACTATGTATCGCCCTATATAAAGGGTTGAGTGAGTCTGTTGTAAGGGGAGATCTTTTGGGAATTGTTGGGCAAGTCATTAGGAGAGAGAAAATTCAAGAGTGTTTTACTTGCTAAGTGTAATCCTACTTTTCCTGTGTAAACAACTCATGAAATTAATCAATAAACATTCTCAATTATACAACTTTCAATGGACTAATTAATCAAAATATAGTGAGGGGTGTAGTGTGGGAAAACCTGCTACTACACTATTATCAATTCATGTTTCATAAGTTGTGTATTTAGTATACATATGAGTTTCAGTTTTAGCTTTTAACATTGGTAAAGGTTGTCTAGTTTGTTATTCGTTTATCTTGTTTGGTAAAGCAACTCGACTTGCCTTGCTACTTTATAATATTGCGTACAACTAAGAACTTATTCTTGATAGACGGAAAACTCCATCAGCGTGCAGGAATTAATTTTGCAAAGTAAGAAAAGATGTAGCCGTAGTCAATGGGTTTTCTTCGGTGTCACCACCTCATCATGGGCCTCTCCCGTATCCGTATCCGATATGGATTAACCGGATATCCGATATCCAATAATATTCGATGGAAAAAAAAAATTCCATATTATCTAATAACATTTTTGGATATCCGATAATATCCGGTATTATCAATTAATATTTCATTATACAATAAAAATAATTAATTTTTTTTTAAGTCTTTCTCTATATTTCACAAATTACAAAAAAAAAAAAAAATCTTGAGGAAATTCAATTAAATATAAACAGATACCTTGATAAATGCAAAATTTCCAACTTATAAATTATTACATTAAATTAGATTTACACAAAACCCATATCTTCTCCACCAGAATTGAAAAATTCTCCGTTTTACTCACAATCAACAAAACTAGTTTGTTTTTGTTCTTCCATAATATTTTTATTTTTATGTTTTCATATGCTACCAAGTTAACAACTGATTATATTATTTACAAAAAAATTGTATATGCATTCTTTAACGGATATTGGATATTATCTTATAGGGTAATGTTCCTGTTGATGGTGGTTTTTAAACAAGGGGTAAAATCGTAAAACCCCATGACCTAGTGTTACCCGCAAACACATTAACTAAGAGCATTTAACTCAGGTGTAAATAATTAATAGGGGTATTTTTTCAAAATACCAGATTAGGGTTTTCGCCACAGAACCCTAAATCCAAAACCAAGCCGCACACTGCGCACCATGGCAACAATGCCAAACCAAGCCGCACACTGCGCACCATGGCAACAATGCCAAACCAAGCCGCACACTGCGCACCATGGCAACAATGCCAAACCAAGCCGCACATCGCGCACCATGGCAACAATGCCAAACCAAGCCGCACATGCGCACCATGGCAACAATGCCAAACCAAGCCTCACACTGCGCACCATGGCAACAATGCCAAACCCAGCCGCACAGTGCGCACCATGGCAACAATGCCAAACCAAGCCGCACACTGCGCACCATGGCAACAATGCCAAACCAAGCCGCACACTGCGCACCATGGCAACAATGCCAAACCAAGCCGCACACTGCGCACCATGGCAACAATGCCAAACCCAGCCGCACACTGCGCACCATGGCAACAATGCCAAACCAAGCCGCACACTGCGCACCATGGCAACAATGCCAAACCAAGCCGCACACTGCAACAACGCCAAAACCAAGCCGCACACTGCGCACCATGGCAGCGACGCCAAAACCAAACTACATATCGCACTCATTGGCAACCATGCCAAACTAAGCCGCTATGCCATTGGCACATGCCAAATATAGCGCCCTAGGCTTGCAAAACGTGCAACTAGGTCAACATGGCCGTACATGCCATTGGCACATGCCAACACGTACCACAAGCCATATTTCCAAGCCGCTATGCCATTGGCGCATGCCAAATATAGCGCCCTAGGCTTACAAACCATGCAACCTAGGCCAACTCGGCCACGCATGCCATTGGCACATGCCAACATGCTCGCTGGTAGCTTTTCTTACCAAGGCCACGGCCCTAACGGCCACGCATGCCATTGGCACATGCCAACATGCTCGCTGGTAGCGTTTCTTACCAAGGCCACGGCCCTAACGGCCACGCATGCCATTGGCACATGCCAACATGCTCGCTGGTAGCTTTTCCTACCAAGGCCACGGCCCTAACGGCCACGCATGCCATTGGCACATGCCAACATGCTCGCTGGTAGCTTTTCCTACCAAGGCCACGGCCCTAACGGCCACGCATGCCATTGGCACATGCCAACATGCTCGCTGGTAGCCTAACTTGCAAACCGTGCAACCTACCACCAAGGCATTCCGCACATGCCATTGGCACATGCCAAACACACACGCGGGTAGCCTAACTTGCAAACCGTGCAACCTACCACCAAGGCATTCTGCACATGCCATTGGCACATGCCAAACACACACGCTGGTAGCCTAACTTGCAAACCGTTCAACCTACCACCAAGGCATTCCGCACATGCCATTGGCACATGCCAAACACACACGCTGGTAGCCTAACTTGCAAACCGTGCAACCTACCACCAAGGCATTCCGCACATGCCATTGGCACATGCCAAACACACACGCCCGGTAGCCTAACTTGCAAACCATGCAACCTACCACCAAGGCATTCCGCACATGCCACACACGCCACTAGCAGACTCTGGCATTGCCACTTACACTCAACGTACAACCTACCACCAAGGCATTCCGCACATGCCATTGGCACATGCCACGCACGCCACTAGCAGCTCTGGCATTGCCACTTGCGCTCGAAGTACAACCCGCAACAAGGGCATTCCGCACATGCCAACGGCACATGCCACACGCGCCACTAGCAGCGCCACTTGCACTCAAGGTGCAACCAACACTCGAGATATCAACACAAAGCGGGGATGCTTTCCAGGGTTTTGGTTTGGCGGTCACGACTTGCGGCGTACACTACGCTCACATTAAGAAAGCGTGAAAAGGAATAAAGCGGTCAAATAAATGAGGAAATAATGGTGAAAACGTTTTCACCCATTAACACCATGCGGTTACCACCTCCTCCCATTATTTCACCCTTTACTCTCTTCCTTCATGAGACCAGGGTACGTTTCAATCTCGACTTGTATAAATAGGGCTTACCTATTTCCACCGGACAACAAGTCTCGGTCAGGAGAAAAATACTACTCGTCGGAGAAAAGGCAACTTTGCAAGCTCTCCAAAAAGCTTTCATCTCTTGCAAGCTTACGAAGCTTCCACTTTCGATACAAGTCGAGATACTACTCTACCAGGGTTATTCGGTCTCAACACCTTTCTTGGCTTCCCTCCCCAAATCAACCCTTCTCCTCCACTTTGTGACCGAAGCAAGTCCGGAACGGCCATTTCTTGGTTTAGGCCGGACTTGTACAGATTGATCTCTCGAATCTATAAAGTGCTCACGTGCAGCACATTTGTTTAGGGTTTGAACCAGTTTCTCACTCACCTACCGAATTTACCGAAATCGGCAGAAATGATTTTTACCCATAAACAATTGGCGATCACGGCGGGAGGATTGATCTATCGGCTACAATGTCAGACTGTCGATCTCGTTCTTCGACCCAGATGTCAAGATGGTGGGGGAAGGCGACTCAATCCGACGCAACTACCAGGCAACCCGGTTACTAGTTGTAAAAACTACACGAGAAAACTGGGGACTTGCCGAAGATGCTATCACTCGATCCGACTCAACTACCAGGCAACCCGGTTACTAGTTATAAAAACTACACGAGAAAACTGGGGACTTGCCGAAGATGCTACCACTCGATCCGACTCAACCACCAGACGACCCGGTTACCGGTTGTAAAAACTACATGAGGAAACTGGGGACTCGCCGAAGATGCTACCAGCGATTGGGGACTTGCTGGCGATGCTACCAGCAAAGCCGCCTTTACTTGAAGAGAGGCGTGTTTGCAAGTGAGTAAAATTAGATTGGGCAAGATAAACGATCTGTTTTTAGGTTCTTAATAAAACCGTCATACTCTTGTGCCTATTGCTAGCACACACTTTCATAAAAGCAATATTCCTTTCCCAAAGCATAATCAGAGTCATACTATCAAAACCATTCATCCCGAAATAATCCAATATCCTCAAAAGCTACCAAAATTGTCTACCAAAACCGGTTAAACTTTGAACCGGACATCCAATATGTCTTTCAAAAAAAAAAAAAAAAGGAGAGGGAGAACCTAAATGAAAGTTTAACAGAGAAACATTCAAGGAAAATCATCCAACAAAGGTCCTGTTCTTCTTGGAGAAAGTCAACTTTGCATCTTCAAGAGCCGCTCTCTTCATAGTCAACATCTTGGAAAGCTTTTCGAGTTCTACCTCTGTCGTGCAATCTCCTCGGCGGAAAGGCTTTCGGTTCTTTGTATTTTTCAACTTTTGGATCTCAGCAAGGCCTTCGACAAACCACGAAGTGTTGAACTCCTTTTCTACGCACACGTCGCGATGGTGCTCCCAAATCGGCAATAACGTCTTGAAACGGTGTGACCAGTCACCTCACGCATATCCTCGATGGAAGATAAAGCCTCTTCTACATGCTTAGCCGCGCAAATCGACTAGTGACTTTCTTGGTTGTGGCCATATGTCCGTACTTCTCCCAGTTCGGTGTACAACGCCTCATGCTTAGCGGCAAGCACGCTGGAAGCCGCCAACCAAAGACATGACCTGGATAAGGAACCAAGTATGGAGGATCAAAAACGGCGCCTGCACCTGGCGTCACGACTCGCAGAGGGTTTTCTTCCATGTCTACGGTAGCAACCATCAGAGAATCATCCACCGTTTGAGCCACATCTGTGCTCGGCAATTGGCTAACTCCCATCTCCAAGTCACCGGCGGTGGCCACCAAAGTCAAGTTTTCGTGTGGCTCTACCCCAGAATCGTCCTCCGAATCGGATTCCTCCTGCGGACTTGAGTCAGACATTTTTCAAAAAGAGAAACTGAAGAAGAAAGAAAAGAAGCGCGGAACTCACCGAACCACTTCTGAAAAAGAACCAAAGTCTTTGCCAGGAGGAATCACTCTCACTTGTCGAGCTTTCTTCTTTCTCCGACTCATCACCGCTATGAGAAGGCTCGAGTCTTCAGCTGAATTCTTTGAAGAAATTGCCGTCTCCTGGCAACGCAAGGGCAGTGAAAGCATTAACACTACCGAAGCCCTGGAAGAAACAAGACACATGTTTTCTGTGAGAATTTCACGTGTTTTGAGACAAACCAATGAAGAAGCGACACATACCGGTAATTGGAGGAACCGAAAGACACGAGAGCTGCGGGAGGATCCTTTGAAAGCGTCGAAACCCGCCGCACGATTCTTCGTTCTCCGTTCCTTGGCCTGGGACTTTCCGAGGTTGCTAGGCAACTTTCGCTGAGGTCTCTCAACATTGGATACTTCTTCAAACTGCTGGGGAAGGTTTGCAACGAACGTTCTCCACCACGCTATTCACAAAATCTTGGATCATAATAAACCTCGCCGCACAGAACTCGTTATATCCGAAGGTCGTCGGAAGTTACTCTTCCCGTTTGAAAGAAGGGAAGGCGGATACCCGACTCAAGGGCACGGCATTAAGGGCGGCACGCAATGAATCCTTAGGGATCACCGGCTGGTAAGCAAGAGGCACCCCTTGATCGAAACCCATGTGACGAGCAGCATGGTCAATATTGTAAGCAGCTATCTGGAAAGACCCCATGAAGAAAGACGGCATATAACCGGGCAAGCAACTTTGAATGAACAAGTTTCCACCAGCGCTCAAATCGCCATCAGAAGACAAAGACATGAGCGGAGCAGAAGCAAAGGTGTCAATTTGAGTCACCGACCTATGGACCGGCTCCCATGGGCGAAAATTGATTTCATGCGACTTATCAAGAAGACTAACCAAGCTCACGCCAACCTTTGGACGCCTGTTCACCCATCGAAGAATTCGGGAACCCCCAACTCGCGGGAATCGAAGGCATCGGTTTCGGAGCATACTTCTCAAAGTGCTCCCATAGCGGACTTTGCGAAAAGCAACGTGCACATATGAATTCACTTTCATGAAACCATTCTAAACTCGCATGTTCGCAACTAGGTGATCCGGATGCACATACGAGGAACCGAGGAATAGCTTGCCAATGGGAAGAACTTCAACTTTTGCTAACTTCACAAAGAACCGCTAGCAACTCGGGTCTTATTTCCTTCTTGCCAGAACCGTCATCAAAAATGTCTCTAGACAAACTGAGAGAGCCAAAAATGCTGCAACATGAAGATCATCGCTTTTACATTCGGGTTCCAGCTCATCCAGGAAACCACCGAGACATCCACCAGCTATAAAAGCACCTTTCATCCTCTTTCCGGACAGAATCCTTCGACTTCGCAAAGTGGAGTCTTTTCGAGCGTAATCTCCCAACTTAGCGGCAAGGTCATCCCGCATCTTCACCTCACTTTCGGATAATTGGATTTTAAGGTTCCCGATTACTGGGAAGATTCAAGCAAGAGAGCCACACTCTCCAAGGAGAAAGTTATCTCACCCCATCTACATATGATTGTATGGGTGTCAGAACACCATCTGGAGATGAAAGCAACCAAGTCAGGATATCCTTCCTAATCACGGAGGTTTCTTGAAGCTCGATGACATCAATAATCTGCGCTCGAGTCAGGTTGGTGTTTATGTGCTCCTTACTCACCATGAACTCAACCCATCTATCAAAAGAACGCAGTGGGCTTTGACACATCCTGAAATCAATGTTGGAAGAGGAGTATACCCCTTTTTGAAGACGAGAACCGTATGGTGTTCTCTCGGGCGAACGAACGTGTCTTCCTTTCATCTTCACCACCGGTTAACAAAATTGGCACGAAACCTGGGTGATTTTTCCGAGCGGAGACAAGTTTTTGGCGAAGAACTCATCACCCGTGTTTGGTTTGGAATTATGGACATCCTTTGATGAAGCGAAATTTTGTTCAGGTAACATCTTGTCGGATCTCTTAATAACAACTTAGTAACAAGATACCTGCACACACAAAAAAAAACAAAATTATCTCCCTGACACATAACTGCGCCCAACAAAAGGAAAACCCGAAATAAATAAAAAAAAGAGGAGGGCGTATTCTCTACGGGTTCAAAACTATATACGTGATATTTTCTTGGGTTCAAGACTATATCTGTGAGAATTTTCTTCGGGTTCAAGACTATATACGTTGGAATTTTCTTCGGGTTCAAAACTATATATGCGGTATTTTATATGGGTTCAAGTGTGTCTACAAGTATCCTTCTTCGGGTTCAAAATTATATATGGAGCATTTTCTACGGGTTCAAAATCGCACGCGTGATATTTCTTTCGGGACCGAAAAATCATATATACAATATTTCCTGCGGGTTCGAAGTCATATGGAGCATATATACAAGTATTCTTCTTCGGGATTCATATACGGTATTCTCTACGGGTTCAAGACTACACACGAGTATTTTCTTGTGGTTCAAAATTATATACGCGGTATTTTATACGGGCTCAAGTGCGTCTCCTGATAATCTTCTTCGGGTTCAAAATAATATATGGAGCACTTTCCTACGGGTTCGAATAATATATGCAGTATTTCCCTTGGTTGCATACATACAATATTTTCTACAAGAGACACGCCAAGAAATTATATGCGCAATATATAAAGAAAAACGCCTACTCTTAGGGCTTACACCTACATAAAAAGGGAAACAAGAGAAGTACTGGAAGACATACATGGAAGCTGGTTTTTCTTTGTGACTCTGCCGCTAGTAGGAAAGGATGAAAAGATGAAAGTTCAAGATGGGAAAAAGGGACTTTATATATATAGGCGTGAAGATTCTGAAATAGGAAGGATTTCCCTTTGCCAAAATCGTGCGTGTAAGAAACGGGCCCACAAGGGCGCAACTTCCCAATGTCGCCCAAACTCACCGGCCCCACCAATTGCACCGACTTCCCTATGACCGCCCGAGTCACGCTTGCAAGCACACACAGCTTCCACATTGCGCTTGGTCCCACCGGGCTAGCACACTCGGTTTCCCAAGTCACGCCTTTGCAAGCACGCACACTTCCACATTGCTTAGGTCCCACCAGCCTAGCACACTCGTTTCCCAACTCACGCCAACTTCCCAACGTCGCCCAAGCCGCAAGCCCCCACCAATTGTGCCGACCTCCCGATTTGTGCAAAACTCCCAGAGGCAAGGATTCCAAATCCTATTTATAAAAGGTCAGACAAGCCTCCTCAATTATCTTTATGGTTTGCTGCTGATAGTTTGTCACCATCTTATGCTTACCCCGCAAAAAAGCCCCTGTTCCGAGCTAATCAGGGGACTTAATGTTGATGGTGGTTTTTAAACAAGGGGTAAAATCGTAAACCCCATGACCTAGTGTTACCCGCAACACATTAACTAAGAGCATTTAACTCGGTGTAAATAATTAATAGGGGTATTTTTCAAAATACCAGATAAGGGTTTTCGACACAGAACCCTAATTCCAAAACCAAGCCGCACACTGCGCACCATGGCAACAATGCCAAACCAAGCCGCACACTGCGCACCATGGCAACAATGCCAAACCAAGCCGCACACTGCGCACCATGGCAACAATGCCAAACCAAGCCGCACACTGCGCACCATGGCAACAATGCCAAACCAAGCCGCACACTGCGCACCATGGCAACAATGCCAAACCAAGCCGCACTGCTAGCGCACCATGGCAACAATGCCAAACCAGTAGCGCACACCGCGCACCATGGCAACAATGCCAAACCAAGCCGCACACTGCGCACCATGGCAATAATGCCAAACCAAGCCGCACACTGCGCACCATGGCAACAATGCCAAACCAAGCCGCACACTGCGCACCATGGCAACAATGCCAAACCCAGCCGCACACTGCACACCATGGCAACAATGCCAAACCCAGCCGCACACTGCGCACCATGGCAACAATGCCAAACCAAGTCGCACACTGCAACAACGCCAAAACCAAGCCGCACACTACGCACCATGGCAGCGACGCCAAAACCAAACTACATATCGCACTCATTGGCAACCATGCCAAACTAAGCCGCTATGCCATTAGCACATGCCAAATATAGCGCCCTGGGCTAGCAAAACTTGCAACTAGGTCAACATGGCCGTACGTGCCATTGGCACATGCCAACACGTACCACAAGCCATATTTCCAAGCCGTTATGCCATTGGCGCATGCCAAATATAGCGCCCTAGGCTTACAAACCATGCAACCTAGGACAAGTCGCCACGCATGCCATTGGCACATGCCAACATGCTCATTTGGTAGCTTTTCTTACCAAGGCCACGCATGCCATTGGCACATGCCAACATGCTCGTTGGTAGCTTTTCTTACCAAGGCCACGGCCCTAACGGCCACGCATGCCATTGGCACATGCCAACATGCTCATTGGGGCTTTTTTCACCAAACGTGCAACTGCCATTGGCCAACATGGCCAGCTTTTCTTACCAAGACCCATGCCATTGGCACATGCCAACATGCTCCTACCATTGGTAGCTTTTCTTACCAAGACCATATTTGCCATTGGCCATGCCAACATGCTCGCTAACGGCCACGCATGCCATTGGCACATGCCAACATGCGCCCTGGTAGCTTTTCAAACCAATGCCACGGCCCTAACGGCCACGCATGCCATTGGCACATGCCAACATGCTCGCCGGGTAGCTTTTCCTACCAAGGCCACGGCCCTAACGGCCACGCATGCCATTGGCACATGCCAACATGCTCGCTGGTAGCCTAACTTGCAAACCGTGCAACCTACCACCAAGGCATTCGCACATGCCATTGGCACATGCCAAACACACACGCCGGTAGCCTAACTCGCAAAACCGTGCAACCTACCACCAAGGCATTCCGCACATGCCATTGGCACATGCCAAACACACACGCTAAGTTTATTATTGGTTATGGAATAGTTGGATTTGGTAGCCTAACTTGCAAACCGTTCAACCTACCACCAAGGCATTCCGCGCATGCCATTGGCACATGCCAAACACACATGCTGGTTGCCTAACTTGCAAACCGTGCAACCTACCACCAAGGAATTCCGCACATGTCATTGGCACATGCCAAACACACACGCTGGTAGCCTAACTTGCAAACCATGCAACCTACCACCAAGGCATTCCGCACATGCCATTGGCACATGCCACACACGCCACTAGCAGCTCTGGCATTGCCACTTACACTCAACGTACAACCTACCACCAAGGCATTCCGCACATGCCATTGGCACATGCCACGCACGCCACTAGCACTCTGCGGCATTGCCACTTGCGCTCGAAGTACAACCCGCAAGAAGGGCATTCCGCACATGCCAATGGCAGATGCCACAAGCGCCACTAGCAGCGCCACTTGCACTCAAGGTGCAACCAACACTCGAGATATCAACACAAACTGGGGGATGCTTTCCAGAGTTTTGGTTTGGCGGTCATGACTTGCGGCGTACACTACGCTCACATTAAGAAAGCGTGAAAAGGAATAAAGCGGTCAAATAAATGAGGAAATAATGGTGAAAACGTTTTCACCCATTAACACCATGCGGTTACCACCTCCTCCCATTATTTCACCCTTTACTCTCTTCCTTCATGAGACCAGTACGTTTCAATCTCGACTTGTATAAATAGGGCTTACCTATTTCCACCGGACAACAAGTCTCGGTCGGGAGAAAAATACTACACTCTTAAAAGGCAACTTTGCAAGCTCTCCAAAAGCTTTCATCTCTTGCAAGCTTACGAAGCTTCCACTTTCTCGATACAAGTCGAGATACTACTCTCCTGCACTATTCTCGGTCTCAACACCTTTCTTGGCTCCCTCCCCAAATCAACCCTTCTCCTCCACTTTGTGACCGAAGCAAGTCTGGAACGACCATTTCTTGGTTTAGGCCGGACTTGTACAGATTGATCTCTCGAATCTATAAAGTGCTCACGTGCAGCACATTTGTTTAGGGTTTGAACCAGTTTCTCACTCACCTACCGAATTTACCGAAATCGGCAGAAACGATTTTTACCCATAAACAGTTCCGTATCCATTTCATTAAAGTAAGAATATCCAATAAGATATCCGTATCCTATATCCATTACGAAATTTTGGATAATATCCTAAAGATTTGAACTATTAGAGCACTGCTCGGTCGAACTCGCAAGCGTTTCTATCTCAAGCTTGTTTGTCAAGTTTAGTTATCAAAACTATAAGTCTTGATTTCTACTCTACTTATAGATATGTCTCGGATTAGGATATAATATATAGTTGATCTTTAGACTTCACGACGTTCCTCAATTGAAGACGAAGAACTACTAACGGGAGCTTGTGGAACTTCATCAACAAAAGGTATGCGGAGACTTAAACTCATCTATCACTTATAAGTCTATTTATATTTTATCTCCTATTGAGACAAAAGTCGTATTTTAATTGTACACATTTGATATTTGGATCCGAGTTTAACTCGCTTACATATTTCTCGAAATATGTGTTGGTAAGCTTTCGCTTTAACCAAGTTCATCATTTATTCTTGACGAAAGACAAAAGATGATCATGTGAAATTCGCTAGGTAATATCTTATATGATTTGTGTGAGACAATCATTTTATGTAGACTCGGAATGTTTCGTATTGATTATTTGATCACTTGAAAATTGCTCTGAAGCTAATAGTTTGTGTGAGACAGTTATTCCCGTCTTCTAAGAATGTTTCAATAATTGAAATGAGAGTTTATAAAAATTAACCATTATTGATATTGCACAGTATGTGTACTTGTATGGTAACTGTTGCAAGTATATTCCAAGTCCGGGAACTTAGTATGCATACCCGTATGTGTACTGGTTAAACAGTTGAAGTCCGGGAACTATAGTATGCATACCCGTATGCGTATTGATTTCAACTGAGTTCGGTCGTGAACGACAGTATGCGTACGTTTGCATATTAGCAAACATACACCAAGTCCGGCTACTTAGGTATGCGTACCCGTTTACATACTTGAGTGGGTTAAGTTCTAAAATCGTTTGTTCATGAACAAATACATTTATAAAATAAGGAATGCAATCTTTTGCAAACCATGGATATAATGTTCATGAATCCGATTTTGCTTCAATTGTGTCTTTTATACATCTATGCGAAAATAAACAATTGAACAACTTTATAACTAGTTTCATTTGAGTCATTTGAACTAGTTATGATTAAGATGAACAAGGTTGATATGAAAGTGTTCATATGTCTAACTTTGGTTAACTATTGTTGAGCCAACCAAGTGTACAGGTTTAGATATGGTTACCCATATCTAAATGAAGGCACATTTCATTTGTCTGTAACAAGATAAGTCAATCTAACAGTTGAAAGATATTAGATTGAATCTAATCAAGTTTTCATCTAACAGTGAATATTGAATGCTTTGCTACCAACGTAACATTGATTGCAAACCATGATTTGAAGACTATATAAGGGAGAACTCTAGCAATTGGGAAACCTAATCCCCACACCTCTTGTGTGATACTAGTTGCGACTAGAGTCGATTCTGTTTTAACCTAGGTTTTTCTAAAACCATTATAGGTTAACGACTTAAAGACTTTATTGGGATTCTGAAGCCATACCCAACTATTTTCTATGTAGTTGCGTGTTCTGATCTTACTTTGCTCTATCATATTGAGTACTATGTTCTCTAAGATTTGCTCGAGATTTATTCTCTGATGGGTAAGATAAAAAGTATTCACAAATATCTTCGTCTCATCGTTTGTGATTCCAAAATATCTTGTTCCACTACCATACGATTAAGATCATTGTGAGGTGACTGATATTACTAGGCTGTTCTTCGGGAATATAAGTCCCGTGTATCAATTGGTTCATGTTCGCCTTGATTTATCAAAAGACGGAACAAAAACTCGTAGGTATTTATGCGGGAGACGGATTTATCTATTCAATAGACTTTTCTGTGTGAGACATATTTGTTTATCAAGTCTTTGACTTTATCTCGTAGCAACTCTTAGTTGTGGGTGAGATCATCTAAGGGAATCAAGTGCGTAGAGTCCTGTTGGGATTCAGAGGCGTAAGGAACGCGATTGTGCCTTAATCAGTGTGAGATTGGTTAGGCCCAACTATATTACAATCTGAAGTTAACTTGTAGTAGGCTAGAGTCTGTAGCGTCTTAATATATTGTGGTGTTCAAATCTGGACTAGGTCCCGAGGTTTTTCTGCATTTGCGGTTTCCTCGTTAACAAAACTTCTGGTGTATGTGTTATTTCTTTTCCGCATTATATTTTCCATATAATTGAAATATCACAGGTTGTGCGTAGTTCAATAATTTAGATATTTCAACCTTTGGTTGTTGATATGAATTTATTGACACTTGAACATTGGTCTTTGGTACCGTTCAAGTTGTTTCTCATAATAATCAGGATCGCGGATTCTATCTGTTTGATTTGCTGATTACATTGAGAAACAAAGATACAACTCTTGGATATATTTCTATTGATTGAGTTCGTCTGTCTAGTTGATTCTCTTGGAATTATATTGGAGTTTTTCCATACAGATTGTCGAAACGAAATATTGGGTGTGGTTTTTAGACCCCCACTTTTTCAATTGGTATCAGAGCAAGCAAAGACGTTTAAGACCTCATAAGTCTGTGTTCGTAGCAATCTGACTTTATGGATAGTAAAGTCTCTATAAACGCTCCACCAGAATTAGATCTACTCAACTTCGAGTGTGTTCTAAAAACCATTGATGAGGTTGAGTACTTTGATCTAGAAAAAATCATCAAAAATCTTTGTCGAGAAAAAAAACGATTGACAAGGAAAATTGATGGCTTCATTGCGAAATTTATATCAAAAACTCTGATCTTCGAGAACGTTCTGAAGAACTAGTTAATCTCTAAAATAAGTTGGATGAACAAATCTGGATCAATTATGATCTTGTTGCAGATATTGCAAATTATAAGGATTTGAAGTCTGTCAAAGTTTCTTCAATGGATATGAAAAACTCCTTTAATTCTTCCATGAAAAATTATCGAAAGTCAGGAGATAAGCGAGGTTTAGGATTTGTGAAACATGATACGACTCAGAACCTCTCGGATGAGTTTAAAGATGTTGGTTTATGTATGTTTCGTGGTTTTCATAATCATTTTCAACATACATGTACATCTTTCAAGAAAAGTCAAAAATTTGCTGGTGATCTTCACAAGAAAGCTGAACAACTACTTTTTTTTTCTATCAAAAGGTGCAAAAATCTAACAAGAAAACCCAATCGGGCTAGTAGCGTTAGTATGAGAGATTTTGCTCTAAAATAAAAATCACCCTTTCAATGGTTCCTTGATAGTGGATATAGCCAACACATGACTGGAGATCTTTCGTGGTTTGTGAATTCAAACGACTTTGAGGGAGGACCAATAACATTCGGAGATGGGAGTTGTTGCTACATAAGAAAGAATGATACGATCAAACTACATGGCGTTCCTGAAATCCATGATGTTGTACACGTAAAAGGTATGACTGCTTATCTTCTTTCTGTTAGTCAAATTTGTGACAAAGGCTATAAAGCTGTCTTAAATGCGAATAGATGTGACATTGTAGACAAAACTGGAAAAGTAATTTTCAGGGAACTCGTGGTAAAAATAAATGTTATCTCTTAGATACTCAGTTTAGCAATTTTTGCAACTTGACTAAGGTGGAATCTATGCATCTTTGGTATGAACGTTTTGGTCACATCAATTATCGCCTTCTAACTAAGATCATCAATAAATAACTTGTTACAGGTGTTCCCAAAATTAATGCTAAGATTGAGGGTGTTGTGGTTCCTGTCAAAAGGGTAAACAAACAAAAGTTCCACATAAATCATCTCGAGATATTCTCACTAAAGCTCCACTTGATTTAATTCATATGGATCTCTTCGGACCCATTCAACAACCTATTGCTGCTGGAAAGAAGTATGCTTTAGTTATGGTAGATAATTACACCAGATTCACTGGGTGGAATTTTTAGCTCTTAAGAATGAAACCCTTGGTGAATTCAATATTATTGTTAATAGAATCCAGAATGAACAAGGTCGCAAGGTGAAGAAAATTAGAAACGACAGTGGAACTGAATTCAAAAAGACACTAAGGTGTTTGAATTTTGTGACAAACTGGGGATTATTCAACAATATTCACCACCCATTACTCCACAAGCAAATGAAGTTGCAGAAAGGAAGAATATGAACATTCAAGAAATAACAAGGGTAATTGAAAAAGCGGGGGTCTAACAACCTCACCCAATATTTCGCTTAGAAATCTGTATGGACTAACTCCAATATACTTTCAAGAGAATCAACTAGACAGTTATACTCAATCTTAAGAAAAGTATATCAAAGAGTTATATCTCAATTCAATCCGCAATCAAGCAAATAAGAATTTGCGAGCCTGATTGAATATAAGAAAAATAACTTGAACGGTACCAAAGACCAATGTTCAAGGATCAATCAATTTCAATCAATAACCAAAGGTTGGATTTACCAATCGATCGATTCAATGCACAACCTGTGATATTTCAATTATATAACAAAATATAACGCGGAAAAGAAATAAACCAGACACCAGAAGTTTTGTTAACGAGGAAACCGCAAATGGAGAAAAACCCCGGGACCTAGTAAAGATTTGAACACCACATTGTATTAAGCCGCTACAGACACTAGCCTACTACAAAGCTAACTTCGGTCTGGAATGTAGTTGAACCCTAATCAATCTCACACTGATCAAGGTACAGTCGCGTTCCTTACGTCTCTGATCCCAGCAGGATACTATGCACTTGATTCCCTTAGATGATCTCACCCACAACTAAAAGTTTCTACGACCCAAGTCGAAGACTTGATAAACAAATCTGTCTCACATAGAAAAGTCTATTGAATAGATAAATCTGTCTCCCACAGATATACCTACGAGTTTTGTTTCGTCTTTTGATAAATCAAGGTGAACATGAACCAATTGATAACCCAGACTTATATTCCCGAAGAATAGCCTAGTATTATCAATCACCTCACAATAATCTTAATCGATTAATGAAACAAGATATTGTGGAATCACAAACAATGAGACGAAGATGTTTGTGTCTACTTTTCAATATTTTCTATCGGACATATAAAGTTATATCTCAATCCAATCTTACAATTGTACTCAATCACGATAGAAAACAACAAGATCATATCACGCAACTACAGAGACAATAGTTGGGTCTGGCTTCACAATCCCAATGAAGTCTTTAAGTCGTTAACCTACAGGGTTTCGTAAAAAACCTAAGGTTAAAGAAGAATCGACTATAGCTTATGCAACTAGTATCACACAGGAGGTGTGGGGATTAGGTTTCCCAGTTGTTAGAATTCTCCTAAACAATTCCCAGACTACCCAAAATATCAACCATTTAAGTCAGAAGCTTGATGACTTTGTCCTGACGAGTCACCGTTATAACCAACAAAATAGTGACCGGGCTATTGCCAACTTAGAAACTCAAATAAGTTAACTTTCGAACCGGTTAAATAATAGGGAGAACGGGAAATTTCCAAGCCAAACGACTCCAAATCCGAAAGTATTTAACCAGTTTAATAGATCAGGTAGTTCAAACCACAATGAACTTATCAAAGAAGTTATCACCCTTAGGAGTGGTTAAACTTTAGAGAACTCAGTAGAACCACCTAAGGACAAAAATCCAGCTGAAAAAGAGACTGAGGTTAACCAAACTTCGTATAAAGATCCTAATGGGCCTGAGAGTATTGAGAGTCCAAGTGAGGAAAATATCACTGAGAGAGTGTACATACCACCTGCACCATTTCCTCAGAGACTCGCTAAGAAAAAGCCTAGTACATATGCTGAAATCCTAGACATCTTTAAGCAAGTTAAGATCAACCTGCCCTTGTTAGATGCAATAAAATATGTACCGACTATGGCCAAGTTCCTAAAAGAGATGTCCACTGTCAAGAGAGATGCGAGTGTCCATAAAAAGGCATTTTTGACCCAACAAATTAGTTCCATAATCTCACAAAAGTACCCAGACAAATTTAAAGATCCTGGTTGTCCTCTGTCACATGTGTTATAGGTTTCCAAAAGATAGAAAATGCTCTTTTAGATCTTGGGGCTAGTGTGAATCTTTTACCGTTCTCGGTATATGAAAAACTTGGACTAGGTGAGATGAAACCAACTAGGATAACACTACAATTAGCCGATAGGTCAGTCAAAATTCCACGTGGAATTATTGAAGACGTTTTGGTTCAGTTATAAGACTTTATCTATCCAGTTGACTTTGTGATTTTAGACACTCAACCTGTCTCTAGTCAAGATATTAATATCCCAATCATCCTAGGTCGTCTGTTTCTAGCCACTGCAAATGCAGTCATACATTGTCAAACTAGCCTAGTAGAATTTTCCTTTGGGAATCAAAGAATCTCAGTGAACGTTTTTAAGGCATTATTACAAGCCCCACCGGACCCTAATACTATGAGTCTATATGCATGATTGATTCTCTAATTGAGAATACCTTTACTACTAATAGTGTTAGAGATCCTTTAGAGGCCTGCTTGGCCCACTTTGGAGCCTACTATGATGAGGATAGTCATTTTGAAGAAGTTAATGCATTGTTAGACTCTGCGCCAGTAATGAATTATGGAAAATGGCAGCGTAAACCAGAACCTCTTCCGCCGATCATAGATAAACCCCTCCCATCATCAGTTAAGGCACCCACCCTTGAATTAAAGCCACTACCAGATACACTGAAATATGTATTTCTTGGTAGTAAAAATACTCTTCCTGCCATAATTGCCTCTGACTTAGAGCCCGATCGGAAAGTAGACTAGTTAGTCTTCTCCGGGAGCATAAGACTGCAATAGGGTGGATATAGCAGATTCGAAAGGAATTAGTCCTGCTGATTGTATGCACCACATCTATCTAGAAGATGGTGCCAAAACTTCAAGAGAAATGCAGAGACGTTTAAATCCTAATATGAAGGAAGTTGTTAGCACCGAGGTGCTCAAGTTATTAGATGCATGTATCATATATACCCCGTATCTGACAGTTAATGGGTCAGTCATGTCCAGGTTGTCCCAAAGAAGTCTGGGATTACGGTAGTTGCGAATGAGAATAATGAATTGATCCCTACCGGTGTTACTACCAGGTGGAGAGTTTGTATAGACTATCGTAAGATGAATTCAGCAACTAGGAAATACCACTTTCCTCTACCATTCATTGACCAGATGGTAGAAAGATTAGCTGGCCACAACCATTATTGTTTCCTAGATGGATATTCTGGTTATATCCAAATCCCTATAGCACCGAAGGACCAAGAGAAGACAACCTTCACATGTCCATTTGGTATAATTTTGCTTACAGGCGTATGCCTTTTGGTTTGTGCAATGCACCCGCAACATTCCAACGTTGCATGCTAAGTATCTTTTCGGACATGGTTGAGCGATTTCTCGAGGTCTTTATGGACGATTTTTCGGTTTTTGGATCCTCTTTCGATGAATGTTTGCACCACCTTACATTTGTTCTAGAACATTGTAAAGAAAAGAATTTAGTCCTTAATTGGGAAAAGTGTCATTTTATGGTTAATCTGGAATAGTGTTAGGACATGTGGTGTCCTCTAAGGGAATAGAAGTTGATAAAGCCAAGGTTGACCTAATTTCAAAATTAAGATTACCTAAGAATGTAACAGATGTTAGATATTTCCTTGTCCATGCTGGATTTTACATTTGTTTCATCAAAGACTTTAGCAAGATTGCATTACCTCTATCAAACTTACTTGATAAAGATACCGAATTTGTATTTAGTGGAGCCTGTGTCCAAGCTGTTGAGAAGCTTAAATTATTATTGACTTTTGCCCATATCATCCAACCACTCGATTGGAACCTCCCATTTGAACTCATGTGTGATGCGTCCGATTATGCGGTTGGTGTTTTCCTTGGCCAACAACGTGATAAAGTACCTAGTGTAATTTATTATGCGAGTAGGACCCTAAACGATACCTAGTTGAACTACATAACCACTAAGAAAGAAATGTTAGCCATCGTTTTTGCTTTGGAGAAATTTAGATCATATCTCCTAGGGTCTAAGGTCATAGTTTATTCTGATCATGCCGCACTCAAATATCTCCTTTCAAAGAAGGAATCAAAACCTTGGTTGATTAGATGGGTATTGCTTTTTCAAGAATTTACTCTAGATAGTCATGATAAGAAAGGGTCTGAAAATATAGTAGCTGACCATTTATCATGTATCCTTGATGAGACTAGAGATGATGAGAAACCGATCCATGACACGTTCCCTGATGAACAATTATTTTACGTCTCTTTGTTACCATGGTTCGCTGACATTGTCAATTATTTGGTAACTGGTAAAATGCCCGACCATTGGTCTAAACATGATATAGCTAAATTATTGTCTGAGGTTAAATACTTTGTCTGGGATGATCCGTACTTATTCAAATACTTCCCTGATCAGATCATCCGTCGTTGTATACCTGACAACGAAATCTCCAGTGTTTTGACTTTTTGTCATTCTGGAGCTTGTGGGGGTCACTTTAGTTCTAAGAAAACAGCTGCGAAGGTTTTGCAATCCGGTCTTTATTGGCCAACTCTGTTTAATGACTCCCACTTATTTTTTCAAATTGGTGATAGATGTCAAAAGTTAGGGAAGTTGACCCGACGTAATATGATGCCACTTAGTCATATACTAATAATAAAAATATTTGATGTGTGGGGTATATATTTTATGGGTACTTTTGTTAATTCCTATGCAAACTTTTACTTGTTATTAGCTGTTGACTCTGTGTCTAAGTGGGTTGAAGCAATAGCTACCAAGATAAACGATCCTCACGTTGTGATCAAGTTTGTTAGAGACAATATTTTCTCTCGATTTGGTATGCCTAGAGCAATCATTAGTGATGGAGGTTCCCATTTTTGTAATCGGTATTTTGAGACACTCATGAAGAAATACTCCATTACCCATAAGGTTTCTATACCTTACCACCCACAAACTTGTGGACAAGTTGAAGTGTCTAATAGGCATATTAAACAAATTTTAGAAAAGACCGTAAACCCTACCCGAAAGGATTGGTCTTTGCGCTTAGTAGAATCTTTGTGGGAGTACCGAACAACTTTTAATACTCCACTTGGGATGTCTCCGTATTGACTTGTCTTCGGTAAAGCCTGCCACTTTCCTGTAAAATTAGAACATCGAGCTTATTGGTCCATTAAACAGCTAAACTTTGACCTATCTACTGCTGGTGATCACCGTAGACTGCAACTCAATGAGTTGGAAGAAATTCGTAATGATGCTTACCAGAGTGCGAAAATTTACAAGGAGAAAACTAAGGTTTTTCATGATAAATCGATTATTCGAAAGATACTTGATCCAGGTCAAAAGGTTCTCCTTTACAATTCTCGTTTACACCTTTTTTCCTGGTAAGTTAAGATCTCGGTGGTCTGGACCATACTTTGTCAAAATTGTTTTTACTCATGGTGCAGTTGAAGTTGAAAATCCTAAGAACGGAGAAACTTTCAAGGTTAACGGTCAACGGTTGAAACCGTTTTTGTAGTTACCCAATGATGCAATAGAAGAATCAGAGTTGCAGGATCATATATATCAGGATTAATGATGTCATGTATCGATGTCTGGCTAAAGACACTAAACTTAGCGCTCTATAGGAGGCAACCCACACTCTTGTTGTACAATAGTGGAATTTTGTTTTTATTTTTTTATTTTTTCTATTGTTCCCTATGGAAGGATTGCTACGCTTCATCCAGGTACTATCTTTTTGAATTCTCTCTTTACTGATTCCTCATGATTTTTTGTATCGTGCTTTCATTAGAAATATTGAGGACAATGTTAGCGGTCAACTTTTTGGTGTTTCCTTGCATATTATGACCAGCTGTTGAGCGGGTCTATTGTATTTTCTTGCATTTTATGACCAACTGTTGAGCGGGTCTATTGTTGGGCATTTTCTTCAAAAAATAATAATATATATATGATCAGCTGTTGAGCGGGTCTAAAATAAAAAATAATTGAACGACATGATCAGCTGTTGAGCGGATCTTTCTGATTTTCTGTATAGCTGTTTAGCAGACATTTCTCAACCATTGTTTAGTGGTTCGTCTAGCTGTTTAGCAGATATTTCTGTACCACTGTTTAGTGGTTCATCTCGCTGTTTAGCAAACATCTCTATATCTAGTTGTGTAGCGGATAAATTTTCATTATGGTTTTGCTCGGGACTAGCAAAATGTAAGTGTGGGGGAATTTGATAAGCACGTAAGTGCGACACATATTCACCCATAATTACATTAGCTAGGACTCATTTTATTGCTAATAAACTTGTTTTAAGTCTTTTTAAGGAAATAAACTCTAGTGGAGAAAGTTGCTCGAAAAGTGGTTTTTAGACCTCGGAAAAGTACTAAAGGCACATCAACTTTGGATAAGGGCACCCCCAGAAATGTCCCAGAAGAGTTGATAAAGGCACCCCATGAGTTTTTCACTATTTACAGCCCAAAATTATTCTGGCGGGAAAACTGGTTTTTAAAGGCAGCAGATTAGGGTTCGTGATTTGGACAAGTTTTAATGAGACTAAAGCTCTGAAATTAAATGGGTTTGCTCTAATTGACTTAACCGAGGTGGTAATGGTCTTTGTTTCGACCAGAATTGGCTAGATAATCGGGATATTATGAAAACGGAGTTCTCAGTTTTGGCGGGAAAATTTTGTTCTTCATGGCAGAAATTAGGGTTCGATAATTGAAGCTGTTATAATGAGATTAAAAGGCTTAAATCAATTGGGTTTGTTCCAATGGTCTAAACAGGGATGTTAATGGTTTTTATTTCGGTTAAAATTGGCTGGAATCCTGAATTTGAAGAAAATGGTATTCTCGGGCTTACTCTTCTCCAGGAAATTTTATTCGGACATGTGAAAAATTTGGGTGAGATTCAAGCGTGAGATTTGGAGTAGTACCAGCCTGTTTCGATGAATCAGGTTTGGTAAGTGACTTGGATTCGAGTAATGAGGAATGTTACGTGGATTGAAACAAAATAGGGAAATTCTCAGCAAAACAAAGTTTGGAGTATGCTCGGGAAGGATTGGCGTGTGTTCTAAGCATGTTTAGAACACTATGAGACGTGTACATGATCATAAGACGTGTGAAAGAGATAAAATGGGAAGCAAATCCGGTAACATGGTAGGAAAGGAAAAAAATATCTCGGGAAATATTCTCTCTTTACTATGAAGATTATCAGCAGTTAACACGAAAGATTTGAGACCCGTCGAGTATATAAAGGGAGTTGGGTGAATAAAAGGGAAATACAGAGAGGCTGAAGGAAATTAGAGAGATAGAATCGAGAGAACACCAAAGTTTCGGAAAGCTTACCTGCTGCTGCAAACCAAGAGCACGAAGAACAACACCTACCAGAAAAGGTCGCAGAAGATATCGTTATACAACCATAGCAGTTGTGTATGTTCTACAGTTCAGATGCGAAAGACTTTTAGCAGCTGTATTCTACTTGGTAGCTGAGACTTTTAGCAACCAGAAATCATTGTAAGCTAGTATTTTAATTACTTTTTGAATACAATGAATAATACATATTTCTCCATTTTCCGATTCATGAGTAGCTAAGTTACATTTCTAGGGTTTTGGAAGAAACTATTTTCTATGAGTAATTCTTAGTAATTAATGTTCTTTGACATATTTACTCCATTGTTGTGCTTTTAAATTATTAAAAATTTCCCTTCTTTACATGCTTCATGATAATTGTTTTGGGTAGTTCATCTATCGATCTTTTATAAGCGAAGGAAAATTAGGCTTTAGAATGGTTTTCCCTGTTTCTTATCCCCACTTTTCCTAGTCCCATCCCCTTCACAATTTCTAAAGTCAATTCATTTTTCATTTCTGATTTTTCCTATGTACCACCTATAAAAGTCAAATGGATTCTGACTATAACTGTTACCAGGTTCAGTTGTCTTCTTCTTCACTAACCTCTCTTTTTCATTAAACAAAACCAAAAACTATCAAATGAGAAACCCAAGAATTATATTGATCAAGGATTAATCTATAAATTATTTATTTTCATATAGGTGTTAAACTGACTTTTTTTCTTCTTCAAAGCATTCAATTGATAAATGATATGATCTTTCTAGCTAATGACTGATATATTATCCTTAAATTAAAATATATATTGAAATTACTTTTTTCTTTTTGATAATCATTCAAAATAATTTAATTCATTGATATGAGGTCTTGGTTTCGACCTTTTAGAATCTTCAACTTAATTACACTGAAATCTTAAGATTTTAACAACTTATTCTCTACAACTTGGACTAGTGGTATTGATTTGGATATATTAAGATTGATAGATATAAGAAGAGATTAAGATCATGATTAACATCTTTTAAAACCTAACTAATTATTACATTAGAAAAATGCACATTTTTGATTAAGCATAAGAATATGCATGGAACATTAACGAATTTCTAGCTTGCAAAAATCAAAAACATAAAGATTAGAAAAACAAACCAGATTTTATTTTAACATAGGTTAACAAACTAGGTATTGGTCGGTGGTGGGATAGAGATGGAAACGTGATTGGAAACCTAGGATTTTTGTTTTTTTAGTTGTTAGGTAGTTTTCTTGTTGGGCGTAAATAAAAAGTCAAAAAATGGTATTTAGGACATATGAGAATTTATACAGGTGGTACTTAGAATAACTGGGGATAAGAATTAAGAGGGATGGGAAATAAGAAAAATAGGGATGGGAAATAGGAAAAACCTTTAGAATAGTGACGAAAGTCAATAAAAGAGCTTGTAATGTTATATCTTCCAAAGCATGAGATTGGGTTCGAATTGTTATAAGTAAATTAGGAGTAATTTTTCAAAGAAATTATTATTGAGTTTACAAATATTAGAAGTAGTGGAATCCAAAACCCTAGATTCATCTCTCCTTGGTTAAAAACAATCAAATTTAATTAGTTTATCTTAGTGTTTTCTTTTAATAATCAAAAACCAAATCTTCAAAAAAGTCCGAGCAACAAATCCACTCTTACCACTTGTAAAAACTACATCAATTAAGTTTTGTCTATACTGGGTTTCCGAACGAAAAAGTTGAGTGTATTTAGTATCCTTGCGTCTTGATAGTGCACTATTATCGTAATATATGGGGACTCCTTGGGCACTCTAACACCAGAAAATATCATGGTCGTTACTCGCTTAGTGACAAATGAGCAGGATCATCTACTCGAATGCTACTTCCTTAGACAATTGTTACTACTGGGGTAGCAACACCAAAAGGAAAGAGCCTTGCCACGGTTAAGGAAGGTCCCAAAAGGGTAGGTTAGTTACTAAAGCAACAACGTAATACAAATGAGATTTAGGGGGAAAATTGCTATTCTATGGAGAGAAATCGAAGAAATACTTATGTATTCATGGCTACGTAAAGCACACCAAGAGCGCCCACAAGCGCCATTAATATTTTGATGATATTAGATACTGGGTCACAAGATACATACAATTTTCTGAACAAGGCAACAATAGTTACTAAATACATACAGTTATACAAATAAGGCAACATTTACAGTTTCTGTTTTTTATTTTTGTTATTATTATTTTGTGGATCCCAAGACAGTTTCTATGTCAATTATTTTTTTATTTTATATGATTCATATATGAAAAATATTTTCAAAACTAAGTTAATCTTACCATAAAATAAATATATTTGTTAGAACACTGCTCGGTCGAACTCACAAGCGTTCCTATCTCAAGCTTGTTTGTCAAGTTTAGGTGATCAAAACTATAAGTCTTGATTTCTAGTCTACTTATACCTATGTCAAGGACTAGGATAGAATGTGTAGTTGATCTTTATACTTCACGAAGTTCATCGATTGAAGACGAAGATCTACTGAGGAGATCTTGGAGAAACTTCATCAACAAAAGGTATGTGAAGACTAAAACTTATATGTCACTCAGAAGACTATTATATATTATCTCCTAATGAGACTAAGTTGTATAGTTATATAGACTTTTATATATATACATTTGATATTTCGAGCTGAGTTTAACTCGGTTATCTATTTCTAGAAATATATGTTGGAAGCTTTTTGCTTTAGCTACGTTCATCATTATTCTTGACAAGTTTAGTTGGAAACAATTTATTTGTTGGAAACTAAATAATAAGTCAAAAGATGATCATGTGAAAATTTCCTTAAAACATATTACATGATCTGTGTGAGACAATCATTTGATGTCGACTCGGAATGTTTCGTATTGATCATTCTATCACTTGAAAATTACTTATAAGCTAATAGTTTGTGTGAGACAGCTATTTTATCATCTTCTAAGGATGTTTCAATGATTTAATTGGGAGTTTCGATCAATTAACCATTGTCTGGATACAACACAGTATGCAAACTGTTGTGGTACGATTCAGGTCCGGAAACCTTGTTTGCATACCAGTATGCAAACGGTTTTAACTATTAAAGTCCGGCAACCAAGTTTGCATACCAGTTTGCAAACGGTTCTACCTGAGTTAAGGTCCGGGACGATAGTATGCATACCGGTTTGCAAACTGCTGGACAAGACCAAAGTCTGGAACTATAGTTTGCGTACCCGTTTGCAAACTTTGTTGGTTAAGTTCTAAAATCGTTTAAGTATTTTTTTCATACTCATGAACAAATAAAATTATAAATTAAGGAATGCAATCTTTGCAAACCGTGGCTTAATGTTCATGAATTGATTTCGGTATAAATACTTTGTACGATTACGAATTAATCTGATTTTGCTTCACTTGTTTCTTATATATACTTCTATGAGATATATACAATTAAACAACTCTATGAGTAACATAATTAGATTAATTTGATGTTTGATTGATCATCATATTTTATCTAGTGTGGTTAAAACAAAAGTGTTCATATGACTAACTTTGGTTAACTATTGTTGAGCCAACTCAATATACACGTTTAGGTACGGTTACTTATATCTAAATGAAGGTATACCATCTAACGGAGGAGAGATATTGCTTTGGGTTTTAAGCAAACTTAGCTTGAATCTTAAATCAAGATTTCATTTAACAGTGAATATTGAATGCTTTGTTACTATGCTATCTTAGCTTTGATTGAAAGCAAACCCTGATTTGAAAGACTATATAAGGGAGAACTCTAGTAACTGGAAAACCTAATACCGACACTTTCATGTGTCCTAGTTGCGACTAGAGTGGATATTCTTTTACCTAGGTTTTCCAAAACTATTATAGGTTAATGACTTGAGACTTCATTTGGGATTCGTGAAGCCAGACCCAACTATATTCTCTATAGTTGCGTGTTCTGAACTTACTTGTTCTATCGTATTGAGTACTATCTTCTCTAATATTTCTCGAGATTTATCTCCGATAGGTAAGATATAGAATGTAATCACAAAGCTCTTTGTGTCATTCTTTGTGATTCCACAATAACTTCTTCTACTACCATATAATTAAGTTATTATGAGGTGATTGATATTTCTAGGCTGTTCTTCGGGAATATAAGACCGAATTATCAATTGGTTTTTGTTCACCTTGATTTATCAAAAGACAGAACAAAACTTCATAGGTACTTCTGTTGGAGACAGATTTATCTATCAGAATAAACTTTTCTGTGGGAGATATATTTGTTTATAAGTCTTCAACTTTGAGTCGTAGCAACTCTTAGTGTGGGGGAGATCAGCTAAGGGAATCAAGTGCGTAGAGTCATGCTGGGATTCAGAGGCGTAAGAAACGCGACTGTACCTTAATCGGTGTGAGACTTGGTTAGGGTTCAACTACATTCCAGTCTGAAGTTAACTTGTAGTAGGCTAGTGTTTGTAGCGGCTTAATACAGTGTGGTGTTCGAATCTGGACTAGGTCCCGGGGTTTTTCTGCATTTGCGGTTTCCTCGTTAACAAAACTTCTGATGTCTGTGTTATTTCTTTTTGAATTATATTTGTTTATACAATTGAAATATCACAGGTTGTGCGTAGTTCAATTAATTGGTAAATCCAACCTTTAGTTGTTGATATAAATTGATTGACACTTGAACATTGGTCTTTGGTACCGTTCAAGTTATTCTCATACCAATCAGTTCACAGATTCATTCCTGTTGATTTGCTGATTGATTTGAGAAAGAGATATAACTCTTAGATATATTTCCTTGATTGAGTCTAACTGTCTAGCTGATTTCCTTGGAATTATATTGGAGTTACTCCATAAAGATTGCCGAACGAAATATTGGGTGTGGTTATTATACCTCCGCTTTAAAATTATATATAGATACATTATCGAGTCTTACCATGATTTATTTTTGAAAATATTTTTTATAATGCTTATATATTGTTACAACTATTAATTTATAATTGATTTTTTTTTTTGATAATGTTGATTATTATATGTAAAATTAGGTTGTTTGATCATTTACCATTATTGGATGAAGAAGATAAATAAAACATGAGCACTGGTTACACTACCTTCTCTTATTTGGATGAGTTGCAACTTAGTTTAGACTTTTAATTTTCATAAGTCTGTCCTAAAAAATTAGCTCAATTATCATTCATCCTATAAATAAATGATGTGATGCGGTATGGTATGGTATAATCTCCCGTCAATGTTCATTTCTCCAAAAAAAAAAGTAAAAGTACCAAATATTTTTTTACACATATATTAATTATGGTTTGATTTTAGTATATTATATTTGTCGGAGCTAGGTATTCAAATCCAACCACTCATTTGTCAACGAACATTATGAAAAAGGGCATATCATAGTTTAAATCGAATACACATGTCTTTCTGAGATTTTAGGGTAGTTTTTTTTACATGTTTTTAATTTATTTATTTTTTCTATTTAACAATGTTTCTATAGTTTTTTTTTTTTTTGGGTTAATTTGCGTTACCTCCCCTAGCCAAGATCATAATTAGCGTTACCTCCCCTACAAAAATTAAATTAGTGAAACCTCCCTCGTTACATTTTCCGTCCAAAACTGGTTATCCTAGTCAGCAGTTTTGTACACGTGGACAAGTTTTTACACTTGGACTTTGACTTTCCCAGAATACCTCCCCTGGCCAAGATCATAATTAGCGTTACCTCCCCTACCGGTTTTTACACGTGGGAAAGTCAAAGTCCACGTGTAAGAACTGGTCCACGTGTACAAAGCTGCTGACTGGGATAACCAGCTTTGGACGGAAAATGTAACGAGGGGAGGTTTCACTAATTTAATTTATGTAGGGGAGGTAACGCTAATTATGATCTTGGTCAGGGGAGGTAACGCAAATTATCCCTTTTTTTTTATGCATTGATATTGTTGTCGTTGATAATGAGTATTAACGACTTAGGTATGTATGAACACATATGCAAAGTGAGTGCACGTGCAGCAATGGGAAGCACGCAGGTGAAGGAAGGAATCGTTTTTTTTTTGTGGACCTCGGAAGCTCGCGGCCGTTGGATCGGCATATCGAGAGGTCAGAGCCGTCAGATTGATTCTGAGTGAAATTAGGATCTCCAATAGATTCCCGCGTGTTCTATTGATGACAGCCATTATATGCTAGTGGTCCCTAAGTAAATATAAGTAACTCAGGGGACTTAGCAGGGGGCTGGCCGATAACAAATTACTTTGGGGATCAAAAACACTACTGAGGGAATTCTTAAAAGAAATTGTTGGAAAGAGTAGAGAAATCTTAGATTCATAATGTCTTACGAATGTATGATAAAATCTAATCCTGTTTTCTTTGTAATCATCAAAGTCTTCATTCTATTAATCTAAAGTACTAATCAATTCTATATTTTTATTATTTAAGATGATTCTGATGTTGTGTTTATTGAAAAGTTGATCGTGAAAAATCCAACTTTAATTAACCTAGAAGATGACTTTTACGAGGTAAATCTTTCTTTAGGGCTTTGATTTTTCTTGGATATTTATTTTCTAATTGACGTAATATGAAAAATGCATATTAATTTTCTAATAGCAGAAATTTTGACATGTAATAGCAGAAATTTTGTTTGATGACCAAGGTTTACTAGAGAATGTGATATCCCAATTTTTTTTTTTTTTTTTTTTAATACAAATATGGTTTATATTGATGATTAAGAAGCATAGAAACCTGCTTGAATACATTCTTCAATCCTTATTGGGAAGGAGTTGAAAGAAATCAAATGTTGTATTCTATGACCGATCCCTTAAACATGGATATCTACTAGGATCGATCCTAAGAATACCTAATATGACTACCCCTTACCAAGGAGTACTCTAGGACTAGTCCCAGGGAACTCTATTAGGACCAATTCCATGGATCCCTAGAAATACCAATCCTTTGGTTAACCAACTAAAATGTTTTTTAATTTGGCTATTATCTTAGGGTTTGCATAGCTTTAGGAAATATGGTTTAGTTAATATGGAAAGTTCATAATATGTCGCCATAATATTTTGAACATGTGTTAAACTCTTATTACTTAGTGTACAATTATTATTCTTGATACTCAATGTGATATCCCGTACCGAAATATTCTAAATAACTTTTTGATATTTGGAATTAACATGCTTTTCATATCCTAGTAGATAAACTTATCTCTGGTAGCTATAATACACTTGTACATTGATTAGTATGTGGTTTGATCTTTATATATTGTTTCGGATTCTAACTTAAGCTATATACCAAGTGTACATCTTGTTTAAGTAATATCCTTAACAATGCTTATTTACACAAGGTGTGTCTTGCATAGGTTGATATCGAAAATATTGTGCTGTACTTGGTACCCTCGTGGTTTGATCCTATATATTATGGGGTAACTGGTATCAGGGCAGTCAAACACGATAAGATCCAACCTATAAGACAATAATTAAAACCAATTTGTTGGTAAATCCTAAACGGAGCTCATCTAACGTATTAAAAGTTTATGGCATACTCAGTCCACAAATTACTCGAAAAATGGCAAGTTTGTTTTCAATTCCTTTTCAACGGTTTAACACTGATACTAGTTCATTCAACAAACAATGTCAAGCAAGTATTAACCCAACTGTGTTAATCAAAAAATAGTTACTTGTGATGCACACTTCAGATTCGAAAGACACTGATGAAATTGATATTTTCATTGGTTATATTATTACTGAAAATCATAATCTAAGAAATAGCATCAATCTGATACCATTAGAGATTCATAGACAAAAACCATATCTCATGGGTAATCCTTGATTTAAGAGAAACTTGAATATCATTTACAAAATAATAAGGTGATGAAATTCGTATATATATGAAAATCAAGCTCAAGAAGAATATTTAATTAAAGCTTCAACTTATTGAAACCGAATCTAGGTTATCTAATGTTCTCTTCATGAAACTTGAAGAAAAGTTAGCTAACTTAACAGTTAGATCTAAAGCTAACTTGGAAGCTTCCCGTGCTAAAGATCATTCTGCTAACACTAAACATCTGATATTAAATAGTCACACTATTTGTAATAATAATAAAAAAACTGTTTCAGGACATAAGTCATCAACTTTTTCTAAGAATCGTTAAGCAGTATTTAACAAATAATTCTTGTGTTGTGTTTATTGTAGCAAAAAGGGTTTTTGTTCCAAAAGGTGTAAAAATCTGTTTAAGAACAAACAAACTAATGAATTCAGTTCATTTGTCTTTGTTATTTACAGTGTGTCAAGTTCTACCGGTTTTAAGAAATAATATCATCATATGTAGTCATCAAGATCTAAAAAAAAAGATGTTTCCAAATAATCTTGCATATATGACTAATTAGACTTAACGATCAAAGTATATAAAAGGAAGAAGGATTCAATCTCTTAATTATTCCTCTAAACATCAAATGATGAGAAGTTATCATAGAAATTGTTAGAGCATTGCTCGGTTGAACCCACCAAATATTGGTATGTTAAGTTTGGTTGTCATATTTTGGATCCAAAACTCGAGGCATTAGATTACTAGATTCAACTTCGTGTTAGACTAGGAGCATAAATGTTGAGACAAACTCATGTTACTCTGAAGAACATAAAGACATATCGACATCAAGAAACATCTCATCCTTCTGTTCGAGGTTAGTAATGTAGAGTTGACTTGTTTCCATTTTTATTTACGTTGGTTTCAAATCATTTATGATCAAAGTATCAACGAAGGATATACTAGTTGTTTCATACAACTTTGATATATTGTATTACGAAGCATAACGTTTATCTTTTAACTTCGTATATATGCATCATTACACCATATTTTTAATTCGTTGCTAGTTAGAGTGTTGAACTTTGAGTTGATTCTGTGGCTTCATCCACGTGAGTTTAAGGAAGTAAACTTGCAAAACTTGTTTCGTAATCGAAAGGAATCAAATGATCTATTCTAGGACCGATCCTTTAAACAAGGATATTTACTAGGACCGATCCCTTGTTCAAAGGATCTCTACTAAGATCGGTCCCATAGGTCTCTAACATGACCAATTCCTTAACAAGGATCTTTTGTAAGACCGATTTGTAATAGCAATTATATTTCTGGCTTCTGTATACACTTTAGGGTTTACATAGGTTTCGGAATATGAGTTGGTATTTAAGGAAGTTCACAATGTCGACATTATGCGTATTTGAACATATGCTAAAATCTTATATATTTATTGTTCAAATATATTCCTTGATCCTCAAGGTGAGATCCCAAACCGAAATATTGTATAATATCTTTTTGATATTCAGAATTTATATGTATTTAATTTCCCAGTAATTAAACATATCTCTAGAGAATATATTAGTAAAGTATACTTGTATGATAGTTAATATTGAGTTGTCATCCATAAGAAATTTCGGTATATATATTAGTTGGATTGCAGTAGGAATTAGACAAAACCTAAAATTGGTATTTATTGCATACCTTTTGATATTCTCGTTTATGGAAATTCCTTGGTATCTGAACTATCTTGATCTATTTATAATGAAGTTTTTTGTTCTTACAAACTTATCCCAGAACATACGCACTTCATTTTATATTCAATGTGGGAATCCAATTAGCAGTATTATTCGTAATGGTCATTTGGAGATGGGAGTTTCCTAATTAGGTGAAATCTCTTACTTCCATTTATTGAAGACTTTTGTGGGATCAAGAAGTGTCTAGAAGTATCGTTGGTGAGAAACTAGAATTGTATTGTTATTTTAGTTTCTGATTATTAATTTGATTGACTAATGGCAGTTGAACCTTGATAACCACTAGTTTGTTTATTATGTGATCCTTCCATTCTGATATATAAATTCACTCGAACTAGATCAGGGATCGACAAAGTTTGGATATGATTTTCTAGATATGAAGATGGACTTGTGATCATCTATTCTTAACAGACTCTGTTTTGCGCGTGATCGATCACAAGGGAATCAAGTTATTTGTGCATGTACATTTAAGAACGAAGATTTGTAGACATGAAGATTTTCTGATTGGTATTCTAATCTTTATGATTATATTTCGTGCACACTCGATTGACTGGGATCCGACAAGCTTGTTTATCTTGATAGACACCATATAACTTGTTGTAGAGATTGGTGATTAATCACTTGGTAGTTCTGTATAAGGAACCGAATTTGATAGATTGTAAACTAAGATTTAATTATCTCGACATTCTAGATCTTGGTTGGTCTGAACCGATACAAAGGAGGTTAAACTTTTAAATGGAAGAGCCATTGTATAACTCAACAAACATCTCTGATTAAGTTCTTGAGATTGATAAAGCAGTATTCGAAAAGGATTATCCCTTTACTATTTCACAATAAGATCCAAAGTATTTGAGTGCTAGATTCTTCACAGCGGGTGAAACGACTTAAGATAGTGGACTCTATCTTAGGCAAACACGAAAGATATAATAATATGTATTTGGTGCGATCTAACCTATAAGACAATAAAAGCAGGTTCACATGAATCGAGGTCAGTTAACGTATCGCCAAAATTTGATGGTACCAACTATCTACGATGAAAGTATGCTATGAAATATATTCTTCAATCATACTATTTTAATACTTGGGATTAGTCGTTGATGGATACGAACATCCAAAAGTGGCAAATTTTGAAACTGAGTTTAAAAGCTTAGCTTCGTACTCTACTAATGAAAATACTCTCGCCAAGCAGAATTCATATGGCATAAGTGCTATTATACACCTGTAGAAGCGAGATCTTCAAACATCATGTTTATACATGTGAACCTCTAAAGCAGCATGGGATAATCTTAAGATTGTGTTTGAAGGTAACTCTTCAGAAAAGGAAGCTAGACTTCAAACTCTCGCTTATGTTGGGAAAACTTTCGTATGGATGATAACGATATGTTTGAGGAATTTCACTTCAAACTATCTGAGATTGTGAATGCATCTTTCTTGCTGGGTAAAACTATTTCTGAAAAAGACATAGTATTCAAGATTCTCATATCGTTACCATCAAGATACGATTCTAAGAAACATGACATCATTGAAGCCAAAGATCTTTCATCCTTATCAAGAAGTACACTTGTTGAGAAACCAAATATATTTGATCATGAGTTTTTGTCTAACAGAGAAAAAGACACATGCATGACATTCAAAGACATTTCAAGTTCATTGACTTCAAGTCCTGAAAATTACAACGATAAAGCG
Source organism: Papaver armeniacum (assembly GCA_023531295.1). Taxonomy (NCBI): domain Eukaryota; kingdom Viridiplantae; phylum Streptophyta; class Magnoliopsida; order Ranunculales; family Papaveraceae; genus Papaver; species Papaver armeniacum. The sequence continues at coordinate 709,599 of JAJJWW010001306.1, forward strand.
GATCTAGATGATGAAAAGGAAGATGAATTAAATCATCATTTATCTCTCCTTACTCAGTAATTTAACAACTTGTCACTAAAAAGGAGGATACATGGAATGATGATATTCCTCAATGCTACAAGTTTCCGGGCTTTTGGTCATCTCCAGACTGTCCTAATAAGGATACGTTGGAAGAAAAATGCATATATTGCAACTCTTGACTATTTTCCTGACGAGAACGATCAAAATTGTAAGACAGAATATTATGCCACCATTGCTGAAAACTAGAATCATGATACATGGTCAACATTAGATACACAGAATGAGTTCAACTCTGAAATCTTTTGCCAAGATAGAAAGATTCAGTTCTTGAAATCTGAATTTGAACGGATAAAATCTTTACTCAATCAAATAAGTTTAAGCTATCTAAGCGACAAGAAAGAATTGAATAAGAGACTTGAAAAATCCGAACTTTCTCTCAACTCTGGAAAGAAGCGTGTGTCTAAACTTAACAATAATGTTGATAGTTGTCATGATGAAATTTGGAAACTAAAACTAGTAAATTCCAATTTGGGGAATACGTATGACTACACATGTTTCTCACATGTCAGAGAGTTACTCAAGAAAAAAAGGTAGACTATATTCCTATAACTCATTCCACCATTCCATCATTAGCAAGGATTTATTCCTCGACTGTGATTGCATCTTGTTTTTTTCCATGTAAACAATGGCCCCATGGAAGATATATTATGTATATTTGACAAAGTCACAAAGTCAAAATTGTTGATGTGGAATATCTTTACGTCTGATAAATGGTGGGCCAGCCATATAACCTGCTTTTATACCTTTTTTTCTTTCTCCGATCACATTTTCTTTATCAACTATTTTATAGACAAATCAATTCCCTTATTGATAAACCAAAGACACCCATTCCTCCTAGTTCCTTATCAGAAGTTCTGGCCTTGGCAAACACTTATCACCATATTATCTGAATTAATCCACTCAGTATCTTTAACTACTTGGTAATCAGTAGATTTAACGGAGGATATTCCTCAAGCATCCTATCATATACACGAACAATGCCACTATGAGCAAAACCTCCATCGGGACTTGCTCTAATGGCAGTACAATTACTTGTTGCTTGGTCCCTAACTGAATGCGTTTATTTTAGCCAATTACAATCAAATTTGGAAAACTTTGCAGCTTTGACATGATCAAGTATACCATAATATTTGCCCACTAATTATGAGACTCCGCTTAAAAAAGATTTGCCGCAGCCTTCGCATAATCAATGACAGTCGAACCCTGCCAAAGGTAGAAAGCTGGTTCCATCCCTGCTATTATGAATGATTGTCAACCGTTATTCATGGATTGAAGCACTTAACAAAGAAATTTGCTCAACTCTCTACTAAACCAGTGGCGCATACAACTATACAAGCACTTCAAATAACAAGATCCAACAGAAGTTACAGAAGAGACAAGCCAGACATTAAATATACATGAAAAGTTGGTCTAAGTTAGTTTTTGCAATTTTGACCTCCCTCGTTTGCATCTGAAAATTTGGTTTCTGTAGTACTGTTGGTGGAGTGTTGAATTTGTGGAGCGGTCGAAGTTTTTTGAGTCTCACTGGGAGATGAAGCTGGATTTGAGGTGCACGCACAATCTGCTTCAGGCGAAGTAAGAGAAGATGCAGCCTTGGTTAACGGGTTTTCTTCAGTGTCACCACCTCCATCATGGGTCACTTTCTCCTTCCCGCTACCACCTCTTTCTGAATGGGCAGCCATTAAAGTAGACGGGGTTGTATGTGACGCAACTGATGAACCACCTCCTTTCTTCATCTTTAACTGCAGTTTATGTAACAGAAATTCATTTCCTCACTATGTTAATCTTGTGTTCTAAAGTATGTCTTACATGTCTTAATGGTTCACTTCACGGTCAAAACTGAAACTGGGTTGATATTAGAGGGGGGAAAAGAAATTCATATATCATTCTAAATAATTCTAGCATAAATGTTATCAACTAGCTTGAATTTTAGAGAACAGTGATAGACCATGTACCTTTGCATTTTCTTCACAATGCTTTACCACCGCTAAAATGTTAGTGTAACTACCATGCACCAGCGTGTACGCCCACAAAAGTAACTTCCTGGGGATGCTCAGATCAATTACATCAACTCCATCTGTCCCAGGTTTAAATGGTTCATCTGGTGCTAAGAGTGATGATAAAACGGTGTATAGGTTGATAGCCGGAGGGAGAGTTCCACACGAACTCTCCTTGTAGAAGTTGTAAGCAGATCGAAGTAACGAATTAGCAGAATCAGTTAACTCCTCAGACACTTGCTTGATGACTATGCCCTTGATTTTGGATAACTCATGGCTCCACTTTGTTTCAAGATTCTTCAGATGTGCATGATCCTCAAAGGATGAAGCCCACAACTCATTCTCCTGGAGATCAACACAAAGTAGTGGGCGATTTTCCGAACCTAGGCCCAACAAATTAGAAGTCAGGGTCCCGCTCGAGACCTCAGAACGTGAAGACGTGATCATGGACAAGCTTAGAACAATGGAGCGGTACCACGCCACAGATGCATGTCTGCATACTTTAGCGCAATTACTATTTGACAATTTTGGATTCTTAAAACGCTTCCTGATTTTCTCATTTATTGCTTCAAGCGTATCTAACTTGCCATCTCTTTCCAATGACTGGATATACCGATGGAGATACCTGTGGCAAGAGATGAACCATCTTAAATAGATGTATTTGTATACAGCCTCAATAGAAGAGGAAATTAAATAGCATGATAAAAGAAGATGAGACCACCATGATCATCTAGCATATAAGGCTTGCATAAAGATATCAGTTTCGATCAAAGTACCCAATTCAAGATCGGGCATCGGGATCAAGCCAAATGCGTCATATTTCAGCACAGGATACATTACATACACATAAATTACAAGAGAAGTGGATCCGTGACTTACCCATAGAAGCTGCTCTCTGATAACTCTGGCCTCCTAATCTCGGGTAAACTGCTTATATCTGTCCATAAATTTCCTTGATCCATGAACAAGTTGAACAGTTTCTCAAGCCAATGCTCGGGAGAGCTGCTGACATCAGCAGAACCAAGGGTCTCAGCTTGTTGTATGGATGAAACTAGAGACTGAATGTATCTACCTAGAGCTACTGGAACAAGATCTTCAAGGCATAAGCTGAACTGCGAAGAAATATTGAATTGTTCAAGTAAGGCTCTCTATCCAGTCATGGATTAAGTAATAAATTGACAGTTCCAACTCATTTATTTACCCTCTTATCAGCACGAAGAGAAATGTAGGCCCGTTCGAGAGTAAAGATGTCACCACTCTCGTGTAGCAGTTTCAGATAGCATAGAATATACTTGCGAATACATGTAATAAATTTCCTAGAACTTTCTGGCAAGTTAACTTCTAGGGCTTTCTTGTTACCAGTTAGACCTGGAGTTTTGCGCCTGAAACTCACAGAAAGTACAGCAACATTAGACCTTATTGGTAGTACAGTGAAGAAAGTACTTTTGCAGCAATGTTATGTAAATCCCGACACATACGACGATGAACTAGAAATGAATATACATGGAAGGAAAGAAGTTTAAACCCAGAAACCTGAAAGGTCCCATCTACACGAAAGGGATAGTCCCCAAAATATAGAAAATTATTGAATTTTCTCGGAGAATAAAAGAAAAACTAGAGGAAATTTCATACCTTCCCTTTCTGACCATTCCATCTATCTCCCACATGTTAATTGTGAAGGAGGACCGTGATGACTTGAAACAAAAAGAAAGTTCATCCTTTGCCCTCTCTAAGTCCCCACTCTCACCCTTACGATACCATCCCTGAGCGAGTGTATATCTTGCCTTGTGAAAATGTTTGAGTTCCCCTTCGACACAAACTTCAATGGCTGAAAGACAATCACTGTAAAGCACGTGCCAGGCCTCATCCAACTGAACCACGTTTGTTAGACCCGCAGGTTTTGTTTCATTACTGTTTCCTTCAAAATTTGGACTACCAGAAACAGTTTGATCAATCAAATTCATTGCAGTCTCCTTTGTAGATTGATTAAATGAATATGCCGCAACAACCTGAAGATTGAGAACGTCATTTATTAACGAACTTCTGAGGAAGTCAATGCAGACTGCAGAGTGGATCAAATTAGAAAGAGAAAATTCATTGAGAACTAACCTTGAGAGCCTCCACATTGTGCTTACCACATGTATGTAGTAATTTCAAACGTGATGTGTGCATCCTGTAGAAAGGATCTACAGCAGATGGATTCAAATTGATAGCTTTTTCATAGTATGAAAATGCCTTCTCATATGGATACCCTAGCTTTACACAAAGCTTTCCCAGATAGAATGCATGAGACCAATCTGGCCTGCAGTTACGAAAGAAAGCCGAAGTATACTGACATTTTAACATCAAAGTTTGAATAAAGAAGATTCATGAAAAATAAAACCTGGATCATTTTAATGAAAGAGAACAAGGGTACATGAATTACTTGTGCGAGAAAGCTTTCTCAAAATGGTTCATCGCATTTTGACAGAATGTTATCCATGATTCATCCTTGGTGGGTAGAACGGATCGTTGATCATAAATTGGTACAACATTTTGAATACCATCATAGTAAACTAATGCCAACAACTCATGCATCTCGCTCTGAATCCAAGTAAATTTATCGGTAAGTTAATAAAAACTGAAAATTACAGAACATGACTAACTGAAATGAAGAAATAACTATTGAGCTGTCCCCAAACCTGTTGGATTGGTGTCTTAGATAGTGCCAAACTCATTAGTAAACATCGGCGGCTTCTCCTTCGACTAGTTTCAACTCTTTGAGGTAGAGAAGTGTTTTTCCTCCATCCCACAACATTTATGTGCTTACTTCCATCATTCAGCAACAGGTCCACCTCCTGATTGAGTGAAAGGAAAGAAAAATCTCGCTAAATGTGATTTGAAATGTTCAAAACAAGACCAATATCCAAAATATTACCAAAGGTTAAATGTTTTAATTTCTTTTACCTCATCATAAATATTAGCAAGTTTCTGCCAACTCTCGAAGCGCAGCGGATTGTACAACAAATCGTATTTGAATAGGTTTGCATTTTGTTCGATAAACTCTTCCCCTTCCTTGGTGAGCACAAAACCTGGCCATTTATCAGTTGCACTCATTTCTTCAGCCTGGGCTAGAATATAATACAAGTTGCCATAAACTTCGGCATACGGCTCAGAGCTGCAACATAATTTTAACTCGTTAAACACACAGGATTATTAAACAACTCATAAATAACAAATTTTGAGCATTTAAATGTCTCTTGAAATCTAAACTAATTAAATCAAGTCTCAAATTGATTATTAAACATTTTTCATTGAAGACCAACAATCAATAAATTTAAAGATCGATGATGGGGTCTTATAGTAAACAAAAAACAAGGAGGTATTGTAATAGGATAGAGTAAAAGGTTGCACCTTCCTCCTATAGATGTATTGCTTTGCTTGAGATTGACCCCCTTTGGAAATATTAATTCCATGACATGATCCAGAAATCCATCATAACCAGCCTCTTCAATGAGTTTTTCTTCACATAAATCAGGATTATCAAAGAAGTTGCTTAGTGAATTTTCTCGTAACATGTCTTCTGGAGGTTGTGGGAAGTGCTTCCGTATAGACCTTAATGCTTTTCGAACTTTCATCAAACCAGCTCTCTGCGGAAGATGAAACCATTAAGTTATCACAAATACAGGAGATTATTAACAACTACGGGAATCAATAAAGGGAGATCATAAGAGTAAACAAATGTGTGTAGAACTCACAGAGGAAGCCTTTGCATATGGCAATAAATAGTGGAAGACATCTGCACACTGTTCTTTAGTCTGATAATCACCACGACTAGTATTTTTGTGTATAGCTAAGTCATCTTCACTCATTGAATCAGGTGACTTAAGATCTAAACCATATAAGCAGAAAAAGCTCTGGTCCAGAGCTTCTTCTATTCTTAATTCAATTTCCTCACTTTCAACATCATCATCATGGTTTTTATCTTGCCCTTCAACTCCAATAGTTCCATGTTCTACTCCTTCATCCTTACTTGAATTAATGTGAGAAGAATCTCCTTCACAAGTCATTTCCTCTAGCTCTATCACTTCCTTATTGGTAGACATCTGTTTATCTTCTTCGACTTCAACTACACTGGTTAACGTACCCGCTGAAGTATTTAAAATCGACTCACTTATAGGTGTTTTCAGATGGTTATTCTCCGCAGGACTCTTTTGTGATTGAGTTTCCAATGCTTTATTGGTAGATTGCAAACTTGATTTCAGTTTCATATCTAAGGCCAAAAGATGTTTGATTGCTAGTTTAAGAAATGTTCCTTCCTCTCCTTCACTATCTTTACCAGCACAGCAAAGCCCATATTCAGCAAGCAATTCATGGACTGCCACAATAAGGTCAACCTGAAAAAGAAAAAAGAAAACAAAGCCAGAAAGAGAGTTTGATTAGTAAGTAACTCGAGGGTGCTTCTTTTAATGCACTATTCATTTAACAAGAATTTTATGGGGAGACCCCCACATGCATATAGAGCTAACCTGAGATTTACAAGGTACAGATTGGTTTAGGTGTTGAAGTCTGCAGAATGCATTTGCAGCATCCACAAACCAGTGACTCTCCAGTTGCTCCATTTGATCCTCGGTTGCTAACTCAGAGTATTTCTTACAAAGAAATGTGCTAATGATGTTACACATTACTGTTAGAAGCAAGGATTGAATATCGCCAACTATGCTAACAGAAACATTGACGCCCTCCTGGAATCATAAATTAAAATCCAATAAATTCAATTGAGTAATATATAGACGTGGGACTTAAGAAGTTTGACAGTTACTTTAAGCATATCCATAACATAAATACTTGAGAGATTCATTCGATTTGAAGCTCCACACCAAACCAAATGTAGAAAGTTAAGCTGACGCATGTACAAAATTGGTTTTATGCAAGATTCTGATAACTATGAGTTATTACTTTCTCAAAAAAAAAAAAAAAAGTTTAACTGATAGACTCATGGCTACAGTAAATTTAAATTACTGAAGAATACGGTATTAACTTACCGAAGTTCCAGATTGATCAATAAAATTCTTCACTTGACAAGCACATCTTGATATTTCCTTAACTTCCTCAGCAACTAAGTTACTCCATCGCTTGCATACACTTTCGGCTAATTCGGATTCCAATCCTGAATGTGAGTTTAGATTGGGCTTGTCATGGAAAGTTTTATTTGTTGAAGTATATTCAGCCATGCCTGCTGCAACTGTCAGTACAAGCAGCTTCCTCCGGTGACAACTCAAATATACCTCGACGTTCATTGGTGTTGCCTTCTCGCTTGCCGTGATTAAAATGTCTAAGGCCGATAACTCAACTGATTTAACCTTCTCGCCTTCCTTGTAAGCATCGGGCAGAAAGTCCAGGTAAACGTCTCTAGAGGAGAGCAAGAGTGGAGCTAGAAAGTTTACACACTCTGTATACATTTCTTTCTCAACCATCTCAGTAATGGTCGTTTTTAGTAAAGAATCAATTTTTAGTAACTGAATTTCATGGGAAATTCTGTCAACAGTTAACTCACTAGTAAGCTTGCAATGAGGGAGATGAACAGAACCCAAACCACAATTCCTCAATATTGACAAGGATATATATAATGAGTCATAAGCTTTTTCCTGCTCACCAGCCAAAATCGATAAATGACCACTAAGCCAGAAAAAGCGAATCCAGAATGAGCTTTTACTAGATAAGTTAATATCATCCAAGTGAGTGCACGCCGTATCTTGTAACCCATTACCATTTTCATTAGCAGAGATGCACCCAAGCTTGGTTGAATTCATGCCAAGATCGTTCGTGGAAGTACTCATCCTTGACATATTATCGGTATTATGTACACCACTCCAATCAAAAGAAGAATCCAAGCTTACAATTTCAATGATCTTACAGAGATTATAAGATGCATCAGACAAGAAATCTGCAGGCTTGGATTCGTTGGATGAACATAACCCAAGATCATAGTACAGTTCAGCAAGAAAAAGGCTGCATTCAATGGTCCTATCTTGATCCCAGTTTCTTGTCAGCTTCTCCAACTCTAAAAACTTGACAAATACTTCCTGATGCGGAGGCATTAGACGTGCAATTTCCTCTAAAAGCAAGTGACCCATATGATATGCACCACAGTTGCTCGATGCTTCAGCCAAAAATCTCATAAGTTCATTATGTTCTGTATCTGATGAATCTGATAAACCAGTTGAACTATGATCTGCTACCACTGTTTCTGACCTACCTACGATAAAAGGCTCTAAAAACTGAATAACAACTTTCGCCAGATCCCTACTAGTAGAAAGGTCCATTTCTTCTTTCCCCGGTTTGCGACTTCTAAGCCTTTCAAGACGAGTACTTCGCCTTTCTTGAGTATGTTGTTCCTCATCGGTACATGCTTCCTTTTCTTTCGAGACATTTGCTTTTTCTGGGCTAACATCAACTTGAGACATGCTTTCTCCTTCTGTGGATCCCAGGACAGTTTCTGCTCTGGTAGGCAACTTTATACTCAATCTAGTATCCATATCTCTTTCCAGTTTTGAATTGCCGCTGATGTTTTCTGATGTTTGATGAGCTTGTGCTCCACTGCTTTCTTGTAAGTCTGCGTTCTCGGAAAGAATCTTAGATCGTTTAGAACTCGGCTTTCCATTTACTTGATCATCTTGATTGAGTTCAACTTCGGGGCCAGGAACATTTTCACTCGCAGGGAGAATGACTCCCAAGATTGCGTCTGCAAGTGACGTCCAAGATGGATGTAGAAGGTTCAGTTCTATGCTCTTACAGGACCGTTTAACTGCAACATCCCCATTTATCATCTCATCTGTTGCTTTTCTCTTGTCCAGAAATTTTAGGCGCACATGCTTCGGTTCCAGCTTATCAATACCCTTCGGCGCAAAAGGAATTGGTTCTGATTCCTCGATGGTATTTTTGACATGCAAAGCACGAGAATGTGATGGCCAGTGTCTTAGAATCAACTCTGCTACAGATAGACAAGCAACCTCATCACGAATAGCTATTAGGACTTCCAATAGTTTCTCCATGCAGTTCCCTAGATTCAAGACAAAGAGAAAATAACATTAACAAATGACATGAAGGTGCATGATGCATAAAGTTGTGCAGGTATAATACAACTTAAGAAGCTACACATATCCTTACAATTGTTGGGACTGCAGTAAAGCCCTTGCTCAAATGCCCAACGTGATATACTTAACAAGCCCATCGAACATGATAGTGTTCCCAGTTGGTTCCAAACAACAGAGTCTTTATTATCTATCTCTACAGCTTGAAGATAGCAATGTAGAGCATTCTCATAATGACTCGGACCTTGTTGAAGGAAAACATTGGCAAGATTCTTCAGTGTCAAGAACCTGAAAAAAGAATGCAAACAATATTGAGAAAATACGAAAAGTGAAGTCATGATATTTCAATTTATCCAAAAGGAGAGGCAAACTTCATACCTGAGTTGTAACATATGGCCATCACTAGAACTACTTTCCACCTAAAGAAGACAAAAGCCATATTCAGATAACAGCAAAAACCAAATTAAAATAAAATAAAATAAAATAATAATAATCAGTACTTGAAAGTAGCAAACCTGAGCATTTGATATCAAAGGATCTTTCAAAACAGATTCTAAAAGTTCACGAGCTTTGGCATAATCTTTCGCTTGCAACTTAAGAAGCCCTTCATGATACGTTTGTGAAAGATGGAATTCCTAAAGTGATCAGAAGCAAAAGAATAAAAACCGACAACATATCAATCCACACACAACCTCAACAATGTAAAGAAAATTGGTCATCACAATAAAAGAAGGGCATTACCAGGATAAAGCTCAGACCCAACAATCCATAAACAAAATTAGGGGAAGATAAACTTTGAAAATTACTTATGGCCATTCAGTACAACATTCCCTATCACTCCTCAATATTCTAGTGAATCACTGATATTTTGACCTAATTTTCTAATTATATAACCCTAAAAATAACCAAACCCTAATCTACAAATTTCTACATTCATCACAAAAAATCAAAAAAATGAGAAAAAGAAGCTTGCCTGAGCTTCTTTAGTTGGAGCTAATGGTTCCCACTGAGCAGCAGAATCTGTATCGTTGATAGCTGCAATAGCAAACTGAAACCAAACCAAACACCACAAAATTAAAATCAAAGAAATTAACAAAAAAAAACAGTGAAATTTGCTTGTTTTTTTTTGAATTTTTTTTTTGGAGAGGGGGGAGAATTGAGCTTACCATTTCCTGTTAAGGAAGATTGAATTGAGAATTGTAGATTTTGGAGTTTTCGGAAGTGGGATTTTGGTTAGAGGAGTTGGGGTTTTTATGTACGAAGAAGAAGTGTAAAAATTTAGGCGGGGTCGATTCAGTTTCAAGAAAGAGAGAAGGAGGGTTTGGTTTGTTCGTTAAAAGGGGAAAGGAGGAGAAAAATATTCTCAGTTCGTGGAGTGTTGATTAAAGCACCAGCATTTTGGTTTTTGGCAGCCAATATGGAGAGAGTACCCGTTAACAGATTGTCCTGCAGGACCTGAACTTTCTCTATGCTCCAAACTTTGTGTCATCTAGGTTTGCTTATAGCGCGTTTGAATACCGGGAGTGCAAGTGTTTTCAGAAGCAAAAACTACTTTGCTTCACAACAAATTGACTTTTCAACTTTTAGAAATCGTTCTAAACTAATTTTGTCAAACTAATTTCTGAACATTTGGCTTACAGACCCCAGTCTTTCTCACGAGCAAAAAAAAAATGAAGAAAAAAAGAAGCTCACCCATCCTTAATCAAAATTTGAACTTCCACCTAAAACTTAATATTTTACCAAAAATATTCTTTGTTACTGGAAAGAATTGTTGTTTGACCAAATTTGCCTCTTTATGCAAAATCTATACTTCAACCCAAAAATCATCTATCTCAAAATCTAGATTGTGACCTATGTCGCAAAAAAATTACACTGTGACCTTAATTGTGCTCTTCGAAGTGACTTGAAATACCACATGGCGGACAAAATTCGGAATTATAGATTTACAAAATAACAAAAAATGTCACGTGATTGAAAAATGTACACAATACCATACAATCTATGACGTGACTAAAATTTGTTCCACGTCTCAAATTTGTCTCACGTGCAGCCAAATTTTGCCATGTTACCTAAAATCTGTAATAAGTATCTGTCCGATGCAAATGTAATATTGAGATTTTGATATGGATCACGCCCCAAAATCTGTCATACGAGCCTATTTTTGCTTAGTAAGTAGTAACTCATAATCCTAAAATCCACCATATGGCCTTAGTGACCCATAATTTGCCTGTTTTGTTTCTTAAGAATTACGAAGATGTATACTAAAGAAAAGAAAGTTGCAAATAAGAAAAGAACATAGAGAGCTACGATCCATTTATCCTTCCAAACATTGATTGAAGTACCATTTCCCACTATCCATCTAGTATCAGCATCAAGTTCATTTTTTGCCCACTTAAGACCTGGCCATACAGATGATTTTGTAATGAGTAATTCATTCATTATTCAGGTTTTTAAACTTAGCTAGCATGAATTTTGCCCATTCTTCATCCATTGTCTGAATTTTCCATAGTAATTTCATCAAGAGAGCTTTGTTGATGTCCTTAATTCTTTGTAAACCCAATCCACCTTCTTCAATAGGAGAACAAGTTTGTTCTAGTTCAAAGTATATGATTTTCTTTTTTTCTGGATTGCCTGACCATAAGAAATTCCTTATGATTTTTTCACAAACTTGAATCACACTCTTAGGCCATTTGTAAATGGATAGAGTACACAGGGATACTGGATAAAACTGTTTTAATTAAGTTGATTCTAGATTTGAAACTTAGTAATTTACCCATCCAGCTAACTAACTGAGATTGCATATTCTCCATAAAGTGTCATATATGAATTGATTTAATCCTTCCAGGATTAAGAACTACACTCAGATTTTTTCAGGGAATTCAGATAAGTTAACTTGAAGATGATATGCAATGCTCCTTCTTCTGTTTATGTTAACTCCATCAACAAACCATTTGCTTTTTTCTCTGCTAATAATCTGCCCAGAAGCTATTTGATAGTCATGAAGAATCTGAAGTAAATTGTTAAGATAATTCTTGTGCCCGTTGCAGAAGATGAAGATATCATCTGCAACAAATAGATGAGATGGATGTACTCCATCTTGATGATCATTAGCAGTATTTTACCTTCAGTTATGTATTGGGAATCTGTCTCCTCAATAAATCTTCTGCAATTACAAATAATAATTAATGGAGAGAGTGGATCAAATTGTTTAAGCCCTCTACTTATACCAAAGTAGCCAACTGGACCTTCATTGAGCATAATGGAGATTTTGGTTGTCTTGAGTAGAATTAAAATCCAGTCAAAGAATTTCTTGGAAAAACCATAATGTTGTAGAACTGAAATGACAAAAACCCAACTGAGATTATCAAAGGCCCGAGAAATGTCAAGTTTTAATCCAACATTACCACCTCTTCTTTTAATCTTCATTTCATTAACTAGTTCAGATTCAATCTAAATTTTCTCATTGATGCATCTGTTTTTAATAAATGCTCCTTGTTGAGGTGAAACAACCTTGGAAATTATACTGCTCATTCTCATTGTGATGATTTTGTAAAGACTTTGAAGAAAAAGTTGCTCAAACCTATTGGTCTAAACTGATTTGCATTTTTTACACCTTTTACTTTTGGTAGCAGCACCAAGAAATTGGAATTGAGCTCATTGGGGATGAACTTGTGCCTCCAACAGTAAGAGATAGTTGATACCAGGTCTTGTTGAATGATATTCCATGCATCTCTATAGAAAGAACCAGAGAATCCATCCGGACCAGTGCCTTTGTCTTGGTTTAAATCAAAAGCTGCGGCTTTAATTTCATCGAGAAGATGGAGTGTGCTCAAGGAAGGCATTACTGTGAGAGTTGCAACTTTAGGTATAGGTGAAAAAGTAGCTTGAGAGAAGGAAACTGGTTGAGCTTGAAATTTTGTAGAGAAATGATTAATCAAAATGTTTGTTATCCCTTCTTTGAGTTGAAATGATCTTGCCACTATCATTTTCTAGTTCGGATATATACAATTATGAGTTTTCCTGATCTTCATTTTCGTGTGAAAAAATCTTGAGTTAGAATCACCTTCTTTGATCCATGAAACTATTGCTTTTTGGAACATTATGGTGTTGTTTTGTTGTGCAATTATATCATATATATCCCTTTTGTTGTCACCCATATGTTCAGGAGTTCCAAGTTGGTGGGATCTTTATCAGGATCAACATTAGTCTCAAATTAAAAAAAAAATCAGCTTTTTGCGGATTAACTCAAACATCACCAAAGACTTCCCAATTCAATTTCTTGAGTATAACCTTTAGATTTTTTTAGTTTAGTCATAAACACAAAGGTAGGATTACCAATAATATTTTCAACCCAGGAATCTTTAACAACCTGTGAGAATCTGTTAGAGCATAGCTCGGTTTAACTCATCAAGCGTTGGTATGTCAAGTTTGGTTATCATATTTTAGTATTAACTCATCTAGAGTCGCTTGATTAAATACTAGAGTCAACTTCGTTTAGGTTAGACTAGAAAGTCTAAGAATGTTTAGACATACAAGTATTACTCCGAAGACCAGAAGAATGTGAAGAAGTAATGAACTACAACGACGACATCATCCTTCCACTTGAGGTTAGTAATATTGACTTGAATTATTTCATTCCTAACGTATCTTTCAAGTCGTCCTATATTGAAAATATAACTATGAAGCTGTATATACTGTGCATATTGTATGATACTCTAGTGATGTGACATGATCATAATAGTATGATCATAATACTAAGGAATTAGACGACGAAGTATAACGCTTATCTTTTGAACTTCGTATATATGATCTTGTATATATTGTTATGATTATGTGAATGGGTTATGGTGAAGATTTCATCCTAGGAAAGAATGTTTTACATCTGTTTAAAGGAAGTACATTCATGAACTTGTTTTGTGAATCGAAAGGGAAATCAATAGGCTTATTGGTTCGGCTATTCATTGCGAATCTTTGGATGACCAATATGTGTGAGATGGTGGAACCGATCTTAACTTAGGTTATGTATCTTGGTATAACTAATCACAATTCCTGACTTATGATTTGGTATGACCGGTTTTTGTTAATTAGTGTAACCGATCCTAAGTAATCACCATGCGATGGTATGATCGATCCTTGTAATTGGTGTGATGATCCTAGTAATTGGTGTGACCGATCCTTGTAATTGGTGTGACCGTTCTGGTAACTGGTGTGACCGATCACAAGTAATATCGTGTGCAGATGGAACCGATCCTTGTAACTAGTGTAACCGATCCTAGTGACTGGTATGACCGATCACAAGTATTTCCATATTTAGGTATAACCGGTCTTAGTGATTGGTAGAACCAATTGAACCCATGTATGTGATTTGGTATATGATCAATCACATGGTAGTCTTGGAATACATGCAAACCAATTCTAAACTTGTTTGGAAGTGTGGTATAACCGATTCCAAGAATGCAAATCCATGTAAATATGAAATAAGGATTTGAAATGGAAAGGTGTCAACATACTTTGAACACGAGCAGTAACTATTATCATTTATTGTTCAAAGATATTCCTTGGTACTCAAGGTGATCCTGTGACGAAATAAATTAAGAATCTTTTAATTAAGGTTTTTGGTTTTATATGCTTTAATTACCAGGAATTAATGCATATCTCTTGATGTTATTATAATTCTATAGTCGCGAAAAATTTCTACGTATGAATAATTTCTTATTTTGTACGTATTCATATATGAAAAACATTTTCAAAACTAAGTTACTCTTAGCATACAACAAGTATTTAAATTATATATAAATATATTATCGAGTTTTACCATGATCTTTTTCAAAATATTTTTATAATGCTTATATAATAACACAACTACTAATTTCGATATTTGATCATTTACCATTATTGGTTGAAGTGGATAAATAAAACATGAGCACTTGCTATAATATTATACGGATGAGTTACAACTTAGTCTAGCCTTTTATATTTTCATAATTTTGTTCTTAAAAATCAATTCAATTATCACTCATCCTATGGATGATATGATATGGTATGGTATAATGCCTTGTCGATGTTCATTTCTCGAAGAAAATAAAAAATACCAAATTTTCTTTACAAATGTTCTTAATTATGGATTGATTTCGTATAATATATCTGCCGGAGCTTGGTTTTCGGATGCAACCACTCATTTTGTCAAGGGAATATCATAGTTTAGATAGTTGCACATGTCTTTCGGAGATTTTGGGGTATTCTTTTTTTAGTTTCTATTATATATATATATATATATATATATATATATATTACATGTTTTTAAAAAAAAAAAATTTATTCAACGATGTTTTTATAGTTTTTGTTTTATGCATTGACATTGTTGTCGTTGATGTAGGTATTAATGACTTAGATATAATAGTTGATATATAATAATATTGTTTTCATTTTAATAAGCGTATGAAGTTTCTCGAGTTAGTAATAATCGAAAATTTCCTTGTGATGAGAAAATTCGTAGTCAAGACTTCAATGGAAAAAAGGTTTTATTGATTATCATGAGCTTATTTAAGTCACCACCATTGGAAAACATTTGAAAACGAGATATATAGGAATGAGGTTTGAGAACAATGTTCATGGTAGCATTATTACTGGAACTCTTATAATGCTTGGATATTAGTTTGTATGCTCCAGTGGGCTAGTTTAGGTTTTTGTATGTTTATTCAATCATGCGATTCTTAGTCAAAGTAGTTTTTAACAATGCTAATTTGGGTGATTGTCTATAGTTACTAAGCATGCATGATGTAGATTCTTGAATCTCTTATTATGCGTGGATATTAGTTTGATGAACTTGTTTGCGGCGAGATTCATTGTCTCAAGAAAGCGACGATCTTTATTGAACAACAATGTTATAAAACTATTTATGTACACGGTTGTTACGCTTCACGAGGCCTTGCCACATTGTAACACGGTAATATCTAAATAATTTGAAGATTATGAATTTAGAATATGTTTGGGAGCTTGGAAGTAAAACAATATATACTAGGATAGTTTTTCTTAATTATTTTGTTAAAATAACCTAAAAGTAGTCGTTTTAATATTGTTCGTATAAAATTATGTCTTATCTTAGGTTAACTTAGCTTGTGTTCATTTCATGCTCAATCCATACATAGGTTAATATAAATTAACTTAATTTGTTTTAGTTACAAAGGAGAAGAAAGTGTATTCTCATAGAATAAGGAAACATCTAGTTTTCATAAATTTCTTCTTAATTTCTTAATTTACCCTTACTTAATCCCAGTACAAATATTAATCTACGTATCTCCATGTAACATTTACCTAAGTTTTGTGATACCCATGCATCATAAATAAGGATGTTTGTGGAAAAAATGACCTTGGAATTCTACCTATCTAATCGGACTATAGAATTTCTAAACTCCTCCTTTATAATATGGACAAAAGGTAGTATATAACTCAATATCGAACATTTTAAAATTGAAACATTTTGGAACTAAAATATTAAAACAAGGATTCATTAAAAATTAATGAAAAAAACTTGATGGTTTATTGATTCGTTAAAGCCGAACCCAATTAAAGTAGATAAAAATAAGAAAAAAATAATAACAAATGTTAACAACATTGACGTCGACAAATATTTTACATTGCATCTGCAATTGAAGTATGAAGTTTTGATGCTAAATTTCGCTTTGTATTTCCACCGAGTTTCTTACGTTCGTTACTATATTCTTATGTCCATAATTGGTTTCTAGTATGGTTAAAACTATTTCATCTTCAGAAAACAAATCGTTGATACATCCCTTCAGATGTGGTTATAGATGACATACCAAGCTTGAACTATTTGAAAAGATAACGGTAAAAACTATACCACCAACTTTTAAAACATTACCTTTATATTTTAGGAACCAAAGCACAGGAAAAACTATTGCTTAAAAACGCAGATACAAAAATTTGTTTACTAAAAAAAACTGCCAAAGTGCAGAAAAACTCCGACTCTTAGTCCAGTTTTGAATACTCACCAAATTAAGTCGCTAAACTCTTGCCTATTTAAGACTTGGTCTAGTGTAGTTGTGAGGCAATACGCTAGTGATTAGTTAACCTACTTCAGCAATATCCCTGTTCCAACAACGAATTACTAGCCACCTCACGTGAATACTATAAATAGACATTTGTTACTATTTAAGAGTTTCCTCCCCATCCTTCGAGAAGATCATCACTACCGGGCCTCCAATACGATGAGTAATATTCTTTTCGATTTTCAAAACAATATGGTCAAAGGAACACTATATTCGTTAAAAATTGATGTAAATCACAAAAAAGGTGAAAATTTTATGACAATGTTCTTCCATTAACTAGTAACTCCTCGATCTCCTCACTACAAGCATAGGTGGTAAACCATCCAAACGTTTTGTAGGTACTAAATAATGGTCTCACGAGATCAAAGTATGTTAATATAACTGTTAGACCATTGCTCGATTGAACCCACGAGTTTTGTTATCTCAAGCTTGTTATTAATGTTAGCTGAACAAAACTATATCTTGATTTCTAATTTACTAAGTCAAGTCTCGGACTAGGTTTAGAATTTCGTAGTTGAGTATCAAACATCACCCTCCCGGCTAAGATCGACAAAGACATTTGAAAAACTACATCAACAAGGTAAGCGAGAATACGGAACCATTCTATTTTACTCACTAACTTATCATTTTTATCAATTTGAGACTATGTCGTATGACTTCTAGTAGATTTATTGCAAAGAAGAAATTTCAAGTCAAGCTTGTCTTGTCAAACATCTCGAAATATGATTCAAGCATTGGATATTCAAAGGTCCTTATTAATATTAGTTCGAAATAATTTATTGTTCAAGACTTAATGTGGATCATTTGAAAATTGCCCAAGCAATGATTTTATCATTTGGGAATGTTTCAAACATCAAAAGAGATATAATCAACAACTCCATCACATTTGTACTATTATCATTTATGTTTAATAAGTTGTGTATTTAGTACACATATGAGTTTCGGTTTTAGATTTTTACATAGGTAAAGGTTGTTTTGTTTGTTATTCTATTATCTTATTTGGAAAAGCAACTCGACTTGCCTTACTACTTTATAATTTTGCGTAGAGCTAAGAACTTATTCTTGATAGATGAACAACTCCATCAGCGTGCAGGATTTGCTTTATTCAAAGTAATAGAAGACGTAGCCTTAGTTAATGGGGTGTTTTCGGTGTCACTACCTCATCAATCCGTACCCGATAGGGATTACCGATTATCCGATATCCAATAATATCCGGCGGATATTCAAAAAATAATAATCCATATTATCTAATAACATTTTAGGATGTGATAATATCCGGTATTTTGAGTTTCGATCTTTCAATGATGGGTATTAATTAGTTCAATTACACTTCCAAATATGAATTCTCAGGAGAAAAATGATGATACTGTAGGGTTTCATCTCTTATTGATATTCCAGAAACATCTGAAGGTCCTCCTTCAGTAAATTTAATCAATGATAATGAAGATAGATATTCTGCTTGGAAGTTTTCACTAATTGAAAGATTAGATTTCCCTCGTGTTAAATTTGTTGATGCTATATTTCGAAAAATCAATGGAAATGTTGGACCTTGTCGATGATTCCACTAGGAAAAGGTTTTTCACAATCAGGTTACCAAATGAAAAGATAAACAACATATCAAATCGGGAACATGGGAAGTACAAGATCAAATTTTAGGAACTAGAATTTGATGCCAAACTTAAGACCGGATAGTCAACGTACATCCTTTGCTCGGGTTTTGGGTACAATATCCAGGATCGAGTTTAGAATATTGAGATCAAAAAACTTTGTTTCATATTAATGATGCTATTGAAAATCCAGTTAAGGTTGATGAAGCAACATTGAAGTATCAAAGTGGTTATTCTACAAGGGTTTGGTTGAGATTGATCTAGCCAAAGAAGATACCAAACAAGATCGGATTCTTACTAAATATGGTGGATTCTCTCAAGGTATAATTCTTAATAAAGTACCAAAGTTCTGTTGTGATTGTAAAATTATTTGTCACTTAAAATCTGAATGTAGAGCAAAGAAGTCGCAAGCTGAAGTCACTCCTGTCAAAATAATTGAAACTCCAAAGATTATTGCTAAACCAGTTATGGAGCCTTTTGATATTTGTCAAACACCATTAACACAAATTCTTTTGAATAAGGAGGTCATTCATAGTACTAAGAATGATGTTCAAATATCAGCAAAATAATTTAGTCCTCTGCAGAAGAAACCTGAAGAAGACATTGATCAATTAATTATGAAAAATGATCCAGAGTAGTTAATTTGGATCCCGCTAAAATCTGAATATTGTGGAAGAAAATTATGTGGAAAAGAGTGTTGTGAAATATGTAAATGGTATGAATGGCAAAGTATCTGCTGGAAGAATTCCAGTTACTTATTGGTCAAGAGTAGGTTAAAAACCATCTGCCGCTAAGAATAATGCTTCTACTAGTACTACAATTTCAATGGAGAGGTCTACTACTCAGGTAACAACTACTCATGCTCCAATTAAGTACAATTTTAGAAAAAAATCATGGGAAAGGAGGTACCAAAAACCTCCAATCTAAACCATGAAAGTCCTTTACGAAATTTAAGGGGCCTTAAAAGAGTTAGGGCTCAAAATAAACTTTGGTCATCGAGGTTAATCAATTTTCTCCTTCATTAGTTTGGATATGAACCAAAACTAGCTGATAATGCTTTTTTCTACAATAAACTGAATTTCCAGTATCCAATGTATGGTAACTCACAATTGTCTCTAATAAAAAAAAGTAATATATGGCTTTTTTGGAATAAATCTTTGCCAACTCCTTCAATAGTTTCAATGTCTAGCAGGATGGTACAGTTAATGTTGGTGGTACACTAGTCTCGGTGTTCATGCTCATGTGGGAATTGTTCAAAGAAGGTTCCTTTGTGCAGATGCAACTAATTAGTGAAATGAAACTTCCTTGGTTGATTCTTGGTGATTTTAATGCTATAATTTCTTCAAGAAAAATGTGGAGGAGAGCACCAAATAGAAGATCTATGATGGATTTTAATGAGTGTGTCAATAATTGTGAACTTATGCAAGCTCTAAAAATCGGTTTAGATTTTTCTTGGTCAAATTGTCGCGCATGGTAATAAAAGAATTTTATGCAATTTAGATAGAGCTATGTTTAATCAAATGTGGTTTCAAAAGTACTCGGATTGGGGATATAAAGTTGGGTTGAGGATGGTATCAGATCATTCTCCTTTATTGTGGTAGTGCAAGTATCCCTAAACCTCAGTTAATGCTCCTTTTAGATTTCAACAAATGTGGTTATCTCATCCTCAGTTCATGGAAGTTGTAAATAAATGTTGGTCTGGATTATGTAGTATGAGATCCTGCTTTTTGTATTTCGAAAAAACTTAAAAAATTGAAACAAGTATTACAAGATTGAACTAATGTTTTTGGCAATATACATGTTCAAATAAAAATCGAAGAAAAAAAAGATGCAAGCTGTAATAGAATCGAGATAATAATCCCTTTGATGACACAATTTCTGAATAAATTGGTGGATGCTCAAAATGAGTATAATTCCAAAGAGGTACTGACTAAATACATTGTTGAAGCATAACGCTAGAGTTAAATGGGTCAAAGAAGGAGCCGCCAAATACTAATTTCTTTCATACTTCACTTAAAATAAGGCAAGCAGAAATTATATTTTGAAATTGAAGATACAAATGGCAATATCATCTGGACCAAGCAAATTGCAGAAATCTTAATTCAAAGACTTTGAGAAGAAATTTGAATTTCAAGAAGTTGAGCATGTAGATTCTTTCTTGGATGCCATTCCTTCGTAATTACTAAAGAAGATCAAGAAATGCTAGATGAGATTCCTAGTGAAGAAGAAATTAAGGCAACTTTGTTTAACATGGATCCCAACGGCTCCTAGGGCTCGATGGTTTTTCAGTTGCTTCTACAAAGCTTGTTGGCACATAGTTCATAAGGAAGTTGGTCAAGCAATTCAATTTTCTTTGGAAGAGAAGGTTTATCCCAAAGGTTTGAATTCTAATTTTCTTGTTTTATTTCCTAAATCGAAGGTGCAAAAAGTCCCAACCACTTGAGACCTATAGGTCTTAGTAATGTGAGCTTCAAAATCTTTACAAAAATTATTACAACTAGAATGAGTTCACTTAATGTCCAAGTTGGTATCTTCACGGAAAGTTGCTTATATCAAAGGTAGATGCATTCAAGAACAAATTGTGCTTGCTTCTGAACTTGTTAATGAAATGAAAAAGAAAAGAAGAGGTGGTAATATTGGTTCAAAACTAGATATCTCACAGGCCTATGATTCTGTTAGCTGGGAGTTCTTGTTTCAAGTTTTAAGAAAATATGGATTTTCTAATTCATGGTGTGAATGGCTTCATACTCTATTTAAATCTGCTAGAATATCTGTAATGCTCAATGGTGGACCAAATGGCTTCTTCTAAGTAGGCAGAGGATTAAGGCAGGGAGATCCACTATCTTCAATATTGTTTGTGTTGATGGAAGATGTACTGAGCAGAAGAATAAGTCAACCGGTGCAAAATGGTTCAATACTTCCAATGGTTATTAGGAAAGGTATACATCCAACTCATTTATTCTTTGTTGATGATGTCTTCTTATTCTGCAATGGAGCAAAAAAGAGTTTAAAAAATCTGCTAAAGTTATTGGATGACTATCAAAAAGGTACAGGACAAATCATTAATAAAGTTAAAATCAAACTATTTGTAGATGGTACTTCTGATTCTAGGAAACAACTCATAAAAACTATGATGAAAATGGATCTGAGTACTTTTCCTGATAAATATCTGGGGATTATTCTTCACTCTGGCAGAGTTAACGTATCTATTGGATGGCGTATGGTTGACCCTTATCAGTCATCTATAGTATACCTATTTACAATATGGCTGTATACAGATGGCCTGCTTCAGTAATCAAAAATTGTGAAAAAATCATTAGAAACTTTCTATGGTTTGGAGATGGGGAAACCAGGAAATATACTACACTGTTTTGGAAGCAAGTTTGTACACCATTTCAGCAAAGATAGCCAAAGAACTAGGGTATTTGGTTGATATTTTATCTGCAAGGAAGACCATACAACCAGATATTATTTCTGCATAAAGCTCACCGAGAGCTCCCCACAAAAGCGCCATAAACGTTCTGATGACATTAGATATTGTGTTACAAGATACATGCAATTTTCAAAACATAGCAACATTAGTTACTAGATACATACAGTTCTATAGATAAAGCAAAAATTACTATTTCTGTTTTCGGTTTTCATTTTTGTTATTATAATTCTATGGCCATGAGACAATTTCTATGTGTGAATCATTTCTTATTTTGTACGTATTCATATACGAAAAACATTTTCAAAACTAAGTTACTCTTAGCATACAACAAGTATTTAAATTATATATAGATATATTATCGAGATTTACCATGATCTTTTTCGAAAATATATTTTTATAATGCTTATATAATAACACAACTACTAATTTGTAATTGAAGAAATTTAAACAATTTGATCATGTTAATTAGCGTATGTAAAATTAAGTTATTTGATCATTTACCATTATTGGTTGAAGAGTATAAATAAAACATGAGCACTTGTTATACTATTATCTGGATGAGTTACAACTTAGTCTAGCCTTTAATTTTCATAAGGTCGTCTTCAAAAATCAGTTCATTATCACTCATCCTATGGATGATATGATGTGGTATGGTATAATGCCTTTTCGATGTTAATTTCTCAGAAAAAGAAAGTACCAAATTTTCTTTACAATTGTTATTAATTATGGATTGATTTTCGTATAATATATATCGGCGGATCTTGGTATTCGGATGCAACCACTGATTTTGTCAAGGGCATATCATAGTTTAGATAGTTGCACATGTCTTTTAGAGATTTTGGGTAGTTTTTTTTTTTTAGTTTCTATTGCATATTACAAGTATTTAAATTTATTTTTCTATTCAACAATTTGTTTTGCAGTTTTTGTTTTATGCATTGATATTGTTATCATTGATGTAGGTATTAATGACTTAGATATAATAGTTGATAGTAATAATATTTTTCTCATTTCAATAAGCATATGAAGTTTCTCAGTTAGTAATATTCGAAAATTTCCTTGACGATGAGAAAATTCGTAGTCAAGACTTTAATAAAAAAATTTTTTACAGATTATCATAAGCTTATTTCGTCACCACCATTGGAAAACATTTGAAAACAAATAGGAATGAGGTTTGAGAACAATGTTCAGGGTAGCATTATGACTGGAACTCTTATAATGCATGGATATTAGTTTGTATGCTCCATGGGCTAGTTTGTTTTTGTATGTTTATTCAATCATGTATATTCTTAGTCAAAGAAGTAGTTTTTAACAATGCTAATTTGGGTTACTGTTTATAGTTACTAAGGATGCATTATCTAGATTTTTGAATCTCTTATTTTGCGTGGATACTAGTTTGGTGAACATGTTTGCAGAGAGATTTATTGTCTCAAGAAAACGACGATCTTTCTTTAACAGCAATGTTATAAAACTCTTTATGTACACGGTTGTTCTGCTTCAAAGGCCTTGTCACATTGTAAAACAATAATTTCTAGATAATTTTAAGATTATGAATTTAGAATATGTTTGGGAGCTTGGAAGTAAAATAATATATATCTTTGGGATAGCTTTTTCTTAATTATTTGCGTTAAAATAACCTAAAGGTTAGTTTTGATATTGTTTGTATAAAATATAGCTTATCCTAGGTTAACTTAGCTTGTGTTCATTTCATACTCAATCCAGGACATAAGTTAATATAAATGAAGTTAATTTTTTGTAGTTACAAAGGAGGAGAAAGTTTATTCTCGTAGAATATGAAAACATCTAGTTTTCATAAAATTCTTATTACTTCCTAATTTAACGTTACTTAGTCCCAATACAAATATTTATCTATGTATCTCCGTGTAACATTTACCAAAGTTATATGATACACATGCATCATAAATAAGGGTGTTTATGGAGAAAACAACCTTGGAATTGGAATTCTTCCTATCTAACCGGACTACGGAAATTCTAAACTCCGCCTTTATAATATGGACGAAGGGAGTAGTATATAACTCAATATCGAACATTTTAAAATTGAAACATTTCGGAACAAAAATACTAAAACATGGATTCGTTAAAAATTAATGCTAAAAAACTTGATGGTTTATTGATCGTTTAGCTTAAGCCCAATTAAACTAGATTATAATAAGAAAAAAATTGTGACAAATATTAACAACATTAACGTCGACAAATATTCTACATTGCACCCGCAATTGAAGTATGAAGTTTGTATGCTAAATATCGCTTTGTATATCCACCAAGTGTCTTACGTTCGTTATTATATTCTTGTGTCGTGGAATTGGTTTCTAGTGTGGTTTAAAACCTTTTCATCTTCGGGATACAACTCGTTGATACATTTTTGCGAGATGTGGTCATAGATGACGCACTAGGCTTGAACTATTTGAAAAGATGACGGTACAAGTATACCACCCAATTTTAAAACGTTACCTCTATATTTTAGGAACCAAAGGCTGGGAAAAACTATTGATTAAAAATGCAGATACAAAAAAATTTTAACGAGGAAAACCGCAAGTGCGAAGAACTCTAGCACTTAGTCCATTTTTGAATACTCGCCAAATTAGGTCGCTAAACTCTCGCCTATTTGAGACTGCGGTCTAGTAAGTTGTGATGGAATAGGCTAGCACTTAGTTAACCTACTTTAGCAATATCTTGTTCCAACAATGAATTACTAGCCACCTCAAGTGAATCTCATAAATAGACATTTGTTACTATCTAGGATTTTCTTCCTAGTCTTTCGAGAAGAACATCGCCATCCGGCCTCCAATCGACGAGTAATATTTTTTTAGATTTTCAAATCAATATGGTTAAAGGAAAACTATATAATCATTAAAAATTCAATGTAGATCACAACAAGAGGTGAAACTTTTATGACAATGTTCTTCCGTTAACTAGTAACTCCTCGATCCCCTCACTACAAGAATAAGTGGTACACCATCCAAACATTTTGTAGGTACTAAATAATGGTCTCACAGATCATAATATGTTAATATAACCGTTAAAGGATTGCTCGGTTGAACCCACAAGTTTTGTTATCTCAAACATGTTATCAATGTTAGTTGAACAAAACTATATCTTGATATCAAATTTACTAAGTCAAGTCTCGGACTAGGTTTAGAATTTTGTAGTTGAGCATCGAACATCACCCTCGAAACAATTTATAGTTCAAGACTTAATTTGTAGATCATTTGAAAATTTCCCAAGCAATGATTTTATCATTTGGGAATGTTTCAAACATCAAAAGAGATAGAATCAAAAACTCCATCATGATTATACTATTATCAATTCATGTTTCATAAGTTGTGTATTTAGTATACATATGAGTTTCGGTTTTAGCTTTTAACATTGGTAACGGTTGTCTAGTTTGTTATTCGTTTATCTTGTTTGGTAAAGCAACTCGACTTGCCTTGCTACTTTATAATATTGCGTACAACTAAGAACTTATTCTTGATAGACGGAAAACTCCATCAGCGTGCAGGAATTGCTTTTGCAAAGTAAGAAAAGATGTAGCCGTAGTCAATGGGTTTTCTTCGGTGTCACCACCTCATCATGTGCCTCTCCCATTATCCGTATCCGATATGGATTAACGGATATCCGATATCCAACAATATTAAATGGAAAAAAAAAATTCCATATTATCTAATAACATTTTTGGATATCCGATAATATCCGGTATTATCAATTAATATTTCATTATACAATAAAAATAATTAAATTTTTTTTTAAGTCTTTCTCTATATTTCACAAATTACAAAAAAAAAAAAATATCCTGAGGAAATTAAATTAAATATAAACAGATACCTTGATAAATGCAAAATTTCCATCTTATAAATTATTACATTAAATTAGATTTACACAAAACCCATATCTTCTCCATTGAGAATTGAAAAATTCTCCGTTTTACTCACAATCAACAAAACTAGTTTGTTTTTGTTCTTCCATAATATTTTATTTTTATGTTTTCATATGCTACCAAGTTAACAACTGATTATATTATTTACAAAAAAAATTATATATGCATTATTTAACGGATATTGGATATTATCTTATAGGGTAATGTTTTTCCGTATCCATTTCATTAAAGTAAGAATATCCAATAAGATATCCGTATCCTATATCCGTTCGAAATTTTGGATAATATCCTAAAGATTTGAACTATTAGAACCTTTTCTCGGTCGAACTCGCAAGCGTTTCTATCTCAAGCTTGTTTGTCAAGTTTTAGTTATCAAAACTATAAGTCTTGATTTCTACTCTACTTATAGATATGTCTCGGATTAGGATATAATATATAGTTGAGCTTTAGATTTCTGACGTTCCTCAATTGAAGACGAAGAACTACTAACGGGAGCTTGTGGAACTTCATCAACAAAAGGTATGCGGAGACTTAAACTCATCTATCACTTATAAGTCTATTTTACATTTTATCTCCTATTGAGACAAAAGTCGTATAGTTATGTATACTTTAATTGTACACATTTGATATTTGGATCGAGTTTAACTCACTTACATATTTCTCGAAATATGTGTTGGTAAGCTTTAGCTTTAACCAAGTTCATCTTTTATTCTTGACGAAAGACAAAAGATGATCATGTGAAATCGCTAGGTAATATCTTATATGATTTGTGTGAGACAATCATTTTATGTAGACTCAGAATGTTTCGTATTGATTATTTGATCACTTGAAAATTGCTTTGAAGCTAATAGTTTGTGTGAGAAAGTTATTCCCGTCTTCTAAGAATGTTTCAATAATTGAAATGAGAGTTTATAAAAATTAACCATTATTGATATTGCACAGTATGTGTACTGGTATGGTGCTTGTTGCAAGTATATTCCAAGTCCGAGGGAACTTAGTATGCATACCCGTATGCGTCTTTGGTTAAGCGATTCAGAAGTCAAGGAACTATAGTATGCATACCCGTATGCGTATTGATTTCAAGCGAGTTCGGTCGTGAACAACAAGTATGCGCACATGTTTGCATACTAGCAAACATACACCAAGTCCGGCTACTTAGGTATGCGTACCCGTTTACATACTTGAGTGGGTTAAGTTCTAAAATCGTTTGTTCATGAACAAATACATTTATAAAATAAGGAATGCAATCTTTTGCAAACCATGGCTATAATGTTCATGAATCGATTTTGCTTCAATTGTGTCTTTTATACATCTATGCGAAAATAAACAATTGAACAACTTTATAACTAGTTTCATTTGAGTCATTTGAACTAGTTGTGATTAAGATAAACAAGGTTGATATGAAAGTGTTCATATGGCTAACTTTGGTTAACTATTGTTGATCCAACCAAGTGTACAGGTTTAGATATGGTTACCCATATCTAAATGAAGGCACATTTCATTTGTGTGTAACAAGCTAAGTCAATCTAACAGTTGAAGATATTAGCTTGAATCTAATCAAGTTTTCATCTAACGGTGAATATTGAATGCTTTGTTACCAACGTAACATTGATTGCAAACCATGATTTGAAGACTATATAAGGGAGAACTCTAGCAATTGGGAAACCTAATCCCCACACCTCTTGTGTGATACTAGTTGCGACTAGAGTCGATTGTTTTTAACCTAGGTTTTTCTAAAACCATTATAGGTTAACGACTTAAAGACTTTATTGGGATTCTGAAGCCATACCCAACTATTTTCTATGTAGTTGCGTGTTCGATCTTACTTTACTCACATCGTATTTAGTACTATGTTCTCTAGATTTGCTCGAGATTTATTCTACGATGGGTAAGATAAAAGTATTCACAAACATCTTCGTCTCATCGTTTGTGATTCCAAATATCTTGTTCCACTACCATACGATTAAGATCATTGTGAGGTGGTGATATTACTAGGGTTTCTTCGGGAATATAAGTCCGGTGTATCAATTGGTTCATGTTCGCCTTGATTTATTAAAAGACGGAACAAAACTCGTAGGTATTTATACGGGAGATAGATTTATCTATTCAATAGACTTTTATGT
The DNA here is from genome assembly GCA_023531295.1 of Papaver armeniacum. NCBI lineage: Eukaryota > Viridiplantae > Streptophyta > Magnoliopsida > Ranunculales > Papaveraceae > Papaver > Papaver armeniacum. The sequence goes on from JAJJWW010001306.1 coordinate 737,874, forward strand.
GTGAGACATATTTGTTTATCAAGTCTTTGACTTTATCTCGTAGCAACTCTTAGTTGCGGGTGAGATCATCTAAGGGAATCAAGTGCGTAGAGTCCTGTTAGGATTCAGAGGCGTAAGGAACGCGATTGTGCCTTAATCAGTGTGAGATTGGTTAGGCTCAACTACATTACAATCTGAAGTTAACTTGTAGTAGGCTATAGTTTGTAGCGTCTTAATACAGTGTGGTGTTCAAATCTGGACTAGTCAGAGGTTTTCGCATTTGCGGTTTCCTCGTTAACAAAACTTACGGTGTATGTGTTATTTCTTTTCCGCATTATATTTTCCATATAATTGAAATATCGCAGCTTGTGCGTAGTTCAATCAATTAGATATTCCAACCTTTGGTTGTTGATATGAATTTATTGACACTTGAACATTGGTCTTTGGTACATTTCAAGTTGTTTCTCATAATAATCAGGATCGCGGATTCTATCTGTTTGATTTGTTGATTACATTGAGAAACAAAGATACAACTCTTGGATATATTTCTATTGATTGAGTCCGTCTGTCTAGTTGATTCTCTTGGAATTATATTGGAGTTTGTCCATACAGATTGACGAAACGAAATATTGGGTGTGGTTTTTAGACCCCCACTTTTTCAATTGGTATCAGAGCAAGCAAACACGTTTAAGACCTCATAAGTCTGTGTTCGTAGCAATCTGACTTTATGGATAGTAAAGTCTCTATAAACGCTCCACCAGAATTAGATGTACTCAACTTCGAGTGTGTTCTAAAAACCATTGATGAGGTTGAGTACTTTGATCTAGAAAAAATCATCAAAAATCTTTGTCGAGAAAAACAACGATTGACAAGGAAAATTGATGGCTTCATTGCGAAATTTATATCAAAAACTCTGAGCTTCGAGAACGTTCTGAAGAACTAGTTAATCTCTAAAAGAAGTTGGATGAACAAATCTGGATCAATTATGATCTTGTTGCAGATATTGCAAATTATAAGGATTTGAAGTCTGTCAAAGTTTCTTCAATGGATATTAAAAACTCCGTTAATTCTTCCATGAAAAATTATCGAAAGTCAGGAGATAAGCGAGGTTTAGGATTTGTGAAACACGATCGACTCCAGAACCTCTCGGATGAGTTTAAAGATGTTGGTTTATGTATGTTTCGTGGTTTTCATAATCATTTTCAACATACATGTACATCTTTCAAGAAAAGTCAAAAATTTGCTGGTGATCTTCACAAGAAAGATGAACAACTACTTTTTTTTTCTATCAAAAGGTGCAAAAATCTAACAAGAAACTGATAGGGCTAGTAGCGTTAGTATGAGAGATTTTGCTCTAAACTAAAAATCACCCTTTCAATGGTTCCTTGATAGTGGATATAGCCGACACATGTTGGAGATCTTTCGTGGTTTGTGAATTCAGCGACTTTGAGGGAGGACCAAGATGGGAGTTGTTGCTACATAAGAAAGAATGGTACGATCAAACTACATGGCGTTCCTGAAATCCATGATGTTGTACACGTAAAAGGTATGACTGCTTATCTTCTTTCTGTTAGTCAAATTTGTGACAAAGGCTATAAAAATTTACATCTTAAATGCGAATAGATGTGACATTGTAGACAAAACTGGAAAAGTAATTTTGTGGAACTCGTGGTAAAAATAAATGTTATCTCTTAGATACTCAGTTTAACAATTGTTGCAACTTGACTAAGGTGAAATCTATTCATCTTTGGTATGAACGTTTTGGTCACATCAATTATCACCTTATAACTAAGATCATCAATAAATAACTTGTTACTGGTGTTCCCAAAATTAATGCTAAGATTGAGGGTGTTGTGGTTCCTGTCAAAAGGGTAAACAAACAAAAGTTCCACATAAATCATCTCGAGATATTCTCACTAAAGCTCCACTTGATTTAATTCATATGGATCTCTTCGTACCCATTCAACAACCTATTGCTGCTGGAAAGAAGTATGCTTTAGTTATGGTAGATAATTACACCAGATTCACCTGGGTGGAATTTTTAGCTCTTAAGAATGAAACCCTTGGTGAATTCAAGATTATTGTTAATAGAATCCAGAATGAACAAGGTCGCAAGGTGAAGAAAATTAGAAACGACAGTGGAACTGAATTCAAAAAGACACTAAGGTGTTTGAATTTTGTGACAAACTGGGGATTATTCAACCATATTCAACACGCATTACTCCACAAGCAAATGGAGTTGCAGAAAGGAAGAATATGAACATTCAAGAAATGACAAGGGTAATTGAAAAGCGGGGGTCTAACAACCTCACCCAATGTTTCGCTTAGCAATCTGTATGGACTAACTCCAATATACTTTCAAGAGAATCAACTAGACAGTTATACTCAATCTTAAGAGAAGTATATCAAAGAGTTATATCTCAATTTCTCAATTCAATCCGCAATCAAGCAAATAAGAATTTGCGAGCCTGATTGAATATAAGAAAAATAACTTGAACGGTACCAAAGACCAATGTTCAAGGATCAATCAATTTCAATCAACAACCAAAGGTTGGATTTACCAATCGATCGATTCAACGCACAACCTGTGATATTTCAATTATATAACAAAATATAACGCGGAAAAGAAATAACACAGACACCAGAAGTTTTGTTAACGAGGAAACCGCAAATGCAGAAAAACCCCGGGACCTAGTCCAGATTTGAACACCACATTGTATTAAGCCTCTACAGACACTAGCCTACTACAAAGCTAACTTCGATCTGGAATGTAGTTGAACCCTAATCAATCTCCCTTCGATCAAGGTACAGTCGCGTTCCTTCGTCTGATTCCAGCAGGATACTATGCACTTGATTCCCTTAGCTGATCTCACCCACAACTAAAAGTTTCTACGACCCAAGTCGAAGACTTGATAAACAAATCTGTCTCACATAGACTCGCTAAGAAAAAGCCTAGTACATATGCTGAAATCCTAGACATCTTTAAGCAAGTTAAGATCAACCTGCCCTTGTTAGATGCAATAAAACATGTACCGACTATGGACAAGTTCCTAAAAGAGATGTGCACTGTCAAGAGAGATGCGAGTGTCCATAAAAAGGCATTTTTGACCCAACAAATTAGTTCCATAATCTCACAAAAGTACCCAGACAAATTTAAAGATCCTGGTTGTCCTTTGTCACATGTGTTATAGGTTGCCAAAAGATAGAAAATGCTCTTTTAGATCTTGGGGCTAGTGTGAATCTTTTACCGTTCTCGGTATATGAACAACTTGGATTAGGTGAGATGAAACCAACTAGAATAACACTACAATTAATGATAGGTCAGGTCAAAATTCCACGTGGAATTATTGAAGACGTTTTGGTTCAGGTATAAGACTTTATCTATCCAGTTGACTTTGTGATTTTAGACACTCAACCTGTCTCTAGTCAAGATATTAATATCCCAATCATCCTAGGTCGTCTGTTTCTAGCCACTACAAATGCAGTCATACATTGTCAAACTAGCCTAGTAGAATTTTCCTTTGGGAATCAAAGAATCTCAGTGAACGTTTTTAAGGCAGAACACTATGAGTCTATATGCATGCTTGATTCTCTAGTTGAGAATACCTTTAATACTAATAGTGTTAGAGAATCTTTAGAGGCCTGCTTGGCCCACTTTGGAGCCTACTATGATGAGGATAGTCATTTTGAAGAAGTTAATGCATTGTTAGACTCTGCGCCAGTAATGAATTATGGAAAATGGCAAAGCGTAAACCGAACCTATTCCGCTTAGACCATAGATAAACCCCTCCCATCATCGGTTAAGGCACCCACCCTTGAATTAAAGCCACTACCGAGATACTGTTGAAATATGTATTTCTTGGTAGTAAAAATACTCTTCTGCCATAATTGCCTCGACTTAGAGCCGATCGGAAAGTAGACTAGTTAGTCTTCTCCGGGAGCATAAGACTGCAATAGGGTGGCTATAGCAGATTCGAAAGGAATTAGTCCTGCTGATTGTATGCACCACATCTATCTAGAAGAGGGTGCCAAAACTTCAAGAGAAATGCAGAGACGTTTAAATCCTAATATAAAGGAAGTTGTTAGCAAGAGGTTCTCAAGTTATTAGATGCATGTATCATATATACCCCGTATCCGACGGTTAATGGGTCAGTCATGTACAGAGTTGTCCCAAAGAAGTCTGGGATTACGGTAGTTGCGAATGAGAATAATGAATTGATCCCTACCGGTGTTACTACCGGGTGGAGAGTTTGTATAGACTACCGTAAGATGAATTCAACAACTAGGAAATACCACTTTCCTCTACCATTCATTGACCAGATGTTAGAAAGATTAGCTGGCCACAACCATTATTGTTTCCTAGATGGATATTCAGTTTATATCCAAATCCCTATAGCACCGAAGGACCAAGAGAAGACAACCTTCACATGTCCATTTGGTATAATTTTGCTTGGGCGTATGCCTTTTGGTTTTGTGCAATGCACCGCAACATTCAACGTTGCATGCTAAGTATCTTTTCGGACATGGTTGAGGCGATTTCTAAGGAGGTCTTTATGGACGATTTTTCGGTTTTTGGATCTCTCTTTCAATGAATGTTTGCACCACCTTACATTTGTTCTAGAACATTGTAAAGAAAATAATTTAGTCCTTAATTGGGAAAAGTGTCATTTTATGGTTAATCGGAATAGTGTTAGGACATGTGGTGTCCCTCTAAGGGAATAGAAGTTGATAAAGCCAAGGTTGACCTAATTTCAAAATTAAGATTACCTAAGAATGTAAAGGATGTTAGATATTTCCTTGGCCATCTTTGGATTTTACATTCGTTTCATCAAAGACTTTAGCAAGATTGCATTACCTATATCAAACTTACTTGCTAAAGATACCGAATTTGTATTTAGTGGAGCCTGTGTTCAAGCTGTTGAGAAGCTTAAATTATTATTGACTTTTGCCCCTATCATCCAACCACTCGATTGGAACCTCCCATTTGAACTCATGTGTGATGCGTCCGATTATGCGGTTGGTGTTTTCCTTGGCCAACAACGTGATAAAGTACCAAGTGTAATTTATTATACGAGTAGGACCCTAAATGATACCTAGTTGAACTACATAACCACTAAGAAAGAAATGTTAGCCATCGTTTTTGCTTTGGAGAAATTTAGATCATATCTCCTAGGATCTAAGGTCATAGTTTATTCTGATCATGTCGCACTCAAATATCTCATTTCAAAGAAGGAATCAAAACCTCGGTTGATTAGATGGGTATTGCTTTTTCAAGAATTTACTTTAGATAGTCATGATAAGAAAGGGTCTGAAAATATAGTAGCTGACCATTTATCATGTATCCTTGATGAGACTAGAGATGATGAGAAACCGATCCATGACACGTTCCCTGATGAACAATTATTTTACGTCTCTTTGTTACCATGGTTCGCTGACATTGTCAATTATTTGGTAACTGGTAAAATGCCCGACCATTGGTCTAAACATGATATATCTAAATTCTTGTCCGAGGTTAAATACTTTGTGCAGGATGATCCGTACTTATTCAAATACTTCACGATCGGATCATCCGTCGTTGTATACACGACAACGAAATCTCCAGTGTTTTGACTTTTTGTCATTCTGGAGCTTGTGGGGGTCACTTTAGTTCTAAGAAAACAGCTGCGAAGGTTTTGCAATCCAGTCTTTATTGGCCAACTCTATTTAAGGACTCCCACTTATTTTTTCAAATTGGTGATAGATGTCAAAAGTTAGGGAAGTTGACCCGACGTAATATGATGCCACTTAGTCATATACTAATAATAGAAATATTTGATGTGTGGGGTATATATTTTATGGGTCCTTTTGTCAATTCCTATGCAAACTTTTACTTCTTATTAGCTGTTGACTCTGTGTTTAAGTGGGTTGAAGCAATAGCTACCAAGACGAACGATCCTCACGTTGTGATCAAGTTTGTTAAACACAATATTTTCTCTCGATTTGGTATGCCTAGAGCAATCATTAGTGATGGATGTTCCCATTTTTGTAATCGGTATTTTGAGACACTCATGAAGAAATACTCCATTAACCATAAGGTTTCTATACCTTACCACCCACAAACTTGTGGACAAGTTGAAGTGTCTAATAGGCATATTAAATAAATTTTAGAAAAGACCGTAAACCCTACCCGAAAGGATTGGTCTTTGCGCTTAGTAGAATCTTTGTGGGAGTCCGAACAACTTTTAAGACTCCACTTGGGATGTCTCCAAATGAGACTTGTCTTGGTAAAGCCCTGCCACTTTCTGTAAAATTAGAACATCGAGCTTATTGGTCCATTAAACAGCTAAACTTTGACCTATCTACTCTGGTGATCACCGTAGACTGCAACTCAATGAGTTGGAAGAAATTCATAATGATGCTTACCAGAGTGCGAAAATTTACAAGGAGAAAACTAAGGTTTTTCATGATAAATCGATTATTCGAAAGATACTTGAGCCAATTCAAAAGGTTCTCCTTTACAATTCTCGTTTACACCTTTTTCTTGGTAAGTTAAGATCTCGGTGGTCTGGACCATACCTCAAAATTGTTTTTAGTCATGGTGCAGTTGAAGTTGAAAATCCTAAGAACGGAGAAACTTTCAAGGTTAACGGTCAACGGTTGAAACCGTTTTTGGAGTTACCCAATCATGCAATAGAAGAATCAGAGTTGCAGGATCCTGTCTACCAGGATTAATGATGTCAGGTATCGATGTCTAGCTAAAGACACTAAACTTAGCACTCTATAGGACGCAACCCACACTCTTGTTGTACAATAGTGGAATTTTGTTTTTATTTTTTTATTTTTTCTATTGTTCCCTATGGAAGGATTGCTACGCTTCATCTAGGTACTATCTTTTTGAATTCTCTCTTTACTGATTCCTCATGATTTTTTGTACCGTGCTTTCATTAGAAATATTGAGGACAATGTTAGCGGTCAACTTTTTGGTGTTTCCTTGCATATTATGACTAGCTGTTGAGCGGGTCTATTGTATTTTCTTGCATTTTATGACCAGCTGTTGAGCGGGTATATTGTAGGGCATTTTCTTCAAAAAAATAAATAGTATACATATGATCAGCTGTTGAGCGGGTCTAAAATAAAAATAATTGAATGACATGATCAGGTGTTGAGTGGATCTTTGATTTTTCGTATAGTTGTTTAGAGACATTTCTCAACCATTGTTTAGTGGTTCGTCTAGTTTGTTTTGAGATATTTATGTACCCTTTGTTTAGTGGTTCATCTGTTGTTTAGCAAACATCTCTATATCCGAGTTGTGTAGCGGATAAATTTTCGTTATGGTTTTGCTTAGGACTAGCAAAATGTAAGTGTGGGGAATTTGATAAGCACGTAAGTGCGACACATATTCACCCATAATTACATTAGCTAGGACTCATTTTATTGCTAATAAACTTGTTTTAAGTCTTTTTAAGGAAATAAACTCTTGTGGAGAAAGTTGCTCGAAAAGTGGTTTTTAGACCTCGGAAAAGTACTAAAGGCACGTCAACTTTGGATAAGGGCACCCCCAGAAATGCCCCAGAAGAGTTGATAAAGGCACCCCATGAGTTTTTCACTATTTACAGCCCAAAATTATTCTGGCGGGAAAACTGGATTTTAAAGGCAGCAGATTAGGGTTCGTGATTTGGACAAGTTTTAATGAGACTAAAGCTCTGAAATTAAATGGGTTTGCTCTAATTGACTTAATGAGGTGGTAATGGTCTTTGTTTCGACCCAATTGGCTAGATAAAGCGGGATATTATGAAAACGGAGTTCTCGGTTTTGGCGGGAAAATTTTGTTCTTCATGGCGAGAAAATAGGGTTCGATAATTGAAGCTGTTATAATGAGATTAAAAGGCTTAAATCAATTGGGTTTGTTCCAATGGTCTAAACAGGGATGTTAATGGTTTTTATTTCGGTTAAAATTCGCTGAAATCCTGAATTTGAAGAAAATGGTATTCTCGGGCTTACTCTTCTCCAGGAAATTTTATTCGGACATGTGAAGAATTTGGGTGAGATTCAAGCGTGAGATTTGGAGTAGTACTGACTGTTTGATGAATCGGGTTTGGTAAGTGACTTGGATTTGAGTAATGAGGAATGTTACGTGGATTGAAACAAAATAGGAAATTCTCAGCAAAACAAAGTTTGGAGTATGCTCGGGAAGGATTGGCGTGTGTTCTAAGCATGTTTAGAACACTATGAGACGTGTACATGATCATAAGACGTGTGAAAGAGATAAAATGGGAAGCAAATCCGGTAACATGGTAGGAAAGGAAAAAAATATCTCGGGAAATATTCTCTCTTTACTATGAAGATTATCAGCTGTTAACACGAAAGATTTGAGACCCGTCGAGTATATAAAGGGATTTGGGTGAATAAAAGGGAAATACGGAGAGGCTGAAGGAAATTAGAGATAGAATCGAGAGAACACCAAAGTTTCGGAAAGCTTACCTAACTGCAAACCAAGAGCACGAAGAACAACACCTACCAGAAGCGGTCAGAAGATATCGTTATACAACCATGCGATTTGTGTATGTTCTCTGATTCGGATGCGAAAGACTTTTAGCAGCTGTATTCTACTTGGTAGCTGAGACTTTTAGCAACCAGAAATAATTGTAAGCTAGTATATTAATTACTTTTTGAATACAATGAATAATACATATTTCTCCATTTTCCGATTCATGAGTAGCTAAGTTACATTTCTAGGTTTTGGAAGAAACTATTTTCTATGAGTAATTCTTAGTAATTAATGTTCTTTGACATATTTACTTCATTGTTGTGCTTTTAAATTATTAAAAATTTCCCTTCTTTACATGCTTCATGATAATTGTTTTGGGTAGTTCATCTATCGATCTTTTATAAGCGAAGGAAAATTAGGCTTTAAAATGGTTTTCCCTGTTTCTTATCCCCACTTTTCCTAGTTCCCATCCCCTTCACAATTTCTAAAGTCAATTCATTTTTCATTTCTGATTTTTCCTATGTACCACCTATAAAACCTCATTTGATTGGGGGCCAACCATTTTAATTAGGGGCCACAACTTTTTATTTGCACCCCAATTTTTTGAGGGGCGTAGTAATCCGATATTGAAAAGACTGTTTTACCCTTACCTAAAACTAAACATTAAAAATCAGATTAACCTTAATTAGAAACCTTAATTAGGCTTCTCTTCTTCATCTTCCTCTCCTCCCGTTCTCTTCTCCACCACCACCATTAACGACTATTTTGAAGAAATTTTTTCTTCAATGGAGTTCATAAGCGTGTCGTACGCCAAAAATCAAAACCAAAAAAGCTATGGCTCCAATTAGAAGGTATATGAACTTAAACCTACCTTGTATTCGTTAGTATCGAAATTTCGGTGTAAGAGTCGTTAGTATCGAAATGAAAACCCTAACGACTTTTCATTTCGAAGTGATTCTATGAAAAATCGTTAGTGTATTAGGATGAAGATGGCGACCCTAATTCACTACTTCAACATTTTTGCCCTAAAATAGAGTCGTTACCGTATTAGGTTGAAAATGACGACCACTGTTTGAACGACCCTTTGTTATTGGTTAATGACTCTAGGTGAACATTATAAATGGTTGGTTAGGGTCGTCGATGCTATCGAGAATATCCCTATGACGACTCAAACACAAAAAATGGCCTTTTTATACAGAGAGTTTGGATTCGAGAGTCGTCTGGGTATTAAACGAATCAACTAACGACTCTAGGTGTGTAGTAGCAGGTTTTCCCACACTACACCCCTCACTATATTTTGGTTAATTAGTCCATTGAAAGTTGTATAATTGAGAATGTTTATTGATTAATTTCATGAGTTGTTTACACGGAAAAGTAGAATTACACTTAGCAAGTAAAACACTCTTAAACTTTCTCTCTCTAATGACTTGCCCAACAATTCCAAAAAGATCTCTCTTTCAACGAGACTCACTTAGCCCTTTATATAGGGTAATACACGGTGGATGAATGACTAATCTATCCTTTTATTTGGAAATGTTCCATGAAGTGTCGCAGATGTACAATCATTTACTCTCGCGACACTTCTTAACCCTTGAGTTCCATGTCTTTCTTTGTTTTGTGTGCCGTTATTCACCGCGTCATTTATTTTAGGCATCTGCGGCTTATCGCGACATCGTTGTTTATTAACCCCGCGAGCCCTGCGTTGCGATATTATGATCCTACATCTTGCCTCTTTTTCCTTGAATATTGCTTGAAGAGCGGTTTTAAGGAAAAATGCATTGTTGTAATAATCTTTGGTCTTTCTTGTGAAGGAACGAGCGAAAGAATCTCGGACTTGAAAAGTACGTACTTGCCTCTATTCTTTTGCGAAGTTAGAAGTTTTGCATCTCTGTCTCTCCTCATACTTTTCTTGCGAAGGGAAGAATATCATGAGAGCGATTCTTTTGATTTGCCGCGATTTGCTTATCTTTATCTGTTTCAACTCCGTACACGATTTTAACCATTAAAGCCCTTTTTCGACACGTCTCTTCCAACCGTTTATTCTTGACCGTTCATGTCTCTTCTCGCATTAAATGACCTCGTTTTTCTCGAGGATCTTTCTTCCTATATATAGTTTTCTTCTCCCCTCCTTTTCATTCTTTAGTTTCTCTCTGCAACTTCTTTGATTTTCTCCTTCCGCAATTTGCGCTCCTGCTACTGCAAATCTTCTCTTCGTCTTTTCTAGCATCGATCTTAATCTTTAACCTCCCATCCATTCCCATACTGATAATGGCTGCCATTAGTCGTGCATACAAGGTTTCTTTTGATGAAGTTCAACAGAAGTTGCTCGAGAAGGGTTTCACTCTATCGACCATTCCTGATCAAGAACCTCCATCTATTCTTTCTGCAAAGCTTTTCTCTGATCATCAATGTGATGATCAAAGATTATAGTCTCGCTCGGTCGACTTCTCGCGGGACTTCCTATTCCCTTGTATAATCTGAGTTGCCTTTATTTTATGAAATTTTGGCCCATGAAAAATTCTCTCGG